>OY019133.1:36312772-36912772 GCA_955652365.1 Eristalinus aeneus
ATCACCTCAACGTGCGCTAATCCTTAAGCTCAAGCCACTCGACGTCGTTTGAGTGTGCCTCCTGTGGTAGGCCTCGGCGCTCATCGAAGCAGACGACAGCAAAGACGACGACAATGTCGCGTGTGTTCTGTGAAAAACGAAACACACTCTGACACCTACACGTGTTTAAAGAGCGCTCCTCGCGCAACCATCGCATGACATTTTCCAGCCCCATGCCTTCCGGTTGCCGGTCGGGGTTAGGCTGGGGACAGCCCAAGATGCAGTGCGCACTCACCTGGTATTTAGATGGCGTCAATTGTTAGTGGGCTTGCGGCAAACACTGTAATTTACCAGCCGCTGCCGTCGATGCCGCCGACGCCGCCGCTGCCGTGCCTTTGGAGAGCGCAACAGGACCGAAGTCAAGCTGAACCAGCCCCCAACACGAAAGGTTACAATTCCACTACACCCGTCCCGCAGAAAGTGTACGCCGCTCATTCCACAACGCTGGGCACAGCCTTATCTCGTGGCGAAAATCTCAGCGCCATGTGCGATTGACGCATAAATTAATTCCGCCAGGCCTGAGTCCCGAAATCAGGGTGCACCGTGCGCTCAATGCTGGTGACACGAAGAGTCAAGCACTGGGGGACGGTACCACTATCCCCCTTCCTCTTGTGGCGAGAGCTGTCGGTGGCGGCGTCGGGTATTCGTCGGCTCTTGTCGAACAGGGCTCACATTTGTTGCGACATTTCTGCTGTACTGGCTCCTGCACCGCACCGCATAGGGTTGCCTAGTCTCCACTGAGACTCTGAATGTTTGGGTTCATACAAAACAGACGGGCGAGGGAGTAGCGCCTCGAGGGCATCATCTTCAGCAGCATTGCCGTCATCTGCGTCGTCACCAGCATGACGAGGGCGCGCTGAGGATTACGCGAAACGTGATAAGCGAGCGGGTGCCGGAATGGGTGCACGAACGAAAGCAGTCAAATGCTGAGGCTTACGCGTCGGCACACGGGCGACAGATTAAGCCGTCGGCGCTGCCGCATGGGGGCCGAGACGACAACTTGGCGTCATCATTGTCATGTCGTGTCATTAATTTACGTCCCACTCCCCTCTCTCGCTCATTGGCCGGTGGAGGGGGCAGTGGTATCGAATATTTTTTGGTGTCAAGTCTAATTTGAGGCTTAAGCCGACGTCGTAAATGTATGTGACGACTTTGAGCGCGATTGATGACGCTAACTATGCCCCGTCGAGGGCCCAAGATGTGTCGCAAATCGCAGGCTTGCTGCGTGAGTTCGAAAGACGAGACGGGCCCTAAGCTTATCTTCTTTAAAAAATACAAGCCAAAAGGTTGGTGGGAAAATGAAGGGCAGGCAGTTATCCAACACCTAAGCCGACTGTAAACTTTCACTAAAGATGGGCTTGGGAGGGATTTGAATGGGCATTTGACCGGAGTGGCCGAAAGACCCAGACTGGCGCTGTAACTTTACCTAATCCCCTACCACTTCAAACGTCACTTAAATCGGTCAAGGAGGTGTTCCTCTCCATCCGTAGCATTGCATCACCGTCGCAACTCAGACTCGGCTCTGCGTCAGTGGGAAACCTTTTAAAACCCAAACCTGCGCAACACAGCCCACACTTCACGCGAAATACCGACGACTGCATTCAGCTCTCCGTCACAATCCGCGTTGCAACATCACTTTGTCGGATTCTAAGTCTGCAAAATTCGCCTCCCTTCCCATCGTCGTCATCGCTCCATTAGTCACACTTATGACTTCGGCCTGCAGCCAAGCTCGCTGGCCCACTAAACCATTGCCAGCAACAATGACCCGCTGCAAAGTCCCAGCCGGGCGCATTCCTCTGTGTCCACGCCTGGCGAGTACAATACGCTTCGATTAGTGCCTGCCTTCGAGGTGAATGCAAGAGGTCGCTTACGTCACACCTCAGCGCAGCGCCATTGTCCCGCAGTCAGCTGCGTTAGCCAGTGCGCCGAATACCAGGCTTTAACACTCCTGGCAAGCCTTTGTCTCCAGTGACGGCCCTTCGCGAGAATGCTACGCAAATCAAGCGCAACGAGCACTTGGCGCGAAGACCGGCTCTCTAGTGGCGTACCACCTCCATCCGGGGAGCGACGTATCTATCTAATCCAAACACGTGTCCTTAGCGATCGCACTAGTCACAGCGCGAACAAAGGGGGTCAGGAGGTGCCTCCAGTCACCAAAGCCCGTTACATAAGCTAATTAATTAAAAGTTAATCAAAATTCAATTGATCCGTGATGCGTTCCGAAGGCTGGGCGTTGCCTGCTCTCTCCCAGGGTGGCAGGCAGTGGAAATGCGCAGTAAATTGTGCGAATCTCGGAGACTATCTGGTGTGGCCCCGTCTCGAGCTCGACGGCTGCGACGATGTTGCATCTCCGCACCGGGAGGGTTGATAGTTTGCTGACGTACACATGTAACACAACACGCTGCACCGCATCGCCGGACACTGATAAGATGACGAGTGTGACAGTCCAACTGTGTGACAGAAAGCCAACGGATGAAGCAAACCTCGGACAGCTTCATCCATTCCATTTGCGCTCTTATCGTGTCAGCGATTAATTTTCCTTCTTTTTCCACAGAAAACAATTAAACTGGGTGCATGTGTGTGCGTTTCTGTTTTGTTCTGGAAAAACGTGCGACACATTAAATTGCGTCTTAGAATCCCATGGCGAGCTGTTCCCCGTGCACGGCTGCTGCTTCGAGAATCGCTGATCGTGCGCTTATCAGTTCGGGCGACTAGTAAGGGTGTATTCAGGCTTGGGTCAGTTGACTTGAACCCCGTTGATTAGGGCCAAATGGCAAGTTAACTCCGTCTCTTTCTTATTGAACACATGTGGCTGACGGCATGCGTTTTCATTTACTTTGCAAGTGGACAGTATGGTGGTCCTGCAAACGAACTGCACGTGGAGCTGCCATTAAAAAAGGCTGGCTTGTCGGTTGAGTTTCTTGTTCCTCATCATGGCTTAAGCCTACCGTACTGGATGGACCTAAGCTTCAGCCTTCATCCGGCGGAGTCTTTTGTCAGGTACGGAATGTTCGTTGACAGGGTCCTTCCCCTTGCGTGCTCCGTCCTTATCGGGGGTAACCTTTTGTGCCCTTGTGTCGATTTGAAAGAGTTTATAGACTGAAGGAGTGTTGCCCTTGCCTTCTTGGCCAACATTTTGGGACATTTCAACATAAATTATGTCAATCGAGAGGCATTCAGACATTATTTCAACGCTCATTTGACAAATTCTGGATTTAAAATACTGTTAGAGAGCAGGAATGCTTTTTATTCTGAAAGGTTTGAACGACCCGTCCACCGTTGACTTTGAAAAAGTATTGTATTTATTATTTTTGTTCATTTTGGCATTTTGGGATTTTGTCCGGTTAGCGGTAACTGACCAAACACTACAATGATCAATGAAGAGAAAACTTGTAATTTTGGGAAGTATTTAAAAATCTCAATCGGATATGAGGGAAATACACATTCATATCAGTCGTAAGACCTTAATCAATGTTCCTGCTCAAGAGTAACTAATGCTGGAATTCCTACAACCGACAACGGTTTTTGTGTGCAAATATATATATGCATATCCTTGTCATGCCAAAGGGAATAAGGGCCTGGAATTGATATGCGTCTTGCATTGAAGTCTTTAACTAGGTCAAAATTAAGTACTGACCAAAATGAGATGTATTTAATAAAAAACGAAACCTTAAGTGAGTGAGTGTCACTCAAACTTAAACAGCCCATTTAAACGTACAGCATCAAACACTTATTTTAGAGCCGCATTTATGGAAGGTGGTTCTTTGTCGGTCCGGAGGGCTTAGAGATGCCCAAGTAGGGATGGATTTGGACCTGGAATGAAAATAGTCTGACAATCCAGGTAAGGGTGTTCATAGTGATCCTGAAATCGAAATAAACCAATATCTTGGGAGAAGGTTACAAATCTGTCTGTTTCTGTTCCCGAAATGAATTACCGAATTCACAACGTGGTGGTTTGAGGCTTAAAACTTCTAACATGCTGTCTGAGGAGCTGGATTTATGAAGCACATAATTCGAAGTCACATTGGCCACACTATAACCAGTGTCAACGAAAACACTGATGGGCTCAAGGACCATTTGGTTGGTGGAGAGAGCCAGACTTGTCGAAACAATTTCTTCTTCTCATTCTTGTTGTGGCGCTACAGTCCAGGGTTAACCTGGGCCAACATCTCTCCAGCCAGCAGATCTTTTGTCAGCTTTGCCTCCAGCTGCACACTAAAAGTAGGTTGTGGCATTTCTCCACTTGTGTGCCTCACCTTTGCTTAGGCCGACCTCTGTTGCGTTGTCCCAATGGCTGAAATTCGAAGACACAGGAGCAGTGGTGTCCATACGCTCTATATTACCTAGCCATTTTAAGCTTTGCATCCGAAGATGCCGCGGCCTCCGTGTCGTAGTGGGTAGAGTGCGAAGCCCTCACGCCGAAGGGTCTAGTTTCGATTCCCGCCTGAACACCTCGAATTATTCACGGCACCACCTCTTTCCAGCTGCTGACAATACTCAAAGAGTAATAACTGTCTAAGAAAGCTTCTTAAATTTCGCCATTTGGAGTCGGCAAAAAACGGTAGGTCCCTTCTACTCCTAAGAGAACAGTAGCGCGCACAACACGAGCAGTTGATGAGCAAGCTAGGCCCTGGTCCCCCTTTGGACTGTAGAGCCAACAATTATTATTATTATGTTGTCCCATTCTTCAATGACAGTAATATGCCGTTTGACGTAAGGACACCAATAATTCTGGTTCGTCCCTTACACAAAGTGGACTTACGCTGTGTCCAGGACCGGCTCTGACCAGAATATGTGCCAGAGAGATAACGTAATACATACACATATACGATTACACAGATCTGAGAACCTACAAAACCAAAATTTTGCTGATTTCTTACGAGTCGTTGCGCTGTACGACTAGCTCAAAATGGGGACTTTGGAATGTTAGAACAATTTTCTTTCAAGAAAATTCGATGTTACATATTTTCTTTAATGAGCCACCCTGGAGCATGCTGTTATATTTATTTGAAATTGCTTGCATTTAATATTTTAACTGAATCAACAGTTTTTCCATTTTGAACACCAGTTTTCACGACCAGTCTGTTTGTTAAAGCCACCTTTTGCAGGAAGTGGAGCGTAACAACAGTACTCCAAGCGGCTCCAACGGGAAGCTACATATTTCTGAAGGACGAAAGTATTCTCTATCGATAGTGTAAAAAGAAATTCACTTTTTCGCAGTTTGGGAGAACGAGTCGTTTAAGTGAAGCAATCTCGGGTATTTTTTTTATATTTTCCTACTATTTCCCTTCCTTTTGTTTTATTGTGGAAATACCGTGGACATGAACCATTAAGTAGTAAATCGCAAGCCGTTTTACACTTAATTCAGATTAAAAATGTTATACAACGAAAATGTGTTTGTAAGTAGTATTGAATGTAATTTTTCTATATAGGTATGAATTCCAGCTTTGTTTTGATCCTTATCTTACCGTTGTAAATTGTTACTAAATATTTTTTTTGTGCATATATTTTTTCCCTTAAGATTACTTTGTTATCTTCCATGCTTCTTCTTCTACTTCTTCTTCTTCTTCTTGTGGCGCTACAGTCCTGGGTGGACCTGGGCCTCAACCAACATGCCTCTCCAGCCAGCACGATCTTTCGCCAGCTGTCTCCAGTTGCGCACTCCAAGTTGGTTGATGTCCTTCTGCACTTGTGTGCGCCACTTTAGTCTAGGTCGTCCTCTGTTGCGTTGTCCCAATGGCAAGGATTCAAAGACTTTTCGGGCCGGAGCAGTGGTTTCCATACGCTCTACATGGCCTAGCCATCTTAAGCGTTGTATCCGTAGACGCTTGACCAGGCGCATGTCGTTGTACAGCCCATAAGGTTTGTCATTAAATCTTCTCCTCCAGATGCCATCAACGCAAACAGGACCAAAAACCGCACGCAGAACTTTTCTCTCGAAGAGACTAAGGGCTTCCTCATCCGCCTTTGCTAACGTCCAAGATTCCGCACTTCAAAGTAGGACGGGGATGATCAAGCTGTTATATAAAGCGAGCTTCGTCTTTCGAGAGAGGGCTTTATTACTCAAATGCCTCTTGAGCCCAAAGAAACAGCGATTGGCAAGAGTGATTCTGCGTTTGATTTCGGTACTGATGTTGTTGTCCCTATTAACCGCGGAGCCGAGATAGACGAAGTCCTTGACTACCTCGAAGATTCTGCTGCCTAGTGCAACGCTCTGTCCGAGACGTGGATGTTATATGTCCTTTTTTGATGACAGCATGTACTTAGGTTTGCCCTCATTTACCGCCAGACCCATTTTAGCCGCTTCCGCTTCAATGCCAGCAAACGCCTCATTGACGTCAATGTCGTCAGCGTATGCTAGCAATTGAACTGACTTCTGGAAGATCGTGCCTCTGGTGTTGAGTTGTGAGTTACGCACGATCTTCTCGAGGACGATGTTAAAGAAGTCACATGACAGTGCGTCGCCTTGTCTAAAACCTTTTTTGACATTGAAGGTCTCGGTGAGTTCGATGCCGACGTTGATGGAACAGCGTGAGTTCTCCATCGTCAACCTACACAATCTGACGAGTTTTGTAGGAATGCCAAAACTAGACGTGGAACTGTGAAGCTCGTCTCTATGCACACTGTCATATGCGGCCTTAAAATCGATGAATAGGTGGTGAGTGTCAATTTGCATTTCTTGGGTCTTTTCCAGGATCTGCCGTAATGTGAAGATGTGGTCTATTGTGGACTTCCCTGGCCTGAAACCACACTGATAGGAACCTATCAGGTCATGGACAAACGGCTTCAGACGCTCACACAATACGGCAGAGAGGATCTTGTATGCGATGTTCAGGAAACTTATCCCTCTGTAGTTGGCGCAGTCAAAGGGGTCTCCTTTCTTGTGGACCGGGCAAACGACGCTGAGATTCCACTCATCGGGCATGCTTTCCTCCGACCATATCTTACAGATGAGCTGGTGCATGCGCCCAACCACGTCATCTCTAGCTGCTTTAAACAGTTCTGCGGACAGTCCGTCCGCTCCAGCAGCTTTGTTCGACTTTAGCTTGGATATTGCTATCTTCACCTCGTCTAAGTCGGGGGGACGGACTGCTTGTCTATCATCGTACAAATTGAGTGGAACATTCTGCCTAACAGCGTGATTTGGGCCGTCATCGCCGCTAAGTAGTCTGCAGAAATGATCCTTCCAAATTCTCAGCACAGACTGCGACTCTACTACGAGTTGTCCGTTTTGGTCCCGGCAGACTTTGGTCCGAAACTTGTATCCTCCAGATTGCCTCCATGCTATATCGACCATTTTTTGAAAGCAAGAGAATTTTACGGGTATATATGGATGATACCATATTCCAAATTTCATTAATATCGGTCAACGAGTTCAAAAGTTACAGATTTATTTCCGCGTCCCTCATACAAGGGCACCACTGTGCGCCGTGGTGTAGACCATTGAAGCAGGTGATCATGTTAATCTAAACTCCTATTCTGAAGAAGCGTTATTGGGTAGGCGTCTCTCGGCCAGCAGCTTTTAGGCAAGAGCCCTCCTTGAAATAAATAAGAGTTTGACGATTTTCTTGAATTCGAAACAAGCACCTTGGATATTTTTTTCTTCCTTGAAGAATTCCACGATCTCCCCTTCTTTGAGGCGTGACGACGCCTAGTTTGTTACTGAAATGCAATAATTGTTGATTGTTGCGTTTGGGACTGCCGCAAAAGTCCGTCATGTAAACAACGATAATCTTCTCTCGGCAACGTCCAGTACACAGGATTCGTGTGCAGTGTCCCATCAGTCCAGATGGCATTTTTAATGCATGAAAGAATAGCTGCCTGCTACTTTCGATGAAGTCAGCGGGTAACTTTGTTGCTCTGGCTTGAAGCGAAGAGATGCTGTCTTTGCTTAATCTTCGATTCCTCCCTTGCCCAGCCTTCCTCTCAAAGAGTTCATAGGCGGAAGACGTGAAATTGTGGGAAATAGTGAAACTTTTCGAATCACAATACAATGTCTCTGGCCCTTTGTCCAGCTCCAGGGTTCCCAACGTTCTTGTTTCTGTACTTGTGGATTATCAGACTGTTGTGTCGAAAGGAGCAAGGCCTTTGGAGTAAGGGAGCCCAGGCAGAATGCATTTCTGCTTGCAGCCCGTGCCGTTTTTGTTAATCCTGTTTATTGGAGCACTTGTCATCCATTCCCCACATCCTCTATTTCTCCCACTCTCCTTCAAGGGTGGGTTAAGCAGCGATCTTAACTGTCTGCATTTAAGTGCTCGACAGCACATTGGTTAATCTTAAATCCAGCTTCAAACTGAGCGAATCGAAAATTGCAGTTCCCCATTCCAGTCTGTCACACAGTCTTATCGTCCTCCCACAGAGCACACCGTGCACGCCACACATAGTGTGCACCTCCGATTCTAACAGCAGAGATGTGAAACTATGCCGTGTGCGTGTACCACCGAAATCCTGCTCACGCAACCCGAAACGGAACCCCGCGGCTTGCCATGTTAGTGCATTGCGCGCAAATTATTCATACCCACTCCAAGCACACACCACCGGTGCCGAGTCTGCTGCCAATTGCCGTGAACTCTTAATCATGGCTGTGCGATACATTTGAGACTGATAATTAGGTGAGGTGGTACAGGGAGTGTAATTTATGGCCGAATGGTAAACCGGAAGTCATGCAGAGAGGCCGTGCGTCTACGGAGCTCGTTAATCATGAATTCGTCATGTCGCTTTAGATGTCATAAACTACTCAGTTTGCTGTTATTTATTTGAACCGACAGCGGCTGGAGACTTGCGCTGGAAGGGGATGATGACTAATGCAAAACTAAATCGTTCAAACCACTCCTAAGACGAAGTGACAGACATCGGAAGCTAGAGAGCAACCCCGTCGAGTGCTCCCTCAAAACGTGTCCGCACTGTACGTGCCGTCAGGCGTAGAAGAGCTTTTTTTTCCAAAAACCTGTTCATTTCATCGCAAAACGAACATCTGCTTGCCGCCAAGTCAAATCCTATCTATTTTCCCTATCTGAGCTGCTCTCGAATTTGCACGTCCCGCTACCGGAAGCGATTCGACACGTGCAACCGGCAGACAAGTTACGAAACTCTCATCATTTGTACAGACTTGTAGACTCCTCTAAACGCCCGGGGACGGATGACGCGGTCAGCAGTCGATCGATCCCTTACGCCCCGATGAACGTGATCGAAGTCATGCACCAACCCTCCTTATCAGTCAACACCGAATGCAGATAAGACGCGAAATGGTTGTTGAGTAATCACCTGTTGACGGCAATGTGAACCTGCCCGGTCATAAACGTCGCTGCCATTTGACCTTGATGATTGACGGGCGAGATGAGATGATTTCGGTCACAGATGTGAGTGCCAGAGGGTGTTGAATCCAGCGCGGCCCTCGCTAAAAAACAAAAAATTTGAATTTAATTTTATTCAACTGTGGAGACAGCTGTCCATCTGTTTGGGACTGCGTGGTGCCTCTTCAGGGGACAGCCGAAAGTGACATGACGACTCTCTCGCCCACTGATGATTGATCACTGCTAGTCATTGGTCTTGAGGTGCTGCAAGCAGAAGTGAACGCTGACGCCACTCGGCCACGTAAGTGCATTCTGACGCGGGGCACCATTCACGGCTGAAGGCGACTCTTTCAGACTTTTGACAGATAGTCTACGCGAAACTAATTGGATTTCACGGGGGTCACGCGAGGTGAGGCAAACTAAGCGCCTTTGCGGGTGTGGATGCATCTTAAATGGCATTTTGTGGACGATTGTTTTGTTTGACGGCCGGTGATGGTCCCTAGAGGAATGCGTCAGTTTGACAGACAATTGCATTACAGGCATTGTCTGAGGTCTTGTGGGGTGCGGTGACATGTGAACTTTGACACGAGTGTGATCACAAAGCCACCTTGCGCTTGGATTTGCGTGCAGCTGTGAAGTGGTGATGAGGCACCTGCGGTTGCTTTTGCTGGGTGATGGTGACTCTTGAGAACGTTGTGGGGTATTCTTTGCTGATTTGAACCGAGAAAGTGCATTAGCCTATGAGAAATGGTTCTACTGACTCAGCTATGCCAATCGAAGTTCCTGTCATAGAAACCTGGTTGTGTTGTAAACCGTTCTCAGAAACTGCTCTATCGCGGACAGAAATCGCTCCACTGAACCGTAGGAGTTGCTCGTGGCTAGGGATAACACCCGGCTTGTATTGAAGTGATTTCATACCGTTCGCCGTGTGACGTGGAAGATGGTAGGACAGCCTTTCGCATAAAGATAGAGGAAAGCTTCAAGTGGAATAAAGCCGCCTAGATATATGCCTTTTCATTAAGATGTTTGGGCAAGAAGATCAGCCTGTTGATTGAAGTGTGACCGGATCAACTTAACAAAAAAATACGGAATTCCTCAGTGATTTAACACTTTGTCCAAGTAACTATCGCCGAAGCCGAGGGCGTAGGAATAAAAATATCAAGAGTGTGAGAGGTCAAAGTGTTTAGAATAAAATTTAGGGAAGTCGAAAATTTATTGTCATCTAATTAAGCAATCCAAAACAAAAGACTCTATTTTTAACAATTTTTTCCATTTGGTTTTGGAGTAGTATAAAATAATTGTGTCGGTTTTCAAAAGATGGCGCCACTTGCAAGTTGCGGCTGATTATGGAAGTAATAACCTTCATTGCTGGAATAATGTGTTATTCGAAAATTGCCATCGATGTTGATGATGATAGAGCAGATTTAAGAGGCTTTGCATTGTATATTTTCTTCTTGCGGTTATCATAGTATATAAACTTCTCATTTCCAGTCACAATCCGGTGCCAAAATCTGTTGCTTTGACGTCTTTCTAGAAGCAGTTCCGAAGTGAAAAAATGCCTTCCGATGTCTCTCGGTTTCAATAAGTTAAAACTTTATTAACCGGGCGTATATTGTTTTCTGAGTCTCTCCGAACCGGACACTTTGCATTTAGAGTGGATCCAAATTTAATATGTAGGAGACCAGTAAAGAGATAAAAGTGATGCTTGTCTCTATGTGCATTTATTTACAACAACTCATTTCTTGTGTCTTATTCGCCTGCATTTATAGTGGGTGGGCTGAGAGTATTTCATATGAGTGGAGAGTTTCGTTTAGATCATACGATTTTGGCAAACGGATTATGTTACGGAGTGTACAATACCACAGTGGTTAACAAAAGTAAATCAATTTTTATATATTTGTCAATTTTTTTTTTGTTATTGATTGTCAACAAACACATCAGTCAATAAGTCCCGGGACTGCTATATAGGGGACGCCACTTACAAAAAATCCATATTATTTTAAGGAAGTACAAATATCAAATGAAGATCAAATGAAGTGGTGGCCTCCGTGGCGTAGTGGGTAGAGTGCGACATTCACACGCCGCAGGGTCTACTATCGATTCCCAGCTGAATACCTCGAATGTTTCACGGCACCACCTCTTTCGAGCCGCTGACAACACTCAACACGCTTAGACAACACTGTCTAAGAAAGCTTCTCAAACTTCGCCGTTCGGACTCGGCAGAGTCCTACTGTTCTTCTCGTGAGAGAACAGTACCGCGCACAACACAAGTAGTTGATGAGCAAGCTAGGCCCTGGTTCCCCTGTGGACTATCGCGCCAACAATTATAATTTTTAATATTACACTAACTTTAAACGTGACTGTAAAGACATCATTGACGCTGAACGTATAAAAAATTGCACAAAATTGTTTTGTCAAAGTAAAATTGACTTAAATAGCTCACACCTTAAAGATATCAGAAGGCAGTGTGTACACTATCTCGCATGAACATTTGTCCATGAGAAAGCTGTTTTTGAAATGGGTGCCGCGTTTGCTCACAATGAACCAAAAACAATAACGTACCGATGACTCTGAGAGCTGTTTGGAGCTGTTTCGCCAGAATAAACAGGACCTTTTGCTTCGGCATGTCACAACGGATGAAACATGGACATATCACTGGAATTTTATTCATGAGACTATCTTGAAAAAGGCAAAAGGATCAACAGCGAATACTACATGGCATTATTGGTGCATTTGAAGGAAGAAATTGCAAAAAAACGGTCACATATGAAGAAGAAAACATTCTTTTTCACCAAGACAATGCACCGTGTCACAAGTCGTTGGCTATCATGGCCAAATTGCACGAGCTGGGCTTTGTATTGTTTCCGCATATACTGTATTCTCCAGATCTGGCCTCTAGCGACTGTCACCTCTTTTCAGACCTCAAAAAAATGCTCGCCGGGGAAAAATATGGCTTGAATGAGAAGGTGATCGCCGAAAGTGAAACCTGTTTTGAGGTCAAAGATAAATTGTTCTCTAAAAAGGGTATCGAAAAGTTAGAACGGCTTTGGACTGATTGCATCACTCCTGGAGGAAACTAGATAATGTGTTTTGGTCCGTCAGTCCCGGAACTTATTGAGCGATGAGTGAGTTCGATGTAAAAACTATGGTTAGGATAAAGTGATGTATTTTTCATAGAATTAAGGCATTATTAATTTGAATTTAATATACCAGGTATACCAGTATGAAGTGAGCGTCAAGATACAAATGTCGCTATGGGGAACATTTGTTGTGAACGAGCACTTATTTTTTTGTTTGTTTGCTACGACATCTGTGAAAAATATTTAGTATACATCAAGTCATTGAACAGACAACATCATATTTTTTCATCGTGTTAGAAATGTCGAATTTTGTACCAGAAAGTGATGATTTGCGGAAAGCATTAATTTTTTGTTTTCATTTGAAGAAAAGTGCTGCAGAGTCGCATCGAATGCTTGTCGAGGCATATGGTGATCATGCTCTATCAAAAGCAACATGCAAAAGATGGTTTCAACGGTTCAGAAATAATGATTTTGGTGTGAGAAATGAAGAACATGGAAGACCACCAAAAAAGTTTGAAGACGCCGAATTGCAAACGATATTGGATGAAGATGACACTTTGAGTCAAAAGCAAATGGCAGCAATGGTGAATGTTACACAACAAACAATTTCTGGCCGTCTAAAAGCTATGGGAAACGTCCAAAAGTGTGGAAAATGGGTGCCACATGAATTGAGTGAAAGACAAATGGAAAACCGAAAAAACACTTGCGAAGAAAGAAAATCGGTTTTGCATCGGATTGTTACTGGTGATGAAAAATGGATTTATTTAAAGTATCCTAAACGGAAAAAATCATGGGTTAATCTTGGACAAGCATCAACATTGACTGCAAAACCAGATCGATTCGGCAAGAAGACAATGCCGTGTGTTTGGTGGGACCAGAAAGGTGTGCTGTACCACGAGCTCCTAAAACCGGGTGAATCCGTTAATACTGATCGCTACCGACAACAAATTATCAATTTGAACAAGCATTGATCGAGAAACGACCAGAATGGGCCAGAAGACACGGCAAGGTAGTTTTGCTCCATTAAAATGCACCTGCTCACAAAGAAAAACCGGTTCAGAATACAATCAAAAAACTCGGCTGGAAGCAGCTACTTCACTCGTCGTATTCAGCAAACTTGGCTGCTTCCGACTACCATTTGGTTTCATCGATGGGACACGCATTGGCTGAGCAGCACTTTGAATCCTACGAGGAGGTCGAAAATTGGGTGCCTGCTTGGTTTGCTTTAAAAGACGAACAATTTTATTGGCGTGGTATTCACAAATTGCCAGAAAGGTGGTCAAAATGTACAGAAAACAATGGCCAATACTTTGAATAAAATGTTCTTACTTTCCATTAATAAATAGTGTTTTATTTAAAAAAAAATTCATGCAATACCGGTATACCTGGTAAGACCGTGGGTACACATATGTGCACCTTATCCTATTTTCAATTGTGATTTGTAGTGACGGCTTGTGGCCAATAGTTCCACTTGAATGGCCTTCCAGAAGTACGTATTTTTGAACTCAATCTTTAACTGGCCCTGCCGAAGCAGATCGACGAATACAATGTTAATTTAAATCTGAAAGTTGAAAAACCTTTTCAGAAAACTCAGAAGCTTTTAAATTCGTTAAAAATGTATTTCTTCGGTTAGATTTAATTCTTTTTGCTGGTGTTTGTTGCTAAGTTATTGGATTGTTGTTGAAGAATGTAAGTTTCTAGATTCTCTGGCTTAATTTCTTTGTTGGTACACATACATGCATTACATTAGTTCACAAAATTGTTTTTTTTTTCAAAACTGTGACAGGATTCAACCTTCAACATGGATGACCAAGAGATTGTGGATTTGCTTAACGATAGTGAATTTGATTTCTTTGAAGACGATGACGATGAAGAATATCTGCCCCCAGATGTTGCTAAAACTCTTTAGCAGTCCGAAGAAATTGAGGAAGAAGAAGAAGTAAGCGAATCTGAGGTAGATACTGAAGAAGAAGTTGGCAACTGACTACGTTTGTTCTGGCGCATGATGATTTCACGTGCCTCCGATATTGCAGATGACGTGCTAATTTCTCAGGGTAGTTCAGGCGTGAATGTCTTATACTCTTCTTTAAATACTTGGGGTTAAATTTTCGGTAGCTTGTGGCAGGAATGAGCAACCTATATTCAAAACAAAAACGAGGGTTAAGTTCAATTAATACAATTACTATTGAAATGATTAATTTTGCCGGTGTGCAATCAATGATGGGCACCCTCGAATATTCGCAAGCAAGACTCTGTTGGATAGTCTAACAGATCTTTGCGCACCAGTTAGCAGCGATGCAATTAATCGAGATAGATTTTTTGAGCCTCGTAATTATCTACATTTCGTGGGCATATGATATATTACCCACATACTAATGACAAGCTATGGAAAACAAGGCAATTTGATAGACCCCATTTTTTAGAAAATGCCAGAGCTTACCACTATCCAAGCATATGACAATAGACGAACAAATAATCGTAATAATCGTACTTTTTGGGAGATGTAAGTACCGCCGATATGTTTTAGCCAAACCTAATCCACTTGGACATAAAAACTTCGCGCTGGCTGCTCAAGACTGGCTGGTATTGGATACATCAAAGTGAATTGAAAAATCTTGGATTGGGGCGGGAATCGTTGAAAAACTTTGAATGGTTATTTCCTATACTTTGCACCCGGGCTGAAGATCTTGTCCCACTTTAAGCCAATCGGTAATATCCAAATCCCATTCTGGAAACTACGAGTTTCAATGCACAAAACACCGACCAGAGGTACCACAACCACAACTGGAGATAAGGCTTGAAAATGTGGGACATCTGGCGCGATTTGTAGACAACAAATTCACATCTAAATATCGCCATCCGATGTGTTCCTCTCGCTGCCACACTATGTTTGTGAAATGGTTGTCCAATATCCTTTTTGTCTTTTGAATTATCCGGCTATGGACAAAGCTCTACAGAACTCGCAATACTACACGTCATTTGAAAGGTCTTGACATAACCTACAAAACGACGCTTTGCATGATTAGTTTGGATATTGCGTTCAACAGTTATAGACGTGTAAGCATGGAGTTCACTAACGCCGAAACTCGCGCTATTTTAAAGTTTTCCTTCGTCAAAGGCAAATCCGCTAGAGAAACGTTCCATGAGATTAATGGTGTTTTGGGGGATGGTACTCTATTACTTCGAATCGCGGAGGAATGGATTCGACTATTCGGAGTCGGTGAAAACGACACCATGGACAAGCCAGCCGGCGGAAAACCTGTGACGACGAATACCGATCCAATCATGGAAATCATCGAATTAGACCGGCATGTGGGATCTCGTGATATCGCTCAGGAGATAGGAGTTAGTCACCAAACCACTTTAAACCATCTGCAGAAGGCTGGATACAAAAAAAAAAGCTTAATGGTTGGATGCCGCATGATTTGACGCAAAAAAATCTTCTGGACCGAATCAACGCCTGCGATATGCTGTTGAAACGGAACGAACTCGACCCATTTTTGAAGCGGATGGTGACTGGCCTGGAAGGTTTCTCTGTGTGTTTGGTGGGATTGGAAGGAGATCACCCACTATGAGCTGATCCCATATGGCCAGACACTTAATTCTACCATCTTCTGCGAAAAACTGGTCCGCTTGAAGCAGGCGATTGACCATAAGCGTCCAGAATTGGCCAACAAGAAGGGTGTTGGCTTCGTTGTTGACTCGTCAGAAGCTATGTATTTTATGTATTTTAAAAAAATAATTGTTTTAAAAACTATACACATATGTATGTTCATTATATTTTTTTCACATTTGTAAGTCGCCGTGGCGTAGTGGGTAGAGTGCGACGCTCACACGCCAAAGGGTCTAGGTTCGACTCCCAGCTCAACACCAATTTTTCGAACTTTTCACGGCACCACCTCTTACGAGCTGCTGACAACACCCAAAGAGTAAACTGTCTAAGAAAGCTTCTCAAATCTCGCCGTTCGGAGTCGGCAAAAAACTGTATGTCCCTTCTACTCGTGAGACAACAGTAGCGCGCACAACACGAGCAGTTGATGAGCAAGCTAGGCCCTGGTCCCCCTTTGGACTGTAGCGCAAACAATTATTATTATTAATGTCGTTGCTTGGAAAATCTTCTAGTGAATTGGGTTCTCATACAACCCTCGTGACAGCCTATTCAGAAATTAGGTTCACCTTTGCCGCCAGTAACCCCTTGTTCGTTATATAAAGGGCGAATCGTGCAAAATCATGTTTCCCCTCCACCACTTCAATGACGCACACATCTCTTCTGAAAATTCGTTTCTACGTCAAACACCACTGCCGTCAATCTTCAAAAGTGAGCACTCCGTGCCGACGTCCATTAAAAACAGTTCTTGACGCAGTGGACGCAGGTGTTACCGAGTCACACAAATTTCCACTCATTCACGTTAATTTGTGTCAAAATCACACAACGGTGTCGCATTTGTTCCCCGCCAATCCTCCCGTGCGCAGCATATGTCAAATCCATGAAATTCAATTTATTCACCGCCTAGCTGTATCCTTTTCCGATCCTTTTTCCGTCCATGCTGTGCACTTGTCATCTGATGGCGACAGGTAAATTTTCTCAAAAAAATGCAACTAGGACAGAAATGCGTTGAAGGATCTGCAGTGGACAAAACTGATATCTCCTCAAATAGTCCTTATCCCACATCAGACATGCCATAAGAGCCCTAAGAAACTGACTTCAGAAATGTCCTTGCCAGCAACATACTTCTCTTGACGTCAAATACTTGATAATCGTGCGTGGAAACTTCCCGTCCGCATGGGGATAGTGGGGCGACCCCGTCGGGCGCCATACGCGCTGTTTCATCAGCAACTAAAACTCCGACAGCGACGAATGCTGATGATGATAGTCTATGAATATATCCCGCGATTAGCTGATGGCCAGGCGCCCCATTGCCAAGTGTTCGTTTGCTGCAGTCGGTTCGCATTAACGCCCACCTGATTTATGAGCACCTTGAGGTCGCTATGACACGATTTAATGTTTTCTTGCATCCAATGAACTGTATCCATGAACTTGGAAACAATTTTCTGACATTTTTGGCGAATCAAGAGTTAAGCAATCATTTAGCTGAGTTGTCCACCTTATCCAACATTTCAGGGTGACACGCGACATCTTCCCGACATTCATCCAATGGCTACATGGTCAGTTTCCTGGAGGCAAACACCAATCAATTCTCCCCTTCTCCAGCCAAAGCCCTTCAGCACACCTCTCCCGAACCAACCATCACCAGTAATTACTTCTGGCGCTGCTTCCTCCTCGATTCAAGCGCACTCCGGAAAACTTTGAAACGTTCACGTTCACTCCACAGAAAAGCGAAATGTTCTGCGTCCCCAGTCGCCCTCTGTCCACCACCCCAGCACTTGGTTGACATTAAATGCCAGCCGCGATCGTGTGCCATACCAAAAATGGTCAAAGCACGATCTACGATCGTCATCAATGCCTTACTCATCACCTCGAGGCACTGACGAGGATGGAAAACTACAAAATCCCTGGCGGACCGGGGGGATCATTGTTGAACACAGCACACCACAACCTAAGCCGTTTTCTCTCTCCCTAAGCCACACCGAAATGTTGATTGCAATTTGGACCACGTCAGACCGACTCTGTGCCTCGGCACCCATCACGGGGGGCGGAACTCGAAGAACACAACACCACTCCGATGGGGAACCTCAGAATCCTTCACCTCCGTCTCCTCATCTTTCTCCCAGCCAGTCAGCCGACGCGAAGCGGTCGAGCCCAACTGGTTGCCATCATCACGGGATGGCGAAGCTGCCGCAGGGGCAACCGTTGATAATTAATTCAGTGTGGAACACCAGTAGCTACAATTTGATTTGGTTTAATGCTTTGTGTAGCTTAATTCCAGAACCGGTTCCAGACCGTGCCGACGACGACGACGATGGCGCGGATGGGAATGATGTTCATGCTTCTGGCTCCGCAGTTGCGCTATCATGATCTGGAGGCAGTGTGTAGGGCTTTGAATCGAAAATGAATCCAACTTTACGGCCAACTAGAAGGGGGCCTCGTTGTGGTGTTTTCGTTTAATGCCGCAGATCCATCCTCTTCCCGCGGCGTCGCCAGAGAGTTATGGCCACAGATCTTCTGGGAGATGGAAGACCTTTTTTGTGCTGCTGCCGTTCGGATGTACGGCGAAGACGACGACGTCGGCTTGGCGGACATAAATTTGTTCGCCGTAATTGACCTTTTTTTCGCTCGCTCGGATCCTACCTAATCCCGTGTCCTGTTTGTTAGGGACACAACAACACTCGTTGACAGTGATCACTTGTAGCAGCGGGTCGCACTGCGAGGTTGCACGTTGCGACGGTAGCCTCTGTGCGCTGTGCACAGTGTGCAGCAAGTGCACTGAAACTCTGTGATTTAATTGCAAGACAGCCGCTCGGTGATGTTGTGTCGGGTGGGCCGAACGGGGCCGACGAAATCGATCGACGGCGGTGGAGTGGGCAGAGGTAGGGCACCTGGGGTGAGTTCGATTTGTAGCGCAGAATCGTTAATCCGCAGCTCAAGAGTGAATATGTAGATTAATTGCTGCCAGAGGTTGTCATCGGGCGGCTGCTTAATATTCCATCACCGCCACGGAGAACCGCCCTTGACGCCACCAGAGTCGGTCCACCACTGCGGCGGCCTCCCGATGTGGAATGTAAAACGCATGGATAATTGAATGGGAGTAATCGTGAGCATTAATCCAGAGCGGGCAAAGCGGTACTAATTGAATGCAATTTCTTCCCGGTTACTGGCGGTCTTTGGCCATGGCTCTGATGACTGAAAGGTGGGAAAGTGGGCGACGAAAAACAAGAACAGTGTCCAGTAACGAAGGCAGCAGCAGCACCGACCCCATTGGTCTGGGCGACAGCAGTAGCAGCAGCAGAATTGGCGGTGGCATGGCCAGGAGTCAATGAAGTGGCAAAATCGATTAATGGCGTTCGATTAATTTCAATCGATTGCCCGTCTGGGAGGATAAAGTCTGGCGCATTAGGGCTGTAATTAAAGTTGTCATTACGGGCTGCTGGTGGGAAGCTATGCTTGTGGGGTGGCTGCTGTATGGACTGCATAAGCCGAGATCAAGAGGCCTGATGTGCAGCAGGACGTGGTAACTTGCAATTCACACCTCTGCTGGACGGGGATGGTTATAGTAAGAATTATGGTATTGGGCATAAGTGCTTGGAGGAGTGACTGTTGATTGAGTTGAGTGCCAGACTCCAATTGCAGTCGATGCTAGGAAGTTGGCAGTCATGGTGGCCTGAAGGATGAATATTAAGTCTGACTTGAGGTGCCTCAATTTACATGCCAGGCGATGGAGAGATTTTAAAAATAATAATAATTGTTGGCGCTACAGTCCAAAGGGGGACCAGGTCCTAGCTTGCTCATCAACTGCTCGTGTTGCGCGCGCTACGGTTCTCTCACGAGTAGAAGGGACCTACAGTTTTTTGCCGATTCCGAACGGTGAAATTTCTGAGGCTTTCTTAGACAGTTATTACTCTTTGAGTGTTGTCAGCAGCTCGAAAGAGGTGGTGCCGTGAAATATTAGAAAAATTGGTGTTGAACTGGGAGTCGAACCTAGACCCTTCGGAGTGTGAGCGTCGCACTCTACCCACTACGCCACGGCGACCACCAAAGACTACCTTGCAGACGCTCAAACGTGGATAATGTTATTTTGAAAACGTTGGAGAACATCAAATAGTGCACATATTCCCCAAAACATAAATTCGATAGTAAAGCATGGAGGAGGTTAAGTGTACTAAAACCTTGTCTTGTCGTAGTACACCGCTGTGTGTCTTTCGTTTAAGGACTTCGTTTGATTCCAATGGCTTCCTTGGTCACGTAGATGGTCTTTAAGCCTTGTGTATGTAGACACAAGTCTAACTTAGTAGTAGCAACTGAGTCAAGTTCAAGGGCATAGAAGAGCGGAATCTACTTCGGTTTGAAGCGCTCCTTCTATGGTTGCGTGTTTTGAGGAGGCTTTAATGTTAATTCTTGCCAACAGGTTGGGAGCTTCCCTTGCAAGACGTCAATCTACAAAATGCAATGGGCTGCTGTCGAGCCTTACTTTCTTATTTTACATCTGCACACCTACCCATGGAATTCGTCTGGGCGTGTGAACAAGTTAAGCCAAAAGTCCCTGAAATCCAGACTGGCCAGAATGTCGCTTACTTTCGATTACTACCCTGGAAGCCTCAACGACATTCTTAGTATTCAAATCAGGGTATCTCTTCCTCATGTAGAACATTCTCAACCTTAAGAAATTTGTTTAATTTTTTATTTTTACTTCATTGCCGTGTCACAATAAATTCTACTTGAATAGCGGAGAGGCGAAAATTTGGCAGCACTAGGTTACAGACAACCATACGATAAGCTCTACTTCGTCTTCCCCATTCAAGTTCTGTATGTCCTAGAAAATATAAAAAAACTGCGATGCTTATGATGTGAACCGGACACGCAATTTTAACGACGAAAAAAGGTTGTTAACAAACAAGATTAACTTCATTTTTAATTATAGAGGGTACAAATCAGTTCGTTTTCAGTAGATGGCGCCATCTACAAGTTGTAGCTGATCTTGAAAGCGATTGCTTCATTGGAAAGTTGTGGCACTTGCCAGCTATAATTAGTGTGCATCAGCGTGCTTCAGACAACAAAATTGTTTTCTGTCTCCTTGACCGGATTTGTTTTAAATGAATAGCGTTTGTGGAAAGTTTTGATTTTCTTTTTTGATTGTAAGGAAAGTGCTGTTGAAGCACATTGAACGTTTGTAGAAGCTCAAGATGAATCTGCTCTGACCGATAAATCATGCATCAAATTATTTTTCATTTATTATTTATTTGTTTAATTATTTTTTCATTATCTCGTTAAACAGTTCATATAATTATTTAAATATAGTTTACAATATGCATAAATAGGGTATTTACAATTGAAATAATATTTATGGCATTTGATACAGTAGGTAATAAAAATAGTGTTGAATGTCACCTCTTAGGTCGAAATATTAAAACTAATAGATTAGGGTGGGGTGAACCATGCATAGCTTGCTCATAAAATTGACAAAGAAAAGAACAAAAAAAAAATATAATTTAAAAGGTAAAAATTTAAAGAAGAAGCGCGAAAGACAAGATAAATAGTACATTCATTATATATTATTCATTATATATACCAGAGAAACACATTTCTAAGTCAGAGTCATTTTTTAAATGCTTTGCAAAACTTCGAGAGTCAGCTAAAGATCTTATAAAAACTGAAAGTTTATTAAACATGCGGCATGATGATAATAATAATAATTGTTGGCGCTACAGTCCAAAGGGGGACCAGGGCCTAGCTTGCTCATCAACTACCCGTGTTGTGCGCGCTACTGTTCTCTCACGAGTAGAAGGGACGTACAGTTTTTTGCCGACTCCGAACGGCGAAGTTTGAGAAGCTTTCTTAGACAGTTATTATTGAGTGTTGTCAGCAGCTCGAAAGAGGTGGTGCCGTGAAAAATTCGAAAAATTGGTGTTAAGCTGGGAGTCGAACCTACACCCTTCGGCGTGTGAGCGTCGCACTCTATCCACTACGCCACGGCGGCATGATGATACCCAATAAAAATTACAAAAGGAAGTGGTTCGGTATTTCGGAACTGGTACAACAAAAGAAGTATTCGAATGTAGTCCTAACTTTGAAATTACACCTACCCCCGATTTACACAGTAGATACGTTCCTGAGAAAAACGGGTATATCGAAAATTAAAAATGTTCAAGTCAAAACCGTGTAAATCGAAAAGCTAGCAGAAAATACATAATTTTGCTATTTAACAGTTGTGATATTTTTCAATATTCTTACGTGTACACAGAAATAAAAATAAAATGCATTGACAGGTTAATATATGTAATATATTACGGAAACACTGTTTTTTTTTATTTAATTACAGTACATTAAACAGAAGAACAAAAAATAAAACCAAAGGTGTTTCCTTCATCACTATCAGAAATTGTGGTCGCCGTGGCGTAGTGGATAGAGTGCGACGCTCACGCGCCGAAGGGTTTAGGTTCGACTCCCAGCTCAACACCAATTTTTCGAATTTTTCACGGCACCACCTCTTTCGAGCTGCTGACAACACTCAAAGAGTAAACTGTCTATGAAAGCTTCTCAAATTTCGCCGTCCGGAGTCGGCAAAAAACTGTAGGTCCCTTCTACTCGTGAGAGAACAATAGCGCTCACAACACGAGTAGCTGATGAGCAAGCCGCCAACAATTATAAGTATTTTTATGAAATATCTTGAAACTCGAAAGCTTCTTAATGACCGGCAATACGGCTTTCGGAACAACAGGTCCACTGGTGATTTGATGGCTTATCTCACCGAAGAATGGAACCAATCTTTGCACAATGTAGGAGAAAGCAAGATGGTTGCACTTGATATTTCAAAAGCATGTGACAGAGTCTGGCATCAGGCCCTCTAGTCGAAAATGCTTGTCTTGGCGTCTATCAGTCTCTTCTTCAATGAATTAGAAATTACCTATCGAACCGTTCAATACAAGTTGTATTGGATTGGTTCAAGTCTGATATTCACCATATTAATGCTGGTGTTCCCCAGGGCTCCGTTTTGTCTCCGACACTCTTCCTCATTTTTATAAATTATCTCCTATCTGTCACTTCTTATCCAAGTCACTTCTTTGCTGATGACAGTACTCTCCGCTTTTCAGATTCGTTCCTCGGCTCTCGACCCTCCTCTTCGGCCATTGACTTGGAACGGCAGCGTGTGTTAAGCTCATTAAATTCCAATCTTGACAGCAATATTGGTTGAAATAAAAAGAATAGAGTGGAATTTAATGCTTCCAAAACTGTCTACTGTCACTCAAGCGATCTCAAAACAACCTGCCATTGTCTACGAGTGGCTCCTGCATTGTTGAAACTGAACGACTCTCCATCCTCGGTACGTGTATCAACTCAACACTAAGTTGGAACGATCACATTAGAGATCGCCTAAAATGCAGCGAAGTGTCTTGTGTGTAATTTTCATAAAGCGATGCAAGAAATATTTCACCCCTTCTGATCTGGCAACAATATATAAGGCGTACATCCGCCCAAAGCTTGAGTACAATGCTCCTATCTGGTCCGATGCTCCTAAGACCTCTCTGCACCTATTAGATGGAATCCAACAGCGAGCGATAAAACTGCGAAGTCAATCGACTCGCTCGAGCACCGGCGAAACGTTGCGTCTCTATCACTATTTTATTGCTGTTTCAACAAGAAATGCTCTAATGAGTTAGCCAGCTGCATTCCTCTCCTTCAAGAATTCATCCGCAATACCCGCCTCGCTAGGAATGCTCACCCGTTCACCCTTAAGCCCACCTTGGAATACGCTTCCCAGCCCAATTTTCCCCCCCCCCCCATTAGAATCCACAGGCATTAAAACCCATTGTGCATCGGTACCCCCTTTCCCTCACTTTCTCTATACCTTCGGTCCGCGCTCGAACTTCATTCCAGTCATTTTAGGGTATAAACAATCCCTTTAGTGCGCCCCAATTTAAAGAAAAAAGCTTGAAAGCGAGAAATGGTATAACGATTCATTTGGTCGTATTCACTTTGATGGTCTATCCCTCTCAACACACAGTCACCAACTCGTGACACAAACCAAGAAGAAAGTGTAAACACCGCATCAACAGTCAATCCGTCAAGTGAAGTCCCCAAGCCGAAAGCGATAGGACACGCGATTACACGGCCCTTATCAATCAGCCTAGAAACTATTATTTTCTGGCCCACATGTGGAGCGAGCGCAGGCACAACAAACTCCCGACCAGCTGTCTATCAAATTCTCGCAGTCGCAACAAGAAAATGTCTGACTTATCGCCCAACACAGAGGACATGCACCGAGCACCGCTCATCGAGTGGGAGAGCGCCTCCAAGTTGTGGCAAGCTCGATGCGCTCCAAACGAGGTCACCGGCAGGCATCAACAAATCATAGCTAACGGATTGGAGTCGGCCGCAATTGCACTGCGCACCCCGGAGCCTGGCCCCGAATCGAAACGATTCTGCCACAGTCGCCAGTGTGTCTTGTGTCGCGCATCAGATGACTGCGGACGCGATAGACTCCACCTGGGGCCGTGAGATGGGATGGGATTTCGCTGTGCAGCCCACGCATGAGTCTCCACGCTGTGGGGAACGGAGGGAGGGGGGTAGGTTAAGTGTGCCCGCTGTCAAGTGCTGACTGCACCGCAGAGATTAAGTGCAGTCGAATGGGGTTTTGACGTCCTAGCGTGTGTATGTGTGTGAAAGCGATGCTAATTCCCCATTTCCCTCCAACTAGCGAGGGCTGGGATTTCGTGGAATTGCCATAAAATTACCATTCGGGGAGTGTGTTCCTGCCCGTTCCACCTGCCCCTCTTGCAACTGCACGAGGAGGGGTTCTATGTTCTCTCAAGCGGAAAATTAAAAACAAACACTCGAGGAGGACCTATTTGTGGCGTTCCACCTAAAGGTGTGCACAAGTGGCAATCGCGTCAATGTGACCTGCTGGGGCATGCCTGCGATGCATTGACAAGTCCCACATGCAGACGCGCGAGTAATTGGCCTGCTCCATGGCCGTCGTCTTAGTGGTGGCTGGCCTGGGGAACAGCGACGGCAAGACCGGGTCGTTTTGTCGGAATCGGTTTCCAGCGCGTTGACCCCGCTTGTGACGGAGTCCCCAACGCCACGCTTGACGTTTCCTAATTTGTCTCGGGGCGTTTTCTTCTCAGTCCCTCCACAATGATATCCTTTAATAGCTGTCATGAGTAATCTCCGAATGTGCATCGGAAATGATGACCGACTAGAAGGGGCAAAGAACACAGCGAAACTTTCTCCCTCTCCCTGTCTCTCCCGTTCGAGTGTCATTCCATGTGCGCGGAACCGCCGGAATCAGTCGAATCAGTGGAATCTGTGGAATCAGCGGACTCGACGGGACTGCGCGGCGTCATCGTCGGGCGGAGGCAGTAATTTTGATTAATGTTCTCTTCCAGGAGTTGCCATTCTGTGATGATTACTGTGTTGGTTTTCGGGGGCTTTGCTTCTTTTCAGCATTCCGTCGTGGACGTGGCCGGGACAGTCATCGCTGGTTCGTCATGTAAATGCACAGGAAAGACATGTTGCCCACACAGCATACGGAAATATCTTTTGATACGTTAATGACCGGCGCATGTGTCACCGTTGTGGGGTGGCTTAATGATCTTCTAAGTAGATGAACTTTTTTAAATTCGATAAAAGTTCAAACGCCCGTGTTGGGGTCTTTTTTTTGTGGAATTTCACTTGATTATGAAATTGGCGGCACGCATGCATGCACTCGGTGGAGGACATGACAGGATGACAGTTACAAATTGGTTTGATAGCAGTTGCCAGACGGGGGCCGTCGGGGAGAGATCGCATGAGTGTTTCGCTGACTGATGACCAAGAGTCGGTGGCCGGGGGTATGGGGGCTACGACTGTAGTTGGACTGCAGTGATGGTGTCGAAATGAGGAAGTAATTATATACCCGACGGAAGATGGCGTGCTAATCAAATTATTGTTTCAATTAATCTCTTTCGAGGGGATTCAACTCAACGCAATCATTTTATGGGGAGCAGTTTTGATTGATGTTCCATCATCATTTTTGAGCGGCTGCAACTGCAGTGGATAGCAACGTGACTGGCTTTTAGAGTGTGAAACTGTCACTGATGTTCTTGAAAACTACATCCAGTTCTTAATTAAGGCTGAGGCATGAATCCACTGCGACGAGTTCGAGGGAAATAGGAATGCCGAAACAGCGACATTGCTAACAGACAAAGGTGACAAGGAGCCACGACAATTAGTTTTCCTTGAATGATGTCAGCAATTCGAAAGGGATGGTTCCAGTACGAGGTTTTTAGTCAAGGAATCGAACATGGGACGTTATTGTCGTACTTAACGCCTTAGCCTCACAGTGGTGGCCTTGTATGAGAAACGTGGGAATAAATCTCTAACTTTTGAACCCGTTGTCCGATCATGATGAAATATACATATATAGCCGCAAAATCAGCCGTCAAGAAATGGTCGACATAGCATTAAGGATAACAGAGTACTCTTAAGTTAAAAAATATGTGCGCAAAAAATTTTTTTTAATAACAATTAACGACGGCAAGCTTAGGCACAAAACAAAGCTGGAATTCAAACCTACAGTTGGGTTCATAAAAAAGCAGTGCTCCTTAAAATAGACAAATAATTTTCTATTAATTCAACTTGTTTTATTATTTTTTCAAAAACCGTATACAGGTATATCACAAAATAAACATTGTTCATAACTTTTACCTATTTTTTTATTGGTCGTAGTAATGTTTCGCAGTTGTTCATAAAAGTAATAGTGTTTAGAATTATGCTGTGCCTAGACAACAGAAATCAATGAAACAATCTGAAATCATTATTATTTACAGCTTACTATTAGTACTTTGTAGCAAAGCCTTTGTTTTTTATCACTACGCTGCATCTTCGTGGCATTAAATCCACCAGACTCCGACATCTCTCAACTGGTATACCAGGTATACCGGTATGAAATTTTTTTGAAAATAAAACACTAATTATTAATGGAAAGTAAAAACATTTTATTCAAAGTATTGGCAATTGTTTTCTACACATTTTTGCCACCTTTCTGGCAATTTTAAAATACCACGCCAATAAAATTGTTCGTCTTTTAAAGCAAACCAATCAGACACCCAATTTTCGACCTCCTCGTAGGAATCAAAGTGCTGCTCAGCCAATGCGTGTCCCATCGATGAAACCAAATGGTAGTCGGAAGCAGCCAAGTTTGGTGAATATGACGAGTGAAGTAGCTGCTCCCAGCCAAGTGTTTTGATTGTATTTTGAACCGGTTTTGCTTTGTGTGCAGGTGCATTGTCATGGAGCAAAATTACCTTGCCGGGTCTTCTGGCCCATTCTGCTCGTTTCTCGATCAATGCATGGTTCAAATTGATCATTTGTTGTGGATAGTGATCAGTATTAACGGTTTTGACATGTCTTAGGAGCTCGTGGTACAGCACACCTTTCTGGTCCCACCA
This sequence comes from Eristalinus aeneus, assembly GCA_955652365.1. Lineage (NCBI taxonomy): Eukaryota > Metazoa > Arthropoda > Insecta > Diptera > Syrphidae > Eristalinus > Eristalinus aeneus. The sequence goes on from OY019133.1 coordinate 36,340,230, forward strand.
AACACACAGCATTGTCTTCTTGCCGAATCGATCTGGTTTTGCAGTCAATGTTGATGCTTGTCCCAGATTAACCCATGATTTTTTCCGTTTACGATTCTTTTTTCATCGCCAGTGACAATCCGATGCAAAACCGATTTTCTTTGGTGTCTTTGAAGCAAAATTTCACAAGTGTTTTTTCGGTTTTCCATCTGTCTTTCATTCAATTCATGTGACACCCATTTTCCACACTTTTGGACCATTCCCATAGCTTTTAAACGGCCAGAAATTGTTTGTTGTGCAACATTTAACAGTGTCATCTCCATTCAATATCGTTTGCAATTCGGCGTCTTCAAACTTTTTTGGTGGTCCTCCACGTTTTTCATTTCTCACATCAAAATCATTATTTCTGAACCGTTGAAACCATCTTATGCATGTTGCTTCTGATAGAGCATGATCATCATATACCTCGACAAGCATTCGATGCAACTCTGCAGTACTTTTCTTCAAATGAAAACAAAAAATTAATGCTTTCCGCAAATCATCACTTTCTGGTACAAAATTCGACATTTCTAACACGATGAAAACATATGATGTTTTTCTGTTCAATGACTTGGTGGATACAAAATATTTCTCACAGATATCGTAGCAAACAAACAAAAGAAAAATAAGGGCTCGTTCACAACACTTGTGCCCTATCGAGACATTTGTATGTTATCTTGACGCTCACTTCATACCGGTATAACGTCCCATGAGTCTCGCATTCCCTTCCACAATTCCCTGGCGTTTTTGGATTTGGCCTCATGGACTGAATTTTTAACATCGCCCCACAAGTTCTCAATGGGTTTAAGGTCAGGAGATTGTGCTGGCCACTACATAACGGTTATTCTTTTTTCATTAAACCAAGATTTTGCCCGTTTTGACATATGTTTTGGGTGATTATCTTGTTAATACTAAACTAGTCGCATTTCCTTCTCGGTATATGGCCGCATAACCTCTTCTAAAACTTTAACGTACTCAGCCCCGTCCATTATACTCTTGATAGAATATATAGGCCCAACCCCATTACTTGAGAAACAGGCCCAAGTCATTAGTTTTGCTCCTCCGGGCTTAAGAGTTTTAACTGTATAACTGGGATTATTTTCTTCATTCTTTGGTCTTCTTACATATTCCCCACGACTCTTGGAACCAAATAAGACTGTTTTACTTTCATCGCTCCAGAGAATAATCTTCCATTTCTCCTTAGGCTAATCTTTGTGAAACTTTGCGAATGCCAATTTTTTTGCACATGCTTTCTTGTCAAAAACGGTACTTTTCGCGGGCTTCGAGCTGGTAGTTTAGCCTCTAGAAGACGTCTTCTCACCGTCACAGCTCTCACCGGAAGTTGAAGTTTATCCCTTATCTGTCTGGAGCTTATGCCTTTGCCATGTTGATAATTTTTCTGTCAGTTCGCTTAGCCGTCACTCTTTTTGGACCGCGTGTTTGGGACCTTGCTTTCCAGTTTAGCGCATTGTTGAAAATTTTCGCTGAACATCCTATGATTTCCTGGATTGAAGCATATGTTTTCCCTCCGAACGCAATTTTTTGATCAAATTCCGCAGATCTTCGGTACAATATTTTGATCGACCCATATTTCTAACTTAAAAGTATATTAATAAAAGACGACATATACAAAACCATTCACTTACCAAGCAAGAATACACAAATATTCTTTAAAGTCTAAACAACAATTTCTGAGACACTTTAAGGTAAACCCGAAAAACACCGCTATATTTATGAACAGGCTTGAATCAACAGATATCAATGAATGAGTGAAAAAAGGAGAAATTAAGCGTCTATTTTTTATTTCTGGTATGGTATCTTAGTTACCGGAAAATACAATGAAACCGGATATACATTTGAAAAAATGATCTTCTTAGAAATATGTTGCTGATTATTTAAGTCGTATAACTACTGCTATTTTTATGAACAGAACTAATAATAATTGTTGGCGCTACAGTCCAAAGGGGGACCAGGGCCTAGCTTGCTCATCAACTACTCGTGTTGTGCGCGCTACTGTTCTCTCACGAGTAGAAGGGACCTACAGTTTTTTGCCGACTCCGAACGGCGAAATTTGAGAAGCTTTCTTAGACAGTTATTACTCTTTGAGTGTTGTCAGCAGCTCGATAGAGGTGGTGCCGTGAAATATTACAAAAAATTGGTGTGAGCGTCGCACTCTACCCACTACGCCACGGCGACCACTATATGAACAGAACTGTATATAGAAAAATTACATACAATACTATTTACTAAGACACTTTGGCTGTAAAAAACTTTACCGTGCATTTGATGCTCACACAAATTAGATTCACGACCTACGGTTTCACCACTTTTTTTAACTTTTTAACAGAGGAACATTGGCCATAACTTGGGTTGTCTGTTAGTATTAAATGTACGTGGAGTTTGTCAATTATTCCCATGAATCTGGACGCATGTACATGTCCATAGAAATTTACAGTGTCACATCAGATCCTGGCACTTTGTAACTAGGAGTGACTGAATCGTTAAACTTGTTGCCCCGTCGTGGAAACACGTGTCATTCAAGTTGTCAATCCCGAAATATAAAAGGCAACCTTCGTAACCTTAAATCGTCGGTCAGAAAAAACGCTTATCATTCCATTGAACACATTGACATCTACAAAGAAATAAAAACCAATGGCACCGTGCAACTCAACGACCCATCAAACAGAATCTTTGCCTGAATTCGTCCATTCCATCACTTGTGCTTTGACTTGACGGTGGATCGTGAACGATCCACGACGGGTAAATGAAGGACATGTTTAATTACTGCGAATACACAGAATCATCAACAATTTGCACATGCAGGAGCAGGGCTTTCGTCTGAATTTGCGACAGCAGTCACATAATTTTACACAATTTCACCGGTCGCTTTCGATGATGACAACCACAACCTAGTTTATTGTCAAGGCGTTACACACACAAGTTGTTGGGTTTAAAGAACCAATCATGAAGAAAATTTTAGTTATTTGAAGGCTCCCTTAGATTCAAAAGTGATCCAAAAGGCAAACAGACAACAAACTTCGGACATTTTGAATAACAGCTGAGATTGGTAGATGCAAATAGCAACGCTTCCGTTCCACAGTAAAGCATAATACCCTGCATAAGGTATGGTGCTCCAAGGCCCTCCCTGCACTTACCGGATAGAAAGTAAAAATGAGCTATTACGATCTGGCCTTTGGAACACTGATAAAACATTTTGACACTATCACACTTTTATCGCCATGTCCGCAAAAGCTGTCCACCTGTAGGCTTCTCGTCCTCAAAGAATATTCCCCCATTTTCGCTTTGGTTGCAAAGCCAATCAGCTCACTACTTTGCATCGAACTTGGAGTTAGTTTGTTCTTTATTTACCACACACGAAAATGGAATATTCTTTCACGACCACTTCCTCCTCCCATACCAACTGCGGCTTAAGTGAGCACGCCGTCCCTTAAGGACACACTCCTTACAGGCGACGATATTTGTTCATTTCTTACCTGAATCTGGATTCAATCTCCCTTCACGCAAGCCCAGCTCCCTAATTCGACAAAAATCGCTCAAGAGAATGTCACAGACCAACTGCGTTCAGATCTAATTGCCCCCATCCCAGTTTATTTGCGAGAACGAAACCAATTTTTCACTTCGTTCTCAACATTGGCCACGTGAGTCAAATTTATTTCCCGCAACAACCCCGTGCGACCTCGCATCTGCAAAGCAGTGTGTCGAGGGCGATGGGAATGGTCAGTAGACTTTAATCGTTACAAATGCTGGACTTTGAAAATATTGAGATGTAAATCGTTCAGCCGCCGTGGCGTAGTCGGTAGAGTGCGACGTTCACACGCCGAAGGTGTAGTTTTAATTCCCACCTCAAGACGAATTTTTCAAGGTACCACCTCTTTCGAGCTGCTGACAACACTCAAAGAATAAAAACTGACTAAGAAAGCTTTCCAAACTTTGTCGCTCGGAGTCGGCAAAAAACTGTAGGTCCCTTCTACTCGTGAAGGTACATTAGCGCGCACAACTCGAGTAGTTGATGAGCAAGCTAGAACCTGCCGCCCTGTGGACTGTCGCGCCATACAGTTATTATTATTAAATCGTCAAGCAAATGAAGGACATGTTCAATGACTGCGAACGCAGAGAAGTCTTCTTTAATTCGAATCATTAACAACTTCTCCAAGAAGAAGCAATGCTTTCGACTGACCTTGTATTTCAATTGAGCAAACCCTCTCTACATCATTTCATGAACTTCAAGTTCCTTCACAATTTTGCCAGTTCCCTCCGTAGCCTGTCGATCATGACAACCACATCCACTAATGCACATAAGTGAGTTGAATCACCACTTTCTTATTTAGCTAAGACCCCAGTTAAACTTACTCTGGTCTTAGCTTAATGTGTTCCTTCCAGCTGAAATAGAGCTTCGCTACAAGGTCTAGTGGTCCAGGGATCTCCTTCACCAACTGAATACAAACTAAATTGAATCCAATCGGAAGGGTCATTGCGGGCGGAAACGCAAAACAACAAAACATGATGATAAGGTTAAAAGCAAGTGGCACTGTTCACTAGGGGCAATAACTTTGCTAAGTCGATCGAAACATTAGAACTTCGATGGTTCTTCTCGTCTGTGACACTTTTTTTATTCTATTCCAACCAACGATTCCAAACTGAATTAGCCAGCGTCATTCATCCAGTTAACGAAGTCACCTGCAGTGTGTTCCTAAGCCCACAAATTTGAATTAAGTGACTTATTCCTTAAAGGCGCCACTCAGCCAGTCTTAGTCCAAGCGCTAATTGAAGTCATGAGGTCAACCACCCGACCGAGACCACCGACGATCAGCCTTGGACTTAACTCACTCAATGACCAGAAACGCTCTCAAGCATCATCGCATGCATCAAGACGATCAGGGAGGTAAACAGCAGCCGCCCTGACCGCATAAACACATGACAAAAAATAACAGACGGGATGGTTGGAGGCAATTATAATTGTCGAAGCGCACTTGAACTTGAATTCAATTGAAAGTGCCTCCCAACTCGAAACCGACGCACTCATCATTATTTTCGAAGAACCCGTACCCGCCCCGTCACCGCCTACTCGAGTCGGAGCACAGTTCATTAGCACACTGTTGACATCTCAATTAAAAGGAAAATCAACACGCCGCCACCGTGCCACCGTGCCACCGAGCACAACGATGATTGACAACAGTGCCGCTGAAGGTTATAGCGTTTATAGGTTTCATGCACTCGTCTACGCGTCAAATTAATCATTTTAGCGCTCAAACGAAGCCAAAATAAAAAGAAGCAAATTTAAATCGTATTTGAACCGGTCAACTTTGTCAACCGTCAGCGCGCCAAATGCCAAACGCCACACTGCCACAGCAACGGCGAGAGTGGCGGCGGCGGCCTAACGATGCGCTAATGAATTCTAACGAGCGTTCAAATGCGATTATGCGATGTGTGATTGTGCTCCGACTGAACGCTAATTGCGTGTAAAAAGAACAGAAAAAAACGACACCATCGAGGCACAGAGCCGAAGCGAAAGTCGGAGCAAACTGGATGATTTCCTCCACAGGGCCGCACACAGCGCAATCTTAATTCTGGTCACAGCCTGCGATTGTATCTTGGCCTCACTCTCATCCTTCTCTATGCTGACTCATGCAAGTCACTCTGGACACACTTGCATGTGCGTCATGCCAGAGATTAACTTCCCACTGGCAGGTTTGTCGTGAGAATGCGACGACTCACATTACTCATCAATCTGAGCTGCCACTTCAAACCACGTCACAAGGAGCACCGGACGTTAGCCACCCCCTCGCCAATTAGTTTATCGATTTCGATGACCGGACTCACACGGCACTGCATTCGCTCATGCATGACAGATGGCCGGGACAATAGCTCGTCGCATGCAAAGAGCGCTGAATTTACACAACGAACCAATCATCGATTTTTCGAACGAACACACCCTCTCCTCGGCCAGCACAGCTTGCGGCTGACAACTGGCGGAGCTGCCACCGTCTTCGGAGTCCAGTGGATGGCGTGCCGTGCGAATAAAGCTCCTTTCGCGGGCTGCTTCCAATTTCATAATGCCGTGAAATTATTGTTACCGTTATGGGGTCATTAAAACGACAACAGTACCAGAATCAGTCCCCCCCGCGAAACAACACACACCAGCACAGCGCCACACATTCGAGTCCACATGCTGACAGTTGCTCTGACCGGCACCATCACCGTCACCGGCACCGGCACCGGCACAACCAGCCACGATAGCGGTCAATGAATTTGTCATTAGCACATGCCGTAGCGTGAGGAGGGTTCATGACCTGCCATCTGACGGTTGGGATTGTCCCGGGCTCCATGAATGTCTGTTTGTGTGTGACGGGGGGATATGTCAAAAGTGAGCTGAGGCCAGTGGTTCGCCGAATTCGCTGCACGATTGCAGGTGTAACCGCAAAAGGGATACACACGGCGCGTCCAATCGAAGGCGGTATACCGGCAAGGGTGGCCGTGTGGGCCGGTGAGCAGTTACAGTCTCTTATGTCACTGAATTCCGTGCTTTGTCTGGAGGAGGGGCGTGTTTCAGTGTGACAAACAACTTGAGAAATAGGAATTTCCTTTCCGTCTTGAGGGAGGCTCCTGCCTAAGGATGCACGAACAGTCACTAGGAGTGTTCGGGGACGGAGTTTTTACTGGAGTGGGTGTTTGTCGGTTGATCGAGTTGAAAGACTCAAAACCCTGATCGAACGGCAGCTAACCATCACGCCGTACACCCGTTAGCTGCCTCGCCATTTGTGGTTCCTTATGGCTGCTACGACCCCATTTCCGATGCTACATTCAGGAGATGGACCAACCGAGTTAGTCTGTACGATCACCCAGAACAGCCAAAATCGAAGACGGAACCGCATTTGGCGAATTCGCGACCCCGTTAGAAGCCTTAATTGCTCCTAAGCACCACACCGCGTTGCACATTTCACAGCCTCGAAACAGAGACTGACACCGCACGACAGTCATAAAACGGTCGAATTGCGCCGTCTCGTCGTGAGAATCCCACCGGGAGTCCGTGGATTTGGCGACCAGTTGCTGCCATGCCAGAGCACACAAAACGGCTCGAATCGGGCAAATTAGAGTCAATGAAATGGTCAATAAATTTCCCTCCGATATCATCATTCCGGAGTTGGTCGTGATGGTAGACGGGACGGCTGTCTGGCGAGGCACCATTCACTTGCCTCTCGTAAGCTTTCTCTTCGCGTCCTCTGCCATTACCTCATTCGTTCGCAACCCTTTTCTTTCCAGGTACCATCATCCGCACGCCCCACGACGAGGCATTGGTGGCGGCCTGCTTCTGGCATAAGTGATGAGCTTATGCCCAGGCGACGACATTTTCGAGGCGCATACCGAACGACCGGCTCAGGGCACCGGGTACCAGGAATGACGTGCTCCGGGCAAATGTATTATTCATTTCAAGCAGTAATCCTGAATGAATTTCCTCCGCAGACACAACTGGTCGGGGGTGGCAGGTCCTGCTGCCGGTGCCATTGTCAAATCTGGAAACTGCTGGTTGGTATTGTGAGACGGAATTAATTTGCATACCCACTCACGGAGTGGGGTTCAAAGTCTCTCTCGGTCTGCCGTTTGGCGGTAAAACCGGGGGCAAATCCTCGGAATAAGTTGAAGGATTTCGGTGGCGTTTGGAGGGATTCTAGTGAATTTCGGCGAAATTCCCTGGAGCAGCACTTACAACCCCATCTAAAGTTCATTAGTCGTCGTCGCGGACGAGCTCATCGCAGTCATCGTTGTCGACACCACAAAAACCGAGACCGGAGAAGATACGAAATTAATTTTGAGGAAACTCCTTGGGGTCTAAGACGTGGTGGGACGGGACGGGTATCTCGTGTCATTTGCGAAAATTTGATCCATTCACGGGACGCGGCAGTGGGTGTGGCGGCGTCTGATGTCAGTTCAACGACTCAGTCACGGGAGGTGGACCCCAGTCTCACTGGGGTACTGAAATGGGGCAGACGTGTCGATTTGTCGGTTTGCATTTTGGTAGAGGCGATGTATGTGTGGGTAAAGGGGGTTCATGGTAGGGTGGTTGTTTGGGGCGTCTAAACAAATAATTTGTGGGAATTTCCTTGAATGAAAATCCGTTTGTAGTGGCACGTTTACTTTGCACGTGATTCTGTTTTATGACTGTCGCCCGGAGTGGGTGGCACTGGGGAGGGTAAGTGCTTTTTGGATAACAGCCCGATAAGGCATTGTAACGTTGATGGGATTTTATGCTGCAGAGTGGACTGTTCCAAAGCGTTGGAATGCAACTTCTCATCCGTTCTGGGGCATATGGTGAGTGCGGGAAGACCAAGTTCCGATCTGACACGAAAAGAAATTCTAAAGGACGTCATGGAGAGTGTAAACCCAAAGACGCACCCACATGGCGTGTCTGTTGTTTGCTTTCAGGCGTTCGACATTCGTTTTTCTCTGTAATCTGGAAGAACTGACCCAATTTGAAACTCCGATTAAATCAATTCTGTAGTTCAAAAAAAATCTTTTCAAAAAAAATCTTTTATTTCATAGCATACTTGTTAGCCAGACAGTAGCCGTTGCTCCCTCAATTTTTTTTCTTCTTTGACCATTTGATCATTTAATTCCCCCGAAATGTCTCCAAATCAGCTAACAGCATGAAGTTTAATACTTAAGGCTCCGGCACATAGAATACGTTATTAGCGTCAGCGTCAGCTATACTTTGACAGATACATAGAAATACATGTATTCTTATGAGGAGTGGTCCATAGACTAACGCTGCCGCTCACGCGACGGATGTAGTAGCTCAACTTTTAACTTTTCTCTCTAAGTCAGCGTTGACAATCGAACATTGTCACATTTTAAGAGAATTTTTTTGAATTTTAAATTTATGTTTGTTGAGTTTGAGGTAAGTCCTCGCCGAAGTCACACAGGAAAATACCAAAAGTTGTATTTGCAAGTTTTAATAATAACAATAACATTAACTTATTAAAGACATTAACACAGGACGTTGTAAGCAAGAGCTTCGAGACACTCCGGAGTGGAAGAAGTTTTGGAAAAACATTCGGAACGAGGAAAAAATAGAAAGAAAATCCTATATTGAGTGTGAACAAAATTTTTTGCAGGACATAATTAAGGTTTGTAATTGTACAACTTTAATAAAATACAAAAATTAAATTGTGTTTTATTTATGAAGATGATCGAGGCAAAATTGAGGCCGTTTAATCCCATATTTCTCTTTACGATAAGAGCGATGCATCTTATCGTAACAAAATTTTAAAACAAATTGACTGAGAGCATGTAGTGGCTTTTTTTGTAATATATGGTAAGTTTTTAAACTGTTGTATATTGCTCTATGTTTCAATTTATCCAACATTTTATTGAAACATTGCCAACAGCGGTGGCCTCTGAAAGCGCTGCATTCGATGAACATTAGTCTAGCTGGATTCACTATTTTTTTTTAAAGAGAAACGTGGCACCCCGAAGGTGTGTACTGTTCTTTTCTAGATATCTCAAATCATACACTTTATTTCCTATTAACCTATTTTGTTCTCTTACGAGTTTTTCAAACTTATCGTGGGAAGCTGAAGGCAGCTGCACTTTCAAAGAGGCATGCCCAGAATCTGGAATTTTTCCTTTATATAGAGAGTCTTTATACAACTTGGAAAGGGAAACAGCAACCACCACAAGCAGTCCCAGTTCCTACTACACGCCGCTACCAAAACGCACAGAAACTCCGGAGACATCATCACGAATCGAAAAACTTGTCGATAGTGTAAAGCAAATCATCTTACAAATTTTGTTTTATTTTTGTAATATTTATTGAAAAAGTATGTATGTATAATAAAATTATAAAACTGAATTACAAATATTGTGTCATTAAGCACATTTACTCGTAACTCGTAACTGGTCTAGAGGCATTTTTGCAAAAAAAAAAAAAAAAATATCAAACCGCTCTACACTATAACCGAAACAACTAGAATCTAAAGCTACTGTCAAATGAAATCAGCTGTGCGTTGAAGTATTCATTGTGTCACCCCCTTCCTTTACGTACTTCACCGTTAACGGATATTTTCCCGCTACGAAAGTAACGTATTCTATGTGCTGGAGCCAACAGATCGTTGGCCTTTTATTTTTCTGCCACTTCGCTTGAGACTCCTACAATTCATAAAAAACTAAAGTCAAACATCGCACATACATTTTTTATTCAAAAAATAAAAAATTCTGAAGGCCCTAAGTTCTGGATGGTTGAATCCTTGAAAACCGAGAAATTAAATTTTTTTTAAAACTTTTGAAACTCAGAATTGTTAATTCTCCAAAACCCAATTCCACCGATTCCAATCTTAAATAATAAAAATTAATATTAGCAATTATTTGCAATGTTAGAGACCCCAAAATTCCAAAATTAAAATTAAGTCAAGGCGAAGATATGTTTAAAAATCCAGATGCCATAAGTCACGTGGACCATTCCTTCTACGGTTGATGAAATTTGGAGGCCAAATATCAAAAAAATGTCCAAACACTAAACGAGTTCAAATCGAAATTTTCAAAAAAAAAATTAGCATTTCACTTTAAACTCAAAATCTTCAAATTAAAATATCCCAGAGCACAAGAAACCAGAAATAGCCGAGATTAAAAATTCCTTCATACTGTAAATACTTAAAATTGAAGAAATATTGAAACAAAGAATATCGAAAAATTCGACTGCTCTTCTGGCTTTCAAATAACTCTTTCCTCGGAAGTCTAGATATCGATAATCCAAAATCTAAGACATCGGAATCTCGAGACTTAAAATTTTTGAAGCCGAGATGATTTGACAATTACTTACTTTGGTGAGCTCAGAGCAATAACAGTATAAAAGAAAGATGGGAAATTATTGGGATTCAAACAAATGCGACTCAAAAGATGGCGCCACCTGCAAGTTGTAGCTGATCTTGGAAACGATATCCTACTTCATTGGAATGGTGTGACATTTGTCAGTAATAATGAGTGTGCGTCTGTGCTGGACAACAACTTTGCTTTCTGTCTCTTTGTGCAGAGTTGTCTTTAATATAATTGCCGTTGGGGAAATTTTAAAATTTAATTCAACTGTTCAGCTGCCAGAAATGGTAAACGTATTTATATCAGAAAAACATTTGACTTTGGGACTTTGGGTCGTTCAACCGATTAGCTTGCTCGCACTTTTCTAAGCCAGAACGAGATAGCACCATTTACCAGATGGCACAGTGTGCGGTGCAAGAATTCTTTTTTTGACACGGTTGCTTGTTGAGATGGCAGTGGCGGAGGTGGCCATTCAAATCCCTTAACACAAGTCAAGGATTATGCTAGATGTTTCTGGTGTTTGTTTTGCATTTTCTTCCCAATTTCAAGCAGATTTAACTGGAACAACATCGGAATATTTAAGAGATCAGGAATCAACAGCACTATTTCAATTTGCCCTCTATGGAGTGAGGTTGCTGGCGTTTGGGATTGTGAGATGGGGTAATCGTTTAGCGTTCACTTGTTCTTTTTCCCTCTACATACTGTATTTGAGAGAAGTTTTGATTTTCTTTCTTAATTAGAAGAAAATTAAAGCTGAAACCCATCGAATGATTAAAGAAGCGTATGGTGAATGTGCTCCTACCGAGAAATTATACACCCATTGGTTTCGATGCTTTAAAAATGGAGGTTTAAACGCTGAACACAATGTGCGCCCGTTCATTAAGTTTCGACATGAGGAATAGCATGCTTTACTGGATCGAATAAATTCGCAGAATCACTGTAAAGAAGAAGTCTTGGTAAAACAACAACCCAACAGTCAAAATCCGAAAATAAACCAAAACTTTAAGGATCGTTACCAAAGACAGCAAAGCAGTAAAAGCCAAAAATAAAATAAATAAAAGACTAAAAAATACAAATTCTCAAAAACGTGAATTTTCAAAAACTCAAACATGCTGTCACCAAATTTGAAGAAAATAGGAATGAGTGATAGAATAAGGCCCTTTGATGCGCAGGCTACTAAGCTACATTATAAATTTAATTATATTGTAGTTATTCAATAAATAAATAAGAATAAGTGAAAGAACTTAATTTTCAAATCAAAGAGCAAAATAAATAAAGAGCACAAAAAATAAAGAGGAAAAAAAATAAAATATCGTGTTCAAATTTTTGTAAAATACAAACTATCTGATTTCTGAGGATTAAACAGAAGTACAAACGACACTCACTACCTATTCGTCGATTTTAAGGCCGCATATGACAGTGTGCATAGAGACGAGATTTCCAGCGCCATGTCTAGTTTTGGCATTCCTACAAAACTCGTCAGGTTGTGTTGGGTGATGATGGAGAACTCTCGCTGCTCCGTCAGATTCAGTAAGAGGCTGATACCCTCAATGTCAAAAAAGGTTTTAGACAAGGCGACGCACTGTCATGTGACTTCTTTAATATCATCCTCGAGAAGATCGTGCGTAACTCACAAGGCAACACCAGAGGCACCATCTCCAGAAAGTCAGTTCAATTGCTAGCTTACGCTGATGACATTGACGTGATAAGACGAACACTACGAGTCGTCAATGAGGCGTTTGGCGGCATTGAAGCGGAAGCAGCTTAAATGGGTCTGGTGATAAATGAGGGGAAAACAAAATACGTACTGCCATCAAGAAAGGGCACGCGACATCGACGTCCCGGACAGAGCGTCACACTAGGCAGCGGAAACTTCGAGGTAGTCAAGGACTTTGTCCACCTCGGCTCTGCGGTAAATAGGGACAACAATATCAGTACCGAAATCAGACGCAGAATCAGTCTTGCAAGTCGCTGTTTCTTTGGTCTCAAGAGGCAATGAAAATAAAGCCCCCTCTCTGCGGACTAAGCGCGCTTTATATAACAGCTTGATCATCTCAGTCCTACTTAATGGTGTGGAAAACTGAACATTACTACAAGCGGATAAGGAAGCCCGTAGTCTTTTCGAGAGGAATGTTTTGCGTGCGATTTTTGGTCCTGTTTCCGCTGATGGTATCTGGAGGAGAAGATTTCACGACCAACTCTATGGGCTGTACGGCGACATACGCCTGGTCAAGCGTCTTCGGATACAACGAGTAAGATGAAGTGACAGACATGGTTGTTTGTACAGTGGTCAGTGGGCATTCCATAGTATGTATATTAACAATTGTTGGAGCGACAGTCCACAGGGGGACCAGGGCCTAGCTCGCTCATCAACTACTCGTGTTGTGCGCGCTACTGTTCTCTCGCGAGTAGAAGGGACCTACAGTTTTTTGCCGACTCCGAACGGCGAAATTTGAGAAGCTTTCTTAGACAGTTATTACTCTTTGAGTGTTGTCAGCAGCTGGAAAGAGGTGGTGCCGTGAAAAATTCGAGGTGTTCAGGCGGGAATCGAACCTAGACCCTTCGGCGTGTGGGCTTCGCACTCTACCCACTACGACACGGAGGCCGCGGCATCTTCGGATACAAAGCTTAAAATGGCTAGGGCATGTAGACCGAATGGACACTAATGCTCCGGCCCAAAAAGTCTTCGAAGTAGCGCCACTGGGACAAAGCAACAGAGGACGGCTTAGGCGAAGATGACACACTTCACCCCCTTGATCTCCACATCATGGGATGTACACTCAAGGCCATGGCCCTTGGTTCCACTCGCACTGGAGCTTTGATGACCTCGCCCACCGCATCTCCTATGATACTACTCTCATGGACATGCCGTCTGATGCGAGGTCGCCAATAATACAGTTGCGTCGCTTTTACAAAGTCGACTTTCCACGTGTCCTGGACTGGCTGTGGCCAGAAACTGAACCGGGAAAGGAATGTAGTCAGATTTTCACGAACGGCTCCAAGACAACGGAGGGTTCTGGAGCGGGGGCCTTCGTGGAAAACGACAACATTAGACTTCACGCCTCCTTAGATAATTTCTCGTAGGTGTTCCAGACGGAAGCCTTCGCGATCCTAATGGCCACCAACTATATTGTGAAGAATTGGTGGAAGGGAAGAAGTATCTGCGTCTGCAGCGACAGTCAAGCTGTGCTCAAGGCCTTACTCAACCCTTTAACCACTTCCAAGATAGTTCAAGAATGCAGGAATTCCCTCAATTTGGTCGGCAGGCTGAATTCGCTAAGACTTGTCTGGGTACTTGGTCATCACGGGATCCTGGGAAACGAAACTGCCGATGAACTAGCTAGGCTAGGTTCAGCAGAGGCATTCGTAGGGACCGAACCCACCTTGGGACTACCCGCGTCCCTGGTCAGGGCCTCCGTCGATGGTTGGGTCTCCCTACAGCACAACCAGAGATGGCGTGACTCTCCAGGAAGCAGGGTGACCAAGAGTATGCTCCCAAACCTCTGCAGAAAATCCGCTTCTTTTCTGCTATCTCTAGACAGAAACGAGTGCAGAAGACTTATCGGCTCGATTACTCGAGGCGACTTACCTGAGTCGGCTGGGGCTTAGTGATGTCACACTCTGCGACGCCTGTGGAGAAGATGAAGACACTTCACTTCTGTCACAGTCCTGCCTTCGCTCGTATCAGGTGGCGGTTATTTGGCGCTAATGGTGTGGGAACTGAAAACCTAAGTTCTATATCACAGAAGCTCATCTTGGTTTTTCTTCGGAAAACCAAGAAATTACATTAAATGAAGGTTACTGCCTGGTATTACAATGGTCAAGTATTTGAGTCTGAGCGCTCTAGTGTAGTTGATTCCAACCTCCAACAAAAAAAAAAAGATGACGAAAGACCGTGCTGGCTATAGAGGCATATTGGTTGATGCCCAGGCCCACCCTGGACTGTAGCCCCAAAAGAAAAAGAAAAGGGTTATACAGCCTGAAAACCATCGACACCAACAAGAGCAAGCGAATCCTTAAATCCAGGATGTCTATAACACCTAGGTGTCTATCCAGGTTCTGAAAAACTGAAATACTGATAATCCCTTCGTCGGTATTGAAAATTTAAAATTTCGATAAGCTAAAGATCTTGAAAGCCCGATCTGCCGAAAAGATAGATTCGAAGATTTCGAGTTTTTCAGTTTGCGGGATGTGGATTTTAAATCAAAAATCAAGCATGTAATAGTTCGACTGTCTAGGACAACGAAATATGGGAGAATCGGGATAGAAGATTTCTTAAACACACTCCGGTGAACTTCTTTTGCCGAAATAGCCATCCATCAAAATTAGTACTAGATTTAGTTCCTTTAAACAGTTGCCCTACCAGTCAAATTCAACGCTGAATGTAATGATACACTTTACACAGTCATGACTCTAGGAGCAGTTGATATTCAAAAGCTTCGACAGAATTAAGGCCCTCCAGAGCAGGATCGGCGGTCCAATCAAATCGTTCTTTCAGTTCTCTAAAATTATTTAAAAAATTATATCCCAGGAAATTCTTTAATCTAAAAAATTCAACCTGTTGAGAACTCTTAAACACCCCGGCCATGTTTTAGCTTCCTTACCACACACCAGAATGAGGAAATGATAAATTCGATCCATTCATCTGGGAAGTTCCAATCTAAATGTTTTGTGCCACGATACTCTAATTTGAGGCTGAATATCCATCGCTCCGGTTTTATGACTCAAACTGATTGGTAAACACTTACTGAGCTAAATTCTTGGTTGGGGTATCTGAAAATTCACGGGAACCTTCCGTTCGCACAATCACATTATCCATCAATTCCATTCTTGTACCTAGCCTACAGTAAATTCAGACATTCACGTAAGGAAACAGAAAAATTACTTTAAACTCTGCTAATGCGAGACAGTCCACACAGGATTAGATTTTTCTACAATCATTTGTGTTGTGGGTCTTCATTACTTTTGCTTTCCTTTCCGAAGGGAGGTGACTTACAAGTCAATGCAGACTCCAAAAGATGACATATCAGCAGCTTGTCGCAGAAAATATTTGTGTTCTAATTATTGTAGATAACTCAGAAGACTTAATGATGTGGAAATGAATCCACAGTTAAGGAATCGAAAATTAGCCTTTAAATCGACGGACATACCGCAACAAGGCGGCCACGAAAATCATGTGCATGAACACTAAGATCTCGGTTATGCGACCACACACCTAGCAGGTCCGAAGGGGAGACGTTATATTGAGTGCTTGGAGCTCAGTAACCACTACTTTTAGAAGACAAGAACTCAGTATTTGACTCTTTGTGGCGGCCTACCGAAAACCGCAAGGAAGCTGCAAATTAATGCCACTCGAAGTTTTGACGCTTTAGACAATTCGCACGGCTGCACTGTTAAGAAAATCGAAAGTACTTTGCCCTTTGATCGGAAATAAATGTTTATGAACAAACTTTTAAAATCAGGTAAATTGCTAGTCTACGCTGATGACACTGATGTAATTGGACGAACACAGCGAGCCGTCAATGAGGCGTATGCCGGCATTGAAGCGGAAGTGGCAGCACCAGTACCAAAATCGAACGCAGTTTCTTTGGGTTCAAAAAGCAAATGAGTAATAAAGGCTCTCTTGAAGGACTAAGCTTGCTTTGTTTAACAGCTTGATCATCCCAGTCCTACTCTATGGCGCGAAAACCTGGACGTTACTAAAAGCGAATGAGGAAGCTCTTAGTCCTTTCGAAAGAAAAGTTTCGCGCATGATTTTTGATCCTGTTTGTGTTGACGGCATCTGGAGGAGAACATTTAACGACGAACTCTATGGGCTGTACAGATGTGGGATTTGATTTTACGTGATCACCTGCCTTAACGGCTTATATCACGGGGAATCTTTTTCCTAAGAGTCGTAAGTAACGCAAGACTAAACGCCTTAGTTACCCAAGTACCAAACTGAGATCATGCTTGAGGGGCAATCACCCCACCTTGGTTTGGTGCGAAGCCTTTCGAAAACCTCTTCCGCTCTCTGCCCCCTAACCGACTTGCCTAGTTTTGCCAAGACAAGTCAGCACAGTACACTATCCTCGACTCTACCCGCGATGTTAGGTGGTAAACCACAGCCACCACGAAACTCCCACAAGGGGGCCTACCGCACGGTCAGGCTGGAATCGAAGTTCTAGGGGCCCCTGACCTCCTGTGGCACCAGAATATAGCCTCTGGTTAAGCTGTCACTACCAGTCAGGTTCCCTCAAAGCCTGGATCTGTTAGCCGTCATCCCGCCACAGATGGTCTTTTCTCCATCAGTGTTTCCGTTGTCACTATAAATAGTGATACGGATGTGATTTTGAATCATGTGATTCATAAATCCAGTCACATCATCTGGACTTTGGGCTGTACAGTGACCTGCACCTGGTCTTGCGTCTTCAAATACAAAGCTTAAGAGAGCTAGGCCATGTAGAGCGTATAGACACTACTACTTCGGGCCAATGCAACAGAGTACGGCCTAGGCTAAGGTGGTGCACGCAAGTGCAGATGGACCAAGCAACTTGGAGTGCGGAACTGGAGTCAGCTAGCGAAAGATCGTGCTGCCTAGAGACGCATTTTGGTTGAGGCCCAGGTCTACCCCGGACTATATCGCCACAAGAAGAAGAAAACGATGTGTTGCTGCAGAGCTTAAGCCACATGAGCAGCATCTATGCGAAGAGGACAGAGAAAAACACGTGTCGGAGCTAGCTTAAGAAAAACCACTTGGATAAATATTCTGTAGAAGAAAAAAATAAAACTTTCGAGGAGAAAATTTTCACACCACACTGTGTTACGGCTTATAAGCCGCAAAGTGCCGGTCATCTGGTGGGGTGAACGACCCAAAGTCTACACTCCTTTGTCAGCAATATGTACAAATAGTCAGCACACGAGATTAATAAACTGTCAGTCAGTCATCTAAACTTAGTTGTTTTTGTCAAGCGTTTTTTTTTTATTTACTCTCCTACAATTCACTCCTCAAACACCCCCTGCGGCAATTGTTAAATCAAAACTCAAGTGTGAGTCCTTAAGAAAAAACCTACTACCCTAACTAAACTGTGCACGGGCATCTACAGTTTCAAAGGCAAAGAGGTTCGCCCTAAGCACTAAACAAGACTGGACTTCAGATTACACTTCACCTCAAGCGTTTAAAGTGTTTGTATTCGCATGTGTTCAGGACAAGTCAAGCTCTCTATGACCAACATTCGAACAAACCATTCCACACCGTTTAGATAATACCAAACGCCAAGACCGGCTAAGAAGAGATTCAGACATAAGGTAATAAAAAATTTGGTACTGCCGCAGGGGCGTTTTTGGAAATGTTAGCTGCTCACTCGCCGAAGGTCTTAGGTTTGGTCCTCAAACTGAAAACACTCTAAAAGCACTAATTGTCTGTAAAAAGCGTTTGACTCTTCCTGATTTCTACTCATGAAAGTACAAAATCAAACGCAACACAAATAGTTGCAGACGAAGCTAGTCCCTGGCTCCCTCTAGGACAGTCCAACCATCCAACTTTGTGCTCACCCTGAAGGTTGAGGTGCTCGGTGCAAGTGCAGTAACCTTAGAATTTTCACAAAATTCACAGCTGTACTCGCGTCTCACCTTGCACGGCAGTCGTGCAGAATGTCTCTCAACCTCAATCCGAACGACGTCTGCTGGTCACAGAAATCGCCATCTCATCAAAGGGTCTAATCAGAATTTGCTCAATCAGCAGCAAAGGAAAACAACCACCCGTCCCGTCCAGAGTCATCAAAAACTTTTCCCTGCACATTTTCGCCAACGCCGGAGCAGCCAACATTTGGAGTGCTGATCATGACCCTCGCCAAGGAGAAATGCTCGTAAACGAGCTGAGCATGCACAACTCACACACACACGTGTTCACATGATACATCGCCATCAACAGTTACGGCCATTAAGGCCCTGCTTACAAACATCAAATGAACTTTCATTGAATTGCTGTTTCGTCCGTCACTTCAGTTGAGACGAGAGTCGTCATCAACGCCATCGCCATTGGTTTGCACTCGAGTTGGCTCAATTGGGGCGACCGCAGTGAGCGGCAGTGGAGCGCTTCATGTGAGAAACAATAAAATTCTTCATTTCCATCTCCATTTCCTCCTCTTCTGCCAGCGATACCGACACCGATGCCGGCACCTCCGTTGCCACCACCCCCACCGTCACTTCGTCTCCTGCTGGGCAGCCACACTCGCACTCGTATGTAAAGTTTAATTGGCGAAAACATTTAATCATCTGACGTCGTCGTCGCTCACATTGTTGTCCAGCAGTGGCACACCATCGGTGACAATCCCTCAACCTCGCGGCAATTCGACCGCACAACAAACAGCGCCGCCGTCAATGCTCCAACGCCCCCAAACGAATTCCGCCGCCGCCGCGGCCACCAACAACCTCACCCGACCATTTATTCATTCGTCCAATTGACGATTCGCCCAGTTGTCCGTTTGCCCGCTCGTCCGGACTCATCGCGTCTTAGGTCAGTGCCACTTGGGGCAGAAAATAAAAATCCGCCAACGTAAGGACGTATGACCCGCAAAAGGGGAGTAATAAAAAATTCCGATGCCATTACGAAATTTACGACCAACGGACCGACCACCACCTCATTGTCAGGACAGCCGAGGACCGCCACCCACTGTAGGACGGCTACGTCGGCGACAAGGTTCAACCTAGAAACGCACCCTAAACCGACGGCGATGGTGGATACAAAAGAGTAAATGGCCTCGAAAAGAGCTGCACACCACACTCAGCACACAAACAGCACGCCACAGACGCAGCCACACTCTCGCTGGAATACGGTTTGGGGTTGTTGAGCCGATGATTTCGGTGACAGGGCAGCGGTGGAGCAATGCTCAGACTCAAGGTCCTTAACCCTGAGCACATTTTGCTGTTGCCGCTGTTTTGTTGCTGGCTTTCCTCTTTTTGTTGTTGTTATTGTGAAATCTCATTCAGAGAGGTTAATAACATTGTGTGCTGCTGCGTAAGAGTGTAGACAGTTTCTCGCTCTCTCGTTCGCCCCACCGTGCTCTCGGCTGGGTGTGTGCGTGTGTTTATTTTCGAGAGCAATTGCTAGTCTGGCACTGTTGCCGGTGTAACGCCAAAGTAACGCTCTCCTTGGACGCGCAGAAAAAAATTAGAGCTCACCACAGAAACGTACTCGCACTCGATGGATTTTATGGGCGCTGTTACAAAATCGCCGGCTAATGCTGGAGATTTCGGGGGAAGATACCAGCTGCCTCTGAGTCGTCGTCATCCGTGTGGAGATGGTTTCAGAGGCCATAGACACGAACAGTGTGTCGGTGAACTTTTCCCCTGAGCCGATGATGCAAAGTAATACAATTGACTGGGGCTGTAGTGCTTGGAGGATTGGGAAAGGTCGGAGGATTGTCGAGGATGTGCGATGGGTTGGGCGTGATGAATGCAGTGTCGGGCAGATGTGTACATGGATTTAGTGTCAACGGCTGAAGGGAATTGTTGACCTAACCCACGTAAATGGACCCAAAGGGATTCAGATTTCATGAGTATCCACGTTTACTGTAGAAAGTGAGCCTTATATAGTTTAAGGAATCCACTTTTGAAGATGATCCTCTGAAATAAAGTCCTAGTGCACTAAAGGGCAATCAAAAAATTCATCAGAATTCAAAAATGGCCAAGAGATTTGGATGACGTTACATACATCCACAAGGGATCAAGGCTCCTTTAGCAGCTGCCCTTCCTGCGCCTACGGACGTCCTTTAACGAGTACCGAACTTTTCACAGACATGGATATTTTCCTTGAGTTTGGGTCAGTGAAGAAATGAAAGAGAAGTGCATCATTGAGGAACGGATCCTTAGACCCTTGATGTGTGAGTTGATGTTTGCATTATTCAAACCAACTCAAGGTTTCCATACACGAACTCAGAATTTGAAATTTGTCAAGGACGAGCTTTGAACAGCCTTACAAAAATCCGAAATCTGAAAATCCAAAATTTAAAATTCGCCAACAATTTCAAAATGACCATTTTCCAAAAGAGACAATCGCACAAACAATATTCCGAGAGAGGAGAAATTATAGGGCAGGTTGATTGGAAACAACATGTGAAGACAAAGAGAAGGAACGCAGAAAATGCATTGCATTTTTATTTAAAGCCATTAACGAGGCGTGCGGGAGGCATGGGCCTGTAATGGGCGAGGTAACACTGTTGATTAAGCTCAACAAGGCGTGCTGCCAACATTATCCTCGTTAGTGCACAGGTCAAGTTGACATACATCCTCCTCGCGGCGCCCTCTGGATAGCCATCACAACACCCGTTGTATGGTGAACCAATGTATGCAGCGAACCCCTCTGCCCGAGGGTTTAAATAATGGGACTGGCCTGCCAGTCCGTGGGTTGTGCGTGAGGGTAACTTCGTCACCACCTAAAACAACACAAGTTCAGAGACGACAACCTGCCAGAATAAGGACGGATCAACTGTTGACGACTCATGCAAACGATTAAGGGAAAGTTTTGCACGTGGAATGTGACATCCCTTAACAGGCCAAGCGCAGCCGAACAGCCTGCGGAGGCGCTTGACTGCTACAAAACAGACATCACCGCCATTCAGGAAGTGCGATGGGATGGGTCTGTCAAAAAACGATAAACAACTGCGCCATCGACTACATCTATTGCTACAGAGAGAGAAGGCAGCTCTTATTCGGATGCGGATCTGTTGTTCGAGGCAGATTTAGGCAAAAAATCTTGAGCTACGACCTCGTCAGCGAACGCCTCATGACAATCCGCATTAAAGCTGAATCCGGGAACATCAGCCTAATTTGCGCTGACGCCCCGACAGAGAAAAAGGATGACAACATGAAGGATGACTTCTATGATCTCCTAGAAAGATCATACGATCGATGCCAGAGCTATGCCAAGATCGTTCTAGGAGATTTCAACGCTCAGCTGGGAAAGGAGGACATCTTTACTGGAGTCATCGGTAAACACAGCCTGCACGACAACACATCCGGAAACGGACTCAGGCTGTTGGACTTCGCCTCGGGGCGAAACCTCTCTGTGGTTAGCACGCGGTTCCCACACCTGGACATTCACAAAGGAACCTGGCGATCTCCTGATCAATCAACTGTCAACCAGATTGATCACGTTGCGATCGACGTCAGACACTCCTCCAGTATTCTCGATGTCCGAACCTTCCGAGGTGCAAACATTGATTTGGATCATCACCTTGTTGTAGCCAAGGTAAGAACGCGGATATCGAGAGAGCAAAGGAGTCGAGAAAGGCCAAACCGGTTTGACGTCCAAAAGCTACAATCGCAGCTGATTGCTGGGAACTTTGCCGACCGAGTCTCCCGGAAACTCGCTCAAAGTTCGACGCTTCCTGCACTAAGCATAGAAGAAGAATGGAAACGTTGTCAAGAAGCCATCAAAGATGCTGCCACTGATGTGCTGGGTTTCACGTCACCACCCAGAAGGAACCCATGGTTTGACGACGAGTGCAGGCAAGCTCACGCAGCTAAACAAGACGCCTATAAGGCGACGCTACATCGAACAACGCGGGCTGTTGGTGACAACACCAAGGATGATTTCTATGATCTCCTAAAAAGAAGATAAGATCGATGCCTCGGCTACGACAACTTGTAGTGGAGTCGCAGTGTGTGCTGAAGATCTGGAAGGATCATTTCTGCAGACTCCTTACCGGCGATGATGGCCCAATCCGCGCTGTTAGGCAGAATGTTCTCTCTTTTTGTCCGATGATTATCAAGAATTCCGTCTCCCCGACTAAGACGAGGTGAAGAAAGCAATATCGAAGCTGAAGTCCAACAAGCCTTACTGGATTATAGCGTTGTAGAAAATCTCATTTGATGAGGATGTAAGGAAAAACTTCCGTACGTGATCTAGGTTAAGCAGCCTGCCGTATTAATTGAGCAGAAGCAAGACCATGCAGAAAAGATTTCACAGTTTTTCACTTTATTGCCCCGCCTCTGGATCAGTAAGGCATCAGTGAATTTCACTATCGATCGAATCGAATAAAGCGCATGGAAGACGATAGCGAAACGACAAATGTTTAGCTCACTTAAAAATACTCAAAAAGAACACTTCTGATTTGCAGTTTGTCTCTTAATTGCCCAAACTTTGATTCTACAAGACATTGAATGGTATACACAAGGGGGTCAAATTGGCAGCTTAAGCGCCTTAAGTTAGGTATAATTCTCAGATTATGTGGCAAAAGGTCAGGCGCCATCGAAGTATACAAGGCGAATTTTATTTTTTCTCAGACACCTCACCTTATTTTTTGGACAGACTTTGTGTGACAAGAACCTGTCTGTCTTTGTGTACAGTTTTTTTTTTCACATAAAATGGCGAAAATTAAATTCTCATGAAAACATGGGCCCAGGATCATAACCATGCTTTCCTTAATTCGAAAGTCTTGGATGAACTTGGATGAGAAGAATTGAGGTTATGTTTAACCAATTGTTTTAAGGTTAACATCTGACCAATGTTGTTAAATATTGCTCAAATTCACCACACAGTTTTAATTAAGTTTGCTTTTTTTTACTGGTCGTGATTGGTCGTGATTTGGTTGATAGTTGGTTCAATCATCTAATCACACCACATTACTTTTCATATTGCGGAGAGCCAATGATAATTGTATGGCGCCACAGTTCACAGAAGACCAGGGCCTAGCTTGCTCATCAACTACTCGTGTTGTGCGCACTACTGTTCTCACACGAGTACAAGGGACCCACAGTTTTTTGCCGACTCCGAACGACGAAATTTGAGAAGCTTTCTTAGACAGTTATTACTCTTTGAGTGTTGTTAGCAGCTCGAAAGGGGTGGTGCCGTGAAACATTCGAAAAATTGGTGTTGAACTGGAAATCGAACTTCGACCCTTCGGAGTGTGAGCGTCCCACTCTACACACTACTCCACAGCGACCACGGACATACAGTTGGTCCTCTTTAATAAAAGATACGCAAGCAGAGAGTTGTTTGCCTCTATTTTATCTTCCCCGCTCATTTGTCCGGTTCGGCTATTACAATACTAAAGTGGCCCAGATCCCAAAATGAAAAGGCAAAATCTCGGAAGGCCCAAAATCTTAAATAGCTCCAGATTCGATCAGTCAAGTCAGAAAAACAGAGTCCTTCGGTCCTTAATATTCAAGAATGTGTAAAATCAAAAATCTTTAAAAGTTCAAAATGACATTCAGTTCAAAACTCAGAAGTGAACAAAAGAAAGAACTACAATGATAGGAAAATGGGACTTGCTGAATTGCAGAGGATCACATAATTCTATAAAAACAAAATCTAAGTATAGAGAAAAGGTAGAATTTAACATAACTTAATGTCTAAAATGTTTAGAATTGGTAAGGTGAGTGGTGGAGTGGAGTGGTGAAAGCCACGAAATGACCAAAATCAGTCAATGCCAAGAATCCTTAAAGCCTTAAATCTTAACTCAGAAACAGTCCAAAAAAAGATAATTTCGAAAAAAAGCTTAACAATCCTCGAAAAGAAAAGATTCAATCAAAAAAGTTAAACAAAAAATATAAAATTTTGAAATTTACTGACTTCAAAGTGTTCAGAATCAGAACAATCTTTGTCCAAAATATCGCATTGTGAGACCGACTCTTAATTAAACTCATTTTTCGATAAAAACAGTATGTCCTAAATTCTGAAGAGATGAAACAAGGTCAAAACGGACCAAAACCACTAAATGGACCGAATTGATCAAGCTCTTACATTTTTAAGGGTTCATTTTTCATTCGAAAAAAAAAGAACCAAATAAGCGAAATTTTCGAAGAAAAACAAATGTCCTAAAATTTTAAGTCACGGAATCTATAAAAAATCGAAGTGACTAGAATCGCAAAGCACTGATTTAACTGACAAATTCCAAAAAGACGACAATTCTGAAAATGCCTCAAAAGTCAGATCTACATTTTCGACGGATATTCAAAATTTGTAAAAATTGTAAGTCGCTTTTGAATGGAAAATCGATTTTAAAAAATTCCAAAAATTAAAATGGCTCAGTAAGTAAGTGTAAGATATTGACAGGAAGTTCCAAAATAACCAAAATCTCGGAATTCACAAAATCCCGCACTGGCCAGAATTAGAAAATGGCAAAATAATATCCAAACTATCAAGACCCTCCGAGAAACACAAATTTTTAAATGCGATTATGGCCAAAATTTACATTCACCTTTATCTTTTAAATAGCCAAATCCCAGATTGACAAGAAACTGAAAATTTAGTAAATTGAGTCTACAGGGAACTAGGGCCTAGTTTGCTCATCAACTACTCGTGTTGTGCGCTCTACTGTTCTCTTAGGAGTAGAAGGGACCTACAGTTTTTTGCCGACTCCGAACGGTGAGATTTGAGAAACTTCCTTAGACAGTTATTACTCTTTGAGTGTTATCAGCAGCTCGATAGAGGTGGTGCCGTAAAAAATTCGGGTCAACCGAGAATCGAACTTAGGCCCTTCGGCGTGTGAGTGTCGCACTCTACCCACTATGCCACGGCGACCAAACAAGTAAATAGAAATCAGAAATTAGAAATACTGATTTGATATACAAAAAAATATATATATCTGACCACCAAGATCCCGAAAAGCTAAGCTAATCAATGTGGACAAAAGCTACAAAAAGCTTACCCTGGAATGGAAGACTTCAAAAAGCCATTTAGTTGTAACACCTAATAGTAAAAATAAAAAAAGGTCAAAATCATCAAAATTGTCGAAAATTCGAGAGTTGGGATCCCTCATACTCGAGTATAAGAATTCCAACAGTGCGCCACTACGTCAGGTGACTTCCACGTGTCTGAGCAGTAAGGTTTGACAATTAATATGCCCTTCTGCGGTATTAATATCCTAATGGAAGACAATAATTGCAGTAATTTGCTAGGGAACGTATTCCATATTTTCAAAGTCGCCAGTCTCGCTTTTCAAGCCATTCAACATGGTCATCGACGATACGAAAATAAGCTTCAAGCGTTCGATAAGGGTCCTCATGCAGCTGTTTCACCATCTTGGCCTTGCGAACTTCACCTACAACGGGATTACAAATCGAGTTAGGTTTTCCCCCCGAAGAAATCGTATCCTCAGTTGTGTCCTCTGCGGCTGTGGCTTTCTCAGTATAGTGGGCATCCTTAGTGTTATTTTCATATTTGGTATTTTCTACTCCATCATCGAGGGAGAGTGCGTTCTTCAATGGGAAGCAGTCGTCCAAGTGTTTCAGTCATTATTGAAAGTCTCCAACTCGTTCATGTTCACCGTCAATTTTTTCATGGTCAGAGGCATGCTCGTGGAAACGCTCAACAGCATAATCAGCCTTTCGGAGAGGGTTGAAAACCTGACCAACGAAAGCAGTTTATACTATCCGCGAAGGTTGCAAAAATTCATAAGGATGCGGCACTTGCTCTTCCTTGCAAACTGGTTTCAAAACAGCTGCAAAATGTCTGCAGTCAAAGTCGTTCTCTTCTTCCTTTGGTTCGGTATCAGTTTTGTGTTGATGGAGCTCGTCTTCTGGACTCATTTGTATGGGAATCTGGCACTTCTGTGTTTCTATCATAAAATGAACAGGCTCCTGAACAACTTGTGGACCCTGTCCAGCAACCGGAAGATCAAACGGCGCATTCGTAAGGCGATTTCAATTTCTTACGACATTCATCGGATGAAGCAGAAGTTCAACAACAATTTCTCAACGCTCCACGTCATTTGTTTCTTTGGCTTATTCACAGACATTGGCTCTCTCTACGAGCTGATTAGACTTGTAATCGTCGTCATGTTAAATAAAATGTACCTGCATCCGGACAAGATTGTGGATCTCTTTTCCTCGATTTGTTTTCTTCGATCTTGGGCGTCTTTCAATTTATTCCTGCAGGGATATATTGCGGATGCACTGATGGAGTCTGAGCAGATTTTTCGACGGAACCTTCTGTCGATATTTTATGGGAAGGACTTTATAAAGAGTGACCCTCACCAGCAAAGAGAGGTAAGTGCTCAATTGGCTTCAGCAAGGCTTACTAAATCCTTTTTCTTTGCAGATTGATTTGATTTTGCTGCACCACAATGTTCAGGACCTCAGCACAAGGTCTCTCAAAGTGTTCGTCTTGAACCGTCGTTTCCTCTTTTCATTCGTCATGAATATTGTCATCTCCTACGCAATTGTCATGTTTCAGCAATTTGCTGACGACTACTTGTCATCAACTGGGCACAGATTAAGTACGCGAGTAATGATTTTTTTGCAGAGTTTGACATTTTTTTATTTCAAATTTTTTGACGCGCCTGGTAATTCAAGCACAGCAACCTTTGTTGTGATTGCTTGGAGTTTTTTAATGTCGACTCCGAATAGCTGAATTTAAAATATTTTTAAAATTGCGTTTTATAGAACCTTCCATGGGAGGGGTTGAAATTTAATTTTAACTTGCATCTGGCAATACCCTTTTATATACTAAAGAGGTAAGCGATGCTGTAGTGAATTTTTACTAACTTTCAAAGGTAAACAAGAAAAAATGAGGCTCTAACGAAAAGTTGAAACTTAACACCAGTTATAGTATTGCCAGGTCGGATTCTTATAAAATGATACTTCAGTCTCGTCTGAGTAGAGTTTTCGTAAATACACATTTGTAAGCAACAATCAAGTTGCTCGGAATATGCTAGCCTAATCTATAAAAATCCTATGGAGACCTTTTATGAATTTTGAATGCACGTTTCCTAGCAAAATGGCAGACACCTTGCCTTTCCTTAGACTTCCGATTTGACTTGTCGATTAAGATGTAGTGACAGATATGGTGGTTTGTGGTAACAGTGGTCAGTGGGCAACGAATTCCATAGTACGTATAATAACAATTGTTGGCGCGACAGTCCACAGGGGGACCAGGGCCTAGCTCGCTCATCAACTACTCGTGTTGTGCGCGCTACTGCTCTCTCACGAGTAGAAGGAACCTACAGTTTTTTGCCGACTCCGAACGGTGAAGTTTGAGAGGCTTTCTAAGACAGTTATTACACTTTGAGTGTTGTCAGCAGCTCGAAGGAAGTGGTGCCGTAAAAATTCGAAGTGTTCAGCCGGGAATCGAACCTAGACCCTTCGGTGTGTGAGTGTCGCACTCTACCCACTACGCCACGGCGGCCAGAGAGTGTCGAACAACCGCTTCAGCTGCTGCACACAGCCTCCGCACTTTTCTCTGTCCACCCACTTATCATACAAAACAATTTATAAATTGATTTCGATGCCCGAAGACCGAAATGAAAATGTTCTGGTATTACTGAAAGAAATCGCAACCCACAATGTGGCTTTAAATCAGATTAAGAAAACAGAAAAGTTAAGCTACAAACAATAAGACACTTTACTATGAAAAGCATCAAAGCCATTAACTATTCCTTTCCTTTTCGTCCTAGGCATCCTGCGGCTGGCTGTATTTCGTAACATGTCAATGGAAACCAATCCGGATAAAGTGAAGAAAGTGTTTCTGTATGACTTTGCTCACTCACCGGAGTAAAAACTAAGTCGCTTCTCCTTTCGTCTTCAATTAAAATTGGGCATCCAAGATGGCCAGTGTGAACTGTCAAGGCATAAGAACGAATTTAAGAAGCAGAGATTTGTAGATTGCGTCTAACCCTAAACAACATAAAGGAATGAATGCTGTTCTGGATTTAAAAAAATAATGAACATACATATTTATTACATATTTAAAATTTTAAAATTCAATGTTTACATTTGTTTTTTCAAATGAAAGTTCTTAATGCTTAGTATTTTTTATTTCAAATTTCGCATTTAGAAAATTTACCAAAAAAATACTTTAAAATAAATGTTTCTAGTTATAGTTATGAAAACACGCGTATGGTTTCGTTTTACAAAATTTGATTAAACCGCACTTCACACGAATTCTCATTAAATAGTTCGAAAAATTAAAAAATACAAAATTTTAAACACATTATTTTCGACGTTTTGGATCTCCTTACAAAACCGTTCAGAACCAACAAAAAGTCCCATAAACAATTTCAAATTACATACATAAAATAAGAAACCAAAAGTAATACTCGTATGTTTGTTTCCTTTTTGTTTTATTTTATTTTTGGTTTTTGGTTTTTATTGCATTTGGTTCATTGATAAATAATTTTATTCATTAATAAAATGCTTAAAGCTAGTTTACAAGACTTGATTGTTTGCTTCCCTAGCTAGGTAGCCATGCTTTTGATGGTTCTTCTTCTTCTTCGGATGGCGCTACAATCCGGGGTGGACCTGGGCCTCAACCAACATGCCTCTCCAGCCAGCACGATCTTTCGCCAGCTGTCTCCAGTTGCGCACTCCAAGTTGGTTGAGGTCCTTCTCCACTTGTGTGCGCCACTTTAGTCTAGGTCGTCCTCTGTTGCGTTGTCCCAATGGCTCGGATTCAAAGACTTTTCGGGCCGGAGCAGTGGTGTCCATACGCTCTACATGGCCTAGCCATCTTAAGCGTTGTATCCGTAGACGCTTGACCAGGCGCATGTCGCTGTACAGCCCATAGAGTTCGTCATTAAATCTTTTCCTCCAGATGCCATCAACGCAAACAGGACCAAAAATCGCAGGCAAAACTTTTCTCTCGAAAAGACTAAGGGCTTCCTCATCCGCATTTGCTAACGTCCAAGATTCTGCGCCATATAGTATAACGGGGATGATCAAGCTGTTATATAAAGCGAGCTTAGTCCTTCGAGTGAGGGCTTTATTACTCAATTGCCCATTGAGCCCAAAGAAACAGCGATTGGCAAGAGTGATTCTGCGTTTGATTTCGGTACTGATGTTGTTGTCCCTGTTTACCGCGGAGCCGAGGTAGACGAAGTCCTTAACTACCTCGAAGTTTCTGCTGCCTAGTGTGACGCTCCGTCCAAGACGTCGATGTTGTGTGTGCTTCCTTGATGGCAGCGCGTACTTTGTTTTGCCCTCATTTACCACCAGACCCATTTTAGCCGCTTCCGCTTCAATGCCAGCAAACGCCCCATTGACGGCCTGCAGTCTAATCACGTCAATGTCATCGGCGCAAGCTAGTGAATGAACTGACTTTTGGGGAAAATCGTGCCTGTGGTGGTGACTTGTGAGATACACACAATCTTCTCCAGAATGGTGTTGAGGAAGTCACCTGACAGAGCGTCGCCTTGTCTGAAACCTTTTTTGATATTGAAGGTCTCGGTGAGTTCGATGCCGACGTTGATGGAGCAGCGAGAGTTCTCCATCGTCAACCTACACAATCTGACGAGTTTGGTAGGAATGCCAAAACTAGACATGGCACTGTATAGCTCGTCTCTATGCACACTGTCATATGCAGCCTTGAAATCGACGAATAGGTGGTGAGTGTCAATTTGCATTTCTTGGGTCTTTTCCAGGATCTGCCGTAATGTGAAGATCTGTTCTATTGTGGACTTCCCTGGTCTGAAACCACACTGATAGGGACCTATCAGGTCATGGACAAATGGTTTCAGACGCTCACACAATACGGCAGAGAGGATCTTGTATGCGATGTTCAGGAGACTGATCACTCTGTATTTGGCGCAGTCAAAGGGGTCTCCTTTCTTGTGGACCGGGCAAACGACGCTGAGATTCCACTCATCGGGCATGCTTTCCTCCGACCATATCTCACATATGAGCTGGTGCATGCGCCCAACCAGGTCATCTCCAGATGCTATTAATAGTTCTGCGGACAGTCCGTCCGCTCCAGCAGCTTTTGATGGTTATTGCCATAAATTATTTCCATAAAAAAACACAAATTTCGACCACAACCCAATGCATTTGATTCATACAATGTTGAACAGTTTCATCTTACAAACTGAACTTCCCCATATATTTGAAAAGACCGTCTCTCGCTTTACTGCGTCTATACAACTGACTTTCCAAAAAGTGATTTAATATGGGAAACGCATAAGTCTGCGTGCCTGCGGACTTTTAGATGTCCTTGTGTTCGTCCTTTAATTGTAAGCGTAGTTTATATTTCGGTTCGTCGTGCGCTTACCACAATAAGCATATTTCCAAAAATATGGTCCTGCTCTTAAATGTGGTCCTTATTATATGTCTATGGTAACCCTACATAAACAGAAATACATAAGAGCACCAGAAGACTCATGTTAATAGTGATTTTATCTCTCGGAAAGGCTTTTCTTCTTTTCTTTTGGTCGAAACTTCAAAATCCAGGTTCTGCTATTCCAAAATCTCCCAAATAAGAAATCGTAAGGCTCCAAGATTTTTGACATCTAAAAATATAAAAATCCTTTCGAAAATAAAACTACGGCTTAATATCAAACACACATACGGAAAATTGTGCGTTGTGAATCAGAGCTCTTTTCAACAGAAAAAATTGAAAAAAGTATTACCATGTTCGGTAACACGTGCCAAAAATAAACACACCAGTTACGGTTGAATTGTGACCAAGAGTAACGCATATCTCCAAATATAAGAGGCAGCAAGTGTAGTACCAATACCAATCAAAACTGTATGCAAATTCACTCACTCCTCTCCCAAACGCTACGCACATGCCATGACTAGAAGCTGTTGACAAACTGTTGAAACACGACAAGTGCGTAGCTGATCACAGATCTCATCACACATCCATGGTAAATGAAAACATTAAGCGTTTGTTTATGACAAACACTTTTAGTGACCCGGTTAAGGGGTCCTGAATTTTGTGGTGCAGCAAAACCAAACTATTTTGCAATGACGAAATTTCACAAGCTCGGTTAAATACCATAAAATTGTTACCTCTCGTTGCTGCTCCGTGTCCCTCCTCATGACGCTTTCATTCGAATGGAAGCTATCGTTCAAAAGACCTTTAAGACTGAATATGACCGTCGGTTTAGGATAAAATGAACGACGCACGCAGTCCGTAAAAGACTGAAAAGAAATTTCAAAACTTAGCGCAATTTTTCCAACATGACGATGACCAGCAATCAAATCAGCTTATTGATACGAGGGTTGTCTATTATTTTTCTGTATTGGAGAACAAAAACAAACATTAAGCATCGAAAATAGCTTTATTGTTTTTCAAAATATTCCCCATTAAGATCCATACACTTTTGAATGCGTTCGAACCAATTGTCGAAAGACTTTTGCCACTCTGATTGAAGGATCTCCAAAACATATATTTTGAACGCATCAACCGCTTCTTCAAGTGTCGAAAAACATTGACCTGTCATATTATTTTTTTAAGTGCGGGAATAAAAAGAAGTCATTCGGTGCCAAGTCAGGACTGTACGGCGGATAACTCATCAAATCGATGTTTTGAGTGCTCAAAAATGCTGTTGCTTATGCCGATGTGTGGAGAGCTCGCATTGTCGTGGAGGAGTGATCCGTCTTCGGCGGTTGGTTTTTCTGATTTCTTGGAAGACAACTGCCAAACAAATGGTTGTGTACTGTGGTGCGTGGTATTCTGAAGTCACCCTGTGGGATGCTGCTGTCAAACTTGACAGGAGTTGAACGTACCTCAAGAAAAGGCATGTGATTCAATGAACTGCCTAGAAACAGAAACAAATTAACCACTCAAGTAAAAAATGACTTATATTTCTTAAACAAAATCATAACATGTACCACTCAGAATTGACTGTTCTGCGTTGTTCTAGTAGTGCGGTTGCCCCATGTCCAGTTTTTCCGAAAAAATAGGCGACCAATTGCTTGGAAGTTCTTCCTGCTCGAGCAACTTTTGCTGGATTTGGCTCAATTTGAAACAACCATGCAGTCGATTGCTGTTTTCTTTCGGGCTCATACGCGTAAATCCACAATTCCTGTCATGATGCCTTAGACGTGTTTCGCGGTCGTAGTTATGGAGCATTTCTTTCGACCAATCGACACGAGCCTTTTTTGAGCTATTGACAAATTGTGTGGGATCCAATGCGAACATATATTTTTGGCGGGCAAATGTTCATGCAATATTGAATGTATGCTGGTCCCACTAATGCCTGAGGTTGTCTCAATCTCACGAGAGGTCACATGACGATCTTGCAATGTCTATTGGCGCACAGCATTAATGGTTTCCGGAACAACAACTTATTTTGGACGACCTTTGGCCGCCGTGGCGTAGTGAGTTAAACGCGAGGCTCACACGCTGAAGGGTTTAAGTTCGATTCCCAACTCAACACCAATTTTTCGAATTTTACACGGCACCACCTCTTTCGAGCTGCTGACAACACTCAAAGAGTAATTACTTCCTAAGAAAGCTTTTCAAATTTCGCCGTTCGGAGTCGGCAAAAAACTGTAGGTCCCTTCTACTTGTGAGAGAACAGTAGCGCGCACAACAAGAGTAGTTGATGAGCAAGCTAGGCCCTGGTCCCCCTTTGGACTGTAGCGCCAACAATTATTATTATTATAATTAATTACAGTCGACTGCTGTTTACTTTCGGGTTCATACGCGTAAATACACGATTCATCACCTGTCACGATGTCATAGACGTGTTTCGAAGCACCGTGATCGTATTTCTCTAGCATTTCTTCCGACCAATCGACACGAGCTTTGTCTTGAGCGATTGACAACTTGTGTGGGATCCAACGCGAACAAATTTTACTGTGGTCAAATGTTCATTCAATATTCAATGCATGCTGGTCCCACTAATGCCTAAGGTTGTCTCAATCTCACGACAGGTCACATGAAGACTTTGCAATATCAGTTGGCGCACAGCATCAATGGTTTCCGGAACAACAACTGATTTTGGACGATATTCACGAAATTCGTCTTGGAGTGAACTACGACCTCGGTTGATTTCACCACACAATCGATAAATACAGGTCCGTGATGGAGCTTCATCGCCAAAAAATGAATTAAGTTAATCGATGCATTAAATCCACGTCGAAAGTTGTAAAAAATAATCGCACCAAAATGTTCAGGATTTAATTCCATTTTTTGGGCGAGATGAATCTTTTAACTTACTGTAAACAACACAAATAGAGGTCGTATGTCAAAATGTTCTGAGTACAAATAACCTCAAAAATGTCAAACTTTACGATATAGCTGACAGTTGCCAAATTGCTGCTCTAGGGTTGCCCAATCCCGAAATGTAAAAGGCAGCCTTCGTATAAAAAAACAGGGCAAAAAAACGAGTAACATGAAGTGTGATGAGGGCGTTGTTGAATTTCTTGTTCAGCCGCTAAATTTCGAATGAAATGTATATCGCTTCCTGAACGCAAAGTTTGAACCTCTGACCGATGGACAGGGTGCTCAAATCACTCCACTGCCACTTCGTCTTCTGGTAGAAGCGTGAAGTTTCCATACAGGTGATTCCAAAAGATGATCTCCTTAAGTGCAGAACTTAACAGAATCCACAGACTCTTAAAAATGCTTCTGGCAACCGAATATCTGAAATTTGAAAACTTATCGGACACTACAAGCTCCAGTCTTATCTCAGTTTTTCAATTTCCTTAATTGTTTCCACAGGTTCCACCAAATTGATTTTACTTTTGTCCAACCAAAGAATATTTCGCCAGTTTTTTCGTTTTCTGGGCCTTTCCATGCTCTTGAGCAAATTGAATTCTACTTTTCCTATGTTTTTCGGTATAAAGTGGTACCTCCCCGGGGCTTCTTCCTAACAGATTTTGTTCTTTCCGACTTCTGGAACAAACAGGTAAGTTCAGTTCACGTCTGATGTCTGCAGCTGACAAAAACAGGTCTTTTTTGACGCTTAATGGGGACGTGATCTTTTGGAGATGTTTTTCGTGGAAGACCTGTTGGCATGTGACAGTTTTGGGGCTGTAGCTCATTGAAAACAAATGTCTTTGATATTCCGACTAGTCTGGACACCTACCGCTTCTATACACATTTACTTCCTGTGTAAGTTTTCGGATCAAGTCCCTTTCGGTTGCAGCGGAGTGCACGCCGGGGCCCATTTTACTTAATTTCATGAGTAATTCCATAAATTTTAGCACACAGCTATCGTCATTCTTATACTTGAATCCTCCAGATCACTCAAGAAGTCCTGGAACATATAGGAAGCCCCACTAACAAAAATTTTTAATTTAAAGTAAATTTTTTTGTAAGTGACGCCCCACGGGACTTATTATGTAATGTGTTTATTCAATTCTACTTTATGGCGCGGAATCATGGACATTAGCAAGGGCGGATAAGGACGCCCTTAGTCTTTTCGAGAGATAAGTTTTGCGGGCGATTTTTGGTCCTGTTTGCGTTGATGGCATCTTTAAGAGAAGATTTAATGATGATGGGCTGTCCAGCGACATGCGCCGGGTCAACCGTCTACGGACGCAACGCTTAAGAT
This sequence comes from Eristalinus aeneus, assembly GCA_955652365.1. Classification (NCBI taxonomy): domain Eukaryota; kingdom Metazoa; phylum Arthropoda; class Insecta; order Diptera; family Syrphidae; genus Eristalinus; species Eristalinus aeneus. Next base: position 36,375,278 of record OY019133.1, read on the forward strand.
GTCTAGGCCATGTAGAGCGTATGGACACCACTGCTCCGGAACGAAAAGTCTTTGAATCCGTGCCATTGGGACAAAGCAACAGAGGACGACCTAGACTAAAGTGGCGCACACAAGCGGAGAAGGACCTCAAACAACTTGGAGTGCGCAACTGGAGACAGCTGCTGGAAAGATCGTGCTGGCGAAAGATCGTGCTGGCTGGAGAGGCATGTTGGTTGAGGCCCAAGTCCACCCCGGACTGTAGCGCCACAAGAAGAAGAAGAAGTTTATTCGAGAAATACACTAAATCGGCCAAATCATGAGGATAAACAACAAGGCTTCAGCCAATATGGTATTTTTTTTAAATCCCAGGTGTCAGATTCCAGGGAGGGAGACAGACTGAACTTTCGGTATAGGTACCAAATCATCACCAAAAAAAAAAAACAGGTTGGACTTCCAATCTATCACCAGTGCACATAAAGTCCTGAAAGTCCTCCGAACTCAGCCCATCCGCCATCCCGTAGGTCGCAATCCAACAGACCATGTTTCCCGGGCAATGTCAGTCGATCCGTTCCCAAAATACATCATTCAGAGTACGAACCCACAATCTAAGACATCCCGCCTGGTGTCACTCAACCTTGAAGCCATAACACCACTTTGTCGCTCTCGCAGTCGAAATTCAATCTCTCCCTTGACAATCTCCCCAATCCATGCCCGGCATGCCATAACTCATCCAATTCCCAGCAACGACAACCAGAGAGCGCACATCTAACTGGAGGCCAATAGCCCGCGTGTTACATCGCTTCTCTTCACACTCAATTGAACTCATTCGGAGCAAAGCACCCCTGAAACGGCAGAAAAGGTCGTACGCACGAGATGAACTCATTCAACGACCTCGAAACCCGAACGCAAATGACATAAGGGGTGAGTGACTAAGTCATTTCAGACGGCTGCCCGCCCCAACACTCTGTCGCAACGGCGAGTGCGAGGGCTGCGAGGGCTAACTAGCAGCAGAGCTCCACGAAAAAACAGAATAAACAAAAACAATTGGAATACTTTTGAAGCTAAACGCACACGCATCCCTGCCCGCCTGTCTGCTGTGCACACAATCGGGCAGGTCGCTCTCTTCCGAATGCGAGAAGGTCGTTGCCTGGAACTCTACTGGAGTGGTCCCCCTGGCCTCGCGTCGTTGCTTCTCAGTGTCGGCGACACAAACAAAAAACGCAGAAAAAAGCTCTCTTGCTGAGCACAAACAGGAAAGTCATCGTAAGCTTCGCACATCTCCTCCTCATCACAGTTGCCCGTCGTGTCGTCGCTGTGTGTGCACACACTTTGTCGGCATAGTTGGCGGCGGGAGCGGGAAAGGGTGGTCGGCATCCAATGAATAGGCAACGGCAGTCGTATTGGTAGCACCAGCAGGCTTCCTGGACTTCGGCGTTGGTTGGTTGGTCTGATGGTTATTTGGACGGTTGGCTGGCGTAATTCGTGCTCAACTTGTATAAACACAATGAGTCTGGTGGACTGGAACTGAGAGTTCCCCGCACACACACACATACATACCCAAAAGCGCCCTTCTCCACCCCCGCGCAAGCGACAACGACGAGAACGACAACGACGACGACGACGACAGCGACAAGGACGGACGGGCCGTACGTGGGTATGTTTTTGATTCGTCTAGATCGTTTACCTCTTGGGGCTCGGGCTCTGTGTTTGTTCCCCCTGACTGGGTGTGTATGTGTGTGGCTGTGTGCTGGTGTTTTTTTGGGCACGTTGTCGTAGGTCAGTAAATTCATTGCGAGTTCAAGAACGGACATTTCCAGCGCGAGGAGAGCAAGATACTCCATCGTGGGGTGTTCATTCGTCTTCGTTGGATGGCGCGTAGTGTGGCGGCAGTGAATGGTGGTGATTCCGATGGCGGTGCGGTGTTGGGTCTCATCATTCGCCAAAAGTATCCATCCGTACGCCGTACAGCGCTCCTAGTCCACGTCTGGCTGGCTTAGACGACACACACCAAGCACATCGACGATGAAGACGACGATGATGAAGATCTTGGTGGAGTGTTGGGTGGGGATGATTGAGGTTTGAGGGTAGAAGAAAAATAACATTACAAAAGGAAAAGAACACGTCCAGACGCGTCTCTTTTAGGAGTTCTGTCTTGAAACAGGTTTATGTCTGGCGCACAGCTTTTGATATTATTTTCGACTTTCTCGAGTATTGAGCATGAGGGAGGGAGGGGTGGCAGCGCCGCCGCTTTTCATGACTCGCTCTCGCTCTGGGTGGGAGAGGTTTCCTTTCGTTTCGTTTTATTGCTTCTGTGTTGGTCTTTTTTTGGTGTGGTCTCGCAGCACCTTCCAGACTGAAATTATTTCTGGTTATGGCTCCCGGGTTGGTTGGGGCGATAACGATGACAATGATTAGACTAGTTGCGTGCTTCGCCTTGGTTCCGGGAGGGGTGAGTGTGCGTCTGTGGATTGAATCTCTGATTATGGCTGATTGAGTGGGTGCGGTTGGTGGATTTTAATGGCGTCCTTGGCCAATGGCCACTCACTTACCTGATGGAACAATTTGTTTTTCTTCATTTTCACACAAATAATTGCTTTCGTCGTTCCGCACTTCAACACTGGGACAATCGATTCGGCTTTGAATCGAAATAAATTGCTCCGTTCAGTCACACAGTTGCTGACGCCCTTTATGGTCGTTGACATTTGTGCTTAACAGTGCACTCGATAGCATCATCATGCAATGCCGTCCGTCAGTGTGGATGGAAGCAGAGCAAAAGTTGAAACGTAGTTTATGAACTTGTTGGACTTGCACTGAGTTGTGGGAGGAGGGAGGGAGGTGTAGGGGCCCAGCCAGATATGTTAAACGATATTTGTGCGGCAGTTAATCAACTTTCCTTGTATGTGCACAGGTTTAACGACTGCACGCTGCCATCACCGACTTCATATCGTTGTCGATCAGACTGAGAAGTTATGGGTGCAGCCGGTTCTGTTGGTGCAATAAATTGTGAACTCAACTTGAGCACGGTAACAAGTGACACTTGGGGCAATTTGGAAGGTCATCTAGGTGCAGCGTGTTTGTATCGTCACGTGGACGATTTCTTTGACGTATTGTGTGAGGAAGTTGTTCGGGGGGCAACTACGTTGTGGGACTTCTAGTATGTGGTCTGGATTTGGGGGTAAATGGATTTATGGCACGTATGACGGTTTGGGGTGGTAATTGAAGGAGATTTCTGAAACACGCACACGCACGACAACAGAGGTCAGCATGATAGGAAACGACCATTTTGTATAACACAAAGTCAAACAGAAATTGTCAGAAATGAAGTACTCCTTTCATATTTGAAACGTGCTGTGTATCGAGAGCTTCAACCATTGCTTTTAGTGAAAAGGACGTAAAAAGTACATCAGTCAAGGTATTGTCCGTCGAAAGGGACTCCTTTTCCTGGCTCACTAAATATTTTCGACCTCAAAAAATGAGTCCTCTCTGGACTTCTTGACTCTTGACTTCATGACTTCTTCAAAAGACTGGAACCGGGACTTCCTCAGTCATTTTGCATCCGCATTAAAAGCCAGTATCTCGGAGGAAGCAAGGCTGGGAGAATACGAGGTGTAGGGAAATGACCTCCCACTTCATCGTTTCCCAAAAGTTTTTGATCGCTATAGCCACGTGGGACCATCTTGTCACGCCTTTCGTTCGTTTTGGCCCGTTTTGTCGCAATCCACAACTCAAACGTATAAAACTGAAAAGGTTTCCCATCACAATCTCAAAATACTCCGCACTCAAAGTCCCAGCAAACTCAAATCATGACTCTCAGGCTTCACCAGGCTTGGCATGGCATTGTTCAGGCTTCACCAGGCTTGGCATGGCATTGTTTCTTATTACCGTATAGTAGTATATGTAATACGGGGATCGTTCAAATAAATTACATTTTTTAATTTTCTGGAACTGATTGATGAAACTCTATATTGCCCCCCTGGAAGGAGTCGCCTTCAGATATACAGTTGCTTGCAAATTAATTTTCTATGAATTTTACGTTGTTTTCAATTAGAATTCAAAAAAAAACCAACACAATACTATATATGGAGTCAATTGGCTTTTACGAGTACGTTGGCTCTTTCTAGCATTGAAGAAACAAGTTTTCTTCTTCTCATTGGGGTGGGCCTGGGCCTCAACAAACATACCTCAACAGCCAGCACGATCTTTCGCTAGCTGCCTCCACGTGCGCACTCCAAATTTGTTGAGGTCCTCTCTCTTGTGTGCGCCATCTTAGCATAGACCGTCCTCTGTTGCGTTGCTTCCAATGGCTCGAATTAAGAGACTTTTCGGGCCGGAGCAGTGGTGTCCATACGCTCTACATGCCCTAGCCGTCTTAAGCGTTTTAACCGAAGACGTTTGACCAGACGCATATCGGTGTACAGCCCACAGAGTTCGTCATTATATCTTCTCCTCCAGATGCCGTCTTCTTACTCTTCTTCTTCTTGTGGCGATACAATCCGGGGTGGATCTGGGCCTCAACCAACATGCCTCTCCAGCCAGCACGATTGGGCACTCCAAGTTGGTTGTGGTCCTTCTCCACTTGTGTGCTCCATCTTAGTCTAGGTCTCTCCTCTGTTGCGTTGCTCCCATTGGCTCGAATTAAGAGACTTTTCGGGCCGGAGCAGTGGTGTCCATACGCTCTACATGGCCAAGCCTTGAGCATTATATCCGAAGACGCTTGACTAGGCGCATGTCGCTGTATAGCCCGTAGAGGTAGTCCTTAAATTTTTGTCCTCTAGATGCCGCAAAACTTCTTCTTCTAGAAGACGCAAAACTTTTCTCTCGCCAAGTTTAAGGGCTTCTTCATCTAAATTTAGTAACTTCCAGGTTTCCGCCCTGTAAAGTAGGACGTAAAGTAGTGGCCGCCGATGCGTAGTCGGTAGAGTGCGACACTCACACGCCGAAGGGTCTAGGTTCGATTCCCAGTTCAACACCAATTTTTCGAATTTTTCACTGCACCACCTCTTTCGACCTGCTGACAACACTTCAAGAGTAATAACTGTCTAAGAAAGCTTCTCAAGTTCTCATGAGAGAACAGCAGCACGCACAACATGAGTAGTTGATGAGCAAGCTAGGCCCTGGTCCCCCTTTGGACTGTAGCGCCAACAATTATTATTATTATTATATAAGGACTGGAATGATCAAGGCTTTATATTAAGCGGACTCAGTCCGTCGAGTTTGGACTTTATTACGCAATTGCCTCTTGAACCCAAAGAAACAGCGGCTGGCATGAGTGGTTCTGCGTTTGATTTCGGTACTGGTGTTGTTATCCCTGTTTACCGCGGAGCCGAGGTAGACGAAGTTCTTAACTACCTCGAAGTCTCTACTGCTTAGTGTGACGCCCTGTCCGAGACCTCGATGTTGTGTGCCCTTCCTTGATGACAGCAAGTACTTCGTTTTGCCCTCATTAACCACTACACCCATTTTAGCCGTTCTGCTTCAATACCAGCAGACCGCTCATTGACGAATCGCTGTGTTTGTCCAATCGTCAATATCATCAGCGTTAACTAGCAATTGAACTGAGTTCTGGAAGATCGTGTCTCTGGTGTTCACTTGTGAGTTACGCACGATCTTCTGGAGGATGATGTTGAAGAAGTCACAAGACAGTGCGTCGTCTTATCTAAACCCTCTTTTGACATTGAATGTCTCGGCGAGTTCGCTACTGTGAAAGAATATTCGAAAAGTTTGAGAAACAGTGTCATCACACTTCTACTACACTCTTCGAGGTCTAATAATTAACATTCGTGTAAAAGATAATTACAATTAACTTAAAGAACGAGTCTCATGATCGGCTGATCCTCCCCTTAGCATATTTTTTAGGTTAGGCGATGGTATATATACCGCCCACAACTCATGTGAACGCTCTCTCTTTTGCAATAAGCTGTCACGTTACTAAGTACTTGTTGTTTACTTACTGTCCAAAGTTCGCCTACCCCTCCCCCACATTACCAACCTTGACGGAGCAGCGAAAGCTCACCATCGTCAGCCTACACAATCTGACGAGTTTAGTAGGAATGCCAAAACTAGGCGCGGAACGGTGTAGCTCGTCTCTATGCACACTGTCATATGCGGCCTTGAAATCGGCGAGTAGGTGGTGGGTGTCGATTTGCACTTCTTGGATCTATTCCAGGATCTGCCGTAAAGTGAAGATCTGGTCTATAGTGGACTTCCCTGATCTGAAACCACACTGATAGGGACTTAGCTAGTTGTGGACAAACGATTTCAAGCGCTCACACAATACGGCAGAGAGGATCTTCTATGCGATGTTAAGAAGGCTGATCCCCTCTGGGGTTGACGTTGTTAAGGGGGTCTCCTTTCTTATGCAAGGCAACCAACGCTGAGATTCCACTCATCGGGGATCCTTTCCTCCGACCATATCTTACAGATGAACTGGTGAATGCGCCCAACCAACTCATCTCAAGCTGCTTTAAATAGTTCTGTGGACAGTCCGTCCGCTCCAGCAGCTGTGTTCGACTTCAGCTTCGATGTTACTATCTGTAATTCGTCTAATTCAGGGGAACGGAATTCTTGTCTATCGTCGTTCAAATCGAATAGAACATTCTGCCTAAGAGCGGAATCTGGGCCGTCATCGCTTTTGAGGAGTCTGCAGAAATCATCCTTCCAGATTCTCAGCACAGACTGCGAAACTGCTAAAAGTTTTCTATTTTGAACCCAGCGGGTTTCGGCCCGAACCTTGTATCCTCCGGATAGCTGTTTGACTTTTTGGTAAATTTGCTCAGTACTTCATTCTTGCCATAACCCCTTTCCATTTCCTTGACCGCGCGCTTCTCATGCTCCTTCTTTCTCTCTCTGTGAAGCCAGTGCTCGTCCCTTTTTCCCTATTCCTAGAGCTCCCGAACGGCCCTCGTTGTTCGAAGCAGAGTTGCCCTGTAGGCGTCTTACGCTTGCCTGCACTCAACACACATAACATGCTTAACGAAAATATAATCTCTCGACATTTACCAAACGCGAGCCGTATCACTTCTACTCCAGTGGTGATACAATCTACCATTGAGGCTGAAATGGCGAATAGAACCTCACCCCATACAAAGGAACACCATCCACCCGCGGATCTGAACACTCCGATATTAAGACAGGGCATCGCTAAATTGTGAATAATTCAAATGTAAACATTCAAAACTATGAGTGACAATCATTCATCCGTCGGCCCTTACGTCACGTTTTAAGGTTTAAAAAATTGTAATTGCAAGTATCTCCCTTCCGCTTTTTTGTCTTTTGAATTTTCCGGCTATGTACAAAGCGCTACAGAGCTCGTATCTGAGAATACTATACATCATTTGAAAGGTCTTGACATAACCTACAAAATGATTGGTTTTGATATTGCGTTCAACAGTTATAGACGTGTAAACATGGAGTTGACTAACGCTGAAACTCGCGCTATTTTAAAGTTTTAACAGATTTTTTAAAGGCAAATTCGTTTGAGACACTGTCCGTGAGATTAATGGTGTTTTGGGAGATGGTATCGTCACGTACTAGTTTTTGTGGCACAGAAAACAAGCAATTTGACGACACCTCAGGCAACAACTCAAGCTGATCACCCGTCCTGTACAAAGACTTATGAGACACGTTCAAGTATCAAGTTGTCGGACAAACAGGCGTTCGTGAAACATTTGTTCTTTCTTTCCCGTAATCATATTTTGTCCACACTCTGTCCCTGCACTCGCTTCAAATCGCTTCGCGAGCAACCCAAATGCGGTGCCGTTGCCGACGCCGTCATCAAATACGAGCTAAAAATACAATCGGTCACCATCACCGGCAGGCACAGGATCTGCCCATTCTGCCACTTAATTACCGGCGGCAGATCGTTAATCGCTGTATAATTCGCGTTCACCCAGCCGCCGTTTCAGGCCCCCTGCACGTTTATCAATCTGGCTTATCGCGGACTGTCTCCCAACATCAGCGTTTAAATTTAGTCGTGCTCCGCCGTCGAGCAAATTCTAATTTCTTATGGCCGCCTCAGTCGCACATAAAACTCCCGCCGATAGCATCTGCCGCCGATTAAAGGCGGGTTTCGTCACCTCGTTAGGTTTGTGTCGACTGACAGTGATCACGTCTAAGCCAGGAGGGTGAATAGCCTCTCCCAGCTACTGAGGTGTGAATGCACCTACGAACCGCGCCTATCAGAGGGCCTATGTGATTCGCCCCTACGGACGGGATCAATTATCCTGTGTGCAGACCAAAACTCGCCGCTCGCATGTGAGTATTTATGAAAATAGAGGTATCGGTTGTGGCGTGTCTGTGGTGCGCTGGAGGCAGTCGTGCAGGCGCACTGTAAGCGCCAAGCGCAAAGCCACGGGCGGGATTTCAATTAAAATTGATTGCAGCGGTTTTTGGCGTAATCCATTGGAGGCAAATTAAATTTATTCGAGTGTGCTAAGCGGCGGGCGGGGAGCTTCTAATCGATTTTCAATTACGTTAGCGATTCGGAGATGCATGTGGTGGCATGGCGTCATGGCGACATTATGAAATTATGCATTAGGAGGTTATAATATAGAGTCTATCAAACTGCTTTCCTACGCATTTTGTGCAATTTTTCGTTGAATAGAAATTTTCGAAATGAATGCTCGTGTTCCACAGGGCTCTTCGTCATTTCATTTTGTCCGTCACTTCTAATCCAATTCACTCATTCGCTGATGACAGCTTTTTATCCTTGGATCGCCCCTCCTTTTCGTTGGCTGTCTTAACATATCGTTTAGTCCAATAAATTCCAATCCTGACAGTATTATCGATTGGGGTTAAAAGAATCAAGCAAATTGAATTGAATTGATGCAAAACCAAGTGCTGTCTACTGACACTTAAGCGTACTCAGCCATTATCCATGACCGCCTCTTGCGATGTCAGTACGCGTCACAACTTAACACTTGGTTGGAAGCATCACATGTGTGCGACCGCCGAGTATGCAGCGAAATGTCCAGGTTTCTTAAAACGATGCTTGACATTTTTTTCACATTTTGTTCTGACTCCAATGTACAAGGCGCGAATGCGCCCAAAGTTGAAGCATTACGCTTCTTTCTGGTAGCCTCGAGGGTCCTCCCTGGATGTTGGATGTGTGCATCAGCGAGCAATGCAGATTATAATAATAATAATTGTTGGCGCTACAGTCCAAAGGGAGACCAGGGCCTAGCTTGCTCATCAACTACTTGTGTCGTGCGCGCTACTGTTCTCTCATGAGTAGAAGGACCTACAGTTTTGTGCCGACTCCGAACGGCGAAATTTGAGAAGCTTTCTAAGACAGTTATTACTCTTTGAGTGTTGTCAGCAGCTCGAAAGAGGTGGTGCCGTGAAAAAGCCGAAAAATTGGTGTTGATCTGGGAGTCGAACCTGTACCCTTCGGCGTGTGAGGGCCGCACTCTACCCATTATGCCACGGCGACCACAATGCAGATCATAGGCTATATAAATATTGCTAAGTCTATCGACTCTGCAGTCCCTGCCCAAAGTATTAGACGCACTACAGATTTTATGCAAAATCTCAGTTAACATCTACTTTAATCAGGTTTTCGAATATGTTATTACACTTAAATTAATTTGTATACAAAATATGAACTATATACCCCTTTTTTATAGAAATAAAACAATCTTTTTGTTGAAAATATTTTTTTTTTATTGATACAAAAATTTTTGTTCTTTTTCTTATTTTTTTTAATATTTTGTTAAGCCTCCTTTGGCATTGATAAGAACCTCAATTCTGCGTGGCATACTATCAATACATAATAACAGTCTCCTGGATATGTGGGTGATAATTCCACACTTGAATTATTTTGTCTATCTATATAGACCAGATGTTGTAGAAATAGACTCTTTAGCCACTTCTTTTTTTATCAACTCCCATACGTTTTCAATTGGGTTCATATCAGGGCTATTTCCTGGCCGGTCAAATAGGGGGATATTTTCTTCCCTTAAGAATGTTTTAATAGACCGCACTGTGTGATATGGAGCTTAATCTTGCATAAAAAGGAATGGTTCTCCATTCGGGAACCATTCTTAAACCAGTGGCACCAACTGTTTCTTCAAGACTTCTTTATATTGGTCCTGTCGCATTGTGCCCTGTACGATATACAGACGTCCTGTGCCTTTGCCACTAATGACTGACTAAATCATCACTTTGGCAGGATGCTTTACAGTCTGCACGATACAGTCGGGATGAAATTTTCCTCCACGACGCCGACGAACAAACTGACTTTTGTTGTCCAAAACCTCAAATGTGCTTTCATCTCTGAAGCATACCTGTCAATAACACAAAAATAAAATAAAACCTCTTAGGACAATACTGAATTTTAATTATTTTATGGTTTTTCATAAATTTAATATCAAATTACCGATCTCCAGAAGTTAACGTCCTTTTCTCGCAATTGTTTAGCCCAATTCAGACGCTTTGACTTCATTGTGCCTGTTAACCCTGGCTTTTTGGCGGCTCTGTGGGCATTAGAACCTAAATCCTTTAGTTTCCTGCGGACGGTACGCTCAGAAGCTTTAATGTTAGCTCCTTTCAACTGACTCTTAATTATTTTGGTGGCAAATCTATTCTCGATACAAATTTTCTTTACACACCTTTCCAATCTTGGTGTGGGAATTGGCTTTCTTCCGCATCGGCTTTTTCTTTTTGCGTTAAAATCATCACCACTTTCAATTTTTGTCCTTATTTGTCTCACGCTTGCTTCAGACACTGGCACGTTTCGAGATATATCTCGATTAGAAAAGGCTTTTGTATGAATCAGTGCTTTCACTTCAGCTTTTTTACGTGGAGACAAATCCCCTTTTTAACCCATTTTTCAAAAATCAAAATTTGTTATTTTCTAAGAAAGATATAAATATACTGTAAATAAGCACACACTAAAAAAGCAATACAATTCAATACCGTTCTTCTTCTTCTTCTTGTGGCGCTACAGTCCGGGGTGGACCTGGGCCTCAACCAACATGCCTCTCCAGCCAGCACGATCTTTCGCCAGCTGTCTCCAGTTGCGCACTTCAAGTTGGTTGAGGTCCTTCTCCACTTGTGTGCGCGTGTTCAATACCGTTACATAGCTTTTAAAGTCACACAAACAAGTTCGAGAAGGCCGAATGCGAAAATGCGACTTCAAGGATTCCGTACATGTTTACACTCTATTATAAATACTTCCACATTATACATATATAATGAACATATAAAAATTAAAAAATTTCGGAAATAGGACCACAAAACAATTGTAATAAGTAAATCTTAGCTTTTTTAACGTTCAAAGATGAAAATATTGCATATAATCTGAAAATTAGGAAAATTTTACAGTCAGTCTAATAATTTGGCCAGGTACTGTATAGAACACCGGTCTAATGTCAGATCTTTTTCACTCTTTTTTAGCCATTTCAATAAGAAATCTTTGAACGAATTAGCCAGCTGCTTTATGTAATAGTTCACAGGGGAAAAGAGCCTAGCTTACTCATCAACTACACAATCGCTACGGTTCTCTCACCAGTAGAAGGGTCCTACAGTTTCTTTCCGACTCCGAAGGGTGAAGTTTGCGAAGCTTTTTCTCAAACAATTATACCTCTTTGAGAGTTGTTAGAAGTTTGATAGAGGTGGTGCCTTGAAAAAAGTGAGGTGTTCAGCCGGGAATCTAACCTGAACCATCGGCGTGTTAGTGTCACACGCTTGACACAGCGCCATCGCGACCACAGCCAGCTGCTTTCCTCTCGTTTTATATTCACTACAGTACCAACTTGCTGTACCCACTCATTACGATATGCTTTCCTGGTCTCCAGGACGATCTATCTATAGCCGCCTCTAATTGTGCACTCCAAGTTTATACTTTTTCTCGATTTGTGTGCCTAACGTAGTCCGCTGTCTGTGGCATTGTCTGAATGACTCCGATTCGAAGTTAAATCGACATTCACCACATAATCGTCAGTTTGAAGGCTGCATATAAGACGTGTATATAAGAGGTCGCAGAATAAGTCCGCGGACATATAGGGGGCGCCACTAACAAAAAAACCATAGGGTTTATTGAGTGATATTTGAGTGCAATGGCAATTCTACCAAACTCATCATGCGTAAGCTGATGACATAGAACTCTCGCTGCTCCACCAAGGTCGGTAATAAACCCACTAAGAGCTTTAGGATGAGGCGACGCACTGTCATGTAAATTCTTTAACACCATTCTTAAGAAGATCGTGCGTAACTCACAAGTCAACATCAGGGGCACGACCTTCCAAAAGTCAGTTCAATTGCTAGCCTACACTGATGACATAGACGTGATTGGACGAACACAGCGACCGGTCAATGAGGCGTATGCCGGCATTAAATCGGAAGCGGCTAAAATGGGTCTGGTGGTTAATGAGGGCAAAACAAAGTTCAAAGGACCCACAACATCGGCATCTCGGACAGAGCTTAATACTATGTAGCAGAGACTTCGAGGTAGTCAAGGACTTCATCAACCAACCAAACACGAACAACAATTTCAGTACCGAAACCAGAAGCAGAATCAGTCTCGCAAGTCGCTGTTTCTTTGGGCTCGAGAGGCAGTTGAGTAATAAAGCCCTCTCTCGAAGGACTAAGTTTGGTTTATAGAATAGCTTGATCCTCGTCCTTCTCTAAGGCACCGTCAAAATGGGCGTTACTAAGACCGGATGAGGAAGCCCTTAATCTTTTTAAGCGAATAGTTTTGCGTGCGATTTTGGTTCTGTTTGCATTGGCGGCATCTGGAGGAGAAGATATAATGACGAACTCTGTGGGCTGTACACCGACATGCGTCTGGTCGAACGTCTTCAGTTAAAACGCTTAAAACGGCTAGGGCATGTAGAGCGTATGGACATCACTGTTTCGGCCCGAAAAGTCTTTCAATCCGAGCCATTGGGACAACGGAACAGAGGAGAGACCTAGGCTAAGGTGGAGCACACAAGTGGAGAAGGACCTCAACCAACTTGGAGTGCGCAATCGTGCTGGCTGGAGAGGCATGTTGGTTGAGGCCCAGATCCACCCCCGATTGTATCGCCACAAGAAGAAGAAGAGTAAGAAGAAGAAGAAGACGAACAAGAAGAAGAAGGAGAAGAAGAAGAAGAAGGAGAAGAAGAAGAAAATGAAGAAGAAGAAAAAAAAGATGAAGAAGAAGAAGCACGAGAAGAAGAAAAAGATTTAGAAGATGAAGAGGAAGGAAAAGAGGAAGGAGAAGAAGAAGAAGAAGAAGAAGGAGGAGAAGAAGAATAAGAAGAAGTTGTTTCGACAAATCTGGCTCTCTCCACCAGCCAAATGGTACTTGGACCCATCAGTGTTTACGTTCACACTGGTTATAGTGTGACCAATGTGACTTCCACCCATGGGCTTCATAAATCCAACCCCACAAACAGCATGTTAGATGTTTAAACTTCAAACAACCACCTTGTGGATTCGGTAAATTATGGACATTTCGAGAAGAGAAACAGACTGATTTGTAACCTTCCTCCAAGGCATTGGTTTCACGGTCATTATGACCACCATTGCCTTGATTGTCAGAAATTGTCCATTCCAAGTCCAAGTCCATCCCTACTTAGACTTCCCTTTTTTTATTGCTCTTTGGCATCAATTTTTCTGAAGTTTACAGAATCTGTTAGAAGAGATATGTTAATGTACCATACTACTACAAAATTAGTAAATATAGATTTTTTAATAGATTTTGAAGGCAAAAGCCATTATAAAAAAACCTTTATTTAAATGGACTTGGACATCCCTTTCTCCATTCTCCTATTTATAAAGAACCACATTGATCAAATGCGGTTTAAATGAGCGTTTAATGCTTCATATGAATACAATTGGGGGAAGTTTGAGTGACACTCACAAACTTAAGGTTTCGTTTTTTATTAAATACAATCCATTATTCATACATTATACATTAATCCATTATTAAAATAATCCATCCATTGACCTAGTTAAAGACTTCAATGCAAAACGTATATCAATTCTAGGCACTTATTTCCTTTGGTTTGATAACGTTGTGCGTATGTATTTACACATAAAAACCGTTGTCGATGGTAGAAATTCTAGCACTAGTTACTCTTGCGCGTGTACATTTATTAAGGTTTTACGACTGACATAAATGTATATTTCCCTCATATCCGCATGAGGCTTTTTGAACACTTTTCAAAGTCAAAAATTTTCTTTTCGTTGATAATTGCAGTGTTTGCTCAGTTACCGATAACCAGCCAAAATCTCCAAAATGCCAAAATGATCGAAAATTTCTACCAAATACAACATTTTGTTAATTTTTCAGAGTCACCGGTGGACAAGCTGTTCAAGCCTTTCAGAATTCAACGCATTCGTTCTCTCTAACGGTATTTTAAATTCGAAATTTGTCAAATAAGCGTTGAAATATTTTTTGAATGCGTCTTGAATGACACACCATACTTTGGGATGTCCCAAAATCGAGTAAAAGAGTCCTCCATGAAACTCTAAGGTAGTTTGTCAAACACTTTGATAATATCATTCCTGCTTCACTGAGCGCCAACGTGGAGGCGACAAAAAATGGAAGAGTAAGCCCTAATTCTTTACTGGTGAAAAGCTGTTTGTGCGATTTTTGTCCTGTTTCCGTTGATGGCATCCAGAGGAGGAGATTCAACGACGAACTTTATAGATTGCACCAGGTATACCGGTATGAAGTTAGCCTCAAGATACAAATGTCTCGATAGGGAACACTTGTTGTGAGCGAGCCCTTATTTTTTTTTGTTTGTTTGCTATGACATCTGTGGAAAATATTTAGTATACATCAAGCCATGGAACAGACAACATTATATTTTTTCATTGTGTTAAAAATGTTGAATTTTGTACCAGAAAGTGATGATTTGCGGCAAGCATTAATTTTTTGTTTTCATTTGAAGAAAAGTGCTGCAGTAAAGGAAGTAACATGCAAAAGATGGTTTCAATGGTTCAGAAATAATGATTTTAATGTGAGAAATGAAGAACGTGGAAGACCACCAAAAAAGTTTGAAGACGAATTGAAAACGATATTGGATAGAGATGACACTTTGAGTCAAAAGCAAATACCAGCAATGTTAAATGTTGCACAACAAACAATTTCTGACCGTTTAAAAGCTATGGGAAATATCCAAGAGTGTGGAAAATGGGTGCCACAAGAACTGAATGAAAGACAGATGTAAAGCCGAAAAAACACTTGTGAAATTGTGCTTCAAAGACACGAAAGAAAATCGGTTTTGCATCGGATTGTTACTTGCGATGAAAAATGGATTTATTTTAAGAATACTAAACGGAAAAAAATCATTGGTTAATCTGGGACAACCATCAACATCGACTGCAAAACCAGATCGATTCGGCAAGAAGACAATGCTGGGTGTTTGGTGGGACCAGAAAGGTGTTCTGTACTGATCACTACCGAAAGCAAATGATCAATTTGAACCATACATTGATCGAGAAACGATCAGAATGGGCCAGAATACACGGCAAGGTAATTTTGCTTCATTAAAATGCACCTGCACACAAAGCAAAACCGGTTCAGGATACAAAAAAAAAACTTGGCTGGGAACAGCTACCCCACCCGCCGTATTCAGACTTGGCTCCTTCCGACTACCAATTGTTTTCATCGATCAGACACGTATTGGCTGAGCAGCACTTTGATTTCTACGAGGAGGTCGAAAATTGGGTGTCTGATTGGTTTGCTTTAAAAGACGAACAATTTTATTGGCGTGGTATTCACAAATTGCCAGAAAGGTGGTCAAAATGTGTAGAAAACAATGGCCAAAACTTTGAATAAAATGTTCTTACTTTCCATTAATAATTAGTGTTTTTTTTTTCAAAAAAAATATTTCATACCGTTATACAGTGGCATCATCATCGGATGCAACTCTTAAGATGGCTAGAGCATGTAGAGCGTATGGAGATCATTGGCCACGAGTCTTCTAGATGTTGGTTCTTTGACTCCCTCATGTTTTGGATCGACAGGACCCTTGATTCCGACCACAGTTGTTGAAGTGCATATATTTTGTTTTTTGCGGTTTCTTTGCGACTCTAGAAGATCTGAGTGTCGTTTTGATAATAATAATTACAATATTTTTCGGCGCTACAGTCCAAAGGGGGACCAGGGCCTAGCTTGCTCATCAACTACTCGTGTTGTGTGTGCTACTGTTCTCTCACGAGTAGAAGGGACCTACAGTTTTTTGCCGACTCCGAACGGCAAAATTTGAGAAGCTTTCTTAGACAGTTATTACTCTTTGAGTGTTATCATCAGCTCGAAAGAGGTGGTGCCGTGAAATATTAGAAAAATTAGTGTTGAGCTGGGGATCGAACCTAGACCCTTCGGCGTGTGAGCGTCGCACGCTACTCACTACGCCACGGCGGCCACATCTATATTTGACCTTGAAATTTTGTCCTTTTCTGATTTTACTTCCAACACCCACGCGCAAGTTAGAGAGCTCTCTTTCCGTTTTGTTTCACATATTCTAAAAGGATTCAATATGTTTGCCGTCTGCGTTTGGACAACACTCTGTACAAAAAGTAAGCAAAGTACAGCTGCAACAGTGTGTATGACATGAAATTTTGAATAACTGCGTGATCAGTTGTCGTCCAGAGCCGACTGCTGCTGTTGTACATATGATTTCAAATCTAATCGAAAGGCTATGTTCTTCTGAATTTTATGGAAAGTACGGTTTGAGGTGATAAATTGTATGTAGGTTTGCAGGCCTTGGAAGAACTTCTTCTTCTTATTCCTGTGGCGCTACAGTCCGGGGTTGATGTGGGTCTCAACCAACATGCCTCTCCAGCCAGTACGATCTTTCGCCAGCTGCCTCCAGCTGCGCAGTATCCAAGGTAAGAAGCTTGCTCTACAAGAGCTAGCAGTCTCATCGGAGTTATTTGTTCCCTATTGCAGTGTCATACAGTCCTCGCAAACGAAAATAATACCTATCTTGAACTTTGCTCCTAAACCGGCTTGATCTGGAGCTTTTTCCTTGAGCTTTAAAGTTTCTGTTGATGCCAGTCAGATCTACCATGTGACGGCATGATTTGCTAGAAGCGGAGATTTCAACCTGGAAAACCCGTGTGTTCCGTTGTCAGTCTAAAAAGAGTAGAATCGTATGGTCCGCAGGTTGTGCCCCACCTCCATTTGCCCTCTTCGTAAATCGAATATAATTCTTTTGAAATGTCTTATCGGCTAGCATATGGTTTCTTTCTGTAGAGCTGGACAAGAGCCAGTTGACAAGCGGCAATGAATCACTTTGCTCACTTTAATGACCGAAATAGCATCAAAAGTTGTAAGCATGCATCAAATGTCGGCATAGACTATCAAACCTCTTCTGGGTCAGTATCAAGCCTCTTTCCGCTCGGAAATTAAAGGCTATATGTTCTCCTCGCAGAGCCTATAGCATTCTGTTTCGCCGAAGAATTTGGAAGAGGAAAAGAGTTGTTCGGCAATGGAACCACCAACCATGGACAATGGAAAACCAACAACTGTTCGTCCGCTTCCTCCAACTTTAGAAGCCAACCTGGTTGAGATTCTTTTCGTCATTTCTTTACTTGTCCAAGCAATCACCGTCAAATTCGTTTTCACTTTTGATTTCCCTAAAGACACATTTTGTGGTCAAGCACCCCGTAATTTTGGTATTGCAAGCTCTTCCACAAATGCGTTCATCACGAAGAGGACTACATTTGGCTGCACTCCTGTACGACCACACAAATGCTGGCATACCCTACATCAAGCTTAACCCGCCACGGTCCCAAGGTGCATTACTCATTACCCATCCTGTTTGAAAGAAATCGGCACACGTTCAAAGGGGGAGCCAAACAATAGCAAGAATACCAGGAACCCCATCAAGCGCGCCCCCTTTCGCTTTTGCATACATTCAAGTACAGAGGATCTATTTTTTCCTAGTCTCGTGTTTCCTGTGGGTCATCCCCTCTCGTATTTCCCATTTTTTCCACAATTTTTAGTTTGAACTCTGAGTGACACACTAAGGCATTCTGCTACCGCTGCTGCTGCCTAACCGGCAACAGTTCCCCTCAGACAAAACTGAACACAGCAGCAGTGCAAAACACCGCAAAGCACTTGTCCCGAGCTTAGCAGGGGGCTTCGATATGACTCGGTGTGTCATCACCCCTCAGCTCAGCTCAAAACGTTTCATCGTTTCCAGCGATTCCATGCAAAAATAATTAAAAACCGTTGTCGTTGTGTCGCATGGGCGACAGAGGAACATTCACGGAAAAGTGTATTTTCTTTAGAGAAACATATTCTCATTTTTCCCCTTTTTTCAGAAAGGCTATTTCGCACTGGTATCTCTTTGACAGGAGCCAACCCTAAGATATTTGTTCGTTCGTTCGTTTATTCTCCCCTGGGTACATTATTCAAACAAAATCGAGGTGATCCACCCCCTCGTTCAGGCTGAACTTCAAAAGACTCCCCGCCTCCCCATGCACTCCAAATTGTTCTGCGTCGCAGATACTTGTGCTCCCTGCCCACCCTATCGACGTGGTTATGTAGAGTTTCCTTTTTCCGTTTATTTTTTGCAATTCACTTGATGACTAAAGTGCTCAAGTTCCCCCAATGGATGGAATACAGAAGACTGGCTTTTGTGCACTGAGCCTATAGGGTGTGTGCGATTTTATGCCAAAGCCTGAACCATTAGAATGCAAGTCATTCGGATGAGCGTGAGTGCTAAGTCATCTCTGAAGTGGAAGGATTTCTCCAGATTGACAATTGTCCCTCTTTGGGGGTCACCGTGTTGAATTAATCCATGATTTGGCTGTACCCGCAGTGCCCTTAAGTTGACAAACTTCAGCTGTCCAGTAACTTTCCAGGCCTCTTTCATCAGAACACACACATTCTTCGGAGAAATTGTAGAAATTCTTTATCATTTTGACATAGAATTCCACAAATTAAGCACAATCTTGGTGGCGCCAGTGAGCGTATCGCCACCAGCTGCTGAGATTGACCAACACACGACAATTCGTTTTGAAAGGGTCTGGCTTCACGCTTCAAGCCATCCACAACCCCTTCCGGTCACTCATTCCATCCGCAATTTATTTTATTTTTTTCTTTCTTTATCACTCACTCATCATGCATGCTGTCGTTCGCCGCCGCCGGTGACTGGCACTCTGGTTCCGAGAAATCGATTTCGTGAAATAAAAGACAAATCGCTCAGAAGCGCATAAACACTGCGAAGCTAGGAAACACATTTGTGTACCGGCAGCTGAGGTCATGCTGTGGTTTGTCGAAAGCGAATTTAGTCTGAATTCGCCGCTGGCTTTCATCTCGGGCGCTAGTCCGGAGATTTATATCAGCCGCGGTAATTAAGATGAAATGAACTACGCATCGTTGAAATTTTTGATAATCTTACGTCGTTTCCTTGCAAGAAGAACTCGTTCTTGGAAGCTAGCAACTTGTCGTGCCAATAGACCAAGTGATAGAGTGGGGGGATGGGCGTAGTCTGGACAAGTTAGTCATTACCGTCGAGTCGGTTGCTTAGGGTCATCATGTGACTGGGAATTTTGAAGACGGTGAAATCGGCTAGTTACAAAGCAAAACTGCATCAGTGAGGTGCTCGTTCCGCCTTTATGCGAAAATTGTATGGCTTGGACTCCCTTAAGGCCGACACCTTGTTTACACACCGAGTTTTGGGCAGATAGCTTGATTTAGGCCAGCACCTAATTTCAAGCCGACACCTCGTTGCACGCCGACACATCGTTTTAGCCCGATACTTAGTTTTAAACCGACATCTCATTTTCGGAGGACACCTCGTTGAGGGCCGAGACCTCGTTTTAGACCAACACCTCGTAGGCCGTCCCCTCGTTTAAGACCGACTCTTAGTTTTAAGCTGAGACTTCTTTATAGGCCGACACCTTGTTTCAGAACTACATCCCGTTGAAGGCCGACATTTCGATTTAGATCGACACGTCACTTTAAGCAGACGCCTTGTTTTAAGCCGGTATTTTGTTTTATGCCGTCACGTCGTCTTAAGCTGAGACTTCTTTATAGGCCGACACCTCGGTTCAGGCCAACACTTCATTTTTAGCAAAGAACTCGTGGTAAGGCGACAACTCTTTTTAAGCTGGCACCCCATTTAAGGCCAACATATAGTTTTAAGCCGAAACCTCACTTTCGGTGGATACCTCGTTTCAGGCCGACACCTAGTTTTAAGCCCACACCTAGTTTTCGGAGGACACCTTTTTTAAGGCCGAGACCTCGTTGAAGGGCAACACTTTGTTTTAGGCCGACACCTCGTTTTAGGCGAACTCTTCGTTTTAAGCCAACAACTCGTGTTAGAGCGACAACTCTTTCTAGGCTAGCACCTCGTTTTAGGTCGACATTTCGGCCTCGTTTTAGACAGACATATTGTTTAAGACCGACATGATATCTCGTTTTAGACCGACATCTTGTTTTAGACCGATATGAGACCTCGTTTTAAGTTGAGAGTTCTTTTTAGGCCAACACCTCGGATAAGGTCGACACCTCGGTTTAGGCCGACACCTCGGTTTAGGCCGACACCTCGGTTCACTCCAACACATCGTTTTTAGCCAACAACTCGTGTTAAGGCGACAACCTTTTTTAAGCTGGCACCCTGTTTTAGGCTAACACATAGTTTTAAGTCGACACCTTACTTTCGGCGGACACTTCTTATCAGACCGACACCTAGTTTCAAGCCCACACTTCGTTTTCGGAGGACACATCGTTGAAGGCCGAGACCTCGTTGAAGGGCAACACTTTGTTTTAGGCCGACACCTTGTTTTAGGCCAACTCTTCGTTTTAAGCCAACAACTCGTCTTAGAGCATAACTCTTTTTAGGCTGGCACCTCGTGTTGGGCCTACACCTAGTTTTAAGCTGACACTTCGTTTTCGGCGGACAGCTCGTTGAAGACCGACACCTCGTTTAGGGCCAACATTTCGACTTATATCGATACCTTTTATTACACTGACACATCATTTAGGCCACCATGTCGTTAAGGCAAACGTCTCGTTTCAGGGTGACACCCTCCTTTATGCAGATTCTTACTTTCCCACATTCCTTCAATCCAAAATAGATTTTACTACTCACGCCGATACCATATAATTTGTATTGAGATAACAATTCGGTCTATTTGGCGCAAGATGGCGCCATCTCCAAGTTGCGGCAGATCTTGGAAACAATTACCTACTTCATTGGAAATATGTGAAATATGTGACATTTGGCAGCAATAATTTGTGTGCACTAATGTCTGTCCCAGAAAACATCATTGTTTGTTGTTTCTTCGAAAATATATGGATTTGTCTTAAATAAACAACATTCGTGGTAAATTTTTATTAGTTTTAATTCATAGAAAAGTGAGATTAGGTCGTTCGCATGTTTCTTCAAGTTTATGGTGGATCTGAGGAATACTCAACTTTAAAATAAAAAAAACTTGGCAAGTGCGAGTAACATCAACTCACAGGTGGTTTCGTTACCTATTTGCTTTTAACACTTTTATGGAAAATATCTCAAAACTCTAAGAGACCTCATAAAAGACGCCTTCAAATTGTCATCAAACTTAAACTGATCTACTTTGCCTTATTACACAGATGATGGCATGTACGGTAAAACTTCTGATAATTCGGATAAAGCTGCGTATTTCAACATTTCTAAAACGGAAAAATTTGAATAAATGACACTTGTAACTGTACAGCGGTTGTCGGCTAAACAGTAGTTTTTTGTGTTGTTGACATTTTTTTGAAAAAAAAAAATGGGCCATACAACTTACAGATGAAGCCTAAACTAAATCATTTCAGCATCAAGGGGGATAAATCGAAGAAAAACTTGGTACTGGACAAGAGCCACGTTTTTGAAGTTTACAGTAATGAACCTTAATGTGCTTGAGGACTAGGAATGTCAATCTCCAAACATCTTCCGATTCGACATTTCATTGCTGGAAAATGTCCCCCCTTATGGGGGAAAACAGTATTCTTTTATAGCACCGTCGGTCGATTGCGATTTAAGGGCGGTCAAATAAAAATTTGATATAACGCTTAAGATAGCCAAGCCATGTAGAGGGTACGGACACTGCTCCGGCTATAAAAGTCTTCGAATCTAAGCCATTGGGACAACGCAACAGAGGCTAAGGTTCGCCACCACACAAGTGGAGATGGTTCTCAAACAAATTTGAATTTTTTGAATCCTTTTGTGCTTCTCCACGAGCATTTAGTCGTCATGAACTTTCGCCTTTTTCATCCTACTAAAACCTTTGCCTTTTGTCATATCCAATTTTCCTGTGAAGTTCAAGAATAGAAGTAATCGTAAGCAAGTCCAAAAACTTTTAAAAGGAATTTCGGCTAGATATAGAAAGTCTCGAATAAAAGGCAAACAAATAAAAAAAATGTGATTTTTTAATGTCCTGCTGGCACACGAAAATATCGCAGCACATGGATATACGGTCACTGCTTGAGATCCTCGTTTCAGTGCGTATCCTGCGCTTTTGTTACCATCTAAAGATTTCTTTTCTACTCAATTTGAGGCCCAAAACTTTGACAGAAGGTCTAAGTACACACAAACGATGTTGGGAGGTAAATAGAAGCTATTTCTTGGTCGTCTAAAATGTGGCCTTTTTCAAAAAAAAAATTGTGCTAAAGTTAAGGATCTGCCGCAACTGCTATGCGCAAATTTATGCAAACGTGAGCTTGTGGACAGCACTCATGGTTTCCGTCGTCGTTTGGTTCTACTGAGTCAGTGACTCAATTCGAACGGACATCAAATCTAAAGCTCGACGTTTGACCTACGGATTCAACTAATATTTCCCAAAAAGAACTTGTATAATCCCAGGTCTCACTATATTCTATCAACTGCCAGGAGTTCTTATTAAGAAAAGCATATTCTATGTCAGTTTAAGCCCAAGAGCAACTGGAATGTGGCAAAGACTTTGGGCAAAAATTTAACTTTTTTAACGGAGCAAATTTTCCTGCAGATTGACCACAACAATCTGCGGTGCTCTAAGAACCACCCCATCAGATGCATTGGATGTCATTCTCAACCTTATGCCCACACAGAAATTCCGCACTAAGATCCCTGCACGAGACGCGTGGTCGTCTAACCACAATGGGTAGCTGACGCTACGTGCATCTACACCGATGGATCAAAAACAAACGAAGGCGTTGATTGCGGAGTCTACTCTGAGGATCTTAACCTTAGTCTAAAATTCAGACTTCCGAATCACTGTAGCGTGTTCCAAGCTGAAGTAATGGCCATTCGCGAAGCACTGTCTTGGCTGAAGAGGAATAGACTATCCTCAGCTGATATCCTTATCCTTACGGATAGTTACGCAGCACTGAGGGCACTGGAATCTGTCTCATCAAACTCTAAGAAGGCCATGAACTGCCGCACATCCTTAGATGAGATGGCTGAGCAGTTCAATACATGCCTGTGCTGGGTGCCAGGTCACAGAGACATTCCGGGTAACTGTATAGCAGACGAATAGGTCAGGCTTGCCACAACGCAACCACTACTTCAGAAACACGAACACCTCGGTATGCCTCTCGCCACATGCAAGTCAGGACTGCACTTGAACGCGATCCATCAGACTAATCAAAGGTGGTCTAACCATAATCTTTGTCGCGTCTCCAAGGAGGTGTGGCCCTCTCTTGAACCCAAACGCACCAGAGTGCTACTATCGCTCAAAAGATCAGACATAAGCCTGGTCATGGGAGCCATAACCGGGCACTGTCTAATCAGTTAGCATGCTAGCAGGCTAGGGGCTCCCTCAAACGATTTTTGCAAAAGCTGCAGGGATGAGGAAGAATCAGAAACTTCCCTACACCTGTTATGCACATGCCCGGCGCTCTAGCTCCTCAGATACAAGCACTTTGGAAGCTTCTTCCTCAACGGCCTACATGACCTCAATAAAAACCCCTCCCGCCGACATCTTAAACTTTATTATCGGCTCCAGCTGGTTTTAGGTTCTTCCCACATGGTGTGGCAGCACAATGGTCCTGTATGGGACTAAGTGCATTCATCAGCTACCTTAACCTGCCTACCTACCTACCACAACAATCAAAATTGGTACAACAAAAAATCGGCAAAACCTTTATTCGCAAGAAGGCGATTGTGGTGTACCAGTGGTTCACTTTTCCTCGAAAATGAGGCTTACGCTGGTTATCGGAAAACCATTATTCGCATATTTTTTTTTTTTCGTTTCAACTTGAAGAGTTCAACTAAAGAGTTCTGCACAGCCTCCCACCACAATCGATGATTTCTTCACTATTTTAGCAAATTGCTTCCGTTGTTCCCCACGGTGGGTATGTTCAACTATGCACGGCTAAGCCACAACTCCTACTCACCCCGATCACTTCAACTAATAGAATTGTGAAATAGCTTACAATCTCTCCACAAAAAAAAAATGTCGTCTATAGCTGAAAGTCAGCCTCAGGAAACCTGCGATGCCCCCCCACCCACACGAGCATTCATTCAAAATTCAAGTGCTCTACTTTGCGGCCACGTGGAAGTCCCACAACACTATTGCGTACGAGATAACGCCAAGACGCATAGCCACGCATCAACCAATTGCCGAGCAATCACATAAATAACTCCTCTCTATAGCCCATGTGCTCGTGCTTACACATGCGGACATCGAATTCCTCAGTCGTCCATCGGCCGATGACGACGACAAAGTCCCCTTGGGTCCCCACGACTTGGCAAAAACAGAATTCGAATCAATTACCCGAAAATTGTCTATACCTCGGCATTCATGCCCCAACCCCTCATATCCGGCCATCGTTCTTCTAAGATCAAAACACATCGCCAACCCATTGCGAAGCGGCGCGGCAGCGAAGGGGAGCTGGCTAACGACTAGATAAACAAAAACAAAAGAAAACCGAAAAAAATAGAAATTTCGATGTTTCCCGCACCGCGTCGCCGTACTTGTAGATTACGCACGTTCTCACCTTGCAACCGGCCAGGGACCCGGCCTTGAAAATGTTTTGGTTTCTCTGACGCTGTTTGTGTGTGTATGTGAATTTCGGGGGTCAATGGAACACACGAGTGCAATGCGCACCACCCCGTGACTATACATCTTATATCGATCGGAAGGTGCGAGCGGGATGGATGGCCAGCAGCAATCGATGAATTCCGCTGAGCCCCGCAGTGGCTGAGTTGGTATGGCGTTCTGTATGCGGATGAGTGTGTGTGTGTGATGATGGTACGAGACTAGCGAGAATTGGCATCGCTAGTGACACTTAGCACGGAGGGGTGACGCGGACTATTTTCAATTGACGGTACAAGGGAGTCGACGCCAAAGACAGCGAAGGCGTCTATTCTCAGCTCATGATTGATATGATTTATTACTGCTTCATGGGAGACGTTGATGATGGCCGGGACACGCGGCCAAGACCAGTTGGCGAAGAGAGGCAGCCAGGTTCTATTTATACAAGTGGTACAGAAATCTGTGCATTCGGAGATGTCAAGATCAGGCTGCTCTTTTAGTTTGGAGGACGATGG
The DNA here is from genome assembly GCA_955652365.1 of Eristalinus aeneus. Taxonomy (NCBI): domain Eukaryota; kingdom Metazoa; phylum Arthropoda; class Insecta; order Diptera; family Syrphidae; genus Eristalinus; species Eristalinus aeneus. Next base: position 36,400,696 of record OY019133.1, read on the forward strand.
TGTTAATGGAGATCAAAGCAGACGCTGGGAACATGCTCGAGAAAACAAAAATGTGTAACTAATAGCTCTTGACAGATGGGAGCTGTGCCAAAGTCCCAAACATTGGAGAAAAAATAGAGACTGGACTGGGACTGGGACTGGGACTGGGACTGGGACTGGGACTGGGACTGGGACTGGGACTGGGACTGGGACTGGGACTGGGACTGGGACTGGGACTGGGACTGGGACTGGGACTGGGACTGGGACTGGGACTGGGACTGGGACTGGGACTGGGACTGGGACTGGGACTGGGACTGGGACTGGGACTGGGACTGGGACTGGGACTGGGACTGGGACTGGGACTGGGACTGGGACTGGGACTGGGACTGGGACTGGGACTGGGACTGGGACTGGGACTGGGACTGGGACTGGGACTGGGACTGGGACTGGGACTGGGACTGGGACTGGGACTGGGACTGGGACTGGGACTGGGACTGGGACTGGGACTGGGACTGGGACTGGGACTGGGACTGGGACTGGGACTGGGACTGGGACTGGGACTGGGACTGGGACTGGGACTGGGACTGGGACTGGGACTGGGACTGGGACTGGGACTGGGACTGGGACTGGGACTGGGACTGGGACTGGGACTGGGACTGGGACTGGGACTGGGACTGGGACTGGGACTGGGACTGGGACTGGGACTGGGACTGGGACTGGGACTGGGACTGGGACTGGGACTGGGACTGGGACTGGGACTGGGACTGGGACTGGGACTGGGACTGGGACTGGGACTGGGACTGGGACTGGGACTGGGACTGGGACTGGGACTGGGACTGGGACTGGGACTGGGACTGGGACTGGGACTGGGACTGGGTTTCTTCCGAGGCAGATTTCGGCATTCCCTATGATACATCTAGATTCATGAAGGCACTAAAAATACTTCACGGCTGTTCGTGCAAATCCGTCCCTCCCCTTACGGTTTTTGAAAAGTGAAAGTTCATTAATCCCTGTGGTCAGTCTGTAGACTTATTTAGCTCGTAGTCAGACAGAGTGTAAACAAAGTAACAAAAGCGATGATTTCTTGGAATAACACCGCTGCGCATTAAACGCCTCAGTGCCAAGTTAAACTGCTCCCCCAGTTGCAGGGGGATCTGTTCCGCAGAAGAACCAACCCAAATCGCTTCTGCTGCCATGTGAATCGGAACCAGACAATGAATCATGTCTTCCAACTAAGTCAACACACGACTGGATGGCAAACAAGACGCCAGGCAAAAAAGAAGCACAAACTTTCCGCGACAACATTGCAAACGTGCCCCAAACCTACACCCGCCCAGTGGCGACGTCGACGCTCAAGAGACATCTCACCACTCTCTGAACTATAGCAGCAAATGTTTGACAAACACACTAGTGCAAAAAATAACACCACCGCACGAGTATCTACCATACAAACAAATAAACACACGAAAGCATCACATATAGTGCGCGGTCGGGCAACAGCCGTCAACCGTAGTGCAAACGGGACGGAATGGCAGAGGGTGGCGACGACGACGTCTCGTTTGCACTTAAGATACACACTGTACGGCGGCAGCAGAGGCGACGACGACGACGCCAACGACGGTAGCGATTGCCTTCGCATTGACCTTGAGGCATTCACTAGAGGTTGAGGAACGAAATGACCTACCTTAACCGAAACCGAACACAGACGCGATAGTGTGGCGCAGAAACTTCTCACTCTCTGGTGCTTCTCGTTCATCGGTGTTTTTTCGTGTATCTACACAATTTTGTGTATCTCGGAAAAGAGAACAACAATCGCTGGCATCTGGCTGCCGTAGGAAACATTTCTTTTTCTGCAGCGGGGAGCGAGGTTGTGCTCGGACGGCAAGACGGAAATGTCATTTCCTCCACTTGTGATGTGATTAAATTTCACATGATGTTCGTCAATCAATTATTCCGCGCACATAGCCGCACCTTTGCTGCAACACGTTCGAATGGTAATTTCGTCGGGTATCGGCTGTTGAACCCCGCCCGGTCGGGCTGCAACCATTGAAATCACACCCTCAAGTGCTGGGGGATGGCTTACCGCTATCGTACGGCAGAGGAGCAGAGCGGAGCGACGCAGTGTGTACGCAGAGATACTAGATACAATTTAGGGGTGATAAGCACCCTCGTCCCGTGTGAACGAACCTCTAATCGGAGTCGATGGCCGATGGATGCGGAAAACCTTGAAATCTAAGGCGCGGGGTGAACGTGCCCAACTTGCATTTGACTGGCCTTGGCAATTGTTATCGCCAGCCTTATCGTTCGAAATAGCTGTTTACTTGCGTTGCGGCGGAAAGCTCGTACAAACAAGTGAAAAGTTCATGTGACACGACGTCTAACGCCTTCATAGTTGTTGGTGGCCGGCTGAGAGGCGATACGAAATACCAGCAACTTTGATGAAACTTTTGCCACTGCGATGAGATGAGAAAGACTGGAGCTGCATCCCGCCTTGACATTTTTGTGATTTACACTGGCAATTAGGAGGGCTGAGTGGTGGCAAGCCGCGTCGCCTCCTATTTACCTTGTCGGGCGCTGTTGCGCTGGGCAGCAAAAGTTTGCGATTGTGGATTTAGCAGAAGACAGATGTTTATTATTGGCTCCCGAAGAGACCGGGATGCTCATCTGACTCTTAATGGAGTGATTACCCATCTCTTTGGACCGGGAACAGAGCTAATTAGGCAATAACGATGACAGTTGGTGATTGGGTTACGCCCTGAGTAAAAGCAGTCAGCGAATCACTTATCCCAACAAATTTAGGAATTGAAGTGCATGTTGTGCAAGGCGAAGCAGATTGTTGGTGCGCAAATCAAAAGTTGTGTCTCCACAAGGTCGCTGGTCTTTGACGTTCTTCGCTGAAAGTTTAGGAGTTATTCATCAACGCGAAGAGTGTTAACTTTGATGACTCACTAGACGTTCAGAATCGTTTCTCCCGATTGAATGGCTGCTTTCTGAACGTAAATGTGCCATTTTCCGACACCGGCTCCGATGTGTTTTCGCTGTGACTTGATGGTCGGATGGATGTGGTTTTAGCATCAATGGAGATTTCACTTTTCTGAGGTACGAGGTTTCAGAGGTGAACGTTCAAAACTTTGGGAGTACAGAGGTTGGACCAAAACTACGAAGCTCCCAATTCGGTTTGAATTCGTGGAGAAACCAAGTAGTTGAAGGGAGCAGGTGGAGGAAAAGAGCAGGAGGTGAAGATTACGATGGTTTGAGTAAAAGCTCTCATTTCAGTGTTTCGTGGTTGCCTTTGACTTGTGCAACCATGTGGGCCGAGGGTTATTATGCTGCACGATCGCACTGTAATGCCTTTCGGTCGTTTCTGGCAGTTTTTCATGCAAATCACGACTCAGATGTATTAATTGTAATCGAAAACGTAATGTCCGCTTTAATCACTTTTTTGCGTTTGCCACCGATTTGGAACAATTTTAAAAGTTTTTGGGCTGGCCAATCCGTTCACTGGTGGCCGTCGTGACGTAGTGGTCACAGTGGGACGCTCACACGCCGAAGGGTCGAGGTTCGATTCCCGACTGAACACCTCGAATTTTCACGGCACCACATCTTTCGAGCTGCTGACATCATTCAAAAAGTAATAACTGTCTAATTAAGCTTCTCAAACTTCGCCGTTCGGAGTCACCAAGAAACTGTAGGTCCCTTCTACACGTAAGAGAACAGTAGCGCGCACAACACGAGTACTTGATAAGCAAGCTAGGACCTGGTCCACCTGTGGACTATCGCGCCAACAATTATTTGTTCATTGTCTTATCCGCCAAGATCACCATTTCTGAAGCGTTGAAATTAATCGTAGCATGATTTGTGGGAGTGGATTCATCATAAGCGTCAAATTGCATTCGATAGGCTTCAGCTTCACTTTTATTTCAGTTAATAAAGAAAATTAAAACATCTCCAAATTGCTGTTGATGTACGACAAATACGAACATTATCGAAGAGTCACAAAACAATGATGTTATTTAAAACAGGCACTGGGGCACACTACTTATTGCTGACAAATGGCAGACCTTTCCAATGAAGTAAGAAATAGCTTCCAAGATCAGCCATAATTTGCAGGTGGCGCCATCTTTTGAAAACAGACCAAATTCGTACCCTCAATGTTTTTCATTAGCATTCGACTTAACAACACAGTCAGTCACTTTTAGAACAAATCTGGATCACCAATTTATTGATTTATTTCCGGCGTGTTCCCCACTAGTTCCTTGCCTTTATTACCGTTTCAAACCTCCACCAGCTGTGTTTGAACTGAATGAATTTTCTCGCCAAAAATTTCATCCTGCATAAAGTTGGCTTAAAATTTAACAAAATAGAAAAAAATCACTTTTTGCTGTTTTCCAACTGACGCCTATACCGAGCACTCATTAATATTTTCCAGAATTATAATAACAATAATTAAACAACGCGACAGTCCCGAGAGGTGTCAAGGCCTAGCTTGCTCGTAAACTACTCGTGTTTTGCGCGCTAATGTGGTCTCCTCCTCAGTTTTTTACCGAATCCGAATGAGGCAGTTTTTTCTTAGACAGTTATTACAGCGTTATTACAGTCAGCAGCGCGAAAGAGGTGGTGCCGTAAAAAATTCGAGGTATTCAGCCATCACAGTCAAAATAAAACTCCGAAAATCCAACAACTAAATCGAAATCAACCTAGCCGGAAATATTTGTCAACGGTAGTAAGTTTCCAGAAATCTATGACAACGCTCCCTTAAGCACTCCCCTTCTAGGAAGATTTTGTTTTGTGTGACGCTAGAACAGCAGACTTTCCTCTCCACATAACACGTTCTCTAGCTTGCTGCTTCCAGATTTGTAAGCCAACCTACGTTAAAAGTGGCGTGATGCCACTAAATTAAATTTGAGGATATTCCGAAACGGAATTGTTTTCCCCAAACATCATAAGCAGTTCAGCCTTCGGTTTCATAAACGCGACGTATCATGCGTCGCTTGCTGCCATACAGACCATTGAATTCGACAAGCAATCTTCTACACAAAGTCGCAAGCAAGGCTTTCTCATAAGATCTTAATAATATTCATGCAACTTATGAACGGTTCAGTTATCTAGGTGTTTGGACTTTAATTTTCAAATAGTTCCGGGAATCCTTGATAGGCTCAAGGTTTATGTTTTCCATTTTGTAACTCCTGCTGATTTTTGAGTCCTTTTTAAAACAGTCCGAGCTTAACACTTGCCAACGTTTACCGCGAGATCCATTTCAGCCTCATCCGCTTCAATGCCAGTATACGCCTCCAATCACAATCGTCCAATCACAACTATGTCATCAGCGTAAGCTAACAATTGAACTGTCATTTGGAAGGTCGTGGCTCTATTGTTGACTTGTGAGTATCGCACGGTCTTCTCGAGGATGATGTTGAAGGAGTCACATGACAGTGCGTCCTCTTGTCTAAAACCTTTTTTGACACTGAAGGTCTCGATAAGTTCGCTACCGACCTTGACGGAGCAGGGAGAGTTCTCCATCGGGTTAGATAGGAATACCACACATGGCACTGTATGGTTCGTCTCTGTGCACACTGTCATATGCGGCCTTAAAATAGACGTGGTGAGTGCCGATTTGCACTTCTTGAGTCTTTTCCAGCAACTGCCGTAAAGTGAAGATTTCGTTTATCGTGGAATTTCCTGGCCTGAAACCACACTGATAGAGCTCAGTAGGTTCAGACAAAATACAATACAGACAAAAGCTGCATTACGGACCATTACCCGACCCTTTATTTTACAAGTTCGCATCACTCAAAAGAAAAAGAACAACGAACTGGTAAGGTCTTTATATGTAATGCTAAAGTAGATGAGCTAATTTCCGGAGCTAACTGGAATGATGTGATTGCCGAAAATGATGCTAATTCTCTGCATGGAAAACTCGTACAAAAAATTAAAAGCATCTACGATGAATAGAAATCTATTAAAACAGTACGAAACAAAGGAAAAAATAACCCTTGGATGTCTACAGACTTAATAGTTAAATGCAAAAAAAGAGATGAACTGTATAAAAAATGGAAGAACAACAGATTGAATTACAAGACTTTTCGTAACAAACTTAATAAAGAGATTATTGTACAAAAATCTGCTTTTTACAAAAACAAGTTCAATGAAGCTAGACTAGACCCACGCAAGACATGGAATTTAATTAATGAAATTGTGGGAAGAAAAAAGCCTAGTTTAGATGATACAATTATTAAGAACTTCACTGGTCAAATATGTTTGAGCAATCTTACCTTAATCTAACTTAAGAGCAACTTGTAAACATCACGCACCATTGTGACGCTTTTACCTCGATGCACTCAAACAGAAGAGTACATAGTTCCATTTTTTTCCAAGAAAGCGATATATCGGAAATAAAAAATGCAGTTAATCTCTTTGGCGAAACCAAGTCGCCTGGTATCGATGGAATTAGGACAATTGACATAAAAAAACATGTTACAACCTTTGCTCCAATCTTGTACAAACTAGTGCGCTTAAGTAAAACACAAGTAAAAATACCAGAAACGTTAAAAACACCCGTTGTCGGACCAATATATAAAGGAGGAAGTAAAAGTCAACTGAATAATTACAGACCGATATCGATACTACCTGTTGTAGAAAAGTATCTGGAAGAAGATGTAGTTAAAAGGTTGCAAAATTTCATGGAAAAACATTCCCTCATACACGAAAGTCAGTGTGGATTTCAAAAAGCGAAGAGCACAGGTAAACTACTTGCCGAGTTTGCAAATTATGTCAACGAAAACCTGGACAAGAGTTATCACGTACTGATCGTTTTTATGGACTTCAGTAAAGCTTTTGATACGCTTAATCACACTAAGCTCAGTGAAGCTCTTGAACGTATTGGAATACGAGGACTGATGGCAGACTGGCTAAAGGACTACCTGCACAATCGGTTTTACTGTATAAAGATCAGAGAAACTTATAGTGATAAAGGAGACGCACCTTACGGAGTTCCACAAAGATCGAAGTTGGGGACATTTATTTTCATTCTATATGCCAGTGAGCTTCTTCACACCTTTAAGAAAGCCAAACCTTTTGCATATGCGGACGATACTGCAACTGTGATGTGCCATAGATCCCTGGAGGCAGGAACAAAAATAATGCAAGAAGAATTTGACAATGCAGCTAAATGGTGTCATGATCAGAGTCAAACTATTAATGCATTAAAACCAAAATGATGCCTTAGATTATTATGATATATAAGCCCAATTGACCATGGAATTCATACAAGAAGACGTGTCCAAGTCATGCTTAATGAACCTCGTTTTCGCAATAATTGCGGCAGAAGACAATTAAAATGCATAAAAGTGTGCCTGAGACACTTAACGCGCTTCCTCAAGAACTAAGAAATGTCCGAAATCCCAAAACTAGAAAGAAATGTATAAAAAATTATTTTCTAACTACAAGAACTGAAATATAACTCGAATGTGAAAAATGTTTAACTGTTACTGTAATTTTAAATTTTTAAATTGAATTGAAATATTTTAAACACAATTAACTTTTCATTAAAATTATAAATTTGTCCTTAATTTGTTAAAACAGTAATTTATAATTTATCTTTATCTAAGCTTATATAAATATAACTGTTAACAATTGAGACACAACCTTCTGCAAAAAAGCCTCTCGGCTTCGCAGAAACATATACCCTTTGTAAACTATTGTATTATGGATAATAAAACTGAATTGAATTGAATTGAATACGGCGGAGAGGATCTTGTATGCGATGCTAAAAAGGCTAATCCTTCGATATTTGGAAGTTAGCCCCTATGCGCCCTTAAAATAAACAAATACGTGATGGGTATTGATTTAAATTTCTGTGTCCTTGGAGGATTTGAAGCTAGCTGAAAATCGAATTCAGTATAAACCAAACTGAACACCACAGTGCGGACTTAGTGTTGAAGTGAAACACTGAGTTGAACCAAAATCAAACCCAGTCATATTTGCAATCTCTTAGTACATTGTCAACCTCCTAATGACCCATTCAACGAAACACTGACCGATATCGTTTGTTTCGTGTTTGATAAGAGTGCCGGAAATTCCCCAAAGGCAATGAAATTCGTGTAAACAAAGTCAAACTCAAGCTCTTTCAATGACGCACGCGGCAGTTTATTTTGGTAAAAAGTTTAGTTGAAGAAAAGTACACAAGATACAGGGCAGTGCTGATGAAGCGTTGCATTCATTATGGAATAAAAGTAGTCAGCAGGAATTTTAAAATTAATTCAGATCCACTTTAAAAGATTAAGCGATTGTCCAATGTGGTTCAAATGGAGTCCTTCTTTCCGTAATTGTCAACGAATCTTTATAAAGGAAAACCGCTTCAGTGACAAGACTATCTCTTGGGTAGTTCTTCCACCAGTTTCGCCATTCAGAGTCGACAATAAGTTGTAGGTTTCCTTCTACATTTTACAAAACAGTAGCACTGCACACACAACATGAACAGCTTCTGAAAGAGTTGGGCCATGATTACCTTTAGCCTGCGGCGCCATTCAAACTTTTCTCATTCAATTCCAACGTCACAAGACTTTCTAGATCTTTTTTTAACTTAAGCTTGGCTCCGAAACCAAGACTTATTCTTTTATAATATATTGGAAGTGAACTTCTATTCTAACCTACATTTTCCAAGTTGATCGACGCATGAGAAGGATATGTTGTAAAACTCTTCCACATTTCATCAAATGACCTCTCATCCGATGCTCTTAGTCTCTATAGATGTGCTCAAGCGATGTGTCTAACATTAAAAACCGTGTACCAGCTCTGTGATCTTTTGCTTCCCTCTCACCCAAAGTCTGCCAAAGAATTTGTTTCCGAATTTATATTGTGACTGTGTGATTTTTTTTTCTTCTTTATTCGTGATCGATTACCGCAAAATGACAGCTTTGTCCGTGCAAGGCCAGTACGTGCTGCACTAGCCGCTAAATCAGAAAATGATTTAAGCCAGCAAAGTAAGAAGTCACGTACATAGTTTTCCAACCATAATTATGACTTGAACAGGTGCTTAGAGTTATAACCAATTATTCTGCTTGCTGAGGAGTCAAGTTCAGAAGCAAAAGCGAAACAAAACCTACTCCCAAAGTCAGCCTTTTTGGTTTCAAAGATTTGGCAAGGATGAGGTCCAAAACTGCTTTTTTTGCGTATGATAGATAGAGAGAGATAACAAAACCTTAATCTTGGGCTGCCTTCAGTTCAGCCATTTAAGTTTTGTGGTCCTCAACTGTGTTTTAAGTAGAAGGTTACAGGCTTTTGAGCGGTTCGGCTTTTTTCAAACTCTTCGTCTGAGGTTATGAGAATAACAGAATAAATACCGGGACATATAGAGGGAGCCACTAAGAAAAATTATTAATTAAATATTAATTTTTGTTTGCAAGTGGCCCTAAATGTCCCGGGACTTATTGAGTTATGCGTTGTTCTGCTAGCAGGGACGTGAAATAACATGGCGTCAAAAGCGATAATGTGTAGTATACCAGGTATACCGGTATGAAATGAAATTTTTTTTTGAAAATAAAACATTAATTATTAATGGAAATGGTATAAAGCGGTCCAAATTTGTTTCCTTTTACATTATCTCAGTGGCAGTTAAGCTGAAGTACTAAAGCAATGAGAAACAATTTCTGGAACAGACAAGCCGGCACCACCCTCTCTAATTGAATTAGCTTCCGTATTCTTGATTTTATTATAAGAATAAACGGCGTTTTGTTTTTAAGTATATAATATTAAAAAAAAGTAAAGAAAACACTTTTTCAAATTAAGTAAAGTTTTACTTATTTGAAAGAAAACCTTTTGGCATTTTATTGTAAATATTATATTTGGTATAAAATCATCACAACTGGCTCGAACGATTTCATCCAAATGTTAATTTTCCGATGTCATTTTCAGCATTTGTGGCCATACGATGCACTTCAATCCCCAGCAATGGCACCTCCACGCTTCATTCTTAAACTGCAATGATATCTCCTGCACGCTTCTCGAGTCAGTATTTAGCCGTTTGTGAGAGAACAGTAGTGCGAACAACACGAGTAGTTGATGAGCAAGCAAGGCCCTGGTCCCCCTGTGGACTGAAATAATCGCTTTGATTTACGTTTATGCTGTTTATGTTGTTGTTTTATTTGAAACAAAATAAAAATAAACGCTCTCAGCTAGAAAGAATTGTTCCAATGAAGATGGCAAACAATACTAAGCGTTTTTCAAAAGTAAATGTCAAATCAAACTAAAACTAAATTGCCTAATAGCTAGCAAAATAGTCGTCAATTTAAATTTAAATTCCGAGTATGGTAGAGTGCAACGCTTATACGCCGAAGGATCTAGGTTCGATTCCCGGCTTTGCACGTCGAATTTTTCACTGCACCACCTCTTTCGACTTGCTGACAATTGTCGAAGAAAGAGCTTCTCAAATTTCGCCGTTCGGAATCGGCAAAAATCTGTAGGTGCCTTCTACTCGTGAGAGAACAGTAGCGCGCACAACACGAGTAGTTGATAAGTAAACAAGACCCTGGTCCCCCTGTGGACTGTCGAGCCAACAATTATTATTTTTAGTGTGATTTTATTCGAACGACACTGAGGAGATTGCCCTCGGTGTAAATTCTTTGACTATGCTTGCTTATAGACGTGGAAGAAGTTCAAAGTGGTTTACAGAAGCATCGCACTAAGCACAATTTGCTACCTTGGGACTACCCGTGTCCTTGGTCAGGGCCTCGCTAAGAATGATAATTTGATTTTAATAAAACGTGGCTGGATGTACGAAAGATGCCTTTTATATTTTGGGATTGGGCAACTTTAGTGGGGTAATCTGGCAACTGCCAGCTCTATCGTAAGGTTTGACATTTTTGAGGTTATACACGTACTCAGAACGTGTTGACACACGAGCGCTATTTGTGCTGTTTACAGTAACTTAAAAGATTCATCTCATTTAAAAAATTCAAAAAATGGAATTAAGTCGTGAAAATTTTTGTTAGATTATTTGTTACAACCTTAACTCAACAACAGTGCATCGATAAACTTAATTCAATTTCTGACGATGAAGCTCCATCAAGGACCAGTGTTTATCGATGGTATGGTGATTTCAACCGAGGTCGTAGTTCACTCCAAGACGAATTTCGTGAAGGTCGTCGAAATCATGCTGCAAGACCGTCTTGTGACCTATCGTGAGATTAAGACAACCTTAGGCATTAGTGGGACCAGCATACATTCAACATTTGACAGTCAAAAAATTCGTTCGCTTTGGATCCCACACAATTTGTCAAACGCTCAAAAGAAGGCTCGTGTCGATTGGTCGAAATAAATGCTGCAAAAATACGATCGCGGTGCTTCGAAACACGTCTAAAGCACCATGACAGGAATCGTGGATTTACGCGTATGAGTCCGAAAGTCAACAGCAGTCGACTGTATGGGTGTTTCAAATTGAGCCAATTCCAACAAAAGTTGCTCGCGCACAAAGCACTTCCAAGCAAATGGTTGCCTGTTTTTTCGGGAAAACTGGACATGGCGCAACCGTACCACTAGCACATCGCAAAACAGTCAATTCTGAGTGGTATACAACCGTTTGTTTGCCAGTTGTCTTCCATGGAATTAGGAAAACCAACCGCCGAAGACGGATCGCTTTTCACCACGACAATTCGAGCTCTCACACATCGGCTCAAACAACTGCTTTTTTGAGCACTCAATACATCAATTTGATGAGTCATCCGCCGTATAGTCCTGACTTGACACCGAATGACTTCTTTATATTCCCGTACTTAAAAAATGAAATGAGAGGTCAACGTTTTTCGACACCTGAAGAAGCGGTTGATGCGTTCTGAATGCATGTTTTGGAGATACCTCAATCAGAGAAGCAAAAGTGCTTCGACAATTGGTTCAAACGCACCCAAAAGTGTATAGATCGTAATGGGGAATATTTTGAACAACAATAAAGCTATTTTCAATGATTAATATTTGTATATGTTCTCCAATACTGAAATATAAAAGGCAAACCTCGTACTCAGACGGCATCTGAAAACATGGGAAAGAGTGTTTAGAGCTCATTCTAATGTCCAGGAGGCCACCAGTGTTCGAGGGAATTAATATTTAACTTAAGATTTCAATTGAAGACTGGAAGACTGGAAAGTGTACTTGTACTTGAATTTTACTCCTGCTTTCATATGGAACTGAGGCCATTTTTGCCCAATGTGCATCTGTCGGGAGAAATGCTCGGAGGACAGAAAATGTTTCTGAGAAAAAATAAATAAAAATTGTATGTCGTTATAGCATTTTGCTTTAATCCATACAGTTGTAACCGATCCCTAAAAAATAATATTTTCATCGAACGACTTTTTGCTTCCTTGATGTGCAGTTCCAAAAATATCAAACATTTTTAAGATCTCATGACTTATGATCTCATCGCAATTTATGTAACAAATTTGACAGAATGGGAAAAGCAAAGGAGGTAGGACGTGGATACGAATTTTATTTGTCGGGAGATTTACTTTGTCGTTCTGCATGAATTAAACACTGACTGGGTCAGTCCGACAGAGTCAGTCCAACAAAGTCTATCAGACAGAGTCAGTCCGACAGAGTTAGTGCGACAGATTCAGTCCGACAGGATCAGTCCGACAGAGTCAGTCCGACAGAGTCAGTCCGACAGAGTCAGTCCGACAGAGTCAGTCCGACAGAGTCAGTCCGACAGAGTCAGTCCGACAGAGTCAGTCCAACAGAGTCAATCCGACAGAGTCAGTCCGACAGAGTCAATCCGACAGAGTCAATCCGACAGAGTCTGTCCGACAGAGTCAGTCCGACTATGTCAGTCATGTCAGTGATGTTAAAACCGAAAAAGCAGGCCGCTGTTCGCTTCAGGTCTGATTCACCAGGACTACGTTCGCTTCTTCTTTGTGTGGTGCTACAGTCTGTGGCGAACTTTAGCATCAACCAAGACGCTCCTCCAGTCAGCATGATTTCATTCGCTTTCATGACCGTATAATACCATTAAACAACCGAATATCTTTGGACCGACAGCTGGTCTCAGAAGCTTAGAATAAGTCATACGATAAGATTGTGGTAGGATTTGGTTTTATGTGATCATTGGCCTTTACGTCTTAAATCGCGAGGTCCATTTTCCCAAGATCCGTAATTAAGGCAAGACTAAACGCCTTAGTTCCCCACGTACCAAATTGAGATCACGCTTGAGGGACAATCACCACACCTTGGCTTGATGCGAGGCCTTCCTAAAACTTCTGCCGCTCTCTGCGCGCCCGGTTGAGAATGCAGCTCCACACTGAGCAAGGAGAGTCCCCTAACGGTGTTGTCTAGTTTTCGTGTATACAACCAACTAGACAAGTCAGCACAGTACACTAACCTCGACTCTGCCTGCAATGTTAGTTGGTAAACAGCCACCAGGACACTCCCACAAGGGGGCCTACCACTCGGTCCGGCTGAAAGCGGAGTTCCTGAGGCTCCTGACCTCCCATGGCACCAGAGTATAGCTCCAAACTGTCACTTCCAGTCAAGCTCCCTCAAAACCTGGGTCTGGTAGCCGCCAGCCCGCCACAAGGTTGTCTTCTCCCCATCAGTGTTTCCGTTTACACTATAAATAGTATTAGGGATGTGATTTGCGTGAGATTCATAAAAAACAGTCGCAACACCTGGCACGATGGTGGTGTGAAAAAGTGACCATTGCGGGGAATTGAAAAGCAACGAACAACGGCATCGAATATTTCATGTGACAACAGTAACCCTTCAGAGCCATAGGCAAGATCTATCCTCTTTTTATCATTAGCCAAAAATACATACCAATAACAAAGAAAGTTAATTTTTACTTAATCGTTACTGCAAGTGGCGCCCCCTTTACGTCCCGGGACTTGTTGAGTGATCTGTTATAACTCACGCGCAGGAGTAGTCAACAGGGATCAGGAATGTACATAGAACTTCATCCAGTCTTGAAGCAGTCACAACAAGAAGTCGACTCGAGTGCCATTAGATTCTCCTCCACTCCGCCACACTTTGAAGCAGGCACAAAAGCAGCCATTATCCCTTAGTCACCGCAGTTAGTCTCAGCCACAAATAAATGCCCGATTGCATGTCGGTCGAAGGAGAGTATTCACGAACACACCCCATACTTCAGCAGGGCATTGCGAGTAGTCCTTGCGCCCAAGGATTCCGGTGTCACGTTCCAATTCCAAGTGCTTCGCCATAAAAGCAAATTCCAACTGAAATGAGAAATGTGTAACGGTTGCACTGCAGCACGACATCAGAGGTGCATATTCCCAATGCACCAACCCCCGTCGGCATGCTGCAGCCACCCCATCAGCAGCTGCCCGCCAATTTGGCACCACCCAATGCACTGAATCGCACACCAAAGTATTTGACCCAATTTATCGGAGTGCAGCCGTGTAGGAATTCCAGACACAATTCGTGAGGGCCCGTCACGTTCTGCTAATTGTTATCAGAAATGTCAAGGTCGCCGCGTAGTGTGTTCGCCAAGTATGCGAAAAAAGAGATTGTCGGCGAGATTTGAAGATTCTCCACGCGCTGAGTTCGCTATAAATGTGAATGGTCGCCAACTGCACATCAAAGTCAGTCATTTGAGCTGAAACGTGAACCATGTTCAAGTTAATCGTTGTTGCGACTTTACTCGTCTTTGCTCGGAGTCAAGGTAGGTTTGGGAATGGGACTTTAAATTCAGTTCTATATTTTCGTGGCTCTAGATCAACCCGATGCATCGACAAGCACAACCACTGTATCGCCGTCGCCACCTCCGGGGGAGTGTGAAGGACCGAACGAGGTGTTCCTTCCGCAAGGAGTTGCACCCAGCTGCGACACTGTTTGCTCCGAAATTGGAAAACCCTGCAAGAAGCAGTTCGTTCAAGCGCCGTCAGGATGCTATTGCCTTCCGGACCACGCCAGGAATGCTAGCAACGTGTGTGTGCCAATCAGCGAATGTCAAATTAAGTGTCAGTCAGTAGCACCCCATTTGCCCAAGTAAGTGTCACCTATCCCAGCAGTTTGTCCCGATCGCAGACCTAATGGAACAATTTTCAGACTTCCCGATCTGGCCATGATCGCCCTTCTATCGGAGCTTTTGAAGCCAAAGAAGCCGCACAAGCCTTTGCTTTCATCGCTGGAACCATCGCCCGTGGAGCCCCCTACAGAGAAACCATCTCCTCTGGATGACTTGCATTTGAACTCCTTACCGAAGTTGCCTCTTCCATTGCCAAAGGATCCTCATAAATCTTTACTGCCTTCAGACGAACCCTCTAAATTGGAGTCGGCACCACTAGAACAATCACTCTCGAAACTATCTCATTCGGGGCATTTCCATTGGAACTCCGCCCAGCAACTACTGCCACCAGAACTGCCTCTTTCGCTGCCACATCCACACCTTTTGCCACACCCTCCGCTCGACGACTGCCAGATTTCCCCGCAATCAATGGCGGCGATATCGTCAATGTCCTCCGTATCGTCAATGTCATCGATTCCAGGACTGGAATCGCATGGACCAAGTCACCTTCTGCCCCATGTTTCGCACATCTCACTCTCCCATCCGCCTCAGCTGCACGGAGTCTACGCCCACCAATACTACCTCCCCCAGAGTGCATCCTTTGCTGCAGACTGCTGAGCACACATAACTCAGAATTCACTAACTCACCCCCTGACGACGACCACCCACCTCCAAAGCCGTCCGTTGTGAAACTTAGAGACGAATAAACCGTAAAAATATCGACTTTCTTTCACAAATACATGTTTTTGTTCATCCTCGTCGCGGTCCTGACGTGAGCAGAAAAGGATATCGCTAAAAGGTAAGCATATCGTTTGCTCGTCGCGGCACCGGAAGATCCCAGCGAGCACAACCAAAATGGTAAATCGTCGTGTCTGCAGAGAAATGAGAACCTCTACGTCGTCGTCGTCGTTCTCCTCGTCTTCTCGGCGGTGGCGGCTCCATCATGAAATCAAAATGAATCCTTAGAACTCATTCAACCGAAAGATTCTCATGGTGGCTGCACAGACGGGAGGACTGGCGATGGCTGTGAGAGCCCACAGAGTAATGATATCCATCGCGTATCCTGCATGAACGCATCAAGTTGCTTCTTTGTGGCGCAACAATCCATGGAGTGCATGTGTCGCGCTCAAAGTAAGTAGCCTTCGTAGCCTTTGTTGTGCGAGCGTGTCGAATGCAGTCAATACTCGCGATATCGAAGGCAGTATGCACTGTGTTATCCTTTAACCAACAAGAAGGATGAACTAAATGTATTTTCCATTGCTCAAACAAGTGCACTGTCCCCAGAATGGAACGGCGGTTGCGGTGACGACAGCAGTGATTAAATTCAAACGACTCCGGTTTCTGTTCTCGGTATGAAAGACGCGCTGGAAGGCTTTATTTGCCCATGAAGCACATGTGCACGTGGAATGTGCATATGTCCGCGATATTCAAATTGAATCTCTTACCATGCAGTGCAGGTCTTACGAGAGTCAAGCTTTGTGATGAACAGGTCGGTGACTCCGATTCCGGCATTGACACGATTGGCAGGAAGCGGCAATGAAGTACCAGCTAGCTTTCCAGTCATAAGTCGCAACGTCATGTCGTATTCAAAGAGGTTTTACGTCGGAGTTCCGAAATTTCAAAATTCGTTGGAGGATGATATTTATTGCTCGGTTGAAGTGAGCAGAGTGGAACACTTGATTTGGCGGATTTTTTATACTAAAAGTTTGGTCAGATTTTGTAGACTCTGTCTGACTCTCACTGCCAACCGGTCTGAATGCGGTGTGAATTTTGAGTTTTGCGGATTTCAAAGGGATATTTTGTGTACACGTATCACCTAAAATATCGTAGAAACGAGACAGTTGCAAGTTTCACTTACGCATAAAGGGTTTCGTTTCATACTTTTATGTAGACGATTCGAGTATTCAACTTGTTTCGATTTGTAAAGTGGGTATTTAACTTGAAGAAGCTCTTAACCGATGCAGCAAACATTTTTCAGTAGGTGCACTTAAATTATGTGGCCGCCGTGGCGTAGTGGGTAGAGTGCGACGCTCCCACGCCGATGCATTATGGCAGGAGCGGCGAGCAGTCGATTTTTGAAAACGTAACCGATCTCAATAAAAGTTACCTTTCCGATTAGCTGATAATATGGGCCATATGGTTTGGGATTTTTTTTTTTACAACAAGTGGCTTAGTCACTCAGCGTTTGGCATCAAAGTTGTAAGGATAGGGAAGTTGCGTTCATTCAAAAGTAATTGACGCAACTTTGTTCAGTTGGTACATTAAAAAACAAGTGTTTGTAACAAATGTTTTGGATTGAATTTATCAATTAGAATATGTTCTTTGAATACAATTAGTTTTCACTCGGTTATAAAGTACCGCTAACTAATTAATTGTTGGCGCTACAGTCCAAAGGGGGACCAGGGCCTAGCTTGCTCATCAACTACTCGTGTTGTGCGTGCTACTGTTCTGTCATGAGTAGAAGGGACCTACAATTTTTGCCGACTCCGAACGGCGAAATTTGAGAAGCTTTCGTAGTGGTGCCGTGAAAAATTCGAAAAATTGGTGTTGAGCTGGGAGTTGAACCTAGACCCTTCGGCGGGTGAGCGTCTACACACTCTACACACTACGCCACGGCGACCACATAAAGTACCGTTAGCCCCATAAAAATGGCGGATTACAAGAACCTAAAAGTTGTTTCTAAATAACGGTTCTTTTTGAAAAGGCAAACATCGAGCTAAATTTGAACTGAATTCTTTTTAGCTTAATCATTTCTTTACTGAAAACCGAAGTCAAAAGTCACCGATGTGTGCCTAAACTATATTTTTTTTAATTTTTTGTGTATTTTTGCCCTGTTTAGAATAATGGCACCATTATTGATTTTGCTAATAACTTCTTCCCATGGTCAGGTAGGCGCTTCATATTCATTGCACAACATCTCTATGACGTTATTCATAAAAGGAATAAGCAACATAATAGCAAAAATGCAACTTGTCATAAAAAAAACATCCGAATACCGGAAAACCTATTTTAGGTTGCGCAAAATAATATCGGCTCGTTATTCTGAAGAGGTCTTTTGTAGCGTACACCAGTAGCTATAAATTTCTAGACCTTAAACCTTATTTTACACATATTATTATATATACAAAAAGAAGCATTAGAAGCAAGCAATAAAGATTTTAAATTGTATAGAGGGAATTTTTGTCGAAAAACATCTAGACCAGACACTCTCACAGATATTATGAATAGAATGTTGATATATTCAGATCCATTTATTACAAACCAGAGAGTAAGGAAGCCTGCCAAAAAAGTTCCATTTGATACTGAAGCTATTGATATGTTTTTGCAACTCGATTTAAACAAACAACCTCAAATTGACTGCGATTACTTTTCGGACTCAGAATAAATTTTAAATTAAATCTGGAAAATGTAAATGAAATGTTTTACTTTTATTTAAACCCAGATACACATAATATTTTATTTTCAGATTTTCCAACATCGCAAATTGTCTCAAAGTAAAGTTATACTGTTCTTCCAGAAATTTTTATATAAAAGGTAAATAAACTGTAAATTTATTATATAATTTTATTTTAAAGTGACTGCAGAATTAATAAAAATAATAAGTCCATGATTGTTTACTTTATTTTGTAAATCCAACTTCTCACTTCGCAAAAACTTCCATACAAGTACCATTTTTAATATGTTGCAACGGTTCTTTCGGAAACCTGAGCAGTTACAGTTATTTTGACTTCGGATTTGAAATCAGAACGTCCAAATCCTTTAGATAAATGTATTTTGGTTAACTCAACTAAAGGGCTTAAAATTATCGCCGTCAAACGGCCATTTATGCCCACTGTGCGATGGGTCTACATTCGATTCCCGGCTGAAAAACTCGAATTTTTCACGGCACCACCTCTTTCGAGCTGCTGACAAAACTCAAAGAGTAATAACTGTCTAAGAAAGCTTCTCAAATCTCGCCGTTCGAAGTCGGCAAACAACTTTAGGTCCCTCTACTCGTGAGAGAACAGTAGCGCGCACAACACGAGTAGTTGATGAGCAAGCTTGGCCCTGGTCCCCCTTTGGACTGTAGCGCCAACAATTATTATTATTTTAAATGTAGAACACAACGAGAAGGGTGAGACGAGGTTAGGTAAACAAAAAGTTTCCATTTTAGCCATTTACCAGAAAACAACATTCAGAAATTACGTATAACGGTATAAACGCTTATTATGACTTAGACAGTTAGATTGACGCAGCATTTCTTATCTGTTTTGGATGGTTGCTCGCCAATCATCGAAAACAAATTACTGGCAATTGGCAACAATTCAGCTTTGCTTGTATGAATTGCTACGTCTAATGCTTTATTTCGTCAGAAGATCTCATCAAAATCGAGTAAGCATTTCTTTTCAATAGTGTTGGTCGCAATAAATGTACATATCTACATATCTACGCATGATTACTCGCATTGTCTTCTTCAAATCGCATCGAACATGGCAGCCTGCGTGCCTGTATGGAAAGTTTGCTGGGAGGTCGGAAACGAAATGAACAACGTTTTATCTGCCTCAGCGCTTACAAGTCACGTTCCTAAAGTCTGCAATGTCATCAAATTTTTCTATGATTTGCACACAGCTGATTACAAATTGCACAATATGCTCTCATTAGACTCGGCAAATGAACGTTTGCCAAGTTTTAAAATTTGTCATTGCTCTTGACCAAAGGCGTCTAAGCTGTTTAAGTCCAAACGCTTGAATAAAAAAAACTGTTCCGTTTTACTAATTTTGTCCATTTTTAGCATTCCAAAAACAATTATTGATAAACCTAAAGAATATATTTTTGTCCGTAATATTGGACTGCATTTTCCATCCCTCTGGTAATTTTTCTTCTTCTTCTTTTACTTCTTCTTCTTCTTTTTTTTCTTTTTTTTCTTCTTCTTCTTCTTCTTCTTCTTCTTCTTGTGGCGCTACGGTCCGGGGTTGGACCTGTGCCTCAAACAACATGCCTCTCCAGCAAGCACGATTCACTAGCTTCCTCCTCCACTTGTGTGCTTGACCAGGCGCATGTCGCTATACGGTCCATAGAGTTTGTCATTAAATCTTCTGCTAAAGATGCCTTTAACGCGAACAGGACTAAAAATCGCACGCAAAACTTTTCTGTTGAAATGACTAAGGCCATCATACGCTTTTAGTAACGTACAGGTCTCCGCCCCATAAAGAAGGATGTTCAAGCTGTTATATAAAGCGCCCATAGTTCTCCTAGAGAGAAGGCTTTATTACTCAATTGTATTTTGAACCCAAAGAAACAGCGATTGACAAGAGTGATTCTACGTTTGATTTTGGTACTGGTGTTGTTGTCCGAGGTAGACGAAGTCCTTGACTACCTTGAAGTTTCTACTGCCTAGTGTGACGCTCTGTCCGAAACGTCGATGTAGTGTGTACTTCCTTGATAACAGCATGTACTTCGTTTTGTCCTTATTAACCCCCAAACCCATTAAGGCCGCTCGTCCAATCATGACAATGTCATCAGCGTAAATTAGCAATTGAACTGACATTGGGAAGACCGTGCCTTTGGTGTTGACTTGTGAGTTACGCGCGATGATGCTGATGGCGCGACAGTTCGTAGGGGGACCAGAGCCTAGCTTGCTCAACAATCACTCGTGTTGTGCGCGCTACTGTTCTCCCACGAGTCGGAGGGGCCTACAGTTTTTTGCCGACTCCGAACGGAAAGTTTGAAAAGCATTTTCTAAGACAGTATTACTCTTTGAGAGTGGTCAGCAGCTCAAAAGAGGTAATACCGTTAAAAATTTTTCTGTGTTCGACCCGGAAATCGAACCCGAACCTTCGGCGTCCAAGTGTCGCACTCTACAAACTACGCCACGGCGGCCACAATGAGAGTGACAGTGCCTTACCTTGTCCAAAGCTTTATTTGATATTGAAGGTTTCGGCGCGTCCGTTACCGACTAGCTACAGTTCTTCGTCGTCACCCTACACAATCTGACGAGTTTGGTGCGAATGCCAAAAGTAGACAAGGCTCTGTATAGTTCGTCTCTATGCACACTGTCATATGCGGACTTAAAGTTGACGAATGGGTGATGAGTGTCGATTTGGACTTCTTGGATCCTTTCCAAGATCTACTGTAAAGTGAAGATCTGATTTATCGTGAACTTCCCTGGCCTGAAACCACGATAATGAGGACCTATCAGGTTGTGACAAACGGTTTCAGACGTTCACACTTTCCGGTAGAGACTATATTTTAGGAGATGTTTAAAAACTAATCAATTATTTTGTATTTGCACAAAAAATCGAAAAGAGCAGGGTCTTGAAAATATGGCGAATGAAGTAGAAATCTTCCATTTCAGTGTTTCCAAAGAATATCTGATCACTACAGTACCGTAAGGCCGAGCGCTGCCATGTTGCAAAATCGATGTTGATGCACGCTAATTATTGCTTACAAATGTCAGACTTTTCCACTGAAATAGGTAGTCGCTTCCATGATCAGCCACAACTTACAGGTGGCGCCATCTTTTGAAAACGATCCAAGTTATGTACCACCATAACAAAAATTTCCTAAAACTTCTTCTAAGGTTCGGAATCGTAACAAACAAAACAGGCGGACAAAAACACATCAAGACTATACTCCTTTTTTGTCTTAAAAACGGAACCCTAAATATGTACTTAAATAGGGATCTCTGGGAATATACATAACTCGACTGCAGAACTATCGACACTTCACAAAACTTTAAACGTAAATCAGAGAGCTGTGTAGAAGAAATATTTTATGCAAACTCAGTTCAGTATTCCTAGACAACTTACAGTCCATAAACAGGGTGATCCCTTCAATGAACAAGACCTCGTTCTGTTGTTTGTCAACGAACAGTACGCTTTTATACTCTCTTCGTCGGTTACAGGAAGCTTCTACCTTTTTCAGTAACTTTTTCAGTAAGTTCAGCTTTTTCAGTAACTTGAGAGAAGTGGAGCCTTACAATATATAAGACAACTTAATGCCAAGATCCTCATATTCTTGTTGAAGCACCAGTCGGCGCAGTATTTCTGTCCAATTACTTCCACTTTGTGGGTATGTTGCACTGTGACTCAGTGCTGTATGTCCCAACACCCAACGTGCTGTGCTTCGAAATCCATTGGACTGCTCCGAACAACCATTGAGTCTCTCTTCAGGCCAAAAAGTAAGTTGCCCCATGGCCGCAATGATCCACACGTAAATTTTTCCTAAAAATGTATACAGTTTCGACGCGCAATTCTCGGGAACGTCAGTGTAATAAAACAGCCCTCAGCTGCTCCAAAGCTAATAAGCATAGCTCTCCAAATCGGATTGCGGGAAGAAACAATCCACTTGTCGCCAAGCTGATTAGAAAGCGTCACGTTTCCCCGCAACGAGATTATGAATCGTTGAACCCGAATCGAAGGCCAACGTCGCGGTTAAGTTGTTTGCTCGGCATCAATAAATTCACGATTTTTTTTCTTCGGTTTTGTGTAAATATTTTGCGCGAAAAAATAAAATATTTGACATTGCTTTAGCGATGCAATTTAAAGCGACGCAGGCGGCAACTGCCCTACCCCAGTGCTGGCGGTCACAGCCGCCGCTTCAGAAGCGGCAATTCACGAAGCATTGCACCCGCTGCTGCAGCGCCAAAACCAGGTGATGAACGATGCCACCGGATGATGTCATTCCGGCCGCGAACACGAGCGCTTGCTGATAAATATTTGCGGTAGCATCGCACTCGCAAGGAGCAGGGAGCACGCTGAGACTTGAGGGGGATTCTATTTTGATGCCATTCCGCCAGCAAGTGCTTCCTTGGGCTGGGCCGACGACGTACACTCTTAAGAAGGGGGTGTGGTGGCATCCGCGAGTCTGAAACCCGGATGGATGTGCGTAGGCATGCCTCCCTTCTCGTGAGGCGAAACAGCTGTGTGCGTTGCCTCATTCGCCTGACATTGATGGGGTATCTTGACCTCTGCCGGGTGACGAGGAATTTTTGTTGATTCTGCTTTGCGGATCATCAACTAAACTGTTCTGTATGAGTTCTCGTTTTTGTTTGTCGCTGGTGTTGTGCAAGGGAAGTGATGTGATGTCTGTGGGGAAGGGAGGCTGTGGCGTGCGATGAGACGCGTGTGCGTACCTGTCATCTCGGCTGTATTTTGCCGGATGTGAATTGGAAGAAAACTGCAAAAATTGAGTGTGGTTGGACTTCCTTGGCCGGTACAAAAATAGGCCCGTACGCATTTGCAAGCGGGTGGAAATTAATTAAAGACTGATTTGAATTATTATCAAGGAGGAGTGTGATCGGAAAATGATCGCCGTGACCTCTTCCTCTTCTTACCACCAACTCTCCACAGATGACTGTACTCCTGCTGAACACTGGGAGACCGAAGAGGTTTTACAAAACAATGCATGATGACACTGATCGGAGAACTTAAAACAAAGTTGATATGAGTATAGTCAAGTAGACCGTAAGAAGCTTTACGTTCAAGATATTGCGTCCGGAGACAAACAAAAACTAGTTGCCATCGTGCCTAGGAGGTGGCCTGTGAGCCAGCATTAGGTAAATAGACCCTTTTCTCTAACTAGATATAATATATACAGCTCTGTGCAAAAAAATAGCGCCACGTTGAGGTCTGTACTTTGGATGCTAATTACTTTTCTCCATGCTCATGTAAAGACACGATATTTATTGTAAAACATCTGTTGGGTTTCAGTAATAAAATGCAAAAAAACAAGATAAGCAAAGATGCATTTTAAGACAAGAAAATTCCCGTTATCCGAAATTAAACCGAAATTTTGGTGTACAAAATAATAACACCATGTCATTCTAAAAAGTGTTTTCGAAGTGTTTGGTGGTGTTTAGTTTTTTTTTGTGCGTCAAAAGATTTAAGTAAAAATATTTAAGTATTTTGAAACTAGTATTTTTAAAATACAACGTCATAAACAGTTAAAATGGGTCGTGGTGTGCATTGTACTCCTAAGAAACTTATAAAAAAATTAATTTCTGACGGAAAAACGTACGAATTTATTCGGGAAATCGTTGGTTGTTCGAATAAAATGATTACTAATGCATAAAAACACGTCGAAAAAGAAGAAACAAGAGGTAGAAAATCGAAATTAACCTCTACCGACGAGCGAAGAATGATAAGATTAGTGAAACAAAAGCCATTCATCACATCAAACAAAATAAAAGAGGAACTACATCTGCCCGTATCAACATCAACCATAAGAAGGAAGTTGATAGAGAAGGAACTACCTGCCAGAAGTCCCAGAAAAGCACCCTTGCTGACAAAGGTCCATCTTCATAAAAGAAAACAATTTGCGTAAGGACATTTGAACTGGGAAGTAACCAAATAGCGTAATATATTATGGACAGATGAGTCTAAAATTGTTTTATTTGGAACTCCTGGGATCAGGACGTTTTACTTGTGGTGCTATTATTTTGCACACTGAAATTTCGGTTTAATTTCGTATAACGGGAATTTTCTTGTCTTAAAATTCATCTTTGCTTATCTTGTTTTTTGCATTTTATTACTGATACCCAACAGATGGAAAAAGAAGGAGCATGAGAAGCGCGCGGTAGAGGAAATGGAAAGGTGCTTTGGCAGGAATGAAGTCCGAAAGTTTTACCGAAAGGTAAAATAGCTATCCGGAGGATACAAGGTTCGGACCAAGGCCTGCCGGGACCATAATGGACAACTAGTAGTAGAGTCGCAGTCTGTGCTGAGAATCTGGAAGGATCATTTCTGCAGACTCCTAAACGGCGATGACAACCTAAATCCCGCTGTTAGGCAGAATGTCCACTCAATTTGGACGATGATAGACAAGCATTCATTCCCCCCGACTTAGACGAGGTGAAGATAGCAATATCCAAGCTGAAGGCGAACAAAGCTGCTGGAGCGGACGGACTGTCCGCAGAACTATTTAAAGCAGCTGGAGATGACCTGGTTCGGCGCATGCACCAGCTCATCTGTAAGATATGGTCGGAGGAAAGCATGCCCGATGAGTGGAATCTCAGCGTCGTTTGCCCGGTCCACAAGAAAGGAGACCCCTTTGACTGCGCCAACTACAGAGGGATTAGTCTCCTGAACATCGCATACAAGATCCTCTCTGCCGTATTGTGTGAGCGTCTGAAACCATTTGTCCATGACCTCATAGGTCCCTATCAGTGTGGTTTCAGGCCAGGGAAGTCCACAATAGACCAGATCTTCACATTACGGCAGATCCTGGAAAAAACCCAAGAAATTCAAATTGACACTCACGACCTATTCGTCGATTTCAAGGCTGCATATGACAGTGTGCATAGAGACGGGCTATACAGTGCCATGTCTAGTTTTGGCATTCCTACCAAACTCGTCAGATTGTGTAGGATGACGATGGAGAACTCTCGCTGCTCCGTCAAGGTCGGTACCGAACTCGCCGAGACCTTCAATGTCAAAAAAGGTTTTAGACAAGGCGACGCACTGTCATGTGACTTCTTTAACATCATCCTCGAGAAGATCGTGCGTAACTCACAAGTCAATACAAGAGACACGATCTTCCAGAAGTCAGTTCAATTGCTAGCATACGCTGATGACACAGCGGGCCGTCAATGAGGCGTTTGCTGGCATTGAAGCGGAAGCGGCTAAAATGGGTCTAGTGGTAAATGAGGGCAAAACGAAGTACATGCTGTCATCAGGGAAGGACACACAACATCGACGTCTTGGACGGAGCGTCACACTAGGCAGCAGAAACTTCGAGGTAGTTAAGGACTTCGTCTACCTCGGCTCCGCGGTAAACAGGGACAACAACATCAGTACCGAAATCAAACGCAGAATCACTCTTGCCAACCGCTGTTTCTTTGGGCTCAAGAGGCAATTGAGTAATAAAGCCCTCTCTCGAAGGACTAAGCTCGCTTTATATAACAGCTTGATCATCCCCTACTACTATATTGCGCAGAATCTTGGACGTTAGCAAAGGCAGATGAGGAAGCCCTTAGTCTTTTCGAGAGAAAAGTTTTGCGTGCGATTTTTGGTCCTGTTTGCGTTGATGGCATCTGGAGGAGAAGATTTAATGACGAACTCTATAGGCTGTACAGCGACATGCGCCTGGTTAAGCGTCTACGGATACAACGCTTAAGATGGCTAGGCCACTGCTTCGGCCCGAAAAGTCTTTGAATCCGAGCCATTGGGACAACGCAACAGAGGATGACCTAGACTAAAGTGGCGCACACAAGTGGAGAAGGATCTCGACCTGGAGTGCGCAACTGGAGACAGCTGGCGAAAGATCGTGCTGGCTGGAGAGGCATGTTGGTTGAAGAAGAAGAAGACCCAACAGATGTTTTACAATAAATATCGTGTCTTTACATGAGCATGGAAAAAAGTAATTAGCATCCAAAGTACAGACCTCAACGTGGTGCTATTTTTTTGCACAGAGCTGTATATAAAAAACCCTTATCATAACTATTCTTTTTTATAACTACATAATTCTTTTCACTTTCTTTTACCGTGAATGCTTGATACAGCGCCTGATGGAGGAAGCTGATGATTGGATTGCGTATAGAATAGAGACGAAAACTGGGATGATATACAATGGGTAAAATAACACACCTAGTTTTTTTACGATTATAGCGTAATCTGAAGAGTTTCAGTTGAATAGATGAAACTCATTGTGAAACTGTAGTAAAAGGGTTAATATTAAATACAAAAATAACTTAAATCAATATAAAATTTCTCCATTTATTTAAAAAAAAAAACAATAAAAATAAGGTCAAAAAATATTTGCACACACACTTTTCCCGGTGGTTGCCGTGGCGTAGTGGGTAGAGTGCGACGCTCACACGCCGAAGGGTGTAGGTTCGATTCCCAGCTCAACACCAATTTTTCGAATTTTTCACGGCACCACCTCTTTCGAGCTGCTGACAACACTCAAAGAGTAATAACTGTCTAAGAAAGCTTCTCAAATTTCGCCGTTCGGAGTCGGCAAAAAACTGTAGGTCCCTTCTACTTGTGAGAGAACAGTAGCGCGCACAACACGAGTAGTTGATGAGCAAGCTAGGCCCTGGTCCCCCTTTGGACTGTAGCGCCAACAATTATTATTACACACTTTTCCCAGAATGTACACAACATTTGCGTCAAAAATCTAACGGTTTTTGAGATGTTTGTTGTTTCCTTATTCATTTGGCGTGAAGAATTTTGCTGTATAGATCGGAAAGCTATATAAAACAATAAGATGTCTCCAAAACAAAGTGAAATACCCTTGAATGTCCATTAGAAAATTATATCTTTAAGCGAGAGTCGTCAGAGCTATCGACAGATAGCGGATTCGGTTGGATTTAGTTTTTCTGGAGTTCGTTACGTTCTGAAAAGGCTTGGAGACACTTGAACAACGGCAAACAAACATCGTGCTGGACGACCGAAGAAGCTGAGTGCGAGAGATAGACGAGCAATTATAAATGAGACTCGAAAAGAGCCATTTATAAGTGCACAAACAACAACAATATCCGGGCAAGCAGAACACCCACAAACTATTCGGAATGCTCTACATTCCGCAAACATTTATGGCAGGTCAGCTAGGAAGTAGCCATTCATTTCTGAAATCAACAGAAAAAAACGGTTAGAGTTTGCAAAAACTTATCTTGCGAAGCCGTTCGAATTTTGGAGGAGTGTTTTGTGTTCGGATGAAAGCAAGTATAATCTCTTCGAATCAGACGGAAAGAGATTTGTGTGGAGGAAGCCAAACACTGATCTCCAAACTAACCATTTGAAGCCCACCGTAAAACATGGTGGTGGACATGTTATGGTATGGGGCTGTGTGGCTTACAACGGAGTCGGTAACATCGCCTTCATCGATGGAATTTTGTCGGCTCTTGGGTATATTGACATTTTGCGCAATAATTTGCCTCAAAGAGCCGTCAAATTTGATATGGAGGGAACATTCCTTTTCCAAGAGGACAATGATCTCAAACACTGTGCAAGGGTTACGAAGGAATGGTTGTTATATAATACCGCCCACCAACTTGTGAAGCCCCCCAATCACCAGACATAAAACCAATAGAAAATCTATAGAGCATATTGGCGGCCGCCGTGGCGTAGTGGGTAGAGTGCGACGCTCACACGCTGAAGGTTGTAGGTTCGATTCCCAGCTCAACACCAATTTTTCGAATTTTTCACGGCACCACGTTTTCCGAGCTGCTGACAACACTCAAAGAGTAATAACTGTCTAAGAAAGCTTCTCAAATTTCGCCGTTCGGAGTCGGCAAAAAACTGTAGGTCCCTTCTACTCGTGAGAGAACAGTAGAGCGCACAACACGAGCAGTTGATGAGCAAGCTAGGCCCTGACCTCCCTGTGGATTGTAAGGCCAACAATAATTATTATTATTATTATTTGGGATACTGATATAAGAAAAAGAAAAATTTCAAAAGTGACATGAATACAGCACTTGTTGAGGACTGGCTTAATATAAATCCGGAAACCATTCATAATCTCATCGAATCAATGCCGAGGAGATTACAAGCCATCATTGCAGCAAACGGGATCCACACAAAATATTAATTAAAGTTAAATCAATTCTTTTTCAATATTTTTCATTCACAAACTGTAGTGTACAAATACTTTTTTGACATTATTTTTAATGTGTTTTTTTAAATAAATTGTGTAGTTTTATATTGATTTGAATCATATTTGTATTTAATATTAGCCTCTTAACTTCATTTTTGAGGTTATACGTATTCACAACATTTTGACATACGAGCGCCCAAAAAATGGAATTGAGTCGTGAAAATTTTCTTGCGATTATTTGTTACAACTTTCGACGTGGATTAACTCAATAACAGTGCGTCGATTTATTTATTACAATATTTGGCGATGAAGCTCCATCAAGGACCTGTGTTTTTCGATGGTATGGTGAATTCAACCGAGGTCGTAGTTCACTCAGAGACGAATTTTGTGATGGTTGTCCAAAATCAGTTCTTGTCCCGGAAACCATTGATGCTGTCCGCCAACTGATATTGCAAGATCGTCATGTGACCTATCGTTAGATTACGACTACCTAAGGCATTAGTTGGACCAGCATACATTCGATATTGAATGAACATTTGACCGTCAAAAAAATGTGTTCGCGTTGGATCCCACACAATTTGTCAATCGGTCAAAATAAGGCTCGAGTTGATTAGTCGAGAGAAATGCTCCAAAATTACGATCGCGGTGCTTCGAAACACGTCTAGGATATCGTGACAGGTGATCAATCGTGGATTTACGCGTATGAGCCCGAAAGTAAACAGCAGTCGACTGTATGGGTGTTTCAAATTGAGCAAAATCCAACAAAAGTTGCTTGCGCACGAAGCACTTCCAAGCAAATGGTTCCCTGTTTTTTCGGGAAAACTGGACATGGTTCAACCGTACCACCAACATCGCAGAGCAGTCAATTCTGAGTGATACACAACCAGTTGTCTGCCAAGAAATCAGGAAAACCAACCGCCTAAGAGGGATCACTCTTCACCACGACAACGCGAGCTCTCACACATCGGCTCAAACAACTGCATTTTTGAGCACTCAAAACATCGATTTGATGAGTCATCCGCCGTATAGTCCTGAGTTGCCACCGAATGACTTCTTTTTATCGCCGCACGTTAAAACCCAAATTAGAGGTCAACGTTTTTCGACACCTGAAGAAGTGGTTGATGCGTTCAGAATGCATGTTTTGGAGATACCTCAATCAGAGTGGCAAAAGTGCTTCGACAATTGGTTCAAACGCATGCAAAAGTGCATAGATCTTAACCTGGAATATTTTGGAAAACAATAAAGCTAGGTGATTAAAATTTGTTTTTGTTCTTTAATTCCGGAATATAAAAAGCTACCTTCGTATTATTTTGTACAGTGCTGTCTATCACTTATGGCTTCGCTTCACTTATAAGCGGTTTCAATGATACTAGACACGGTCAGATGTCCATTTTCGTCTTAGACGCCGAATAGTGGCTTACCATACGAATGTACGAATGTTTGTACAAATAAAAAACTCAACGAAACTTAACGAATCGCATATCGATTACATCTACGAGGACTTTCTGCAGTAAAGCCAAAATGCAGCGTTTCTGTTTCTGTTCCTGTAAAATTAGCTCCTGACGCCGCTGGGGCAGGAACGATGTTGTTAGGTCTTCAACGGCATTGGTGTAGGTTTGATCCAAGACGACATTAAGAAACGCAATAGAAGTGTTTGAACGTTATCAGCAGCTCAAAAGAGATGAGGTGTGACATAAAAAATGCGAAGCGTTCAGTACGGGAATCGAATCTAGGCCCTGCGGAATGTGATTATGTTACTACATCACGGCGACCATGGATCGGACTGTCTTGCTTACTTATTAGCAACCGGAGCACACAATCTGTCACGCTTAATAGATTTTTCCTGGCGTAGTCTGTTTAAGATCCTAGATACTAAATGGAATGAAATTGAGGGTCGTACTGTTGATAGTCAAATCCGAGCATTAGTTATGTACTTGGAGTGTGTTTCGTTCTCGAAAGAAGGTGCCAAGCGTTTGCCTAATAAAAGGTTCGTGTCTAAATTGACCCCACACTAGTACCTAACAATCCTTACAGCTGACCAAGGAAATAAGAGTTGTGAAAAGAGGACCGTGTCACATGGCTACCCATTTCTCAAATCGTTAAAACCAGAGTCGTAGGATACGAGCGCATCAATTCCTTTGCAGCCCTTCCTTTCAGGTTCCTTTCACTGATTTATAAGAAAAAGAATGAAAAAGATGCACAACATGGAACATTCAAGACCGATTCTGTTTAACATCTACATCACAGACGAACCAACAAGTATCACATTTTGTTAACCAATGCTCGCTAACATCATCACAACAGACGGCAATTCGGTAGAACAAACAACAAGTAATGAAACTCTTCTTCGCCTACCAAAAGTAGGTCACATACATCCACACTCAAGAAAATCGGTTCATGTGTCTCTGCTGAGATTGATAGAACGATGCAACCGAACAGCCGAAAATTGCCGGAAGGTAATGTCTACTCAACAGAACTAGAAATAAAGTTATTAGACCAAGGATCTTGGATTGAACCTCATTGCAAATCAGAACTGAACCTCCTTGCGAATCAGAAGTTCAACCTCATTGCAAATCAGAACTGAACCCCATTGCAAATCATAAGTTCAACCCTCGTTATTAAGGGACTCCTCAGAGACCCAGAAATCAGCTGCAATGAAACTGAAACTCGCTTTCATCCTAGAGGAGTTCAGTTCCTGGACATCGATGTTGGGACGCCCACGACTTGCTGCACTATGACATCTTTCCTCCCATGTCCATCAAATTCAATCCGTATGACATGCACTTAAAATGACAGAATAGACTATCATGGCTGAACTAACAAACAATAACTCCACACCATATTACACCGTTGTAGACAGGATACGTCAAGTATGAAGAAAGTTGGTCATTCGACAGCTTCAATTTTGGTCCCTTTCATTTCGACAATGAAGAGAGAATTAAAACAAAACAACTTTTAAGTCTGGATCCACCACAAGGTTTAGGTTCTGGTAATGTGGAGCACTTGGTGCAAAAGGGCTTGGTTTCTATAAGCCTCGTGGTTATTTCGATTCTGTACTGTTCACCACTCCACAGTTGAAATTATGTGAACAAGCCACCAAAAGTGGTCAACAGAAAGGAAATCCTATTCATCACAACAATTCTTAGCCAAAGCTATCCTCGATCACCTGGAAGAGATTGAAGGGCTTACATGTCATAGTTTGATGCTTCCACTGTCCAGCCCCGACCTTGCACTCTCTGAAAAGCATTTCTGTTCTTCTCTGAATTAGTGTACGTTGCTCCGTCAAATGCATTAAACTTATGTATTTCTTCCAGTGAACCATCTCACTCCTCCATCCGCAGCACAGAGAGTTTAATTTCAACCTGAGGACATGTGCCTATTTTTCATAACCTTTCCCAACAGAAAATCTCTCTCCAAGGTCCCTGCTCCCACATGTAAACATCACAACATCCGGATCAATTTGACGCCCACATCAAGTCAATTGCGGTAATCCGCTGTGCAAATTGCAGACCACCAAGAATCACTTTCCTCTCCCACTCACAATCGATTTCCTGCCACTAAATGCATTTTCACATCCCCCTCCCCACCCCATTTACCGTCAACCTGTTTACACACATCCCAGCAGCAGCGATCCTAGCACCTACTGACGCTGACGACAATGTTTACATCGCCATCGGCCGTGCCATTCACCAGCAAAGTTCATAACTCAAATATTTATTCAGACACAAATTTAACCCGAAAGAAGGAAAATCCCATTCCCAGCTGCAGCAGTCGTGACTGAATGCTGTCGATGGCGCTGACTCGCCCTCCAACGTCCCAAGCCTCCCCCGTCGCACAACCACACACGAACGCCATGTGTGAGAGACGATTGCGTCTCATTTGGGGTTTTTTGTGTGTAAATTGTTATTAATACGCGCTGTTATTACAGCAAATCAGTCGGCCCCTCTGGTGGCGTTCAACCCAGTTCGACTGAGTGCAGAGCAGACAGCAAACAGCGGCAGGGAACCATGACCTGCCCCACGACATAGTCCAAGGACGAAAATCCGTCACTGCCGCCCTGCCGCGCCATTCCGTCGCCGGCGTTCGTCATTGTGTGTCATCAGCGCTACTCGTGTTTATTCTGAGGAAAGTTTTGTGTGTGCGATCGCGTCTGCTCGTCAGCCAGATGAACAGATGGGCGGATGGGATTTGTGATTGTTGGGTGTGTGTGGACTCTCCATTTATCGCGGTCATTAGTGGAATCGGGCGAGACACTGACGTGTGACAGGCTAGGAGCTGAAGAGAATGGTCTTCAAATAATAGACAAAGAGAAGTTTTTTGCATTTTTGCAGGAGTGGTGATGACAAAGAGTGGGAAAGAAAAACAAGAACACAGGCAACAGTCAATCTTCAGGAGAATGGACAACGAATGACAGCCAGGAGAACTTTTGACCTGCTCATGAACTCGGGCAAATGTCAAATGATTGTTGAGAAAGCCAACAGGGTTAGTTTTCTGCTTCTTCGACAGGTATGGGAAGGAAACAAAGAATTATCTTGCGTATCACAGTTTGAATTCATGGGAGAACTCAGCTTTTGATAGGGAACACACGGCCACGGCCGCACGAACATGGAATGGTCTTTCCAGCTCAATTTTGCCCCCTCATTACAATCCACAGACATTTAAAATCACTCTTCCTCTCCTCCTCTATAGCTGTGAATTGATCCCCGTCACTTAAGGGTAAATTATAAACGTCTTCAGCGTGCTCCAATTACATTGAAACGTCCGCAAGTATTTCAAAATATTACACGCAACGCCTTCGACTTTGTGTCCGTCTTGATAACCACCGTGTCCACCAACTTTCTACACAATAATACGGAAGGGCGTCGTTTATTACATTTTAAGTGCAATCAGCTTTTAGTCATTTATCTCTGATAGCATATCACTCAATAAGTCCCGAGACATATAGGGGACGCCGTTAACATTTTTTTTTTCTTAGTGGCGCAACCTATATCCCGGAACATATAGGAATTCTGAGCGAGTTTCAGGGAGACTCGGTCGGCAAAGTTCCCAGCAATCAGCTGCGATTGTAGCTTTTCGACGTAAAATCGTTTTAACCTTTCTCGACTCCGTTGCTCTCTCGATATCCGGGTTCTTACCTTGGCTACAACAAGGTGATGATCCGAGTCAATGTTTGCACCTCGGAAGGTTCGGACATCGAGAATACTGGAGGAGTGTCTGACGTCGATCGCAACGTGATCAATCTGGTTGACGGTTGATTGATCAGGAGATCGCCAGGTTCCTTTGTGAATGTCCGGGTGTGGGAACCGCGTGCCAGCCACTGAGAGGTTTCGCCCCGAGGCGAAGTCCAACAGCCTGAGTCCGTTTCCGGATGTGTTGTCGTGCAGGCTGTGTTTACCGATGACTCCAGCAAAGATGTCCTCCTTTCCCAGCTGAGCGTTGAAATCTCCTAGAACGATCTTGGTGTCATAGCTGGGGTATCGATCGTATGTTCTTTCTAGGTCGCATATCACTCAATAAGTCCCGAGACATATAGGGGACGCCGTCAACATTTTTTTTTTTTGTCTTAGTGGCGCCCCTATATCCCGGGGGAGGGCCACTAAGAAGACATTTTTTGCACCGCCGCCTATATCTCCCGAGACTTATTGTGTGATCTGTTAGCTGCATTCATAATAATCTTCTTCTTCTTCTTGTGGCGCAACAGTCCGGGGTGGACCTGGGCCTCAACCAACATGCCTCTCCAGCCAGCACGATCTTTCGCCAGCTGTCTCCAGTTGCTCACTCCAGGTCGAGGTCCTTCTCCACTTGTGTGCGCCACTTTAGTCTAGGTCGTCCTCTGTTGCGTTGTCTCAATGGCACGGATTCAAAGGCTTTTCGGGCCGGAGCAGTGGTGTCCATACTCTCTACATGGCCTAGCCATCTTAAGCGTTGTATCCGTAGACGCTTAACCAGGCGCATGTCGCTGTACAGCCCATAGAGTTCGTCGTTAAATCTTCTCCTCCAGATGCCATCAACGCAAACAGGATCAAAAATCGCACGCAACACTTTTCTCTCGAAAAGACTAAGGGCATCCTCATCCTAGTGTGACGCTCCGTCCGAGACGTCGATGTTGTGTGTCCTTCCTTGATGACAGCATATGCTTCGTTTTGCCCTCATTTACCGCAAGACCCATTTTAGCCGCTTCCGCTTCAATGCCAGCAAACGCCTCATTGACGGCCCGCTGTGTTCGTCCAATCACGCCAATGTCATCAGCGTATGCTAGCAATTGAACTGACTTCTGGAAGATCGTGTCTCTTGTATTGACTTGTGAGTTACGCACGATCTTCTCGAGGATGAAGTTAAAGAAGTCACATGACAGTGCGTCGCCTTGTCTAAAACCTTTTTTGACATTGAAGGTCTCGGTGAGTTCGGTACCGACCTTGACGGAGCAGCGAGAGTTCTCCATCGTCATCCTACACAATCTGACGAGTTTGGTAGGAATTCCAAAACTAAACATGGCACTGTATAGCTCGTCTCTATGCACACTGTCATATGCAGCCTTGAAATCGACGAATAGGTGGTGAGTGTCAATTTGCCCTTCTTGGGTCTTTTTCAGGATCTGCCGTAATGTGAAGATCTGGTCTATTGTGGACTTCCCTGGCCTGAAACCACACTGATAGGGACCTATCAGGTCATGGACAAATGGTTTCAGACGCTCACACAATACGGCAGAGAGGATCTTGTATGCGATGTTCAGGAGACTAATTCCTCTGTAGTTGGCGCAGTCAAAAGGGTCTCCTTTCTTGTGGACCGGGCAAACGACGCTGAGATTGCACTCATCGGGCATGCTTTCCTCCGACCATATCTTACAGATGAGCTGGTGCATGCGCCCAACCACGTCATCTCTAGCTGCTTTAAACAGTTCTGCGGACAGTCCGTCCGCTCCAGCAGCTTTGTTCGCCTTCAACTTGGATATTGTTATCTTCACCTCGTCTAAGTCGGGGGGACTGAATGCTTGTCTATCATCGTCCAAATTGAGTGGATCATTCTGCCTAGCAGCGGGACAATTATTTAAGATCGCATAAAAATGGGCGACGGCTATAATCCTCCCCTTCGACACGGATTTCTTTTCGTCAAGAGACTTTCCCACGTTTGGAAATAAGCAGAAATCGCTCAGAACCAAATTCGCTCTTCGAGCTTCCTTCTACTTCTGCGGATGTATGTCATCATGGAAGAACATTTTTAGTCACCGTGGAATGGGTACATTTTCTTTGGATCTCGGCGCCAAATATAATAAGCGTAAAAAAGTTAATTTACTTATCAAAAACTCCAAACGCGCGTATTTTTGTAGAAAACTTGAGCACAAAAAGGACCTTAAGAAGTTGTGGAATAGTCCTAAGAACTTGGGTGTAATAAAAAATAAGAAATCTAATATACGTATGTTGTGTCCGAATGAGGTAACCAAAGTATTTAAGCCAATTTCTGAACCGTCATCTGATACTGACTTATCTACTAGTAAAATAGCCCCAGATGTGCCTGGTACTTTCACATTTGAATGCATTAACGAGTATGACGTAGCTAAAGCCATCACTTCTACAAAGTCAAAAGCCAGGTCCAGATGGAGTTAATCCAAAATTTCTACAGACAGTTCTTCCTCATATACTCCTTTATGTAATAATAATTGTTGGCGCGACAGTCCACAGGGGGACCAGGGCCTAGCTTGCTCATCAACTACTTGTGTTGTGCGCGCTACTGTGCTCTCATGAGTAGAAGGACCTACAGTTTTTTGCCGACTCCGAACGACGACATTTCAGAATCATTTTTAGACTTTTATAGTAATAAAAATTATTAAACGGCGTGACGGTCCAAAGAGGAACCAGGGCCTACCTTCCTTATCAACTACTCGTATTGTGCACACTAACGAGTAGAAGGGACCTAAAGTTTTTTTTCCGACTCCGAACGTCGAAGTTTGAGAAGCTTTCTTAGACAATTATTTCTCATAGAGTGTTGTCAGCAACTCGAAGGAGGTGGTGCCTTGAAAAATTCGAGGTGTTCAGCCGGGAATCGGACCCGGGCTTTCGGCGTCTGAGTGTCGCACTCTACCCACCACGGGCGCAACTAGCTTTTATGCCTTTCAAGAACAAAATAAATATGCTTCAAGGTTGAAACTGTAACATATGTTCGAGACGAATGTACCAACATAACACAATAAAACGATCGATAATCGAATGTCTGTCCCACCTTATTTCTTTGAACCGACCGCAATTATGCTGCCTTCATAAATAGAGAAACAACATCAACTTGGCTCGGAGAGAGCAGACTTGGAAGTAGTCAACGCCTACGTCTAATTCGGCTCCACGTTAAATTCAAATAAAACAGACAACAACATCAAGCGCAGATGCACTCTTACAGTGTGCTTCTTAGGGCTCAAGAGGCGATTGAGAAATAAAGTCCCTTCCTCGAAAGACTATGCTGACATCGTTTGACAACTTGATCATTCTAGATCTGCTTGAACTTGGACCCTATAAAAGCGAGAGAAGAAAGATTTGAATTTTTCGAGAAAAAAGATCGGCGTGCAATTTTTGGTGCTGTTTGCGTTGATGGCATCTGGAGGAGAAGATTCAATGAAGTACTTTGTGAGGTGCACAGCGGCATACGCCTGGTCGATGTCTTCGGTTACAACGCATGAGACCGCAAGAGTAGAGTATACGAACGCCCCTGCTTCGGCCAAAAAGTTTTCGAATCCTAGCCATAGCTACAACGTGCCAGAGAATCGCCTAGGCTGAGATGCCACACACAAATGGAGTGCGCAACTGGAGGCAATTGGATTGTTCTGGATGGTGAGGCATTTTCTTTAATACCCAGGTCCACGACGGTCTTTCCACACAGAATGAATTTACAAGTCTTAGAGGGACTAAGCAACCACCCCCTTTAATTCGGAGTTTTTCAACCGAGAAGTTAATTGAAGCCCAGACCCGGTAACGCACCTTTTTCAAAATTATTGTGGACTTACAAAATATCTTGTGTAAGGCACGGCGCGACGCAGAAATTGACAGCTTTCACTCCTTTTCTAATTAGTCCTAACCATTAGGTGTAATTGCCTGCCCAACTGCGCTATTACAATCATAATGGCTGACTATAACTGTGTTCATTCGTTAAGTGAAGAAATTACTTGGCCATCAAACCTCGACAGTTTGAGTTTCGGCGGCATTCGAAATGGCCAAACGGAAAAGGAACATTTATTTCAAGCGTTCGGTGCGACATTTGCTGAAGCTGCACCAGTGGCTTGGACTCGTTAATTTCACCTACAACCGGGTCGCAAACCGAGTTGAGGCATGCCGCCGCAAGAAACGCATCCTCTGCTGCGTGCTCTGTGTGTGGGGACTCTTGAGCGTGATTGAAACCGTCATCGCGTCATTTTTATTTCTTATTTTCTACTTCGCAATAGAAAACAAATATTTCATTTTATGCGAAGAAATTATAACAATCACAAAATCCTTTTTCAGGATCTGCAGCACTTTCTCGGTTGTTGTTGTCTTCATGTCTTTCAGTGCCACGTTCGTGGAGACAATAAACAACATGATCATTCTCACCGAAAGAGTTCGCCGGCTGACCAACAACGGAAGTCTGTACTACCCGAAGAGGCTTCAGAAGTTCATCACCATTCGCCTGCTGCTGTTCATTTTGCACTGGATTCGAACGAGCTATCAAGAAACTCTCCTCAAAGACGCTTTCTTCTTTGTGTGGACCGGGCACAGCTTCATGTTAATGGAATTCATATTCTGGGCTAATCTGTATGGTCAGCTTATGTTGCTGTGTTTCTATAAGAAGATGAGCTGCTTTCTGAGCCAGTTGTGGACCCTGCCGAGCGACAGGAAAATCAAACGGCGCATTCGAAAGAGCATTTCGATTTCGTTCGAGATTCACCGGATGAAGAAAACTTTCAACGACGCCTTCACCATCCTCCACATTATCTGCTTCTTTGGGTTGTTCGCGGACATTGGGTCCTTCTACCAACTGATCAGGTTGCTGGTCATCGTGAGGTTGGATAAAATCCACCTGAAATCAATCAATATTGCGAAGGTCCTGCTGAACAACGTCTTTCACCCTTGGGCTTCGTTCAATTTATTTCTACAGGGGTACGTGGCCGATATTCTAGTGGAGGCCGAGAGGGACTTTCGCCAGAACCTGTTGATTGTGTTCTTTGGCAACGAGTTCCTCATACGAGACGCACAGCAACAACGCGAGGTATGTATGAAGGTCTCAAAAGAAGTGAGATTGTAGCTTGTAGTTTCTTCAGAGCGTGTGTCTTTGCAGATCGAGTTGGTTTTGCTGCAGCATAACGTGCAGGACCTCAGCACGAGGTCCTTGAATGTGTTTGTTCTAAATCGTCGTTTCATTTGTGCCTTCATCACGGATATTGTGATTTCTTACGCGATTGTTATGTTCCAACAGTTTGCCGACGACTATTTATCGTCCTCCGGAGAACGATTAAGTATGAAATCCTGGGCGTTTGGTTTTTTAGTCGAAATTTACGAACGTGTGGCTTTTGATCGAAACTTGAAAAGACTTAAAAGCCAGACGGCCAAAGAGTGGAACTAATCGAGACAAGTGGCTTTTTTTCTTTTCTTTTGCCTTAGGTATACTGCAACGGTCTGTGATTCATAAGGTTGACGCGAAGGCCAACGATGGGAAATTAAAAAAAGTGTTGTTGTATGAATACGCTTACGGCAATAAAACAGATTCCTAAAAGAATGTAGTCGGATGCTTTTTCTGGACCAATGGCATGATCCACTCATGGTCTATGGATGCTGCGAGTGAATTGGGAAGGCATTCGAGACTGTCTCCCACTGAGGGGGTACATCAGGCAAAGTACAACGTGGCATGTAGTCTTCGTGTCTGATTGTCTTTTTTTTCAAATCGTGCTATTGAACACAATTGGTAGAGGCTTACAGTTTATCATAAAACCAACAAAAATTGTTGCCAACCTGCGATGAAAATCTAGTTCTGCATGTGAACAATAGGTCTGTTCCAATTGCTCTGAATTGTTACGAATACCTACGAAATTCGCCGAAAAACTGACAAAAGGCGTCCCATTTGCTAATTTTTTCGTAGAAAAGAGTGCTCATGAGAGAGTCAAATATTTCTCATTCCTAAGAATTTCTGCCGAAGAAAAATCTGTGGGCCGCAGTTGACTGCCAAAGTGAAAATAAAAAAACTGCGACATTTCATTTATCTGGAAGCTGTTTACATTCTGCGAATTTCTACAAAAAGTCGTTTCACAATTTTTGGCAGAAGAGAGCAACTACTGCCTACTCAACTACGAATTTCTGTACACAAATGAATTAGAACAGACCTAACGCCTGCGGAGCACAAAATACGGTACATTTTGCTCGCGATTTGAATTCGAGCAGAGTTTCGCAGATATAAGCAATTTTTACGCCACAAAAGTAAGTAAGCATTGTGGGCATTAATTCTGTTGCACATTTTAGTTAAATTGTCGATCATTGATGTTTTTCGGCTGAATTGATTCCTAAAAAATTGGAAATATATGTTTCTTAATTTCAAAGCTTCTTAACTTAACTGATCAATCGGCAAAAGGCAAGAAGAAGCATTTAAATGGCCATGAATTAAAATTTTGTGCTCTATTACACTCAAATAGTACCAGGTATACAGTGATGCGAAATATCGTAATAACTTCTAAATTTTTTGTTGTTGAGCTTGAAACCACTTGAAAAGGTATTACAATATTGTTAGAAATTTTGAAAAAATTTTTTTCGAAATATTACCTGTGTTGGTATTTCCAAATCCCGACTTAGGATGATCTATTATTAAGCACAGTTTTTCCTCAAATTCTCTTTGAATTTGCTTCTTGCTTTCTTTGATTGCAACTTAAATTGTGTGGTTTGTTCTCTATTCTTGGTCTGGATTCTTATATAATAATAATAATAATAACTGTTGGCGCTACAGTCCAAAAGGGGACCATGGCTCATCAACTACTCGTGTTATGCGCGCTTCTGTTTCCTCACGAGTAGAAGGGACCTACAGTTTTTTGCCGACTCCGAACGGCGAAATTTGAGAAGCTTTCTTAGACAGTTATTGCTCTTTGAGTGTTGTCAGCAACTCGAAAGAGGTGATGCCGTGAAAAATTCTAAAAACTGATGTTGAGCTGAGAATCGAACCTACACCCTTCGGCGTGTGAACGTCGCACTCTACCCACTACGCCACGGCGACCACACCGGATTCTTATATGCAACTTGCAAAAGGCATTCAAAAAGTCTGATCCATGCATGTAAAACAGACAGTCCAAAAGATAGATATCTCAAACTCATCTGAGCAGCATAAACAAACTCATTCATAAGAAACGTATTTCTTTATTTCACAGTCTGTTTTTTAATTCACTACATGCTTCGATTTAAGTTCGTGATTGCAATGTTTCAAGTCTTGTCGAGGCACGAGTAAATGAATTTCGCGTCATAAAGTCTTATGTTCAAGGAAGTTCTCAATTTTGAAAAATTCTTGCCTCAAAAGTCTTATGTTCACTGGCCAAAAACACTTCAATTGGTTGCAATTTTAATACTCAGAAAACATAAACATTTTAAAGTCAAATCAATAAGTTAGGATAACTTAAGATAACTTCTGAGGACAGTACAATAACAAAACAAAAAATAACAACTCTCTCGAAAAACACAATTTTACACAATTTTTACACAAATTGGCAAAATTTTAAAAAATAAAAACAAACATTTCCCTACTTCTGCTTTCAACCTACACTTGGGATATATGTGAAAAATATGGCCAATAAATAGATATGATAATCTTTTCCCGAAACAGAAGATATTGTGCAAACATTAAACAATGTGCGCGGTGACGTAGTATTCAGCGTGCGACACTCACGCACCGAAGTCCAATTTCGATTCCCGCCTGAACACCTCGAACACTCAAAGAATAATAACTATCTAAGAAAAAGCTTCTCAAACTTCGCCGTTCGGAGTCGGCAAAAAACTGTAGGTCCCTTCTACTCGTGAGGAAACAGAAGCGCGCGCAAGGTGAATATTTTTAATGAAATAATGAACAAGGAATTGTACTTGGATATCCTGACGTTACTAAACGCGGATAACGAAGCCCTTTGTCTATTCGGGAGAAAAGTTTTGGACGCGATTCTTGGTTCTGTTTGCGTTGATGGCATTTGGAGGAGAAGATTTAACGACGAACTCTATGGGTTGCACAGAGACATGCGTCTTTTCAAGCGTCTTCGGATACAACGCTTAAGACGATCATGTTGAGCGTATGGACACTACAGCTCCGTCCCGAAAAGTCTTCGAATCAGAGCCATTGCGACAACGCAACAGAGAACGATCAGTTCGCAAAAGGTCACGTTCAAATATTAGGCAAACAAGAAAAAACTGTTTCTTTTCACAAAGTCTACGGTATTTTTGATTTGAAAAATTCACTTTCCTTTTCTTTCATGCTTTGCACTGAGTTAGTAAAATCATCAAAGTTGGTAGGTTTCCTGTGAAAATTGCAATCGAAGAAATGAAAAAAAGACGCGTCGGCGTGATACCGCGCAGCCGTACTGCCAGTCATTAAGGAGCTTTCCGGATTCAAGATATTCCTGAATACGTTCCCGAAATGAGCAGTGTGAGTTAAGAGCGCGATTATTCGCGCTGCCGTCGAGATTAAGTCTAGTACTCGCTGACCGGCTGCGTGCGAAGCAAAAATACCGCGATGTCAGGGTTTCCTTGACCAAAGAAGGAAGGGACATAAGTGAATGAAGTGAATGAAGATAAATTGTGCTATGAGTCCAGGAGAATAGGACAAATGGGCAAGCTTAAATGAGTGAACAACCGCAACTTCGTACTAGCCAATATATGTATTGTAGAATTCCCTCGAGGATGTTTGTAATTTTTGTCGATTTCCCGTTGATCACAGAAAAAAAACTCCTTACTGTTCGGCGGCCACAGAGAAAGAAGAAGTTTATTTTCAACTAAATTACAAACGTCAATCAGAGAAACGTCAAAGTGCGCGCCCAAACGCATTCGTTCAGGCTACCAAGGCGATCGCTCAAATCAGCAGAATCGTTCAGCGAACTTCTACGAGGGTTGCCTTTTATATTTCGGGATAAGAGAACGAAAAAAAAATATTAATCATCGAAAATAGCTTTATTGTTGTTCAAAATATTCCCCACTAAGACCTATACACTTTTGCATGCGTTTGAACCATTTGTCGAAGCACTTTTGCCACTCTGATTGAGGTATATCCAAAACATGCATTCTGAACGCATCAACCGCTTCTTCAGGTGTCGGAAAACGTTAACCTCTCAATTTATTTTTTACGTACGGGATTAAAAAGAAGTCATTCGGTGCCAAGTCAGGACTATACGGCGGATGACTCATCAAATCGATGTTTTGAGTGCTCAAAAATGGAATTGTTTGAACCGATGTGTGAGAGCTCGCATTGTCGTGGTGAAGAGTGATCCGTCTTAGGCGGTTGGTTTCTCTGATTTCTTGGCAGACAACTGGTTGTGTACCACTCAGAATTCACTTCTCTGCGTTGTTGGTGGTACGGTTGCGGCATGTCCAGTTTTTCCGAAAAACAGGCGGCCATTTGCTTGGAAGTGCTTCGTGCGCGAGCAACTTTTGTTGGGTTTGGCTCAGTTTGAAACACCCATACAGTCGACTGCTGTTTACTTTCGGGTTCATACGCGTAAATCCACGATTCATCACCTGTCACGATGTCATAGACGTGTTTCGAAGCACCGCGATCGTATTTTTGGAGCATTTCTTTCGACCAATCGACACGAGCCTTCTTTTGAGCGATTGACAAAACGCAAACAAATTTTTTTGACGGTCAATTGTGCATGCAATATTGAATGTATGCTGGTTCAGCTAATGCTTGAGGTTGTCTCAATCTCATGATAGGTCACATGACGATCTTGTAATATCAGTTGGCGCACAGCATCAATGGTTTCCGGAACAACAACTGATTTTGAATTACCTTCACGAAATTCGTCTTGGAGTGAACTACGACCTCGGTTGAATTCACCATACCATCGATAAACCCTGGTCCTTGATGGAGCTTCGTCGGCGAAAATTGAAGTAAGTTCATCGATGCACTGTTGTTGAGTTAATCCTCGTCGAAGGTTGTACAAAATAATCGCACGAAAATTTTCACGATTTAATTCCATTTTTTGGCCGAGATGAATCTTTTAAGTTGCTGTAAACAACACAAATAGTGGTCGTATGTCAAAAAGTGTTGAGTACGTATAACCTCAAAAATGTCAAACTTAGCGATAGAGCTGGCAGTTGCCAGATTGCAACACTAGGGTTGCTCAATCCCGAAATATAAAAGGCAACCTTCGTACGCTGAATTTTAGTACTTGTGGGAGTGATATAGTTTACAATATCCAAGTATGATGTAAGCTGCAATTAATCTGTTTGTCACTCGTACAAATTTCGACCAAAAATCAGTCAATTTCAACAAGAAATGGTCAGACATTCCGGGCACACCAGAACCTCCGAAAAGTAACCCCTCGAGAAACTCCAGATCCGGAAGTACACACTTCAACGTCTGTAAGAAATACTCCTCCACCAATTCCAGTACCCAAGAAACAATTAACATCCCCTGTGAAGAATCACGTCACCAATCACCCAAGCCTTCGGGTCAACAATCAACGTGGCGAGCATTTCGACAGAGTTCATATCGTGTCGTAAATTACACGGCTCTCGACTTCCTGAGTAATTCACTTAAGTTTCGGTCAATACCTTCAATCTCACACAATCAAAATTACAACTCCTAAGCGCCTTTTAATGAAACTTCGTCAAGTCGCCGTGCCGTCTAATCCAACGGCCGTGTCATGTGTGTCAGAGGAACGACGCGGCGCGAAAGCACCAATCAAATCAATCGCCACATCAGCGCAAACAATCACAATTAGCGGTGTTAGAGCACACGATAGGATCTCCAACCAACAATTATGCTTCCATTAACAATTAAATCGAGGAATATTCTAATTGCATGCCACACTTGTCTTGATGGCAGTCATCGCGTCTTAGGCTCTGACCAGGGAGGCGACCTGTGCCGCAATCGACGTCGAGTGTGAGTAATTAAAGTCACACTTGAAGCAAGGGCTGACATGCGGTGGTCGTTTGACTTTTCCACTAGTGCAACGATTTGCATGGAAATACTGTCATTTGGAGTCTTGATCGGTGCATTTGTAGTTTAAGCAGCTAATTAAAGGCTGCCCCAGCTGGGCAGATTATGACCAAATCGAATTGAAGTTGGCGACGCTGAATGACTTCATCGCTGGGAATGGTCATCAAGATGTAAGAGGATGTTCATGGCCTTTCATTCATCTGGAGGCTGAGAGAAATTTTTATCG
The DNA here is from genome assembly GCA_955652365.1 of Eristalinus aeneus. Lineage (NCBI taxonomy): Eukaryota > Metazoa > Arthropoda > Insecta > Diptera > Syrphidae > Eristalinus > Eristalinus aeneus. The sequence continues at coordinate 36,445,545 of OY019133.1, forward strand.
GGAAAGTTCGCGGCGGGTTCGTCTTTGGTAATGGGCGCAGCCTGTGGTCTAATGACCGTTAAGCCTTAGGATTGCGTGAAGATGTCAGGTCAGCCCAGCTTCTTTGTCGGAAGAGTGCATCAAACGTCCTGATGTGGGGAAAGACATTTTTTAAGAAGCGTGGCATCGTTAGACCACAGGGAACTAAACGTTGAAATCTACACCTCTTCTTAGAACCCTGTATTGGAGCCAAATTTTTGCTGGGAATGGTTATGATGGTAAGGTAGAAGCAACGAAAAGAGGGGACATTTATCGAGACACCTGTTCCTGGGATGAAAGCCAGGTTTGGCTCATATTTTGAGGAACAGATCTAAGTCTAATCCCAAATGTGAAGGAATCTCACCGAAGTCGGAAGATTTTTTTTTTCTCAGACGAGAGGTTGTTACGGATTCTCCGGGATTCTGTCAGACTTCTCAACCATTGATTGTCCCAAATCTGGTCGAAATGTCTTCCGCTCTCATTTCCTCTGGCACTGAAACCAATCGAATCGCAATCACTCCGTCACTGAAATCGTTCTGCAGCCTTACACTCACGCATGCACTGCATCGTTCAAGTCTGAGTGTGGTTATTTTGCAATTTACAGCGTTGCACTTCACTTAACTCTCGTCGCCCGTCTCCTCACAGTGCTGGGGCTCCCATTGACCTCGTCACTGGATGTGTTCCGGCAGAAGTGAGCAAAGCATTCCCCGCAGCCTAACAACAAAGACGCGTCCTTCGTTCACGGATCATTAAAATTGCTGCTTAACTCAAATTAAGTGCAATTATTGTGCGATTTTTTTGCTTGCCTTGCTTCGTGCTCTTCCTTCTGCTTTGGTCGCCTTGTGTGCCTTCGTCGCGCTGTGCCGTTGCCGTTGCTATTGCTGTTGATGTTGGAGTTGCAGTTGCTGCTCAGCCCTTGCTGTCACTTTTGTGCGCACGCTTAATGAAGAGGAATGACTTGGGAACAGCAAAATCCAACAACAACGGCAACAACAAAAACGATAAGAACGAACTACCGACTAAATACTAAATTAAGTGCAAGAATTTTTGTTGCTGCACTCCCTCCCATGAGTAGGTGGCGGCAAGCGGGAAGGAGACGTGAAGGCCCAAGAAGCAGAGCTAAGAAAACAGAAATTGCACACAGCGCTCAGCTCCGACTCGCTCAAGTACATCCTCATTAATTTCGCACTTGCGATGCAATGCAATGTGTCCGCCATGGCGGAAGATGGCCATAATGATGAAAAACTTATGAGCTGCTTCGTGCTCAGCGCCCAGGTGAACTGGTGCCAGATGCTGGTCCTTCTGCCTCCCACCCGTCGCGCACACACAAGTCGGCGCAGGTTCAAGACATATTCTAATGCCCTGAGCAGGGGATTAGTCGAGAGCAACATAAACAGTCCTTAATTGCGCTATCAATTCTGTTGGGGATCTTCCTCGGTCTGGGAGCCTTGCCGTGTCACTTCCGGATAACGTGGACCGCGGTCTGAAATGAAGCCGTGGGGAGCGAGAGCCAGTGCAGGGGGAAGCAACAGACATCTGCATGTCGTTCTGGGAACCCCAGGCAATTGCGTCTTCTTCTGCGACCAGCGGCGGCTGATAAGAGTGCCCAGTGGATTCGATTATCAGCGCCCACATGTTAGAACGACACAGTGTCACGTTTGTCGCGCAGCGGCGCGCGGCAGCAGTCGATGTTGTTGATGATGAGAATCTCGGTGATGATCTGGCGGCGGCGACGACGAGCACGGCCGTGTTCTGCTGACGATGGCAGAATCCGTTTGCGTTTGCGTTGTGCCTTCTAAACCCTAGGTCAAGAATCAGACTCGCGTTCCAGCGACGTACTTGTACGGGCATTGCCATGACCAAGCAAAACATGTTTGTTTTGCTAATTTGGAGTTACGTGACACTGATAACGTTAACGATACGATGCCATTGACATTTGGTGCGGTAAGCACTTGCTGGGAGGGGTGCGCTTGCTGTAGGCCTTGAAGGTCTGCCTGTCGAGTGACGTGATCTGGTGGCAATGAGGGCGCGTTTCGCGTTCAGTGAATGCAAGGGTCTCCTCGAACGCGAGCATGCGAGCTAGGAAGTACTTTTGCGATAAGGGCTGCGATTATTTTGCAGCGTTAATTTGTTTGTGGGAATTTTTCAGCGAATTCATTGCGTTGCCGACGTGAGTGGCATTTTCGGCGGGAGAGCAACCTTGACGGTGGCCTTGGGAATCTAGGGGAAGTGAACTTTGGAAGCGAATTACGAAATTCTTGAGTGCCATCGGGTGACACCGACTTTTGTGATATGTAGAGTAAGTGAGCAATGAGAAGTTTAAACGAGAAAAACAAGACGCTGGAGAGGGATAAAGTGGTACAACTGCCAAAACGAATGAAGTCACTATACTCAACGCGACATGTAGAAAATACAAAGAATGTATGTATTCAGCTTTCATGCAGCATTTCTTTTTCGGTGCGGAACTTTGAAAAATAAGAAACCATCGATGGATACTTTGAAATGTGAGAAACCAAAACGAAGGCACCACACAGTCGGTTCCCAGACAAGTTTAGGCAAAAATTCAAAAGTTACAATGATTAGTAGACGGAGGAAGTGGAAATTCTTATGAGGGGCATACTAAGTTTTTAAAACAGAGTCCAGTCTTGGCGATGAATTGAATCTTTAGAAGATTTGGGAACGAGAGTGTACGCATTTTTGAAAAGTGGTCCATTTCACTCTCCTCCAAGAAGATTACCTTATTTCCATAAAGTGGAACTTAAGAAAATTTTAAGTGATCTTTTAGCCAAAGGCATAATTCGTGAATCATGTTCTGAATACGCGTCACCAATAGTACTCGTTCAAAAAAAGAACAAGGAACTGCGTTTATGTGTCGACTTTCGTGAATTAAATAAAATAACTTCTCGCGATAACCACCCACTACCTTTGGTAGAAGATCAATTAGATAATCTTAAAGATATGAATTACTTTACTACCCTTGATCTTAAGAATGGTTTCCACCATGTAGCAATTGAAGAAGAGTCCATAAAATGCACTTCATTCATAACGCCTTTAGGGCAATATGAATAGGTGCGTATGCCTTTTGGGTTAAAAAATGCTGCTGCTGTATTTGAAAGATACATGAAGCACATTTTTAGTGATTTGATTTCTCAATCTAAGATACATACGTACATCGACGATATTGTTATTGCTACACGAACGATAGAGGATCATCTTCAAATCCTTAAGGACGTCGTTAGTATTATTATTAAACATGGATTGCATCTCAGATTCGATAAATGCACTTTTCTTCAAAACTAAATAGTTTACTTAGGTTACAGAGTTAATAAAGATGGTATTCTACCTAATGATAATAATATGCATGCTATTAATCAATTTCCGGTACCTTGTAATAAACGGGATGTGCAAAGTTTCATTGGGCTTTGTTCATATTTCCGAAAATTTATTAAAAATTTCGCTATAATTGCAAAACCGTCTCATGAAAAAAGATACAACATTCTCATTCGGAACAGTTGAACTTGAAACTTTTAACTTACTTAAACGAAAACTTACCGAAGCTCCAGTGTTATCAATGTATAGCCCGACATGCGATACAGAATTGCATTGTGATGCTAGCAGCAATGGCTATGGGGCTATTTTAATGCAAAAACAAAATGATAATAAGTTCCATCCTATATTCTTTTTTTCAAAAAGAGCCACAGAATCTGAAAGCAAATTCCACAGCTACGAACTTGAAACACTCTCTATTATCTATGCTTTACGCAGATTCAAAATTTACTTAATCGGCATTCGGTTTAAAATTGTTACTGATTGTCAAGCTTTGACATTAACGCTTCAGAAAAAAGTTTTAAATCCTCGTATTTCACGCTGGGCTTTAGAGCTTCAGTGTTTCGATTACGTCCTTGAGCATAGGAATGGCAGTCGAATGACACAAGTTGATGCTCTCAGTAGGAGTTTCAATGTACTTCATGTCGTTGACGATTTATTTGAATTCGTTTTAGCAGCTGCTCAAAGACAAGATCCTAGAGTTGTGGCTATATCGTCTGAGTTGGAGAAGAGAGAAAGCAAATATTATGAAATGATTGACGGTTTAGTGTACCGAAAAACCAAAAATAAAGTTCTTTTTTATGTTCCATGCCATATGGTTAACCAAGTAATCCAAGTACACCATGATGGCATGTGTCATATGGGTCTAGAAAAATGCTATGATTTTATTTCAAAAATATATTTGTTTCCTGATATTAAGAAGAAGATTAAAGATTATATAAAGAATTGCCTGAAATGTATTTATTTTTCGCCCGAATCTGGTAAGACTCAAGGAAGTCTTCATTCAATACCAAAGGGAGATACTCCCTTCGATACACTTCATATTGATCACCTTTGACCTTTAGCAAATTCACGCACGATCCACAGGATTTACACCAAGCATGCTTTTATTTGGTAGAAATCAAAAGGGTGTCTTCTGCGATAGGGTGATGGAATATTTAAGCAAAGTAACAGATCAGAAAAAAGTAAACTTAGATGAAGTAAGAAGTCAAGCTGTAAAAAATATAGAAAAAAATCAATCCTTGAATAAAACCTACTATGATAAACGTCACAAATAGCCACATATCTATAAGAAGGGTGATTATGTTTTGATAAAAAACGTCATAACTACGCCCGGTGTTAATAAAAAACTATTTGCGAAATATAGAGGTCCTTACGAGGTGAAAGAAGTTTTGCCAAACGATCGCTACGTAATCACCGATATCAATGGTCTACAAGTAACGCGATTACCCTATATAAGGTGTGTCGTCACCTGCTAATATGAGTCCATTTTTTGAAAATTGTACTGAGTTTGGAACTAGCAAAGATGAATTGAATATAGTTTCCATAGATAAACATGAATGATTTGGTGCATATTTGTGTACGATGTTTGAACCCAAACCATTTCTGCGAAGAACACAACTCTGTTTACATAATTTGTTTACACATTTTATTCGAATTAAACCTAAGTTTATAATGAATTAATGTAATAAAATAATAACGGTAAAATAGAAAAAATGTATGAATTATGTTATGTAAGTAAGTACAATGAAGTACAATGAATTAATATGAATTATTATATATATTATTTTTAGTATCTGGAATAATTATTATTATATTTCTTATCAAATAATGAATGAAAAGGTGAATTTTATTATATTTTGTGGATATTAATGCATAAAAACATTGTAATGTTATGGGCAGGGAAATTTACTAGACACCTTTGCTTTTGCTTGGCTTTTTGAACCATTCGTTTTTTAATTTTAATAAACGGCCTAAAATACATGAGTATGTATTCAAAAGATGTGCACACTTAATAATAATAACAATTGTATGCCGTGATAGTCCACAGGGGGACCAGGCCCTAGCTTGCTCATCAACTAATCGTGTTGTGCGCGCTACAGTTCTCTCACGAGTAGAAAGGACCTACAGTTTTGTGCCGACTCCGAACGGCGAAGTTTGCGAAGCGTTTTCTTCACCATTAATTGCTCTTTGAATATTGTCAGCAACTCGAAATCAAAATGTTCAGTCGGAAATCAAAACTGAACCTTCGGCGTGTTAGTGTCGCAGTCTAGACACAACGCCATGGAGGACTCGAAGCGCACACTTCCTTAAGATTAATACTGTTCCTCTAACTTGCAGCTCTAAATATTTTTTAAAGGATATTTCAGCAGAAATCCTTAAATCCTTGAAGCGGATGGTGACTGGTGACAAAAAATGGATCACATACGACAATATCAAGCGAAAACGGTCGTGGTTGAAGGCCGGTGAATCGTCCCAAGCAGTGGCCAAGCCGGGATTGACGACCAGGAAGGTTTTGCTGTGTGTTTGGTGGGATTGGAAGGGAATCATCCACTATAAGATGCTCCCATATGGCCAGACACTTAATTCTACCATCTTCTGCGAATAAATGATCCGCTTGAAGCAAGCGATCGACCAGAAGCGTCCAGAATTGGCCAACAGGAAGGGTGTAGTGTTCCACCAGGACAACGCCGGATCACTCACTTCGTTGTTGACTTGTCAGAAGCTACGGGAGCACGAATGGGAGGTTTTATAGCATCCATCATATAGCCCGGACATAGCACTAAGTGGTTACCACCTGTTCGTGTCCATGGCGAACGCCCTTGATGGTGTGAAGTTGAACTCAAAAGAGACTTGTGAAAAGTGGCTATCCGATTTCTCCGGAAATAAGGAGGAGAGGCTTCTACGAGGAAGGTATTATGATGTTGCCGTCTAGATTGAAAGAGATTATCGAACAAAACGGCGCATATTTGAACTAAATCTGATCACTGTAACACTTTTTATGAAGCATTGAATGAAGAGGTAAAAAGGGGATATATGACAACCTTTTATTCATTTTTATCGAATGGTTTGCAAATAAGGTATTTGATAGTCAGACACTCATTATATACAATACGTAATACACAAATGGCTAAATCATACACTTACAGCAGAAATAATGCAAAAATGCAATAAACTAATTAGCATACCAGAGTCAATCACAACCAAGCCAAGGCAATGCAATCAGTCCAACCAACAATTATGGATTCAACGGTAGACCATTTTTTTTATACTTCTTTCGAAATAATCTCTAGACTGGGTAAGGTTTTCATTTTACATCAATAATTTACAGCATGAACAGAAGCATCACTTTCTTGGCAGCTAAGCAGCACTCACAAAGTTAAAGAATCATCTGTATTGTATTTCTCCTCGTAACCCATTCGCATCACTTTGTGTGTTCATTGATGCTTCACTGGGCCTGACGGTATTATACCTACTGAGCATACAGAACAGAAGAAAAAATCCTTTTCTGTACTTGAACAGCGAAGCTCGAGAAGCTATTTCTTTGACAGTTAATATTCTTTGAGTGTTGTCAGCAGCTTGAAAGAGATGGTGTCGTGTAAAATTCGAGATGTTCAGCCGGGAACCGAACCTGGACCTTCGACGCGTGAGTGTCGCAGTGTACCCACTACGCCACGCCGGGCAATTCAACCCTCTGAGACAATCGACAAAGTAGTCAGACACTTTTCAAAAAGACATCCTCTCTTCCAAACAATAAGCAGAGGAATAAGGACTCAAAGAAACTTTACTGAAAACGTATATAACCCAGGAAATTTGTCTTTTTTCATAAGGAACTTGAAGACTAACAGTCTGAGGGCTAGGAGTCAACGCCTTTGAAAAGGAACTCTTCATCTCCCTTTGTTATGTGGCACTCTCTTGGAAGTAAGTAGGACCTGCGGTACGGTGCTGTAATGCGTGATTCTGAAATCGGATAAAAGTAACAATTTCACCCTGATATGATATTCCGATATTGCACAGCAGTGCTGCTTCCAACCCTGAGTTTTGGGAACTCTTTTCCATCTAGTTCAGCTTCTTACTAACAGAACAGCAACCACTACAAGAAGCAGGTTTAAATCAATCGGAAAAAAGGCCAAAAGAAGGCACGCCACATTCCTACGTTCTCGGGAATTTGATGACACGCGGCGTTCAAGAATTATGCCGACGACAGCCAGTTAACCACACCCCGGTTAAACCTCATATCTGGCCGCCCTAAGCTGTGAACACCACCACTATCGATTCCGGAATTAACCAAACCGCCTTCCGTCCCATAATCGTCGTCCACACACGCAATTAATTGGCTCACTCATTTTCTCACAGCCCTCTCGCCACCGCCACAACCGTACGGCTTCACAGCGAGTAACAGGTAAATTCGCCCTCCTGCCCACAGCCGTGTCAACTTAACATTCGTTTCGTGTACACATGCATTTGTCAAAATGATAAACGCCATAAAAATGCAGAGGCAGTCCCCGCGTGGCGGCTGCGACGGTGGCAGCGCCGAACGAGACCAAAACGAAGAATATGAAGCAAATGACAAGATAATTTTGATCATGCCGCCGATAGGACGCCATGGTCACCGCTCGCAAAGGAGAAGGAGGAGACGAGGGCTGAGCCCGGCTACCGTCACACGCACACTAAGCCGCCCATCGCACTGTGGCTTGCATGTCCTTCCTATTTAACCTACTTAACTGGCAGACATTAATAACAATGGAGGCGGCGAAGACAGCGAACAAGAACCGCGAAGCAGAAGACCAGCGCAAGATATTGAAGTTACAAAACGTTAATTAAATTAAGTTCTCAACACTCACACCCCAAGGCGGTTATAAATTTGAACCAGCACTCGCTGGCACCGCTCCTCCGCGTCCCACTTCCCCATCAGTTCGCTGCAGTTCCTCTGTGCCTTCCTCTCTTCTACTCTGCCGTTCATTCGGCCTCCTCCTGCTGGCCTGCGTCCGTCAGCCGGAGTCCACTGAGTTATCCACTTAGCTGAACTCGTGGTGTTCGTGCCATCACTCTTGAATTAATATCATTATTGCTGGCCGGACGGTGCCGAGCCGGAGTTTCGAAGCGGCTGTATCTGGTCGCGTGGAGAGTGGAACCCTTTTCGGCCGGGCCATAAGCGACAGGGAAGTGTGCCGAACTTTTAAGATGATATCTCTTAGTCTGGGATACTTTTGTTCTATTTCACATCATTTTGCCGATAATTGGATGACAATTCACGCCCGAGGCAGGCGAAGATGAAACTTCTCGAGGCCGGTCGAGTGGTACAAATGTGTTTTTGATTGACTTGTTAAATTGTGAGAACTTAATTTCACTCAGCGATGAAAGTTGTACCCTGATAAGGACCATCATGAGGTTCTTGAAGATTGTATCTATTTCTTGACCCTTGGGTGGTGGGTTAATGGCATAATTGCCGAGTGAAGCACTGTGGTGAAGTGACGTGATGGGAACTTGTGTGGAGTTTGGCCATAAAGGCGGACGTAAAAGATTTGGCGTAGAATCTGATGACCACCGTAAGTTAAACTAGAAGATACTTATCAAGTAGCTCCGGTTCTTGATGTTCGGCGGAAAATCGACGATAGTGATACCCCTCACCTTCTAGGTAGTAAACGTAATATTATTTGGGGCTCTTATGTGTTTTACTACTGGCAAGATGTTTGGCAATGAATGCAGCTATAAAAATTATAATCCAAGAAAAAAAAAACTCGATGGCTTAATTTGAAAGATCTGCGGGACTGTTCGAGGCATACGGAAATTAGTGTCCAGGTCATATGGGAACGCTTAACGAAATGCGTTTCCAAGCATCTGGAAATGGTTTCCAGAGCATCTGGAAGTGGTTTCCAAAGCAACTGGAAATACTTTTCAGAGCAACTGGAAATGCTTTCCGGAACATCTGGAAATGTTTTCCAGAGCATTTGTAACTGCTTTCAAGAACATCTGGAAATGATTTCCAGAGCATCTTGAAATGCATTCCAGAGAACTTACAGGAAATCAAATCAATGAAAGATACATGGTAATTGCATGAAGGCAGAAACATAAGTTCAAGTGCAGGAAAGTCGCACTCTATCCACTTCGCCACTGCGGCCACCTTTTGCGACGCTGACAGATGAAATTTTTGGATTTTCCTTGACTTAACGAAGAAAAATTACGTGCCTGTGGTGTACACATTGTTTTGTCCTTCCACTTCCAACAGGACTCTAGAAGAATTCATTCTTTTTGCATGTAAGCAATATATACGAGGGTTGCTTTTTATACTTCGGGATAAGAGAACTAAAACAAATATTAATCATCGAAAATAGCTTTGTTGTTTTTCAAAATATTACCCATTAAGATCTATATAATTTTGCACGCCATTGAACCAATTGTCGAAGCAATTTTGCCACATGCATTCTGAATGCATCAACCGCTTCTTCAGGTGTCGAAAAATGTTGACCTCTCATTTTATTTTTTACGTACGGGAATAAACAGAAATCATTCGGTGCCAAGTCAGGATTATACGGCGGATGACTCATCAAATCGATGTTTTGAGTGCTCAAAAATGCAGTTGTTTGAGCCGATGTGTGAGAGCTCGCATTGTCGTGGTGAAGAGTGATCCGTCTTAGGCGGTTGGTTTTCCTGATTTCTTAGAAGGCAACTGGCAAACAAATGGCTGTGTACCACTCAGAATCGACTGCTCTGCGTTGTTCTAGTGGTAAGGTTGCGACATGTCCAGTTTTTCAGAAACAACAGGCGACCATTTGCTTGGAAGTGTTTCGTGCGCGAGCAACTTTTGTAGGATTTGGCTCAATTTGAAACACTCATACAGTCGACTGCTGTTTACTTTCGGGCTCATACGCGTAATTCCACGATTTATCACCTGTTACGATGTCGTAGACGTGTTTCGAAGCACCGCGATCGTATTTTTGGAGCATTTCTTTCGACCAATCGACACGAACCATTTTTAAGCGATTGACAAATTGTGTAAGATCCAAGGCGAAGAAATTTTTTTGACTGTCAAATGTTCATGCAATATTGAATGTATGCTGGTCCCACTAATGCCTAAGGTTGTCTCAATGTCATGATAGGTCACATGAAGATCTTGCAATATCAGTTGGCGCACAGCATCAATGGTTTCCGGAACAACAACTGATTTTGGAAGACCTTCACGAAATTCGTCTTGGAGTGAACTACAACCTCAACATACCATTGATAAGCACTGGTCCTTCATGAAGCTTCTTCGCCAAAAATTGAATTACGTTCATCGATGCACTGTTGTTCAGTTAATCCTCGTCGAAAGTTGTAAAAAATAATCGCTCGAAAATCATTTAAGTTACTGTGAACAACACAAATAGCGCTCGTATATCAAAACGATCTGAGTACGTACAACCTCAAAAATGTCAAACTTCACGACAGAGCTGGCAGTTGCCAGATTGCAACACTAGGGTTGCCCAATCCCGAAATATAAAAGGCAACCTTCGTACATTACTTTAAATAGTGAATAAGGAAAGTGTCCAGGTTTTTTTGGCATAGAAAAAATGGCTTTATTTTATTTTGATTGTTTTTCAGTTGGGAACCCACTATTGTTCTTTCACAAAAGTTTTCTTGCAAACAGGAAAATGTATATTTCATTTGCAATTTATTTCGTTTGAATATTCCTACAATAATTTAATAATTGTATGGCGCGACTGTCCATTAGGGTCTAGCTTGCTCATCAACTACTGGTGTTGTGCGCGCTGCTGTTTTTTAACGAGTAGAAGGGACCTATAGTTTTTTGCTGACTCCGAACGGCGAAATTTGTAAAGCTGTCTTAGATAGTGAATATTCCTATATGGTCAAAAATATCCATGGGCGAATGAGTGGTTCAGTATTGTCCAGCTTTTTTTTTTTTTGTTGACTGTATCAGTCTTTTAAATGCCGTTGGTCTTTTTTTGTTTTTTAGGTCCCTTTGATGAAACCATTTTTCAGTTCTTTTAATCTTATCCATACTTTCTCTCCAACCACTGGCTTCAATTTTTCTTTCCCTTTCGTAATTTCTGCCAAATGGACCAAACCAGGTCCAATCCATCAATTGAGGCGTTCGTTCCGATCTGTCGTATTTTTTGGATTTGGACAAAATAGTTCGACGGGATTAAAAAACTTTGTTTTGAGGGTCGGGATGACCCCCATCGTCTATTAGATGACCGAATTTCGGCCCTTAATGAAAAGAATAATGTAATTTTGAATTTGCATGAAGGCTCCCAGTAACAATCATGCTGGTAGCTCTATGAATGAGCTGGTAGCTCGGAAATGAATTTCCGACAAGCCATTGAAGTCATTTTCTGTCCAGATCGAACATTCTGCTCAGTATTCAACTCGTCGATTTGCACTGCGAATCTCCTGGGAGTCAGAGTTACAGTTTCGCATGTTTCCGGATGCCATCACGATTCGTATGGAAAATTTTACGATTCTTCAGATTTTCGTCCCAAACCCGGCTGTCCCACTGCCACCAGCTCTGTTAGAGCCCAGAATGCAGCTAAATAGCCTTTTCACGGGCTTTCAGTTGTCCACAAACCTATGAAGTCATGTTTTGTCAATACAGCAACCACCCCTAGTACAGCATTTCTCCTATGTTCAGAATGGACTTCAAACACATGTTATTGGATGCTCCCGAACCTCTCCGTCAAAATCTTAATCAATTTCTGCATTTTGCCGTCTACCAATTACAGAGACGGACGGCTTCAGTGGACTAATTGTATGTAAGAGGTGCACAGACCGTATCCCATTGAGATTATGGAAATGTTTGAATTATACATACAAGCCGCAGTCTGTGGCCGGGAATTTTGACACTATCACTTAGGGCGCTGTCGTGCCTTCACCACCATCTCTTCTGAAGCTTAATTAAATTTTCATGGAAATAAAGTGTCTGGCTGTTAACTAGACTGAAACCATTCTCGCGACAAAGATGAGAATTTATAAATTTCTTCTGTTGTTTCGTTGCAATTTAAATTCAAATTCAATTCCTTTGGACGTCGTTATCGCGAGCGTCAAATGGGATGAAGATGGGGACATTTTAAAGGTGTTCCCTTATGGCAGTGTTCCTTTAGAGTGCAGAACATTAGTTCTTTTCGAAATTAAAGAACTTTGTGCCAATTTAGTAATTACCTTGTAAATATGCATAAGCACCCGCTTCTTAGAAGGAAAAAAAAGGAGAACGAAAAGCGCACAGTCGAGGAAATGGAAAGGAGCTACGGCAAGAATGAAGACCGAAAGTTTTACAGAAAGGTAAAACAGCTATCCGGAGGATACAAGGCTCTGACTGAAGCCTGCTGGGTTCACAATGGACAACTTGTGGTAGAGTCGCAGTCTGTGCTGAGAATCTGGAAGGATACTTTCTGTAGACTCCTTCACGGCGATGACGGCTCTAATTACGCTGATAAGCAGCATCTACTTACTTTGGATGATGATAGACAAGAATCCGTCCCTCCGACTTAGACGAGGTGAAGATAGAAATATCGAAGCTGAGGTCGAAGAAAGCTCCTAGTGCGGACGGACTGCCTGAAGCACTATTTGAAGCAGCTGGAGATGAGTTGTTTGGGCGCAGGCATCAGCTCATCTGTAAGATATGGTCGGAGGAAGGCATACCCGGTAATCTCAGCGTCGTTTGCCCGGTCCACAAGAAGGGAGGCTTCTTTGACCGCACCAATTACAGACGGATTAGTCTCTTCAACATCGCATACAAGATCCTCTCTGCCGTATTGTGTGAGTGTCTGAAACCGTTTGTCCATGACCTGATAGGTCCCTACATGTGTGGCTTCAGACCAGGAAAGTCCACAATAGACCAGATCTTCACATTACGGCAGATCCTGGAAAAGACCCAAGAAATGCAAATTGACGCTCACAACCTATTCATCGATTTTAAGGCCGCATATGACAGTGTGCATAGAGACGGGCTATACAGTGCCATGTCTAGTTTTGGCATTCCTACCAAACTCGTCGGATTGTGTAGGCTGACGATGGAGAACTCTCGCTGCTCCGTCAAGGTCGGTAACGAACTCATCGATCAATGTCCAAAAAGGTTTTCGGCAAGGCCACGCACTCTCAGGAGACTTCTTTAACATCCTCCTCGAGAAGATCGTGCGTAACTCACAAGTCAACACCAGAGGCACGGTCTTCCAGAAGTAAGTTCAATTGTTAGCTTACGCTGATGACATTGACATGATTGAACGAACACAGCGAGCCGTCAATGAGGCGTTTGCTGGCATTGAAGCGGAAGCGGCTAAAAAGGGTCTAGTGGTAAATGAGGGCACAACGAAGTACATGATGTCATCAAGGAAGGACACACAACATCGACGTCTCGGACGGAGCGTCACACTAGGCAGCAGAAACTTCGAGGTAGTCAACTTCGTCTACCTCGGCTCCGCGGTAAACAGGGACAACAACATCAGTACCGAAATTAAACGCAGAATCACTCTTGTCAATCGCTGTTTCTTTGGGCTCAGGAGGCAATTGAGTAATAAAGCCCTCTCTCGAAGGACTAAGCTCGCTTTATATAACAGCTTGATCACCCCAGTCCTACTCTATGGCGAGGAAACTTGGACTTTACCAAAGGCGGATGAGGAAGCCCTTAGTCTTTTCGGGAGAAAAGTTTTGCGTGCGATTTTTGGTCCTGTTTGCGTTGATGGCATCTGGAGGAAAAGATTTAACGACGAGCTCTATGGGCTGTACAGCGACATGCGCCTGGTCAAACGTGTTCGGATACAACGCTTAATATGGCTAGGCCATGTAGAGCGTATGGACATTACTGCTACGGCCTGAACAAACTTCGAATCTGAGCCATTGGGTCAACGTAACAGAGGACGGCCCAGGCTAAGGTGGCGCACACACGTTGGACCTCAACCAACTTGGAGTGAGCAACTGGAGACAGCTGGCGAAAGTTCGTGCTGACTGGAGAGGCATGTTGGTTGAGGCCCAGGTCCACTCCTGACTGTAGCGTGACAAGAAAAAGGAGAAGAAGAAGAAGAAGAAGAAGAAGAAGAAGAAGAAGAAGAAGAAGAAGAAGAAGAAGAAGAAGAAGAAGAAGAAGAAGAAGAAGAAGAAGAAGAAGATGATGAAGAATAGGTCGCACGGTCAAAAACAACTTGAACCCAACACCAAGTATCAATTCGAGAGTTTAAAACTTGAATGGGAAAACATATCTCTAGCCACTCAATGCAGAAGGGGTCAGTGTAAAAGCTTCCTACCCGGAAACCCTGGTTTGTACATCAGATTTAATGATCTTATTAAAACGAAAATCCGCCCGGCCCCATGATGCACCAAGTAGCATACAAGGGCGTGGTGGGTTGGGGGAAATATATTTTTGGAGTGAAATATCAGCTTCATTTAGCAGAAGACCAACCAAAGTTTCCTTCCCATCACGTACAAGATACTCTTTCCTATTTGGTGTGAATGCCAGTTATTCAAGGATCGCGTGTTCCCACCGTAGAATATCCTGAAAAAGCCTCAACAAGCTTAGATCAGCGACCACCACTCTTTGGTTGACTGAAAGATCGCAGATGACAGAAGCAAAACTGCGAAGCCGATCCTCGCTGCAATTTTTTTTGTGTACACGTATTGGGTGTACGATCGCGGTTTCGAGGAAGATGAGTGGAATAGAAGACTCAATCTCCAGGAAGTAAGCAGAGTGCCATCGCCTGGCTCGAATCAAGCGAATAGACACGATGGCCATTACTTAAAATGTCTTCAAAACTGTTTCGAAAAGAGAAGGTATACGAATGACTGACGAATGCTGGACAGAATTTCAACACTCGGGAAAGGGACGGGGACAGGTTTTTTTTCGCCAGCGATCGAGGGCTCCTGTTGCTCATGCTTAGATCATCTATTGGACAGTTTTGTTTTTATTCATCAAAACTTAGCCTCTCTCGAGTAGCTGACAGCACTAAGGCCGTATCTGCAAAAGCTTTTCAAACTTGGCCTTTCTGGGTCAACATTAGACTCTTTCCACTTGAAAATATTTGATTGACACCCACTGTATAAGTAGATTTTCTACCGGCCTAAAGCTAGATGACAGGGGAACAGGGATTTTGAGTAAGCCCTACAGGCCTAAAGCTAGATGTCAGAGGAACCGTGCATTTACACGTTGTTCCCTATGCGTTACTTCCATTTAGTTTGGGGCTGGCCCTTTTTCCTTCTCTGCTTCGTATTCCTTAAAATTCATTCGAAGCACTAAAGAGCAACTCGCAACGGTACTTAAAGTGACACCAACCGTGCCTCCAAAACACTCAGTTGGAAATGACGTTCAAATGATATCGTGTTAACACCGCGCCAAGCACCTGAGCGGAGTCATAACACTAACCTTCGGCCCTCCTCTGCCCCTTTCGAAGATAAACTGCACTCAGACCAATCCACACACTCCAATGCACACCGGCAAGGACAATCCAATTAAATTAGCACATGAATTGCACCCCAGAAGACCGACCGACAACGACGACGCATCGCGACGTACCGCAAATCACCGCTCGCACCGAACGTGCATCCAAGCGATACACCGCACCAGCCGAACGACCGGCCGTCAAGACATGTAATCAATCCCGGAAGTAAACGTACGCAATCTGCGCAGAAATTTTACACGAAAACTCAAATTAAATAAACTCGTTCGGGTTCCATTGTCGTGTAGGCATGTAGCGGGTACTCCAACCGCATGCGTTACCTGCGCCGCCGCTTCAGCTCCACTCGACCGCACTCAAGGTGAGCCGGTGCCATCGACAGAATTTACATTTCCACCTTGTGTGTGTGTGTGCGCGCATGTTTTTGTTTTTGTTTGCGTTTTATTGTATTTTTGCCATCTTTCCATCGCTTTATTGCCTTGCAGCCGCGGCGTGTAATGACACGCAGTGCATACATATCCGCGCCAATGGATGGTTAAGATGCCGACCCATGCCGCCCTGCATTCGAACTGCAGGCTGCAGAGCAGAAAAGGAAAACGATTCGGACGAAAATAGCCGATTGGGCGCCACGTCGGTTGTCCGTGCGTTGTCGGCCAGTTGAACGCCTGGCGTTTAATTGCCAACCTATTAGCGGTCGTGCAGTACTAATTAATAGTATGCACAGGCAACTGATAGCCGAGGAATAATTTAATTATGACAAATCGCGACGCAGTTGGCAAACTCGCCAGCCCTCTCCCACACATCCGTATGCGGTGCAGGCGCCACCGTGTAAAGACCTTCGCACCCAATCCACTTCCTTGATGTGAATGCACTCACGGAGAGCTTACCGAGAGCAGAGTTGATACCGTGATGGGGGTGCGCTTGCTCACCATCGTGAAAGATTGTGTTTAGCGGCAACCGAAAGCGGCGCCACTGTGCTCGACATTGAACTTTTCAACGTTCCACATCGCTCGGTGAGTCACACATTGACGGCCGTCAATGGTGAGGTGGCGTTGGATAGGGGGAGGGGGAGCGGGCGACAGCAAGTGGAGTTGTCAGGGTTGGAAGTGTAGAATTAAATTATTTCAATTTCACCAAGATAAGGCAGAGCCCCATGCGGGAGGAGGAAGAACGATGTCAGCCGTCAGTCAGCGCCGCGGCTCAAGGACTTCCAAGCGGAAAATGGGTTTTAGTGATTTATGCTGGTGGAACCAATTTCCGTTTCCGCTACAAGTGGCTACGGTGAGTTGGGTTTTATTTTTAGAGCGGGCCTCTTAGTATGCTGGTTGGCCGTGGTGGAGTGGACTGGTTGATGGGATTTGGGCCAGTCTAATTGACAGATCACGAGCGGGTTCCATCAATTAGTCTCTAGAACAAGCCCCTCTCAGAGCTTACTTTCAGGCTAGCTGCCGATCTCGAAAAGGAATCGGTCACAAGCCCGCTTAATGTCACAAGTATCCTCGCACCCTGCACTCGACTCGCCCAGACACAACACACACACATACGCTCGCACAAGCATACCCCCGCAGCAACAGAAGGAAGTGCGCCTCCTTGTCTGGCAGGGCAATTTGAATGCATGATTAACCACGTGCATAATTTCCCATCCTGAATCGGTATAAAATATTTAACCCACCTGTCGGAGTCGGGATCTGACTGGAACTACTGAAGTGGGTAATTCTCGCGCTGCCACCACGGGCATTATCCCTGCAGGCCGGCATGCGGTTGCATGCTAGGGTCACTGGCACCGGCACCGGCACCGGCACGGACACTGGGGGGGTGATGACGAAAACGACGCTGACGACAGCGACGAACGCTCCGGTGCACAGGCAGTCGAATGAACCGGACGGAAAAGGCGGGTGAGAGGGTATCGAGCCACAAACATCGAGATTGCAGTTTTGATTCACGTAATTGGAAAGGAAAGGAAAAGTCCACTCCACCGGCGATGGTGCGCCGAGCCATTGTTGGCTGCCCTGACCTCGGTGTGAGTGAAGCACGATGTCGTTGACTGCAGCCTGGATGGGTTCGGCTAAGTGGTGTTCAGTCCTAAGCAGGACTGCCTCGAGGGCTGAGAGTGCAGTGCACTCATCGGGTGACTCCCATTCCGAACACGATACCGCTCCTTTGAAATACTCCTGCCGCCTCCTGGCGGCGAGTGTTTTTCACTTTCCGTATTTTTTCACTTCCAAGCACGAGGATGCCGTGTCCGTGCCGATGATGAACGACTCCCAAATGTCGGATCATTAATTGCACTCTGCTGGGGGGGGGTGTGAGGCTGGAGACTGCACCTATGCCTATCAGTCAAAGTCATTCACTTCGCTCCCCGTCCGGAGTGCATCTGACCGCCAAAGGGATGTTGACACAGTTCCGTGTGTGTGCACTAGATAGTGATAAACGGAGGCAGTTGAACTCGCATTCGGTCAGTGGGATTGGTGATGGGGGAGGGGGGAGAAAGGCAATGGCATCGCTTATCAAGATTAAGCTTGCGTTACGATGCATCTGTCAACTGTGATCTGAACTAGTGAGCGGCTTTGATTTTCCCGATGTTGACTCGGGGTACTTGTTGGTGTGCTTGAAAGGCACCACTTGTCGAGTGATATGAGATGTTGCTGGGAGTGATCATGGAGTGGTCAGTGGGGAAGGGGGTATCTACTTGTACTTTTCATTGGTGAGACGTAGTAAACGGGATTGTGGGTCCCTGAAATAAAGGATCCTAGGCAAAGGAACTAGAAGAGCAATTGTGTATGTGGCATTACCTTGATTTAGACTTGCTTCAAAAATTCCCGAGGGTCTGAACGTTAAGCAAATTGACGTGGCTCAACCTAGCATTCAGTTCTACTTCAAACTTCTGTGAATACCAGTTCTGTCACTGCAGCGTTTGATAAAGGGATTTCACCAGAATGTGTGGTACGCCACCCTTCACGTCTGCTGCGCCTTTCTGGTTGCACGAACGTCGTTGGGCTTTTTACAAATCAGCTGCTACAACGAAATTCCGAGACTTTGCGATGAACGCTAACGCACCCATACTCAGTCGCCACGCTTTCACTGAAGTTGAGCGTCTTCTTCTGGGGGACAAGTGGCTTGAAATTTGTTCTGTCGTAAGTAAGCACCAGTGCTCATGAGTGATTAGAGCTTACCCCAGATCTAGACGCTCAGAGTTTATAAGCACGTCGCACTTTCCATCGTCCACTGCGCAATTTTCCTCCAGATTGCGGTGTTTATGAGTCCTATTTGAAGATACGAGGGTTGCCTATTATATTTCGTGATTAGGATTAGAGAATAAAAACAAATATAAAACATCGAAAATAGCATCATGATTTTTCAGAATATTCCCCATTAAGATCTATACACTTTTGCATGCGTTTGAACCAATTTGCCACTCTGATTGAGGTATATCCAGAACATGCATTCTAAACGCATCCACCGCTACTTCAGGTGTCGAAAAACCTTGACATCTCAATTTATTTTTTACGTGCGGGAATAAAAAGAAGTCATTCGGTGCCAAGTCAGGTCTATACGGCGGATGACTCATCAAATTGATGTTTTGAGTGCTCAAGATTGCAATTGTTTGAGCCGATGTGTGAGAGCTTGCATTGTCGTGGTGAAAAGGAATTCGTCTTCGGCGGTTGGTTTTCCTGATTTCTTGGAGGACAACTGCAAACAAATGGTTGTGTACCACTCAGAATTGACTGTTCTGCGTTGTTCTAGTGGCACAGTTGCGCCATACTAGGTTTTTCGAAAAAACAGGCGACAATTTGTTTGGAAGTGTTTCGTGTACGAGCAACTTTTGTTGGATTTGGCTCAATCACCTATACAGTCGACTGCTGTTTACTTTCGGCCTCATACGCGTGAGTCCACGATTCATCACCTTTCACGGTGTCATAGACGTCTTTCGAAGCACCGCGATCGTATTTTTGGAGCATATCTTGCGATCAATCGACACAAGCCTTGTTTTGAGCGATTGACAAATTGTGTGGGAACCAAAGCGAACGAATTTTACTGTGGTCAAATGTTCATGCAATATTGAATGTATGCTGGTCCCACTAATGCCTGAGGTTGTCTCAATCTCACGAGAGGTCACATGACGATCTTGAAATATAAGTTGGCGCACAGCATCAATGGTTTCCGGAACAACAACTGATTTTGGACGATATTCACGAAATTCGTCTTGGAGTTAACTACGACTTCGGTTGAATTCACCACACCATCGACAAATACTGGTCCGTGATGGAGCTTCATCGCCAAAAAATGAACTAAGTTCATCGATGCACTAAATCCACGTCGAAAGTTGTAAAAAATAATCGCACGAAAATGTTCAGGATTTAATTCCATATTTTGGGCGAGATGAATTTTTTAAGTTACTATAAACAACACAAATAGAGGTCGTATGTCAAAACGTTCTGAGTACAAATAACCTCAAAAATGTCAAACTTTACGATAGAGCTGGCAGTCAGATTGCAACACTAGGGTTGCCCAATCCCGAAATGTAAAAGGCAGCCTTCGTATAAAAAACCAAGGCACACACGTAACATGAAGTGTGATGAGGGCGTTGTTGAGTTATTTGTTCAGCCGGTAAATTTCGAATGAAATGTTTATCGCTTCCTGAATGCAACGTTTGATCCTCTGACCGATGAACAGGGTGCTCAAATCACTCCACTGCCAGTTCGCCTTTTGGTAAAAGCGTGAAGTTTCCATACAGGTGATTCCAAAAGATGATCTCCTTAAGTGCAGAACCTAACAGAATCCACAGACTCTTATAAATGCTTCTGGCAACCGAACATCTGAAATTTTGAAAACTTATCGGACACTACAAGCTCCAGTCTTATCTCAGTTTTTCAATTTCTCTGATCGTTTCCACAGGTGAACCACTAAGTTGATTTTACTTTTGTCCGACCAAAGAATATTTCGCCAGTTTTTTCGTTTTCTGGGCCTTTCCATGCTCTTGAGCAAATTTGATTCTACTTTTCCAATGTTTTTCGTTAAGAAGTGGTGCTTCTATGGAGCTTCTTCCAAACAGATTTTGTTCTTTCAGACTCCTTCACACTGTTCTGGAACAAACAGGTAAGTTCAGTTCACATCTGATGTCTGCAGCTGACAAAAGCGGGTCTTTTTTGACGCTTAATGGGGACGTGATCTTTTGGAGATGTTTTTCGTGGACGACCTGTTGGCATGTAAGAGTTTTGCGGCTGTAGCTCATTGAAAACAAATGTCTTTGATATTCCCATTTGATAGTCTGGACACCTACCGCTTCTGGACACATTTACTTCCTGTGTACGTTTTCGGATCAAGTCCCTTTCGGTTGCAGCGGAGTGCATGCCGGGGCCCGTTTTTAATTGCTTTCATGAATAATCCGATGAATTTTAGCACACAGCTATATTCATTCCTATACTTGGATAATCCAGATTACAGATCACTCCAGAAGTCTTGGAATATATAGGAAGCCTCACTAACAAAAATAAAAATAAATTTTTTGTAAGTGACGCTCCTCGGCACTTATTGAGTGATGTGTTTATGCGATTCTACTCTATGGTGAGGAATCATGGACCTTAGCAAGAGCGGATAAGGAAGCCCTTTAGTCTTTTCGAGAGAAATGTTTTGCGTGCGATTTTTGGTCCTGTTTACGTTGATGGCATCTGGAGAAAATGACTTAACAACTATCTATATGGGCTGTACAGCGACATGCGCCTGGTCAAGCGTCTTCGGATACAACCCTTACGATGGTTTGGCCATGCAGAGCGTATCACTCTTTACCACGACAATGCGAGCTCTCACACATAATCTCAAACAACTGCATTCCTGAGCACTCAAAACATCGATATGATGAGTCAACCGCCGTATAGTCCTGACTTGGCACCGAATGACTTCTTTTTATTTCAGTACGTAAAAAATAAAAAGAGAGGTCAATGTTTTTCGACACCTGAAGAAGCGGTTGATGTGTTCAGAATGCATGTTTTGGAGATACTTCAATCAGAGTGGCAAAAGTGCTTCGACCATTGGTTCAAACGCATGCAAAAGTGTATAGGTCTTAATGGGGAATATTTTGAAAAACAATTAAGTTATTTTCGATGATTAATATTTGTTTTGTTCTCTTATACCCTCGTAAAAATGACATTAGCTTTCCAATAGCTTATTAAAAGTGGAATAATACAAGTTGCGCCATCTATTAGCAAAGCGCACGAATTAAGTTATACTCACAATAGTTCACAATTCAGTTGGATGTCTGCATTAGCAGAGTAAAACAGCTTAAATTTTAAAGATCCTAAAATATCAAACCTGTCCATGAGCAGCCAGTGTTTATTTGTAGGTGTGTGACAATGAATTTTTTCAATTTCAGGAGGTTTTAGTTGACACACCTGCACCATCGCTTATTATCTGCTGCGTTCTAGTCTTTTGACTGTTAAAACTCATGTTTCGAGACAGGCGGCGGTGCCAAAAAGTGCAACAGACGATGGACCTTACCGCCAATAAGAACGTTTGCGGATTATTCGAAACTAGTTGCTCACCTTCTAAATACGAAAGAGGTGTATAGTACAAAGAAGGCAGGAAGAACAATCGTCAGCGCCAACGGTGGATATTCCAAAACCCCCAGCTTTGTCTCTTTCCTTCTCTTTTCTTCATACTGTACAGATATCTAAAAAATAATATGAAGATGACCATCTTGATCCAACCTTAGAAACTTCTGCAGGGTGAACGTATCGAATTACGTATTTGCGTAGAGCATCTTAAGACATCACAGCTGGATCTAGCAGTATCCACAAAAGCCAAACAAAGTGCACCCCTGCGGTCATACTCAAGTCATTCCTGGTTGGATGACAGTGACAGTTAGTAGATTTTGAAATGCCAGCAACAATGAAAAAGACAATCGATCCACCTCATCAATCACAGAATACATTGTCAAGTCCAAGATGGATTCCTAAAGCCTGTCAAATTCAGACACACGACATCTGTCACAGCAAGCAACTGTCGCTTTCCACTCATCTCTGCCTGTCACCACAAAGAGACTCATTAACCCTTTGTGGCAGATCTGCAGCACATCGTTCCATTTTCCGGGGTTAAAGATCTAACCTGGCTGGCGATCAGCCACTTGGCCGCATATCCTTTGTCTCAGGCGCTCCTCTCACGAGTGTGGCTCATTTCAGTTCTAATTAAATTGCAACACACACAATTACTCATCGAGAATTAATTGCATTTTCGCCAGTGACATGTCCAGATGCAGCTGAGATGTGCGCGACGACGCAAAAAATGTCCAAGATGCGGCAGAAATAAATTGTCAGAAGGCTTTTGTGCCTGCGAACCAAGCGATCCATCCCTTGGCAGATGGTGCGACACTTGAGAACAGCGGAGGCGAGCTTTAATTGTCACCCACATGCGGCCAGCCAGTAAATCATCGGAATTTTTATTCTTTGAAGGACTTGGAGCGCGCACGTAAATCACTCTCAAGAGCTTTGTCGCACCGACTATCTGATGGATAATGTCATTGTCTATCCACCTACGCGCTAGTCAAAGAGTTCGTTTGTTCTTTTGTGTGCTCGCTGACTGCATTCCTATCAAAGGCGGAAGCGCGAAGCGCACCCCCTGGCCAGCCATCTGTCAAAGTGTGCGCGTCGTGGTCATGGATAATTGCGTCGCGCACCGTGTCAACATCGTCGTGCCTATCAAAGGCAACTAAATTAATTGACGGACATGGCGAACCATTTAAAGGCATTTGACAGTTTGAGGATTGCGTTTTTTTCTCTGGACGATGAATGCGTAAATTGCTGCACGTCAAGGATGCGCTCCGTGCGCTTTAATCACTGATTTCCTTATAAATGGTGCCAAAGTCGAAATGTGGGAGAGATCTAGAAAATTTGACCTCCCTCGGACGTGACAAGCGCAATATGGACAACAATAGGTGACGGGCAAACAACACACACGCGGCACCCGGGAGACAGCAGAGAATTCCTATTTGGCGAACAAGGAAATGTCACCGCAGCGATCTTGCGTTAGATGCATACAGCGCACATTTGCGCCCCATTGCAAGCGGTGTGTCGCTGTTGATTTTGCTGTTGCGCTCTTGGGGCGATGATGACGTGTGCTGACCTCACGATTTGCATTGTCACGCGCGTTACCCGGTGCGGAGGGGAGATGACAGAGAATAAAATATGTAAACAAGCGTGACATAAAATGCGCAAGGTGGGATATTCAAATGCGTTTCACCGATAGCTGATGCACCCTATGTTTGGCGTGGATCGGTTCGAGCGGGAATTGAAACGAATGACAGCTGTTGTGCTGGACGACGTCATTACTTGTCGAAAGATAACAGACATAAGGGATCAGCAGTTCCCATCGACTTCTTTCGAATGACTTTGGAGTTCCTTTAAAAAATGAGATAAGTGATATAAGGCAGCTTTGTAAGCGATTCAGTGGACACTTACGGCGCTAAATCTATACAGTGTGCAAACATACGTGGGTATGATTGAAATCAACATCAGAAATTAGGAGCGACTTAAAATTGTCTGTGAAGAATGCCAGAAACAAGTGACTTGCTGGCTGCTTGGCTGCTGCTGGCTGATATCGGTAAACACTTCAATGCTACTTTTCACCTTTTCTGCTTTTTCATAGCACCATCTTCTTCAGAAAATTTGTCAAGATGTTTAAGAACCCCAAAGCAGCTTTGGGAGGAAACATAAGCTTTTGCAACTAAACCATTTCGAAACTTAGGGAATTCAATTTTTTGCCTTGCACACTTTGAAGACCTCAAAGTGCGCCTCCCTTAAAGAAGCAAATTGAGGAAATGACTACGGATGACACCGTTCTCAAACAAACATGTCCTACAAAAAGGCTTTAGCTAAGAATTTATATTTGTAACATGCAGAGAAGTCATAACTTTAAAAAAAACTCAAAAAAGAATGAAAAAAGAGTTGCAAACTTTTTTGCGTGAGAGAGGGCAATGACATAAGAAGCTCTAGACTGTTGAGTAATTTAAATTTATTTATTTAAACAAAAGCCGGCCAACACAGTTGAGTGACCTAAAATTTTTTTGAACGAGTTTTTCAAACGTATCCGATTTAGAATCAGCGATTCAAACATTTTAAACGGCTGACAGACGTCACATGGTATACAAAATGTATAAATTCACAGAAAAATATTTTTAAAATATGTTTGTATACAGTTTCGCTTGTGGCCACCATGGCATAGTGGGTAGAGTACGACGCTCATACGCCGAAGGGTCTTGGTTCGATTCCCGGCTGAACACCTCGGGTCCTCCTGTGGACTGTAGCGCCATCCAATTACTATTTTTATTGTGATATTACTCGAAGGACACTGAGGATATTGCTAAAGGGGCCCTCGATGTAAGTTCTTCGACTATGCTTGCTTATAGACGTGGAAGAAGTTCAAAGCGGTTTACAGGGGCATAGCACCAAGCACAGTTTGCTAAATTGGGAGTACCCGTGTCCTTGGTCAGGGCCTCTGTCGATGGATGGGTCTCCCTACAGCACAACCAGAGATGGCGTGATTCTCCAGGATGCAGGGTGACCCAGATGATGCTCCCAATCGTAAGCAAGAAATCCGCGTCTTTTTTGCTATCTGTAGACAGAAACGAGTGCAGACGACTTGTCGGACACTAACAGAACACTTTACCTTTGCTATGCACCTAAGTCGGCTTAGTGATGTCACTCTTTGCAACGACTGTGGGGAAGGTGAAGACACCTCAGAACACTTTCTCTGTCAGTTTCCTGCATTTGCTTGTGTCAGGTGGCGGCTGTTTGGCGCTGATGTGGTGGGAACCGAAAACCTAAGCTCTATATCACAGAAGTGCCCTTGGGTTTTTTTTTAGAAAACCAAGAAATTACATTAAATGAAGGTTACTGGTAGTAAAGGGTGATTTTTAAAAGCTATAGGAAAGTTAAAAAAAACATAAAATTCAGAAGAATGAATGAAATCTTTATTTGAATCGATAGTACGGTCCATATAATTTAATGTTTGAAGATTATTTCATACAAATGTTGACCTTGACTGCGCCTCAAATGGTGCATCTTCTTAGTCCAATTTTGGCATATACTTTATACATTTCGGCCAGTATTTCACGAAGAAATGCTTCAATGTTGTCTTCCAATGCGTCAATTGAAGAGGGCTTGTCCGTATAGACATGAGCTTTAACATAATAATAATAATAATTGTTGGCGCTACAGTCCAAAGGGGGACCAGGGCCTAGCTTGCTCATAAGCTACTCGTCTTCAGCGCACTACTGTTCTCTCACGAGTAGAAGGGACCTACCGTTTTTTGCCGACTCCGAACGGCGAAATTTGAGAAGCTTTCTTAGACAGTTAGTTATACTCTTTGAGTGTTGTCAGCAGCTCGAAAGAAGTGGTGCCGTGAAAAATTCGAAAAAATGGTGTTGAGCTGGGAGTCGAACCTAGACCCTTCGGCGTGTGAGCGTCGCACTCTAGCCACTACTCCACGGCGACCACGTCTCGACTACGTTGCTCTCTCTATATCCGGGTTCTTAACTTGGGTACAACAAGGTGGTGATCCGAGTCGATGTACTTTGGAAGTTTCGAACATCGAGAATATTAGAGGAGTGTCTGACATTGATCGTATTGTGATAAATCTGGTTGGCGGTTAATTGATCAAGAGAGCCCCAAGTCCCTTTGTGAATGTTCAGGCATGGGAACCGCATGATAGCCACAGATAGGTTCGCTCCTAGTCGAAGTCCAACAGCCTGAGTCCATTTCCGGATGTGTTATCGTGCAGACTGTGTTTTCCGATGACTCCAGCAAAGATGTCCTCCTTTCCCAGCTGAGCGTTGAAATCTCCTGGAACGATATTGGTGTCGTGCTTGGGGCATCGATCGTAGATATATTCACCATCCTGATGTTGTCATCCTTCTCCTCAGCCGGGGCGGGAGCGCAAATTATTCAAATGTGCCCGAATTCAGCCTTGATGCGGATTGTCATGAGGCGTTCGCTGACGGGGTCGTAGCTCAAAACTTTTTGCTTAAGTCTCCTGAGATCTGAACAACAAATCCGTATCCGAAAAAGCGCTGGCTTCTTTCTCTGTAGCAATTGCTGTAGTTTTTCATCGTTTTTATGCCAGGCCTATCCCATCGCACTTCTGCCTTGTCCAGTCAAGGGCCTCCGAATGTTGTTCGGCTGCACGTGGCCTGTTAAAGGACCTCACATCCACCGTGCAACACCGAAAATCGTTGTCCTTTAAACGTTTGCTGGGGTCATCAACAGTTGATCCTTCACTATCTGAGGCGTGGTGGTGTCCCTGAACTAATGATTTTTACACGGTGAGGAAGTTACCCTCACGCACAAAGCACAACTTGATAGGCCAGGCCCATTATTTAAACCCTCGGGCAGAGGGGCTCGCTGCATACATTGGTTCATCATACAACGGGTGTTGTGATGGCTATCCAGGGGGCGCCGCGTGTGAGCTGTATGGCAACTTGACCTGTGCACTAGCGAGGATAGTGTTGGCAGCTCGCCTTGTTGAGCGCAATCAACAACGTTACCTCGCGTGAACAGGCCCATGCCCAGTAACTCAGGGGTACTAAATAATCCCTTTACAAAACATCAGCCTTTTGATGTGTTATAAATGGCGATAAATTGTTAATTTACTTTGGCCTTAAAAATATATTCCACGACTTCAAATCCAAATTCAATTCCACTCGGCTTTTTGAATATAATACATGTGGACCACTCTACACAAAGGCGAAAGGACTAACAAATGAAAATCCAGTATTGTCTCTTTTACGGAAAGCGAAACGAAGACTGTGTGGGAAGCCCATTTAAACCGAGATCCTTCCAAATCTTACTCACGCACGCCGTAACGCGCGTAATCATCGCAAGCATGCGGCGCTACCCACAAAAGGGCAATATTTGGGTTGTCACCCTGTGAAATTGTGTTCCCATCATTTGAAACTCTTTCTTCAACTACCAGCAGCAACGTGTTAGCTCGAACTGTGTTACTACCTTCACCAGCAAGAGGCATCACCCTATTGACGTCACTTTGATTGTTTTCCACCCTTCCCCTCATCGGCGCACATCGTGAACGTTTACGTGAGTGGCTCTCTGTTTGAAAGGATTTTCGCAAAATTATTTCGCTCTCCACCTCTTCCCCATTCGGCCAACGCCACGTAACGTATTTTGTATTCTCGTCATTTTGTTGCACTCGGGCAGACGCTTACACAAAAAATGTACCGTTTCGGACGTGATTTTTTGTCGTTTCGCTGACAGCCGGTTTTCGTTCGCACGGGATCAGTTGATATCGCCCATTAGTCCGTCAAAGTCGTGTGTGGACGGCTGTTTGCGCATTGTCGCACATGCACGTGCGATTCTAACTGCACATGTTTTCATCTATTGCTGCTGCAGATGCATGCGAAATTCTGTGTTGTCATATCCGTAGGACGTCAATGCACGGATGTGCTCATTGATAGGCCATGTGTGCAAAATGTATGAATTCGCAGTGATATCGGACGTCATTCGTGTTCCTTTTTGCGTGCGAATTTATTTAGCGTGACCCAAAATTTTTGATCTTGTCAGTGAATTAATTGACATTCGGGTATTCCAGTTTTTGGGAAGCCTTGCGAGTGTCCGAGTGTGTCTCTGGCCTGCAGTCCGATAGATTCTCCTCGCATGAGTCACACAATTTCTTTTCGACCTCCGTTCAACCCATGCTTCAGAGGGCCGAAAGTGGCACAGGCAGCCGGTAAAACACCACCTCCGCGCATTCATTCGAATATGATCGATGTTCTCCGCATCGGTCCACCGAACGTCCAAATTGATTCCGAAGGCCCGCACGGTAATGGTCCAATGCTCACACACCTCTGACAAGACTGCACTCCCCTGGCTGGCAACTCACAAAATATGATACCTACCCTCACCCATCTGTCAAAAGTCTGACAACTTATCAAGAAATCCGTTAAATTTCCTCGTGTCACGCTGCACGGCTAATGGCTAAGCGCCTTAGCCGAACATCGACTTGGACAGCGATAGCGACATCGACATATGGAGCCATGACACTTAATTGCCCGGAATTTTCCTCCCCATCACTCATTTGCGACGAAAAACACATATCTGCCGTGCCGTGGATGCTGGCCGTCTGTGCCCCGGCCGCCAGTCTCTCGTTCTCACTTCTTATCTCGTTTACTTATTAATGTTGCCTGACCATAAGGAATGTCCACCAATTTTCATTTCTGACGGAACTGTCAGGCCTTGTGAGAAATTCCCCACTAATCGGTCATCTTGCCGCGCGCGCTGACTAATTTGGATCTCTGCGCTCTGCAGCCGGCCTGCCCTCGAGTCGGTCTTGAGCCGCGACCAGCTAGCTCCGAGTAGCATGATTGTGGCGCACGCACATGGAAGGAATTCCACTGAAGCCACCGATGATACATTATCTCTGTGGTTCGGCTGGGACGACAAATTTTCCACATCACACTAATTACTGACCGACGGTCAGTCTCTCCGCTCACACATCGTGGCTCATCCCCGAAGATGCGGCTATGTGCTATCGGCTTACCCTGGTGCTGGGATCATGTTTACAGAGTATTTTTTGTTCTTCGCCTTTTGTTTTGCTGGCCTCGAACGGAGAGGAAACGTTCTCGGCTTTCCTGGAAGAGGAGACATGAATCAATGTCCCCGGCGAGCGGGGCGCTTGGCGTCGCATGTTTTCCACTTTGGAGTTGCTAAGCAATTTTTCACTTTCATTGCGATGGTTGTCGGGGTATCCGTCCAGCTGTTGGAGCTGTGCGCCTATATCTCTGCGTTACATCAGCGTATCCAGTGTGTCTATGGCCTCTTGAGAGATGGCGTATTTATCAGGAAATCCATTGAATGATGGAACATTGACGAGATTGCTGCCATTGCACGACCGTGTGGAATGGAATTTAATAAATAGCTGGCATTAGGAAGCGTCATCGGTGGCGACCATGATTTGCTATGTAATCGTGTTGATTTCTTGGCTGTTTTGATTTCGATCTGATGGCGAGATTAGGACTGGTTTGTGCTTGCGGTCGGCACTTAACTCTTTTTCACTTTTTAAAGGAACTGGCAACTGGATTGTCTCATGTCAAGGGACACACTTCTCGCTGTCAAGCGTTTGTTTTGTGACTACTTTCTTTTGCAAACAATATATGAGGACTTTAGGGCACTTCTTAGTTTTCCTTCAATCACATCAGTTTCATGTGCGCAAGAACGAAATGTGAGAAGTGTTCTGGTATCGACTTGGGAGTTTCGTACAAAGATCTGTACAGATTAGCTAATGAATTCAACAATTATTTTGCTACAATTGCTTTGGAATCTGTCCCTTCAATTACTAGCTCATGTAAATGCTGCCAAAATTCTTACATAATTCAAGATGTCGGTACATCCAGAAACTTTGAACTTATATCTTCCTTTGAAACCTGGAAAACCGTATGTTCCTTGAATAATTCGCAATCTCTTGATGTGGATGGATTATCCAACCAGATATTAAAAAATATCAGTTTGAATATTGCCGATGTGCTAGCGTACATATTTAATAAAAGCGTGCTATCAGGAGTTTTTCCTGATAAATTGAAATGTGCGATTGTAATTCCGCTTCATAAGAAAAATAATCCTAAAGATATACGGAATTATAGACCGATATCGCTGCTACCAAGTATTTCCAAGGCATTTGAAAAAATTATGAAAAGGCGAATTCTCTTATTTTTAGAAAAAAATAATTTCCTTAGTTCAAAACAGTATGGTTTTAGGCAGGGGCTATCTACTGAAGATGCTCTATTCGACTTTTGCTCCTCTATTTTCAAAGGTTTGGATGATCATAAACATTGCGCTAGCCTCTTCGTCGATATAACCAAAGCCTTTGATATGGTGGACCATAATACTTTACTAAGAAAACTGTACAAAATTGGTTTAAGAGGTTTTGTGTTTAATTGGCTCGAGTCCTATTTATGAAACAGAACTCAAATGGTAAAAATTTCAGAAGCTTACAGCAACAAAATTGATTTAAAGATAGGTGTACCCCAAGGCTCTGTTCTTGGCCCTATTCTTTTCTTAATTTATATTAACTCTATTTTTTACCAAAGCATGAAAGGAAACATTACTGCCTTTGCTGATGATTTGGAAATAACCTATATCACAAAGAGTAAACTTGAACTGATGGCAGACATTAACCATGATGTTGACATCTTACGAAGGTGGTTTCGTGAGCACAAAATGCTTGTCAGCAATAAAACAAAACTGATGTTTCTTAGTCTAACACACACTGCTTTACCTGATATTGATATTGTCTTTCATTCTTCGAAATGTGAAACCTTCAATATCTGCAGTAATAAGGATAATTTAACGTCCTCTACTCTAATACTATGTGACCCTGATTGTTTTAGGATTGAAGTTGTTACTCATTTTAAGTACCTAGGAATAATTATTGATAATAAATTGAATTGGAATGAGTATATCCTGGCGATGAAGAAATACTTTAACTCAACATTGCGTATATTTTATTATCTCAAGAATACATGTTCCACCAAGGTGTTAAAAATGATTTACTATGGTATTTTCCATTCCAAATTGCAGTATGGTATCTGCTGCTGGAGTGGTGCTCCTCAATGCAAAATGGCTAATATTCTGGTAATCCAAAAATGTTTAATAAGAAAAATATGTAATAAAAACAAATTTTATCATTCCATGCCATTGTTTAAAAACTTGAAAATTCTTCCTCTCAGACATTTGTTTTATTATAAATTGTTGAAAATTTTCTTCGTGAGATGTGGTTATTTGAATAGAAAACATTCTGATCGCTACAGTCTACGAAGCAATCAAAGCCTAAATGTCAATGTTCCAACTTTTCGTACTACGTTTTTCAGAAATACATGTTGCATAGTTCCATTTAGATTATTTAATAAACTTCCTATTGAATTAAAGTCATTACACACATTTAAATTATTTAATATTAAAATTGAAACATGGCTTTTTGAATTTGATCACAATCAAATAGAAGATCTACTAGACCCAATTATATAATATTAGTTTTTCTCGATGATTACTCTTAGATGCTGTTCTTCTGTTCTCATTTTTTTCAATGTAAATCTTTAGTTCACCCCCTAAAAATGTTTTTGTATTTTTTGAAAGTAGCAAATATCACTATTATTGTTAAAATTTTACAAAGTGCTACCCCTATTCCCTACAAACTAAATTATCATTGAATGAAGTACTATTAATGTATAATAACAACTGTAATCAACTAGAGAATATGAATAAATAAATGAAAAATGAATGAATGAAATGAAACAATCTTGTAAATCGCCTGACAATAAACCGCCTTGTTCTGCAACACGTAATATTATACGGACTCATTACATTCATTGACGGACAAAGAGTTCTCCATCATCGTCCTACACAAATTGTCAAGTAAGGAAGGGAGGTCAGGACTAAATAAAATTGAAATTGCACAAGCGCAATCTAGAAATTTACAGAAAGATTGGTGGGTGTAGATTTACGGGTTTCAAGCCATTCCTAGGATCCACACAAATGTTGAAATATAATTTTTGGTGATCGGAAACCAAAATGATATCTATCGGATATTTAACACAAAACGGGGAGAGGATCTTGTACACGATCTTACGACAGCCGATCTCTCGGTAGTCGGTGAAATCGCAAAGAACTTCCTTCTTGTTGACACGCTTTCGTTCAACAACATCCTACAGACGAGCTAGTGTTAACGTCCAATGAGATCATCTCTAACTGCCTTAAACCATTCGACCAACAGGAGGTGCTCTGTTAATTTTACGCCTCAATACTTCTGCCTTCCAGGTTCACATAATCGAAGAGATGGAATTCTTGTCCATCATCATCCAAATTAACAGAACTTTCCAAACTTTCAGAATCGACAGCCACTCAAATATTTGCCAGCCTACTGCCTTTGTCCCGAAGGGTTTGGTTTGAAGCTTGCTTATCGGTTAAAATTTTCCTTCACCATCTTCTCAACGTCGTGGCCGCCGTGGCGTAGTGGGTAGAGTGCGACGCTCACATACCGAAGGGTCTAAGCTCGATTCCCAGCTCAACACCAATTTTTCGAATTTTTCACGGAACCACCTCTTTCGAGCTGTTGACAACACTCAAAGAGTATAACTAACTGTCTAAGAAAGCTTCTCAAATTTCACCGTTCGGAGTCGGCAAAAGACTGTAGGTTCCTTCTACTCGTGAGACAACAGTAGCGCGCACAACACGAGCAGTTGACGAGCAAGTTAGGCCCTGGTCCCCAGCGGACTGTCGCACTCCCGAGTCCGAAAGCCTTCGCTTTATTCAATGTTGGGTACAGGACAAATGATTATTATTATCATATTCTAATTCATTCTACATGTCAAATCCAACAGAAGACGACATCAGCGCCTGATGGGGTTGTAGCCACTAATAGAATCCCCGATCCCTTTCACTGCCTATTCTATTGCGTAGAGGTAGTGCCTTGCAAAATAGGATATAATTTGGCCTCACGGTTTTTACATCGGTATTATAAAGCACCCTCTTATCCACTATCCTTCTTGTCATGTGATACAAAAGTGGTTATCCCTCCGCATTTTGGATTAATCCGATACGGTCATGATATAGAAATGCCTCCGGTGGAATGAATCCACTTCGGCGTGCATTCTCATGATATGCATCCTTGGGTTAGTAGGCTCCGAATATAAGTTCGTTGTGAGAAGTCATGGCTCGTGCAACTTGTCTTCGAATTAGCTTAATAATTAAATTTTCCACCCTATTCACTTTAGCTTCGTTGTAGAAAACCTCAATGCGATAGATTTTTTGTACCCAGATCCGGGTGCTCTGTATTTCTTGAGACAAGCGCGGAGACATTGCCTCTCGAATATCCTTATCTTTTCCGTCTGGGAATGACTAACGTTGAACCATACTGGACAGCCATACACAATGACTGGCCGAACCAGGGCCCTGTAGCAGATCACTTTTATTTTGGAGTAGTAGTAAGTAGGCTGCTGCAAAACAATCTACTAAACATAACAAACGCTTTCTTGGCTTTCTTTAGAGCCGAAGCTGAATGAATGTTTCCTTACAGAAACTGGTCTAACAAAATGCCAAGATATCGTACTACCGTCTTTACAGGTAATGCTTATCCCTGTGGATCCAAGATGCTGAACTTACGCCAGTTTTTTTTTTTTTCCTTGAGGCTTTGCACAACGGAGTCTTTTATGCTCTGGCTACTAAGCTACATTACGATTTTAAACATAATGACGAAAATTCATAGTCATTTAAGGTCGACTTTAAAAGAATTTATTCACCTACATAACTTAAAGTAGACTTTTTGTTATTCATAGTCATCGAATCCATTTGAAGAGCTAGAGAAGGAAGAATTTTATTCGCAGTACAGGTTCGATAAAATTACGGTTAAATTTTTGATTGAAGTGCTGGATGTGCAAGAAACGCGAACGAATCGTGGACTGCCGATTCCAACAGATCTACAGCTGCTGGTAGCATTGCATTTTTTTTTTTGGAAGAAATGTCCACCAGTGTGATGTTGGTAAGAATTAATTGAACTAATAAGAGCGAGCGAGAGAGAGAGAGAGAGAGAGACTAAAAATTACTAGTTAACTGATAGCGTTTTATTGACATGTACGAGTACTCTCGCACGTTTGTACTTTCAGGAGCCTTGCATGGAATTTCAGAATTATAAAAAAATGTCAAAACGGATCGCATTATTGCTTCCTCTTTTCATTAAATTTCCGTTCAAAGCGGCAGAGTGAAGAAGTACCCACTCACAGCCAGCAACGACCACACTCTGAAAATATCAACGAACTCGCTGAAACAAATGGAAGAATGTTCAGAAATGATTTCATAAACAGATTTCTTTGAATTCATATCACAGAATAACTAACATAATCAGAATAATAAACAAACATTGAAACAACAATCAATATCATATTCTTTTATTTTTTTTCCATTAATTCTGTATGGAGTTCCCGCTGGTGTGCAATTTGGCTTTTTTTTTTTTTTTGTTTTTGCATTTTATTATAACTAAGGGACACTTAAATTCTAGACAAAAAAGCTTAAAACTAGTTTACATTACATTATATGATCATAATCTTACTGGCCCTTCGCAGGCTCTCTAAGATTAACTGAATTTTATGTGTTATGTGTTTTTCAACATCTTTATGTATTTATTATAAGAAAATCAATTCATACTTACACCTATTATCTATTAAGAAAAGAAAAACAAAAACTTAACTTAACTTAACTTAACTTAACCATTTTACTAAAAAATAAACTAAACTAAAGCTACGACTACAACTAAAGCTAAGAACTAAAACTAATACTAATACTAAAACTATTCTATTGCTAACTTAAACTACGTACGCACATGTGCATGTATACTTTCATATAGTTTATCGGTATATGTTCATGTATACATGCACAGGTGCGTCTATGTACACCTATATATGTGTGTATAATCTAATATACACTCCCATATACTTTTTTTTATTTTTTGTTTTTTTATTTAGTTTTTTTGGGTTTTTTGTATTTTAATTTTTTTTTTGTTTTTTTAAATTTTTTGTATTTTTTTTATATTTTATTTTTGCTGTCTTAAAACCTTACTCTATCCTAAAATCTAAAATCTAAAGTTAAAGATATGTAAGTCGGCCAAAGATTGCAGCTGGTATTTGGTCCGTTGCAAAACAATAGCCGACCGCCCTCGTTGAATTCCCTACCTACTGCTTGGAGGTTCGACGAGGGAGTTTGATTCGCCCCGTAGCCACCAGAACCATTTATGTTGCTTCGCAACATCCCGCATATCCCATTTCGATACCGCTGTACTGAAGCGGAGGAAATTGTCCTCAGCTCTTCGTGGAACGGAACGGTCGTAGTTGAGCCGCCCATCCACAGCAGAACGGGCGAAATGAAAGATGAGCGGTACCGCTTTCTTGTCTTGTAACAGACCTAGCTTATCAAAATAGACGAATGCCTCTGGAGGGACGAAACCATTATGGCGCACTCTTTCATGGTATTGTATGTTGGGATAGTAAGCTCCCGAAATTAGGTTATTATCGGAGTCCATTGCTCTAGCAGTATGTCTCCGAATCAGCTTCAGGATGAAATTATCCACTCTGATCAGTTTAGCCCTGTTGTATAAGACTTCATTAGAGTAGAATTTCTTGTACTCGGACCAAGGAGTTCGATAAAGTCGAAGACAGGCCCGAAGGCATGACCTCTCGAACAACTGCATCCTTTCCATCAGACTGGCTCCCACATTGAACCACACGGGACAGCCATAGGTAAGCATTGGCCTGATTAGGGCCATGTAGCAGATTACCTTCACCCTCGCATCGAGTTGGCTGTTGTAAAACAGTCTCTTTGCAAGGGCAAAGGCGCCTCGAGCCCTTGTCAGAGCAGCAAATACTGATCCAACCAGATCCCGAGGTATCTGACTACCGTCTTCTGCGCCAGTGGTTGCCCGTGTTGTCCAATGATTACGAGCTTGCGCCAATTCTTTTTGGTGTCCGCCGAAGCCTTATGCAATGGCGCCCTAAACAGGATGGTTTCGGACTTCTCGAAGTTAATTTTTAACTTCCAGCTGTCGCAGTCTCGTCTGAAGGAGTCAAAGTCACCCTGCAAGAGAGTGGCAATTTCCTCAATCTTTGAACCTGATCTGTACACTATCAAGACATCTGCGTACGCAACTGCAATTTGGTCTTCTAATAATTTAACTCGCAAAGAGTGCAGTGGTTTCCGGTGCGCCAACTCTAATAAATGAAGCGCCGTTGCGTGAGACTTTTCTTCTTCAATTTGAGCTATCATCATCACATCATGTTTGTTGATGTTTACGGTTTCGATAATTTCCTTAATTTTTCAATTATATTTTGCCTCGACCTGGAAGGGGTAGGCCCGTCAGCGGTAATGTTAAGCACAGCATCCGAACTTATTCCAACATCTTCATTTGGAGACAAAAAGTTACCGGCAGTTTGTGGAATACTGGATTCAAAGGCAACGATGGCAGGAGATTGTAAAGCGCCAATTGTAACGCTGTGCAGGAAACATCCAGTATGGTATTGCTGTCGATGAGGATGCTATCATCTTCCAAGTCATCAGCAATCATGGCTTGTGCAAGGACATCTGAAGCATTGACAACTGGTACGGTAACGCAGTTTCTAGTAGCCGCTACTGCTTTCTTAACAGCAGTAGCCGACTTTCATTCGCACCCATTGCTGCTTCAATTTATCCATGCTCTTTTGGTAGCCAGTAGCACGCATACTTGTAGCAATTGACTCCCAGGCAGCTCTTTTTCTCCGTATCATTTTTATATCGTTGCCTCTGTTTTCAACCACCTCAGAATTCTGTTCCACAATTTCCCTTTCCATTTGGTCACAGTTATGCGATCTGTCACATTTTGTCTGCAATTATACAGTCTTAAATAATAATTGTTGGCGCTACAGTCCAAAGGGGGACCAGGGCCTAGCTTGCTCATCAACTACTCATGTTGTGCGCGCTACTGTTCTCTCACGAGTAGAAGGGACCTACAGTTTTTTGCCGACTCCGAAAGGCGAAATTTGAGAAGCTTTCTTATGTCAGCAGTTCGAAAGAGGTGGTGCCGTAAAAAACTCTAAAAATTGGTGTTGAGCTGCTAGTCGAACCTACACCCTTCGGCGTGTGAGCGTCGCACTCTACCCACTACGCCACGGCGACCACAATTATACAGTCTTACTGATAATAAATCGTAAATAATAAACCCGTCATACCTTTATTTTATTTTTTGAATCCATTCTATTGATTTCAATTACTTTTTTCTCGGAAAATTTGTAAATTCAAAACAAAAACACTTGAAAGTAATAGATTTCTTGTAAAAAATTTTGACATTTGGGTTTGTTCGATGAAATCACTTTACAATAACGCTTTTAAGCAGATATTAGTTATGCACAGGCATAAATCTATGAAAAAAAAAGTCTATGAAAAACGAAAAGTTAAAGTTGGCTTTTTGTTTTAGAGACGGCTATAACTTAAGTTGACTGCATCATTAATGAGCCGCATATGAATTTGCGTCAATGTATTTACTCAATAAAGAAATAAATGAATAAATTGGTAATTGGATTAAATATAATCACGTTGAACTTAATATGGCGAAGTACACGACGTTTAGCGTATATAGAAAGTTGTCGCCGGTGACTTTTAACAATAGAATTGGAAACGAATTACTAGTACAAGTCAAAGAAGTGAAGGATCTCGGTATCTACTTTGATACAAGATTTACTTTTTCGGCACACTACGACTTTATTATATGTAAAGCAAACTCTATGTTAGGTTTCCTTAAAAGAACATCAAGTGTCTTTACGGATCCGTATACGCTTAAGTCAATTTTCTCATCACTGGTTTTGGGATTAGAGTATTCATGTGTAATTTGGACACCATATTATGAGAATAGAGTAATTAGAATTGAAAGAATTCAAAAAAGATTCACTCGTTTTGCTCTGAGAAATCTGAGGTGGTCTGACGGTTTACCTGAATATGCAGCAAGATGTGCTCTTTTGGGCTTAAGAAGTCTTGAAAGTAGAAGACAAGTTCAAAGTGTTTTACTTATCAAAGACATTTTAAGTTGCAATATAAAATCTGAAGAGCTACTCACCTCAATTTCTTTGTTGAGATGAGTTTTTCTATCATCCCATTCAACGTACGAATTATGGCCAAAATAATCCAATAAGTCGGTCTTTAATATTATTTAATTCTGTTTCTTCTGAAGTTGACATTTCAATGAGCAGAGACTCTTTTAAAAATATTAACAAAAACATTTTTCACAATCGATCCATTTAAATTCATAAATGTATGCAGATTCATTAAATGAAAAAAAAAATATTTTGTATACTATTTATTATGTATAGAATTATTTTTCTTACTCTGTTTTTTCTCTTTGTTGTTAAGAAACAAAATATTATAATCAGCAGATTGTAAATCCATTAATGATGAATAAATAAATAAATAAATAAATAAATAAATAAATAAATAAATAAATAAATAAATAAATAAATAAACAAACAAACAAATAAATAAATAAATAAATTAATTAATTAATTAATTAATAAATAAATTAATAAATAAATAAATAAATAAATAAATAAATAAATAAATAAATAAATAAATAAATAAATAAACAAACAAATAAATAAATAAAAAAATAAATAAATAAATAAATAAATAAATAAATGAATAAATAAATAAATAAATAAATAAATAAATAAATAAATAAATAAATTGGAAGTAGTTCAGCAAACAATTTTAAACAAATTGAAACAAATTTGGATTTATTCAAAAGCAAGGAAATCTAATGAAAGCCTATTTTTTACCTTGGAACTGCCCCTTGAATGACATTAAAAATGTGATTTTTACACCAGATCGTAACTGGAGGCAAAAAGTGGACTTACAACAAGCCAGGTGAACCCGATATCAAGTACATCAACGAGAAAGGAAATCATACACGGTGCATAGAGTCATACTTTGGATAAAATGAGACCAGACTGGTGTGATGTTCTATGAGCTGCTTAATCCTTTCGAAACCATTGATGGAAAATGTTATCAGCTGCAAGTAATGCGTTTAAGTCGTGCACTGGGTGAAAAACAGCCAGAACCATCACAGCGTTTGCCTCAACGTGGCTAATAATAAAAATTGTTGGCGCTACAGTCCACAGGGGGATTAGGGCCTAGCTTGGTCGTCAACTAATTGTGTTGTGCAAGCTACTGATCTCTCACGAGTAGAAGGGACCTTCAGTTTTTTGCCGACTCCGAACGGCGAAATTTGAGAAGCTTTCTTAGACAGTTAGTTATACTCTTTGAGTGTTGTCAACAGCTCGAAAGAGGTGGTGCCGTGAGAAAATCGAAAAATTGGTGTTGAGCTAGGAGTCGAACCTAGACTCTTCGGCGTGTGAGCGTCGCACTCTTCCCACGACACGGCGATCACGTAGCTGTAGCAGTCAAAAACGTTGAAACAGGAGCTCTTACCTTACCCGCAGTGTTCTCCAGACACTGTTATCGACGGATGCAAAACTATTTGAAGGGTCACCAGTCCGAAACCTTTGGAGGAACCGAAGAATGGCTCAATGACTGCAACGATGCCAGAAAAAACTCATTTTTTAGACAATCTCGAAAATTACGAGGGAGATGGAAAGTAGTCTAGGCTTTGACGGACAAAATTTTGAGTTTTTACGTTTCTTACGTTTAACCAAAAGAAATTGAACACAGAATCTAGCGGAATTTGTGCTTCTAATACTTAACCATTTCATTTTGTCCCGTTTGTGAAGAAACATGTTCACGTCTCCATTTGAGTGCAAGTCAATATGATTCCGCAGTAGTCAATTCTCCGCCAGTTCACATCAGAAATCAAACGTATTCCCAAGAACACGCGTCTTCCTTGATTTTCTCTCAATTCCTGCTAACGGTTGGCATTGGCATTTTGAGACTGCTGAAAGCAAATTCCGTTTGACAGCATCGTAGACATTTACAGCAGCAGCAGCAACATTTACCTCAAGGCCCACTGAATGAGATCAGCGCGATTTGTCGCCACATCCATAAACGGCAAGCATGAGGTGAGTTCCTCAACTTTTCTCAGCAGTCGCGTCAGTCACCGATTGACAAGCCACAACGGCCAACATACCGATGTCATCCGCGTTAAATTCCGACAAAAATAGAACGACCCATCCCCGAAATGCTTATCATTCCACACCAACGAAAGCAAACAACGCTTTTAAGTGCACCGTCTTGCTGGGGATCAACTTTAAATACACTTCATGACCACATTCCGCAGGCACGGGCACATGAACAGGCAGCGCATGCAGCACAATAGATTGCTCTCAAAATATTTAAATACTCGAACCACCTCTGCTCGAAAACACCGCTGGCCTTGCACACCACGCACAAGTACATATCTCACGCGAATTACAAAAACATCCCAGCAGCGGCGCAACGTGCGATTCGTCGTCGTTTCCTTCATATTTCGCCAAGAGCAACTTGAAGATTTCTCCAAAAATCACAAAATCTCCGGGCGTCGTCGTTCTGAAACATGCCGCCACCGCTCGGCAGCCCCTGGTGTATCTGTACACCGAGCCAGCGAGCGTGTCATCAAATGACTAATGTACAAGAGGAGCATCACTGTCAAGTGGCTCGTTCGGCGACCGAACCGGGCGCAAAGCAGCGTTCGGCCATAAGGAAGTGTATTTACAATTATTTTCAAATTGCTGGCAATAAATTTCAGCCGGGGTGCGCGGAGATCCCAGCCCGCCTGATAGCGCCCGTACATCTTTTTCTAGTTCATAAACTATCGCCTCGGCGCGGGGAGCAGATGACGACGGCCAAGGCCAAAGTCAACTCTTGGGGGGAAATAACGAACAAAACTGACACACACACAGTCAGTCATCATAACAAGGAAAAAAATTTGCGCAATTAATTAAGTGATGTGCACTTCGTTGCGCACGCCACACCTCGGATTGTGCGACGCGACTCCGACGGCGGCGACGGTGGCCACATCTGTGGATCTGAGCTGTGCTGGCATCTCCTGCGCGTATCCCGCACTGCGGTGGTGGCAAATGGATAATTGTCCGGGCGGGTGTGGTGTACGCACTGCACTGGCGGGGCACAACTTGGCATGGCCGGCTAAGAGGCAGCGGTGGCGCCGGAGTAAGGTCGCCCGAGAGTGCAATGCACATCGTGCCATGTTTCCGTGCTTCATTTGCGCGCACATACGAGTGCACCCCGCGTTCGTCTGGTGTTTGTTGTGACATGCATGCTGGCTGGAGCGTTTCACGTTCTATTAGTTTAATTCACTCAAAAAATAAAGCAGCACACAGACTGGGAGCGAGTGTGACTTCAGGCGGAGCTCTTCGGCGGGAATGAGAACGACGCTAAATCGACCTCCATTGCGCGTAATGGAGTCTGTTCATGCCTGGATACAGCTGGACGCATATGTTTTCTTGAGGAAAACACTGGAGGCATGGGGCG
This sequence comes from Eristalinus aeneus, assembly GCA_955652365.1. Classification (NCBI taxonomy): domain Eukaryota; kingdom Metazoa; phylum Arthropoda; class Insecta; order Diptera; family Syrphidae; genus Eristalinus; species Eristalinus aeneus. Next base: position 36,487,249 of record OY019133.1, read on the forward strand.
TCCAATGATGAAGTGAAAATGAGAAAGGATTAGGAAGTTTTCCTAAAAAGCCAAACTGCAGTTTCTAAATTCTGAGACCAGACGGCAATTCTCTTTAAACTGATCAGGAAGTTCCTTGAGGTCAAAGTTAAATTCGAAAGAAAAGCATAAGGCGAGTTCCATTTTCTTCTCCACGACCACTGCCTGATTTTTCTGAAACGGATTTCCTAATTCCAAATGTCGGCAAAATAAAACCAAGAAGGCTTTAAGTTTTGTATGCGGAACATCTTTAATTGCAGAGGAGAGAAGTTGAAGGCAACGTAGAGGAGAAAGCAGTTTCCCCACATACAATGAGTCAATGTTGAAAAACTTGCACCATGCAACATACATACGAGTATACTTACTTTATTCAATTTCTTACTTTAATAGTTATAATAATAATTGTATGGCGCGACAGTCCACAGGGGGACCAGGGCCTAGCTTGCTCAGCAACTACTCGTGTTGTGCACACTACTGTTCTTCCATGAGGAGAAGGGACCTACAGTGAATCTCTTTCTTAGGCAGTTATTGATCTTTGAGTGTTGTCAACAGCTCGAAACAGGTGATGCCGTGAAAAATTCGAAAAAATCGTGTTGACCTGGAAATCGAACCTACATCCTACGGCATATGAGCGTCGCACTCTACTCACTATTCCACGGCGGCCACGCGTTGCTGTTCACCCACGAGGAAAAGGGACCTACAGTGTTTTGCCGACACCAAACGGCGAAGTTTGAGAAGTGTTTTCTTAGAATAAGCGTGCGACAGCGCTTTCTCGAAAAAGGTGGTATCGTGAAAAATTCAAGGTGAGGAGACGAGAATCAAACCTAATCCTTCGGCGTGTGAGCGTCGCACTCTACCAACTACGCCACGGCGGCCATTCAACAGAGGTATACGTCTGTTAGAAAATGGCAAATTTTCATCTTTCTCAAAATATATTCACCGTTATCATTGAAACCGGCGGATCGACTGCGGCGGGAGAATGTCAAAATTTCCGCGATTTGCTATTATTGACAACGCAAGTGAACAAAAGTCTGTAAAGAAGTGCAAAAACTAGCTATCATTGGATCCGCGGTCGATTCGCAGTCCAAACAAATGCGACATTTCTCATCCGCAACACATTTGATGCGTATCCGATGGCAAAATGATGAAAATTAAGAAGTAAATAAAATAATCACAAATTTGCATATATTAAGTGATACCTAAATAATAATAATCCACAGGGGGACCAGGGCCTAGCTTGCTCATCAAATACTCGTGTTATGCGCGCTTCTGTTCTCTCATGAGTAGAAGGGTCCTACAATTTTTTGCCGACTCCGAACGGCGAAGTTTGAGAAGCATTTCCTTATACATTATTACCCTTTGAGTGTTGTCAGCAGCTCGAAAGAGGTGGTGCCGTGAAAAATTCGAGATGTCCAGCCGGGAATCGGTGCCAGTCTAATTGCTAACTTACGCTGGTGACATCGATTTGATTGATAACACACATGGCTAAAATAGGTCTGGCGGTTAATGAGGGTAAAACGAAGAACATGCTGTCATCAAGAAAACGCAACACAAACACCGATTCCTTGGACAGAGCATCACAGAGTGCAGCAGAAACTTCGAGATAGTCAAGGACTTCATCTACCTCGGCTCCGCGGTTAATAGGGGAAACAACACCAATTCAGAAATCGGACACAGAATTACTCTTGCCAATCGGGCAGGATACAACTTAAAATGGCTAGGTCATGTAGAGACTATGGACACCACTGCTCCGGTCCGAAAAGTCTTCGAATCCGAGCTATTAGGATAACGCAACAAGGGACAGCCTATTGTAAGGTGGCGCACACACGTGGAGAAGGACATCAACCAACTTGGAGTGCGCAACTGGTGGCAGCTGGCGAAAGATCGTGCTAGCTGGAGAGGCATGTTGGTTTAGCCCCAGGTCCACCCTGGACTGTAGCGCCACGTGATTAAGAGGAAGTTAGGCGGAGTGGTATTCTATAAACCTTTCCACCCATCCACCATCATCAGTCAAGCACAAAGAAGAACCTCGCTTACCCGAGGCTTGTTATCGTCCCAAAACCGAAGTTTGTATACGTGTTGAGGGAGTTAACCTCACACACAATGCACAAACTAGGCCAGGCCATCATTTAACCCTCGAGCAGAGTGGATCCCTGCATTCGTTGATTCAACACACAACGGATGTTGTGCTGGCCATCCAGGCTGCGCCGCGAGGAGACTGTAAGTCAACTTGACATGGTAACCAGCGGGGAAAGTGTTAGGAGCTCGCCCTATTAAGCGCGATCAACGACATTAGCTCGTGTGCACAGGCCCATGAACCCATCATGTCATCAATGAAGAACGTGCGAGATGAAGAGGCATAGTGCTTCCTTATTTCTGCTTTTGGTTTCATGAAGATAATCCATTACACTACGTCTGGCCATTTCTCGGCACCTCTTAATTTGCAACCACTTCCGAACACGGCCGCCACAAACGTACCGCACAGGCAACGTTAAGCAACAATCAATTCAGTACCTCGTTTCAACAAGTCACGCTGCCGCATAGTGCGCCCAATGGCCGGACCGAGCAAACGACCAAATCAAACACACAGCTCAAGTGGAAAATAAAACCGTCAATCACGAGACACAGATCACAGCACAGATTACCCAGAAATGAGACCAGAAATGCGATCACTATGACAACCGGATCACAAATATGGTGTTGCAAGCGCACTGTTGAGCCCTCGCGCCACCACCCAGGGGTGAGCACTACGAATGGAAACGTCACGAGTTCTTGTCCGGGCACAGCAACAACGGTACCGATTGAAATGCATTCACACGCACCTGGTGCGACTGCCCGTTCATGTGCACGACGACGACGCTGCCGCCACTGTCACTCAATTATCCGCCCAAAAGGAAACCCGTTGACCTTTGTGCGCTGCCAGCTCGTGTCCCGAGGCTTGACTTGTCTGGAAATTGATATTATTCGCCGATCGAGATTTTGGTATCCCCCAACCTCCATCGATCAGCCGGCACAAAGAGCACGCCGATAATCGATAGCCTCCCCCTTCGCAAACCGTTTGACGTATGAGTCATAAGCCGAACAAGTTGCACACCACCTCGATGGCGGCGAGGAGAGGGCCATAAAAATCCAAAAGATTGCCGTGGGAATCTCGCCAGAGAGATGCCACTTCTTATGAAGTAATTTTTATAGCGACGTATAAATCGCGCCTTGTCGTTATTAACAGAGAGCGAGAAAGATCTCGGACCACATCATTACCGTCAACAGGCCACTAGATCATCTGCATCTGGTGGGGCTGTCGGCTGTGTCATGGCCGTTGTCATCGCGTAGCTGGGCGAGAATACGACCACTTCACGGGTGAGAGAGTGCCGTATCATAGCCCGGCGACAGGCACTTTAGTGATCTTCTGGCGGCTGGCAAAGACCAAAATGCGAGTCAACAACAACAATACAACACAGTCGAGCGAAGCCAGCCGAATTTCCGCGAATTATCGGGGAGTCTAATTTGAATTTAAGCAGATTGTGTTCGCGGCAAACGGGTGGTCGGCGCTGTCAAAGGCGCAAAACAACCACCACGACGTCGACTGGTAACATTTTGACAAGTTCTGAGGAACGGCGCAACAGTGGTTTCGATGGCGTGTGGAGGACATAATAACAGAACCGCACCGGATAAGAGGTGATCCCCGGAATTTTGATGAGTAATTCGCCGGGATGATGTGATGGGTTGGGAACATTTTGGCGTATTTTGGTATGCGACCGCACATCTGATCAAACAGAGGTGTGGGCTTGTAGTTGGCCACATGCGCTGACTGGGAAAGCAGTTTGTTCGCCATTGATGACATTGTCTGTCTAAAAGCTGACAGCGTTATTCTTGCTTGGCGCGTGTGGTGAAAGTGAGGCCCCAAAACGGACATCTATTTAGGCATGTTGATGGCGGCTAATGGAAGGAGTTGGAAGTGCTTTTCAGACCCCGATGGGAAATTAAAATGGAAAATTTGGAGAATTAGTTTCTTACTGTGCTGTCGTAGAAAAGTGACATGCACTTTATGTTCCGCTGCCAGACTCATCGCATGAAGGACGAGAGAGGTTTGGCCATAGAAAGGTTTAAGCGAAGCACAAAAGTGTGCTACTTGCTTTTATTCATGCATGTACTGTATGCCTAAATTGAATAATTGAACCTGCTAGCGACACTCTCCCGCTTCTGCTTCTTCTTCTTGTGACGCTACAGTCTGGTGTGAACCTGGAACTCAACCTCTCCATCTATGCCTCTCCATCTCGCACGTTCTTCCTTGATAACATGATGGGAGGAATTGGCCTGTGCACACGAGCCAATGTCGTTGATCGCGCTTAATAGGGCGAGCTGCCAACACTTTCCCCGCTGGTTACCATGTCAAGTTGACTTACAGTCTCCTCGCGGCGCAGCCAGGATGGTCAACACAACATCCGTTGTGTGTTGAATCAGCGAATGCAAGGATCCACCCTGCTCGAGGGTTTAATGACGGCCTGGCCTATTTAGTTTGTGCATTGTGCGTGAGGTTAACTCCCTCAACACATATACAAAATTCGGTTAAGGGGCGATAACAAGAATCGGTTAAGCGAGGTTCTTCTTTGCGCTTGACTGATGATGATGGATGGGCGGAAATGTTGATAGAATACCACTCCGCCTAACTTCCTCTTCTTCTTCTACAGTCCGAGGTGGACCTGGGGCTAAACCAACATGCCTCTTCAGCTAGCATGATCTTTCGCCAGCTGCCACCAGTTACGCAATCTAAGTTGAGGTCCTTCTCCACGTGTGTGCACCACCTTACCATAGACTGTCCCTTGTTGAGTTATTCCAATAGCTCGGATTCGAAAACTTTTCGGGCAGGAGCAGTGGTGTCCATACTCTCTACATAACCTAGCCATTTTAAGTTTTATCCGAAGACTCTTGATCTGGGGCACGTCGTCATACAACCCATAAAGTGCTCCGTTGAATTTTCTGCCTCAAGTGCCATCAATGCAAATAGGACCAAAAATCGCACGCAGAACCTTCCTCTCGAAAAGACTAAGGGCTTTCCCATCCGCTTTTAGTAATGTCCGGGTTTCCGCGCCATTAAGTAGGACGGGGATGATCAAGCAGTTATAAGCTGTTTATAAAGCGAGCTTAGTTCTTCGAGAGAGGGCTTTATTACTCAATTGCCTCTTGAGCTATGAGAAACAGCGATTGGCAAAAGTGTTTCTGCGTCCGATTTCGGAATTGGTGTTGTTTCCCCTATTAACCGTGGAGCCCAGGTAGACGAAGTCCTTGACTACCTCGAAGTTTCTGCTGCACTCTGTGACGCTCTGTCCAAGGCATCGGTGTTTGTGTTGCATTTTCTTGATGACAGCATGCACTTCGTTTTGCCCTCATTAACGGCCAGACTCATTTTAGCCGCTTCTGCTTCAATGCCGGAAAACGTCTCATTGATGTCTCGCTGTGTTATCAATCAAATCGATATCATCAGCGTAAGTTAGCAATTGGACTGGATTCTGGAAGATCGTGCCTCTGGTGTTGACTTGAGAACTACGCACGATCTTTCCAAGGGTAATGTTGAAGAAGTCGCGTGATAGTGCTTTGAAGTGTTTAAAACCGTATTTGACATTGATGGTCTCAGTAGGTTCATTACCGACCTAGGAGCAGCAAGAATTCTTCATCATTGTACACAACCCAAGGCAAAGGCTGATCCCTCATTAGGTGGTGCATTAGAATGGGAATCCTTTCTTGAAGACTGCACAAACAACACTGAGATTCCATTCAACGGGCATGCTTTACTCGGACTCGGACACTATCTTACAAATGAGCTGGTGTTTCCCCCCAACCAGACTATATCCAGCTGGTAGCTCGTGCTGTTGTTGTTGAGAGTCTTTGTAATACAAATCTTTATAATTTCTTTTGGGCTCTTAAATTAAAATGGGATCTTCAAAGGACCCTGCTGTCGTTGAGGAAACCGGGCTCTCCACAGGTGGTAGATTGTAAACTTAATTTTGTTGTTTCCCACTGTAGCAACTTTCCTTACCAATAGTTGGAACTTTAACCCTGATGTGGGTACAAACTATAGTCGGTATGCCATGCAAAAATAAGGTGAATGTCAACTTTCGCCAGCTGCGTACAGCGAGTGTCATTATTATACGGTTTTTCTTATGCAGGAGAAATTGTTCCTTTCTTTAGTCAGCTTTTTGGTCACTGTTGGAACCAGGTTATGTCATCGTTTTTATCCCGAGCATAAAAATATATCATTGCATAGAAAAAGAAATAAAAGCCGAATACGAATGTTGCATTTTATATTTCGGGATTGGGCAACCACAGTGTTGCAATCTGGCAACTGCCAGCTCTATCGCTAAGTTTGACATTTTTGAGGTTATACGTACTCAGAACGTTTTGACATACGAGTGCTACTTGTGTTGCTTTCAGTAACTTAAAAGATTCATCTCGCCTAAAAAATGGAATTAAATCGTTAACAATTTTCGTGCCATTATTTTTTTCTACTTTCGATGTGGTTTAACTCAACAACAGTGCATCGATGAACTTAATTCAATTTTTGGCGATGAAGATCCATGAAGGACCAGTGTTTATCGATGGTGTGGTGAATTCAACCGAGGTCGTAGTTCACTCCAAGATGAATTTCGTGAAAGTCGTCCAAAATCAGTTGTTGTTTCGGAAACCATTGATGCTGTGCGCCAACTGATATTGCAAGATCGTCATGTGACCTGTCGTGAGATTGAGACTACCTAAGGCATTAGTGGGACCAGCATACATTCGATATTGCATGAACATTTGACCGTCAAAAAAATTTGTAGGCGTTCGATTCCACACGATTTATCAATCGCTCGAAACTAGGCTCGTGTTGATTGGTCGAAAGAAATGCTCCAAAAATACGATCGCGGTTCTTCGAAACACGTCTATGACATCGCGACAGATGATGAATCGTGGATTTACGCGTATGAGCCCAAAAGTAAACAGGTAAACACGACTGTATGGGTGTTTCAAATTGAGCCAAATCTTACAAAATTTGCTCGCGCACGAAGCACTTCCAAGCAAGTGGTCGCCTGTTTTTTAGGAAAAACTGGACATGTCGCAACCGTACCACTAGAGCGACGCAGAACAGTCAGTTCTAAGTGGCACACAACAATTTGTTTACCAGTTGTCTTCCAAGAAATCAGGAAACCCAATCGCCGAAGACGGATCAGTCTTCACCACGACAATGCGGGCTGTCACACATCGGCTCAAACAACTGCATTCTTGAGCACTCAAAACATCGATTTAATGAGTCATCCGCCGTATAGTCCTGCCTTGGCACCGAATGACTTCTTTTTATTCCCGTACGTAAAATATAAAATGAGAGGTCAACGTTTTTCGACACCTGAAGAAGCGGTTGATGCGTTCAGAATGCATGTTTTGGAGATACCTCAATAAGAGTGGTAATTCGACAATTGGTTCAAACGCATGCAAAAGTGTATAGATCTTAATGGGGAATGTTTTGAAAAACAAGAAGGCTATTTTGGGTGATTAATGTTTGTGTTTGTTCTCTAATCCCGAAATATAAAAGGCAACGCTCGTACCATCTTTCCATGTAGCACTCCTAGGCGTCCTAAAAACGGCTCTCACATCCGATTCATTACAGAACATAGCATTTAGTGCAAAAGTCTTATAAAAGAATCACAAGGGTCGTATCTGATCATGTTAAGTCTTGGCCATGGGTGCAGAGTGTACTTAAACTGAATAGTACACCAAATCGGAATGTCGTTTAAAGCTGTGTACACACCTGAGGCCGAGAAGAGGTCTAGATAGCGATCCTCACTCGGCGCATAAGCCCTGGAAAAATTCAGAGTTGTGGTGGGCACTGGTATGACCAAGTACTTATAAAGGACTTAGATAGAGAGTTGGTGAATAGTTTTTCTTTAGCTTTCATCACCGTGCATTTGCTTGTTAAAAAGCTTGAAATCGATAACATGGATTTGGATCTTTTCTTGTTCACGCAGGAAGGCGGGCGCATTTGTTGGTGGCGCCCCCTATATGTCTCGGGACTTATTCAGTGATTACATTGGCTGCCCCACATCCATGTTGATTGAGTTCAGAAAGTTTTTTAAGAGGCCTATTGGGTTTCAATGTTTTTAAACTTCTTCAGATGAGGGTTAAGTTCCCTACAAACTTTGATTGTCAGGGTTGGATTTTCAAATATTCCTTGAGATGAAGTCCTTATTTTCAAACACCTTTCAAACTTCATCAAAAATCTTCTCAACGATTGTCAAAACATTACCTCATCGACAGAGCTTTGAAAAAAAAAACGAAATCTCTACAAGAATTCCAAGTGACCGCAAATGAAAAGCACTCTCCTCAGTCGGGCACATTTTGTGTCATCAATTAGACTTAAATCGCATCGTTGGTCGCAACGTTTCAATGTCACCACTTCGAATTCCACTTGATAGCCGTCATCGCAAATCGTGCCTCTCCCGAAGGACACAAAACCGATGTTCGCTAAGTCAAGATGCACAGCCGATAGGCGATGTTTATGGCCACGATCCACTGCAAACTCTGCCCTCATTCATCTTGAGTCCATCTCCTTTCGCCTGCGTAACTCAGCAGTTTGAGATCTGCCAATTTCAGAGAGATCTCGAGGTACCTGCATTTCCCCAGCGACATGATAGAATCTAAACACCGTCAATCTGCAGTCCCATCAGCAGGGGCTTAGCGTGTCGCGAGACACATCCCGGGCGGCCTTGATGTCGTTCCGAATTAAATTACCCATTAGCCGACCATTGTCGAGAGTCTGCTCCTTTCAGTGAGCAGAGTTCAGTAGCCTTTTGTGACAGCGCCATGTGACTTACGTCATCGCGAGGCAGACAACGACGCACAACGCTTACGTCAAATGAGTGGCAGTGGACGTTGTCCTTGGACTGGAGTATACCTCTTGAACGACACTGTCTCTGCGTGTCTGTGGCTCTTGCTTATGGCCAGTCTGACATTGACATGCCGACACATCTCATAAATCAAGGCGTGAAGCCACAACTCCAACCAGGTACGCAGCAGTCTGTTCACCTCTCCTGCCACCGGCTGACTCGTTTAACTCCCTAAATGACGAGGTCCACTCCGGCGACGCGGCTCCTTCCCCGACATCGCGCCGGCCGATCTGGTCTTGTTGCGGTGTTAATTGGTGGCCCCTTTGGCGGCGTGTAGTATGCAAATGTTCTCGGGTTTTGATCAAATTTGTTCTGCCGCCAGTTCGGTTGGGTGGTGATTTGTTGTGAAGCCAGTTCTGGTTCTGAATCGGAAGTGAATCACTTCTTTCGACTCGGATTACCATGAAATTTGGTATTTTTGTCTGGCGGGACTCACTGCCGGCCACCAACAGAAGACATAATCGATTGGGGAACGGTCCGGTCCGGTGGCGGCACGCGGGCTTTTTCATAATTTTTATTCTCCTCTGCCGAAGGCTAAAAGTCTGCGGTTCTGTGGAAATTTATTTCGAGTGTGGGTGCTGTGGGGAGCTGCGTTATTTATGGGATTTCGGATTCTGACTGGTTCCTGTTGAGTTGCGATGGTCATTTGGGTTATGACTAACAACTTTTTGAAAGTTCACATGTGTCCAGTTCAACAAACGGTTCTCTGATCTCTAACCAGGTAGATCATGCGCATAGATTGCCACTTGTCGTTTCCAATTTGCAGCAGCTGCTGCATGTGACCACACAACAGCCGGTCAAGAACATCTCCTCCGGTGCGTACCCTTCGAAGGAGGCCCTTTCCATACAGCGCTGGAATAACTTTCTCTCCATACGCCGTCGCACGCGGACCTTATCGACCACACTCGATCGCCCTGGCAATCCGCAAAAGGAAACCCAGCACAGAAGGGCACCCCGTATCTGTCTGCGTGTGTGTGTGCTACCTCTCAATTACGAGCCCATTTCTAGCCCTGCTGCCTAGACACGGAACCCATGCTCAACGAGTTGGGGTGCATCGCGTGCATAATTAATCACCTGGACTGCGGCAACTGCTGGCACTTGACATGGGCGCTTCGGAATTAATAAAATTACCTATCGGGATGCGGGCGCAATCCCAGTTCCACTTCTAAGCCCCAATCAAGGCGCACATGACGAGCGAATATAATTGCGGCGAATCCGTGTGCAGTCGGGCCGCGTCGGCGAGTGGGCGAGTGTGTTGCATGCCTGCAACAGGCCAGCGACTTTGAGCTGGACTCGTGACTAATTTTCCTAATGCCCAAATCGCTTGACGTGCACTCCACCCAGCAACAACGGCACAGCAGCGAGCGGTCAACATGACTACCGGCGCGACGCGGACGTTGTGGTGGTGGCGGTCATGTTGCTGGCTGCGGTGGTTGGTGGCGTGCGGCCTCCTGCTACACCCAGTTGACAACTGTTCATTTCGTATGCAAGACACACAGGCTTGAGCAGACTCCCTCGACAGGGCCAACCAGATTCGATCGCAGCCATGCGACACGGAGGGAGGCAGAGGTTCCCCTGCTCTTGGCCCATTGCTCGTGTACAAATTGACAAATCAATATTTTAGACACAGTCGTGATCGGAGCATTACCACGGGCATTATGACCCCAAACTGTGGCCGCGTACGCGCCCGTCCACTCGTCCATCCATCCGTCCGCCTCTGGCTCATCGGACATAAATCATTTTAATCGTTTCTGATGACGAGGAGACGAAGACGACAGCAATGGCCGCAGACGACGACGACAACTGCGACGACGATAAGCCTCGTTGCATGACTGTCGTTCGTCAGATGTGTGCTGCTCGGGCTGCATCAGCGTGTCTATCGACAGCCGTTGAGTACTCGGCTGTAGCTTCTAGCGGGTGGCGTTCTGTTGTATGTGGGTTACACAGCCGGCATCGTGGGTTAATTGATTATGGGTATTGATCAAAATTATTGCATTTTATTGGCATCGCGGCTGTGGATGTCCCCACAGTGGGTGGCCTGAATGGGATGATGAGCCTTCTGCCGTGACGAGGCCAAGTTTGGCTGGACGGCCGAATTTCGTGATTTGTGATTGCATGAGGTTGTGATCTTTGAGGCCGCAAGAGGAGAATTGTCAAGCAGCAGCCCCTCGTTGTAATTTTTTAGATTGATTTGAACAGGGTGTAGTTGGGCTGAGAATTTAAAAGTCGAGATTCCCTGCTGGACACCTCGAATTTTTCTAGGCACCACCTCTTTAGAGCTGCTGACAACACTCAACGAGTAATAACTGTCTAGGAACACCCTTCCCAAACTTTGCCGTTCGGAGTCGGCATAAAACTGTAGGTCTTTTCCACTTGTGAGAGAACAGTAGTGCGCACAACACGAGTAGTTAATGAGCAAGCTAGGCCCTGGCCCTCCTGTGGACTGTAGCGCCATTCAATTATTATTTCTATTGCGGTACTTTTCGAAGGACACTGTGGAGATTGCTGAAAGGGCCCTCGACGTAAGTTCTTCGACTATTCTTGCTTATAGACGTGGAAGAAGTTCAAAGCGGCTTACAGGGGCATCGCACTAAGCACAATTTGCCACCTTGGGAGCACCCGTGTCCTCGGTCAGGGCATCGGTCGACGGTTGGGTCTCCCTACAGCACAACCAGAGACGGCGTGACTCTCCAGGATGCAGGGTGACCAAGGGGATGCTCCCAAACGTAAGCAAGAAATCCGCGTCTTTTCTGCTATCTCTAGACAGAAACGAGTGCAGTAGACTTGTCGGACACTAACAGAACACTTTACCTTTGTTATGCACCTAAGTCGGCTTAGTGATGTCACTCTTTGCAGCGACTGTGAAGAAGGTGAAGACACTTCAGAGAATTTTCTCTGTCAGTTTCCCGCCTTTGTTTGTGTCAGGTGGCGGCTGTTGGCGCTGAGGTGGTGGGAACCGAAAACCTAAGTTCTATATCACAGAACCCTCCCTGGGTTTTTTTTTGGAAAATCAAGAAATTACATTAAATGAAGGTTGCCTGGTAGTAAAGGGTGATTTTTTAAAAGCTATAGGAAAGTTAGAAAGAACATAAAATTCAGAAAAATGGATAAAATCGTTATTTTTATCAATAGTACGGTCCATATAATTTCATGTTTGAAGATTATTTCATGCAAATGTTGACCTTGACTGCACCTCAAATGGTGCACCTGCTTAGTCCAATTTTGGCATATACTTTATACATTTCGGCCAGTATTTCACGAAGAAATGCTTCAATGTTGTCTTCCAATGCTTCAATTGAAGCGGGCTTGTCTGTATAGACATGAGCTTTAACATAATAATAATAATAATTGTTGGTGCTACAGTCCAAAAGGGGACCAGCGCCTAGCTTGCTCATCAACTACTCGTGTTCTGCGCGCTACTGTTCTTTCACGAGCAGAACTCCGCCACGGCGACCACTTTAGCCTTAGCTTTAAATCGTACGATCTAGGCTGCCAGTTGGCCGGTCTCGAGCGTGAAATAACATTTTCACCGAACTCGCCTCTCAATAAGTTCATTGTTGCGCGTGCTGTGTGGCATGTGGCACCGTCTTGTAAGTCAATGTGTCATGCATTTTGGGCAAAAAAACGTTTTATATCATCTCACGGTAGCGCTCACCATTCACAGTTACGTTACGATTCGCATCATCTTTTAAGAAGTACGGTCCAATGATGCCACCAGCCCATAAACCGCACCAAACTGTGACTTTTTCTGAATGCATTGGTAGCTCTTGCAATGCTGGCTGATATACACTCCAAAATCAAGAATTCTGTTTATTTACGCACCCATTGATCCAAAAATAGGCTTCGTCAATTTTTGACCATGGAATGGAAGAAACGAGCGATGAACTTTCTTTACAGAGCACGCAATTTGATAATAAAATTCAATAATTTGCAAGCGTTGTTCGTTTGTAAAACGACTCAAGGTTAAATTGTAGACCAAACTGAAGATGTTTGACAGCGAAACAAAACACGAAACATGCATCAGCTGTTAAAACAAGTGTTGCCAAAAAGATAATAGCTAAAAAATCACCCTTTACAATGGAACAGTATTTGAGTCTGAGCGCTCTAGTGCAGTATATCCCAAAGTGCAACAAAAAATTAGCACAATTTGAAATTAATATCCTATCAATGGCATTTTTAGGCAATTGGGATGGCACAATGGGTAGTAGCTGTTGAGATGGAAAATTAGACTAGCTGACTTCTTTAATATCAATTATGGGCAATCAACACAGAAGTCAACACCAGAGGCACGATCTTCCAAAAGGCAGTTCAATTGCTAGCCTACGCTGATGGCATTGACATTATTGGACGTACACAGCGAGCTGTCAATGAGGCGTTTGCTGGCATTGAACCGGAAGCGGCTAAGATTGGTCTAGAGGTTAATGAGGGCAAAACGGAGTACATGTTGTCATCAAGAGAGAACACATAACATCGACGTCTCGGACAGAGCGTCACACCAGGCAGGAGGACTTCGTCTACCTCGGCTCCCCGGTAAAAAAGGACAACAACGTCGATGTCTCGGACGAAGCGTCACACTAGGCATCAGAAATTTCGAGGTGGTCAAGTACTTCGTCTACTTCGGCTCCGCAGTAAACAGAGACAACAACATCAATACCGAAATCAATCGCAGAATCACTCTTGCCAATCGCTATTTCTTTGGGCTCAAGAGGCAATTGAGTAAAAAAGCCCTCTCTCGAAGGACTAAGCTCGCTTTATATAACAGCTTGATCACCCCAGTCCTACACTATGGCGAGGAAATTTGGACTTTACCAAAGGCGGATGAAGAAGCCCTTAGTCTTTTCGAGAGAAAGGTTCTGCGTGCGATCTTTGGTTCTGTTTGCGTTGATGGCACTTGAGGCAGAAAATTCAACGACGTCCCCCAGATCAAGCGTTATCGGATGCAGCTTAAAATGGGTATTTCATGTAGAGAGTATGGATACCACTGCTCCGGCCCGAAAAGTCTTCGAATCCGAGACATTGGGATAACGCAACAAGAGACAGCCTAAGGTTAGGTGGCGCACACAAGTGGAGAAGGACCTCAACCAAATTGGAGTGCGCAACAGGAGACAGCTGGCGAAAGGTCGCCCTGGCTGGAGAGGCATGTTGGTTGTGGCACAGGTCCGCCCTGGATAGTAGCGCCATAAGAAGTAGAAGTAAAAGGAGTGCGACAAAGAAATCATTAGCAAATTTTTGACGATCACTTTTAAAGGAGAACGGTGATTCACGTGCTTAGAACTCAATTACTGGTCTGGACCTTAAAAGCAACGAATAAAGAGAGCCTTACAGGTCTGGTATTTCATATGCCTTAGGTATCAGATTAGTAACGCAAGTAACGTAAGTAACGCAAGTCTAAACGCCTTAGTTACCCAAGCACCAAACTGAGATCATGCTTGAGGGGCAATCACCCCACCTTGGTTTGATGCGAAGCCTTTCTAAAACCTCTTCCGCTCTCTGGTTCGCAGCGCCCGGTTGTGAATGCAACTCCACACTGAGAAGGGATAGTGCCCTAACCGCTTTGCCTAGTTGTGAGCGAACAATCAACTAGAGAAGTCAGCACAGTACACTATCCTCGACTCTACCCGCGATGTTAGGTGGTAAACTACAGTCACCACGATACTCCCACAAGGGGGCCTACCGCACGGTCAGGCTGGAACCGAAGTTCCAAGGGCTCGTGACCTCCCATGGCACCAGAATATAGCCTTTGGTCAAGCTGTCACTAACAGTCAGGTTCCCTCGAAGCCTGTGGCTGTTAGCCGCCATTCCGCCACAGATGGTCTTTCCTCCGTTGTCACTATAAATAGTGATACGGATGTGATTTTAAATCATGTTTTTCATATATCCAGGCACATCATCGGGAACCCCTCTGTGGACAGTCGCGCCAACAATTATTAATTATTATTTGGAATCAGATTGTGGATCTTACTACTTTTCTGAACTTAGAGTAAATCGATTAGGTCGCCACCACATGGAATTTTGGCCAGAAGATGTTAAGACCTTTCATCATATACATCAATTCTGAAGCTACTTGGACTTTCATTTTAGCCATGTACCCAACACAGGCGAAGATTGAAAGGCTTAGCCTTCTTCTCCAATATGATCAGCAATCAAAAACTGTTTTAGAAGTAGACGGATTCCAATGCATTGAGTGCGGAGGAAGTTGTGCTGTGGAAATTTGCTATCCCACTGGGACAGTCCTTTAGGCACATTTGAGGAATCTTGAGAAATCGGACTGGAGAGACTCTACGGCACGCTTAAGAAAGTCCCGCGACTACACGTGTATGCATTGTTGGTGCACAATCGAAGTCCTTTAGATAGAGTTTTTATTTTGCTTATTCTTTTGGTTTTTCAATTTCACGCTTTTGGACCTGCAATATCGGCATTTGGTTTCGAGATCCATTACCAATATAAACTGACTTTTCCGGACCCAACTCAAACGTCAATAAATGTCATGCAATGTCTCCATCCACGTCCCGTCTTTCTCAATTGTGTGGCTCATAGCTGAAGTCTTATCCACACCTGATTTCCGCAACCTCAGTGGCTCATTCTCCATCAAGTTCCCGGACTTTCTCTCCACCTCAAGGCCACCGCCGCCGATCGATCCCACCGCGCCTTATTGTGGGTTGAGATTTAACAATCTCGCCAACGTACTAATAAGCCACATTCAGCTCGACACTCAATTAAAGATTATGTTCCCCCTTGACATGCCGTTTTATTGATCCGACAACGATTCCAGTTGCTGTCAAAACTCAGCCACTTTCCCATTAAAACTGGCATCTAACGATAATCACCCGCCGATCGCATAGCCTTAGCGCTATCATCAGCATCTCCAATATCACTGCAGACATCCGTGTCAGGATCTCGCACAGATTAGTTCAAAGCACCGCCAAAGTGACATGCGTCAAACACCGCGCACGACAGTCGGCAACATTTCGCACCGCCTCCTTATCTTATCGCCTCGTTAATTCACGTATTTTAGCAACAGTTATAAACACGGAGGCGCGGCGCATTGAAGCGCGGGGGCCTCCGTTGTCGCTGGCGTTGGCGACTCCTTAAGTAGCAATTTATAGTCACGGCAATGTTTTCATTTGTGTGACCCTCTCCTCTTGCCGGCCGGAGCGATGCTAATTAATTGTGTATTCGGTGACCGCTTTATGGAGGGGCATAAATTTTCGTAGCGCTCCAAGATCTTACCAGGAATCAGCAGATGATAAAAGTAAAAGGAACGCATGCGATTGTCAAATAGCGTTGCCGCCATCGCCACCGTCACCTCATTAGGCATAATATACGGCGGTGGGGGAGAGAGTGTCCGTCGCGAGATCGGTCACAGATACCGACGCGAAGTTATTAATTTGATCTCGATTCGAATGTGATTTGCGACGCCTTTGTGAGCACGGCCGACCGCTGACGGTCAAACGAGCGCCATGAGGGCTTGGAGGAGAAGCCACCGTGATCGCGGCTGTTTCGCCTGCTGTCATCATTACTGCCGCTGCCGACGACTTTTTTTTATGAGGGAACATAACATAAATCCTAATTAATTCAAAGATGTGCTAATTTGGTTGGTATTCGAATTCGAAAATTAATTTTGGAATTGTTTGCTTTTTTTTTGCTGACATTTTTTTCATGAGTCGCCTCTTGCTTAATGGTTGATAGTAGGGAGGTGGCTGCACTTGGGCATGGTGTGCGGCTTTCGCCGTCTTGCAGGGATTCTGGGAATTTGTTTTTTTTTTTTTTCGAAACATGCGAGTTTCTGCAATTGGGACACATGTGTCTCGAAACTCAAACCTCGTGTTGCAATCTGGCAACTGCCAGCTCAATCGCTAAGTTTGACATTTTTGAGGTTATATGTACACAGAACGTTTTGACATACGAGCTCCATGTGTGTTGTTTATAGTAACTTAAAAGATTCATCTCGCCCAAAAAATGGAATTGAATCGTGAAAATTTTCGTGCGATTATTTTTTACAACTTTCGACGTGGTTTAACTCAACAAGAGTGAATCAATGAACTCAATTCAATTTTTGGCGATGAAGCTCCATCAAGGACCAGTGTTTATCGATGGTGTGGTGAATTCAACCGAGGTCTTAGTTCACTCCAAGATGAATTTCGTGAAGGTCATCCAAAGTCAGTTGTTGTTTCGGAAACCATTGATGCTGTGCGCCAACTGATATTGTAAGATCGTCATGTGACCTATCGTGACGTTGGCTCAACCTTAGGCATTATTGGGACCAGCATACATTCAACATTTGACAGTCAAAAAATTTGTTCGCGTTGGATCCCACACAATTTGTCAATCGCTCAAAGAAAGGCTCGTGTCGATTGGTCGAAAGAAATGCTCCAAAATTAGGATCGCGGTGCTTCGAAACACGTCTATGACATCGTGATAGATGATGAATCGTGGATTGAAGCGTCTGAGCCCGAAAGTAAACAGCAGTCGACTGTTTGGAAGTTTCAAATTGAGCCAAATCCTGCTAAAGTTACTCGCGCTCGAAGCACTTAAAGTCAAATGGTCGTCTGTTTTTTCGGAAAAACTGGACATGTTGCAACTGTGCCACAAGAACAACGCAGAACAGTCAATTCTGAGTGGTACACGACCATTTGTTTGTCAGTTGTTTTCCAAGAAACCAGGAAAACCAACCGCCGAAGACGGATCACTCTTCACCACGACAATGCGGGCTGTCACACATCGGCTCAAACAACTGCATTCTTGAGCACTCAAAACATCGATTTAATGAGTCATCCGCCGTATAGTCCTGACTTGGCACCAAATGACTTCTTTTTTTCCCGTACGTAAAAAATAACATGAGAGGTGAACGTTCAGAATGCATGTTTTGGAGATACCTCAATCAGAGTGGTAAAAGTGGCTCGAAAATTGGTTCAAACGCATGCAAAAGTGTATAGATCTTAATGGCGAATATTTTGAAAAACAATAAAGCTATTTTAGATGATTAATATTTGTCTTTGTTCTCTAATCCCGAAATATAAAAGGCAAACCTCGTATTTCCCGGGATCATCCAGTCATTTTGCCACTCCATGATTTTTAAGCGATGAATATTGCTTTCATATAAGCACACAGTATTCAAGTTGCAAGTGTTTTCTGCGACTGGACGTTAAGGAGTCTTTTTCGTTTTTAAAAATGTGGTGATCCTGGAATTGCATGCTGAATGTTCCAAGTTTGATTTCACGAGGGACTAACTCAAATTCTTACCATTTTGGACTTGCCGGTAAAATTTTAAGGGAAATAGTTTCACCCGTTGTCGTCGTTCGGAATCGGTAATGAATTGTTGTCACAAAACACAAAAAGTTGGTGAAGATATTAAGCCCTGGTGCACTTACGGAATGGTGCGCCAACCAACTTTTATTAGAGGAAGCTGTGGTATGTATGGACTTGAAAACTTTTCTTTAAGTAAAAAATTTAAAAAACTCCAGTAGTGGCTTGTGGTACAATCAAAATATTTATGAATCGAACTTGACTTCGTTCACATGGACAGTAAGGGCACATTTACTCCGGTTCAGTGGTTGGACCCAATTTTCTACGACTCTACCACACATTTCGGTTGAACAGTGGCTTTTTCGCTCTAACTGCTGGCTCTGAACTCTACCGACGCCATCGGCTTGTTGGAGTACGCATATGACTTACCGTAGCCCCACTGAAAATAGTAAACATAACACGCAATAAGTCCCTGGACTGACATATAAGGGGCGTAACTCACAAAAAATCCCTCTTATTTGTAGGAGGTACGAACATTCAAATGATACCTGTCAATTATTAGGTAACAAGTTACAGTGCTTCAAGTGACGCACTTTTGCGAATATTAAAGCAAAGGAAAAAACAGAATTTCATGCTTGATGAAAAAAAATACTGTACAAGCTCAGTTATGGCTTGAAAAGTGTTACAGGACCTTTTGCCTCAGAACATCATAATGGATGAAACACGGATCCACCACTACCAGGTATACCGGTATGAAGTGAGCGCCAAGATACAAATGTCTCGATAGGGAACATTTGTTGTGAACGAGCCCCTATTTTTTTTTTTTTGTTTGCTATGACATCTGTGAAAAATATTTAGTATACATCAATTCATTGAACAGACAACATCATATTTTTTCATCGTGTTAAAAATGTCGAATTTTGTACCAGAAAGTGATGATTTGCGGAAAACATTCATTTTTTGTTTTCATTTGAAGAAAAGTGCAGCAAAGTCCCATCGAGTGCTTGTCGAGGCATATGGTGATCATTCTCTACCAGAAGCAACATGCAAAAGATGGTTTCAACGGTTCAGAAATAATGATTTCGATGTGAGAAATGAAGAACGTGGGAGACCACCAAAAAAGTTTGAAGACGCCGAATTGCAAACGATATTGGATGAAGATGACACTTTGAGTCAAAAGCAAATGGCAGCAATAATGAATGTTGCACAACAAACAATTTCTGACCGATTAAAAGCTACGGGAAAGATCCAAAAGTGTGGAAAATGTTTGCCACATGAATTGAATGAAAGACAGATGGAAAACCGAAAAAACACTTGCAAAATTTTGCTTCAAAGACACGAAAGAAAATCGGTTTTGCATCGGATTGCTACTGGCGATGAAAAATAGATTTATTTTAAGAATTCTTCTTTTTCTTGTTCGGGCGCTACAGTCCGGAGTGGACCTGGGCCTTAAACAACATGCCTCCCCAGCCAGCACGATCTTTTGCCAGCTGTCTCCAGTTGCGCACTCCAAGTTGGTTGAGGTCCTTCTCCACTTGTGCCACCTCTGTTGCGTTGTCCCAATGGCATGGATTCAAAGACTGTTCGCGCCGGAGCAGTGGTGTCCATACGCTCTACATGGCCCAGCCATCTTAAGCGTTGTATCCGTAGACGCCTCACCAGGCGCATGTCACTGTACAGCCCATAGAGTTCGTCATTAAATCTTCTCCTCCAGATGCCATCAACGCAAACAGGACCAAAAATCGTACGCAAAACTTTTCTCTCGAAGAGACCAAGGGCTTCCTCATCCGCCTCATTTTAAGAATCCTTAACGAAAAAAATCGTGGGTTAATCTGGGACAACTATCAACATCGACTGCAAAATCAGATCGATTCGGCAAGAAGACAATGCTGTGTGTTTGGTGGGACCAAAATGGTGTGCTGTACCACGAGCCCCTAAAACCTGATGAAACCGTCAATACTGATCGCTACCGACAGTAAATAATCAATTTGAACCATGTATTGATCGAGAAACTACCAGAATGGGTCAGAAGACACGGCAAGGTAATTTTGCTCCACGACAATGCACCTGCAAACAAAGTAAAGCCGGTTTAGGATACAATCAAAACACTTGGCTGGGAGCAGCTACCCCAACCGCCGTATTCACCAGACTTGGCTCCTTCCGACTACTTGTTTTCATCGATGGGACACGCATTGGCTAAGCAGCACTTTGATTCCTACGAGGAGGTCGCAAATTGGATGTCTGATTGATTTGCTTTAAAAGACGAACAATTTTATTGGCGTGGTATTCACGAATTACCAGAACGTTGTCAAAATGTGTACAATACAATGGTCAATACTTTGAATAAAATGTTTTAACTTTCCCATTTGTAGTGGTTTGCTAACTAACTTTACCATAACTAATGTTTTATTTTCAAAAAATTCATTTCATACCGGTATACCTGGTACAGTCCAGAATCAACTTGGCAGTCAGCGGAGTCCGATATGAAGAAGTAAAAATTTCAAAAAAAATGGTCCGATATGAAGGAGTGAAAATTTCTATTCAACCAAGACAGTGCCTCGTGTCACAAGTCCCTGGCTACCATGGCCGAATTCCACGAATTGGGCCTTGTATTGTTTCCGAACCCTCCAAATTCTCCAGATTTGGCACCCAGCGACTTGTACCTCTTTTCAAACCTCAAAACGATGCTCGCCGAGAAAAAATACAACTCGAATGAGCCTCTAATAAAAGTTGATTGGCCTACCATTCCACACAGGAACCAAGGTTTAATCTCATTTTTTTGTTTTTTCTACAATTGGCGCCCACTAAAGGGATTGTTTATACCTTTAAATGACTGGAATTAAGTCACAGCACGGGCCGAAGGTATAGAGGCGAAAGGAGGTACCGATGCACATTGGTTTTAAATGCCAATGTGGATTGTAATGGGGGAAAATACCTTTAAATGACTGGAATTAAGTCACAACACGGCCCGAAAGTAGGCGAAAGGAGGTACCGATGCACATTAGTTTTAAATGCCAATGTGGATTGTAATGGGGGAAAAATTGGGCTGGGAAGATCATTCCATATTCGTGTGGTGCGGCTGAAGAACGAGTCTCTAAACTTAACTGTGCGTCCGAAGTTGGGCTTAAGGGTGAACGGGTGAGCATTCCTAGCGAGTCGGGTATTGCGGGTGAATTCTTGAAGGGGAGGAATGCAGCTAGCTAACTCGTTGTTGAAACGGCAATAAAATAGTGATAGAGACGCAACGTTTCGTCGATGTTCGAGCGAGTCCATTGACATCGCAGCATTATTATCACCAATAAGTTTTATCGCTCGCTGTTGGACTCCATCTAATAGGTGTAGAGACGTCTTAGGAGCACCGGACCAGATAGGAGCGCTGTATTCAACCCTGGGCGGATGTACTGAAATGTCTCCCCACAGTTATTAAAAAAATATATTATAACTGGGGAACTATGCTACTTTGGCTGATGGAATCTGGAAAATTTATATATTTTTGTAGCTTTTCTTGAATTGTCATACGTGACTTGTATTGCGTACTCACGCTTCTTATCATACAAAGGAAACTGTTGCTCTTTGGGACCACTGTTGCACTTATTGTGCTTCATCTGCTTAGTGTGGTATTTTATTAAATAATATAACCTCTTAAAATTCACTCAGTCTAAGACGTTTTTTCAAAATCATTGCATCTTCGTCAGGCATGTTATTTCCATATTTTGGCTCAAACCTACAAAATGTGACATGTACGCGATTATGTTGAAAGTCAGAAATCGGTGGATTTCAGAGAAACTCAGTCAAAACGAAATGTGGAACAAAATGTGGAAATTAACCAAGACCCCAACCGTCATAAAATGCGTTCCAAAATCATCCGTTGACTCAATCTTAGTGCAACGAAAGCTTTCATTTCGGCAAAGAGGCTTACCCGAACAGCGGGATTCCACATAAATCCATCGCCTTCCGGAAAACTAACCGAATCAGTCTTGACTATGTTTTCCAATGAACAGCAATGTCATTCACTGAATTGTGATTAACTCTCGAACTCATCCCGCAGCACATGAACACGACACGCAGATATTTATAATGCGACTCCGTCACTTGGCTCTAGCCACTGCCCGCGCCGTCCTCGCCCCACAACTTGGTGACACTCGGTCTATTTTCAATCTCTGCGTTGGCCACCGCCGATGTTGTGCTGCAAGTGTGTGCGTCTCGGGGGTTTTTCCCACCTCCACCCCAAAAAGCAGACATTTTCCTATTAGTCATCGCAAATTGCCTGAGAAATCCAACACAAGTCTCCTTGGGGTAGTTGGCACGCTGTCCTACATGTCGCGAAACAGTGCTCGTCCACCCCGCCCGGCTTAAGTGCATATTTCCTTTGTAATCGCCTGAATGCACAATTAATACTTGGAGGGTACGCGGGCTCCTTTGCAGACGGACGTCCCGAAGACGACAAGCACCGTGGTACTGAATAATTAATGCAAGAAGCCATAGATGACGGCACCGCCACCGTCATCGCCGCTGTTTTGAGTCCAAGACCAGGAGGGTGCCCGAGAACGATCCGCCGAGCGGCCAGGGTCCGGAGTCAGCAACCGAACGATTTGATGGCGGGAAAGTGATATGCGTGGTCATATCAGTTATCCCGAGGAAGGTGCACGCACAGCAATCAGCACCAGTCACCTGCTCGGATCACGCCTCGCCCCGATGCGTCGAAGCGGTGTCACTTTGAAAGTGGATCTAGGTGAGCTGACATTTCTATTATGATTTCGATTTGCCGTTTGATGACGATGGCAATGGCGATGGGGTTGGGGTACATTAGCCGCACAACTGCTGACAGTGAAGCACTTGATATAGCCTCTGACGTTTGTTTATGGACAGCGCTGGGAGCGCACATGGAAAACAATGCCAAAGCAAGAACATCAAAGCAAAAGGGCCCAACTTCGAGTTTGTCGGCAGCCGACAAAGCTACCGAACTCTTTGAAGTCACCGAAATGCGCTGCACCGGTGAGCGGCATCGGGTGGCCGGGGGCACCAATTGCTGACCTGAGCCAAGAGCCATGTCAGAATGTTTCAGCAAAGTTGTTTAACTGTTTATTCTAACGTGCGCTCACGTGTGTGCATGCAAGAGTATTCATTCCTGGATGTCGCATGGTTCCGGGGAACGATGTGATCCTTTTGGTTTCAATGGCCGCTCAGCACGGTGGAGTTGGACTTGGCGGAGATGATATTCAATTACCCGGACATGGGATTAGTTGTGTTTGCAGTGCTTTGATGTGGTCGCTGTGCACTCGAAACGGGGTCGGATTTTATGTAGGGTAACGCGAGGCAGTGACTCATCGTGAGAGGACACTTTGACCTCTCTGATGAACTGAATTGTTGCGAGGCGCAATAACGATATATTTTCTGGAACAGCGTTGCCAGGTTGGGGCAGCTCAGCTGGTTGGTTGTAATCGATGCGAGCCTGTTCTTCGCTTTGAGATCGAGTTACAGAGAATGGAGGGTATACATGGATTTTGAGGAATCACGCAATCAGTCATCATGGATGAATTGCAATGAGGGAAGACAAGGAACTTCTTTTTTGTTGTGTCCAACTAGTTGAATCTTCTTCTTGTTCTTCTTGTGGCGCTGCAGTCCGAGGTGGACCTAGGAGTTAACCAACATGCCTCTCCAGCTGGCCAGACCTTTCGCCAGCTGTCTCCAGTTGCGCACTCCAAGTTGGTTGAGGTCCTACTCCACTTGTGTGCGCCAGCTTAGTCTAGGTCGTCCTCTGTTGCGTTGTCCCAATGGCTCGGATTCAAAGAAGTGAGATCCACTAGTTGAATCATCACTTTTAATTGGTTCTTATTTCTGGGCTTATCTTGTGCAAGAGAGCTTGAGAAACTTCCATTGAAAGTAAGGCTTGTTGTCATCTAGTAATTTGGCAGCACGTATGATTCTACAACATTACCAAGGCTTGTGTTATCGAACTCTTTTTGAGCTCGGGAACATTTAACTGAAGCCCTCTGGCTGAAGCCCTGCCTGGTAGTACTGGTCCTTTGTACTAACAGGCAGTTAACTAGAATGGTCCTCCGGCAGAATAACCACGAGCACTTCTATCATAAGAAGCCTAGGTTTCAGTTTCCATCACATGAACACCGAACTGCTAGCTCCTAATATAAGCAAAGGACAGACATTGACAGAGTGTCCTCACCTTGTCAGCAGGTGTCGTACAATTTCATCACAATTACATCACGCTTTAGTGCTAACGAAATGTAAAGCCTTCCATTAGTACGCCAACAAGCCACCTTCAGTCTTTCCAGTCCAGAGATGGCAGAAATGCCACTGATTTCTTGACGATGTTTGGAAACATGCAAGTGATCAACCTGCATCCTGGAGACTCATGCTTTCTCTGATTGTGTTGTCTAGAGAGCCAACTGTCGATGGAAGCCCTGATTAAGGCAGCAGGCAGTCCCAAGATTCCCAAGTTTTCAGGCCCTATGAATGCCTGCTGGGATCCTTAAACGCCTTAGAATCGTAGTGCAGCAGAATAGGCCTGGTATGTCACTTACGACGCTCTATGAAGAAGCGCTAAAAAGGTCTTAGGTTCAGGAAGTGATCGAAAATTTTAAAGCTTCTGATTCTCTCGAAGCAGCTTAGTCGCCCAAAGCACGGAAGAGTTCTGAACACCTCTTCAAAGGCTATGGCTATGAAGCTCACAAAGTGTCAAGGCCCCGCATCCGAAGTGAATAAATGATTGAGATTGACAAGAAGTTCAGTTTGAATCAATAAACCTAAGAAGCTGTACTCCGAAACTTGTCTAAGGGCAGCATCACAAAAATTGATCTTGAGCAGACAACCATCAAACAAGCTGAAGCCCTAAGCGCGGCTTTACCTGTAAGCTTCATGTGATTTGTGCGACTGAACTGGCACGGGGTAGCAATCTGGCAAAATGGAAAAATAGTAAAGAAACAATCGATTTCAGACTCTCCTCCCGTACACTCGATCTCTGAACCTTCCGAATGGCAACATTGACTCGGATCATCACCTTGTTGCATCCAAGGTAAGAACCCGGATATCGAGAAATTTGCGGAGTCAAGACAAGCCAATACGGTTTGACATCGAAAAGCTACAATCGCAACAGATCGCTGGGAACTTTGCCGACCGAGTCTCCATGAAACTCGCTCAGAGTTCGACGCTTCCTGCACTAACCATAGAAGAAGACTGGAAGTGTGGTCAAAAAGCCATCAAAGAAGCTGCCACTGATGTGTTGGGTTTCACGTCACCACCCAGAAGGAACCAGAAGGAAACGACGAGTGCAGGCAAGCGCATGCAGCCAAACAAGACGCCTATAGGGCAACGCTGCATCGAACAACGAGGGCTGTTTGTGAGCTCTACGAACAGGGAAGAAGATAAGAGCACCGGTTTCCAAGAGGAAAAAAGAAGGAACATGAGAAGCGCGCGGTCGAGGAAATGGAAAGGTGTTATGGCAGGAATGAAGTCCGAAAGTTTTACCGAAAATTAGAACAGCCATCTGGAGGATACAAGGGTCAGACCGAAGCCTGCCGGGATCAAAATGGACAACTCGTGGTAGAGTCGCAGTTTGTGCTGAGAATCTGGAAGGATAATTTCTGCAGATTCCTTAACTGCGATGACGGCCCAAATTCCGCTCTTAGGCAGAATGTTCTATTCAATTTGGACGATGATAGAGAAGAATTCCGTCCCCCCGACTTAGACGAGGTGAGGATAGTAATATACAAGCTGAAGTCGAACAAAGGTAATGGAGCGGACGGACTGACCGAAGAACTATTTAAAGCAGCTGGAGATGAGTTGGTTGGATGCATGCACCAGCTCATCTGTAAGATATGGGCGGAGGAAAGCATGCCCGATGAGTGGAATCTCAGCGTCGTTTGCCCGGTTCACAAAAAGGGAGACCTTTTTGACCGCACCAACTACTACAATAAGGGATTAGTCTCCTCAGCATCGCATACAAGATCCTCTCGCCGTATTGTGAGAGCGTCTGAAGCCTTAGTCAATAACCTGATAGGTCCCATTCAGTGTGGTTTCAAACAAGGAACCAGACCAGATCTTCACATTACGGCATGCGGTCATCAATAAAGGGCACACAACATCACATTAGGCAGCAGAAACTTAAAGATAGTTAGGTCCCGTGTTTAACAGGGACAACAACATCAGTACCGAACTCAAACGCAGAATCACTGTTCCCAATCGCTGTTTCTTTGGGCTCAAGAGGCAATTGAGTTATAAAGCCCTATCTCGAAGGACTAAGCTATCTTTATATGACAGCTTCATCATCCCAGACCTACTTTATGGCGCGGAAACTTGGACATTAGTAAAAGCAGATGAGGAAGCCTTTTCGGGAAAAAAGTTTTGCGTACTATTTTGGTTCCGTTTGCGTTGACAGCATCTGGAGGAGAAGATTTAAAGACGAGCTCTATGGTCTGTACAGCGACATGCGCCTGGTCAAGCGTCTTCGGATACAACAACTTGAGATGGCTAGGCCCTGTAAAGCGTATTGACACCACTGCTCGGCCCCGAAAAGTCTTCGAATTAGAGCCATTAGAACAAAGTAACAGAGGACGGCCTAGGCTAAGGTGGGGCACACAAATGGAGGAGGACCTCAACCAACTTGGAGTGAGCAGCTGGAGGCAGCGGGCAAAATATCGTGCTGGTTGTAGAGACATGTTGGATGAGGCCAAGGTCCAAGCAACACAGAAGGAGGAAGAAGACATAAATGATTTTGTAGCCGAACGAGATAAACTATTTGAATTGACGGAAATGGAATAAGAAGCATAGGTCCAATTCTTAAAAGGGGAAATTTAATTAGCCTTACAATGAAACTCTTTACTGCAGGACGAGCCAATGGGTGTTAAAAATGAACAAAGAAATGCCAAAAAGAGAACAAAAATTCTATGAGTAAAAATTATTCACCAACAAACTTACTTGGCCCTTGGAACTGGTAAGAGTCAGCCACAAACGAAATTGGATGTCTCTTACCCTTAGCAGACATTTAGCCTTTATTTGAATATCTTACTGTATGTGATTCGTTGTTGGAAGCGCTTTCATCTTTTGATTCAGACGAAATTCGCGAATACAAACGAGTTCCTCTGCACTCACCTCCATTCGTCCCAATTGAAGCCGTAGCCACAAAAAGGTCTCTGTCCCATAAGTGCATCACCCACTACCCACGCCGAGGCAAAAGGTCACCTCCGCACACTTGAGGCAGGTCGGAACATTCGTAAAGATTTATAATCCCCACGTTGACGTTGCATGCTCAATTGCATCACGCAACCATCCCCACGGCACTCCAATCGATTGAAGCTCACCTAAAGGACACGTGCGGCAACACCAGAACTGGTCAAAAGTTTTTTCCCCCAGGTCCCCAGACAAGTGGCGGCATTTAAATGCATTCCCCGACTCCTGGCGACGACAACAGTGGTGGTTGGAAAACGTTCCATTTTTTCCACGGACTGTCTGGCGCACCGATCATTGCCATTTTAATTAAAAGGTGAAACAAATCGTCATCGTCGGTGGCGCTACCTTTCACTGTGCACCGCAGGTACAGAGAAACGCTGGGAAGTGGCAAGCACCAGCGACAATGGTAGCGCAACATGTCGCTTCCCTGCGGTTTTGTGGCTGTGTTTCCTTTCGATGAATGCATCTGGCCGGCATTACTGAGGAGCTTCGCTTTAATTGACACTAATGCCTGGACCTGCATGTGAGGTGATGTTTGGAAAACGAAAGCCGACGTGTACTTCTGCTCGCAGCCCATTAAGTCGATTTGAGTCCGTCGTATGGGGGCCAGACTGACTGTGCACTTGCAGGTGCTTGTGACTTACGCAACGGCAATTATCGTGAGTGCGTTGCATGTCCAAATAGGGATCGATTTCATCATTAAACTCTGTGTGGAATGACACCGGCTGGTGCGAGGTGAGAGTGCGAGTGGGTCTTCAATGTAAAATGAAATGACTTCCTAAAAGTCTTGAAAGCCTGAGTCCGTAGGGTGCACAGAACTGCTTTAGATCTGCACTAATATCTGCTACCGTACTCCCGCAAGTGTGCCTTCTGCGCGGATGCAAACCTTTTAGAAGAGGCCACGTGCTGTTCTTGCAACTTGTTCAACATTGCTCTGGATAAGGTTGTGCAGACTTCGCTCGCAAACAATAGTGGCACAACCTTCCAAAAAAGCCGTACAATGGAGAGCACACGCGGACTTTGTACATTCCTTAACCATCTGACAGACGACGCAGAAGAAGTGTTCGCCAAAGCATTCATATTCTTCTGTTTAGTCTCAGAGTCACACCTAAGTTCTATCCACATAACCTATAATTTCACAACCTACGTTCCACATACTCAAGCAGTTTTAAAATAAGTGTCGTGCTCATGTACCGTACAAATTGCACATTTAGCTTTTTCAGGCCATATCACTGCGCTCACATCGAATTGCGACAGTGTCTCCAACTGCCCCGCTTGACCTAGGTTACCGTTCAAGTCTCTGTAAACAGAAACTTGTGTCACCTTTGATCAAGAGCCCCCGCCAAGCGGCGTTACTTCAGCTTTCCGGAAATCCCCAAAACGAGTCGTAAACCCCTTAACTGTGGCCATTAAAGCTCCCGCGATGGCAAGTGCCGGTCAATCAACAGCAGCTCCGAGCACTGCTGCACGTAGTCAACTGCAGCAGCTTCCCCAACAGCTTCTCAGCGCAGCGCAGCCGCACCAAACAAGGCACTAACCACTAATTACTCGGCTTAACGATTAATTAATTTGTCGTAATTACCCGAAACATTGAGTCGCACGTTTGCGTTCGCTTTGAAAAAAACGTCCAAAGCCAGTGCTCCCGCCGAGCGAAATGCACATGCTATGCGCTGTCCCTGGAGACACACTGGTTCGACGTGTCATCACCTTAAACTCATAAAAGCAACCGCTTACCGCGCGCACTATATTGGCGAAGCGGTTGTCCGCGATACGCGGTGTAAGGACACCGTCGTGTCCGTCTACCGGAAGGGGGAGTCGCTTTAGTGCTTTTATTTTGCTTAATTACAGAAACGAAGGCGAAGCGTCAACGAAAGGAGAATAAATGTTTTCCTGCAACTACGTTCCTGATCCGATGCAGCTGGACGCTGCCGACGTTTCAAATGCGATGCGGGCGGGGGCTGACGGCGAAGCGAAGATGGAAAATTAGGAATTTTGCCAAAAGCGCCACTCACTCGAAGTGCGACGAGATGTGTACCGTTGCCTCCCGCCAAGCAGCGTGTACACAGCACGCGCTTTGCTTGGAAGCGAAACGATGTCGCGCACGGGCCGAGTTGTGCTATTGTTGACGAAAATAAAACGAAACACGAGATTGATAGTTTGTGATGACTGTGCGTGTGAGACCGCAGGAGGTGGTCGCAAGTGTGGGCTCCCGGGAATCGCTTTGTGAAAGGGACACACTTCCGCGTTAAATCAGATGCAACATTATATCGTCCCAAGTGGCGTCGAAGGCCAAGGCAGCGCTGGGCCGATGGGATGGGAAAACATGTGGCAAATGAGAGCTGGGGAAATCCTATTTTCAAAGGTGTTAAGTATACGCCACAGTTTTGAGTTTGGGCAATGTTCATCAGAGTCAAAGTCTCTAGGGCTTCCTTTTGGAAAACTGGGTACAAACGATTCCCTTGACCTTGGAAATGATGACGAGAGTGAACCTGAACTTTTGCGAATCTGCCAAGAGCAGGGCTCTGTTGACCCGAGTTTTCGTACCCAATATTGTGTAACGATGAAGCTTCACTTGGTTCAACGAATTCGTACAAAGACAGAGCTTCTGTATTTGGAGTCACAATAGCAGTCAAGCGTAGAGACGCTGTTGCATTGCCAAAAGGCGACTGTAAAGTATGCTTTATGTGTTGCCGGAACAATTGGTCTGTACTTCTTAAAAACAATTCACCCCAAAAGTCAGTCAATATGGGTTTGTGTATAGGATTTAGGTGTGGCTCTGCGACTAAACAGAAGGATACCAAAATATGAATACTTTGGTCGAACACATTTTCTGCGTCGTTTGCCAGATCGGTCAGATATGTAAGATTTCTTGGAAGGTTCACGTTTGCGAGTCAAGTCTGCACATCTTTCTCAAGAACGATGTTGAAGCAGTCAATGGATGTAGAGCGATGAAAACTCTCCCTTTCGTTCATCAATCGAATGATCCACGTGCGCTGTGGTTTTAACAAGATTGAGATACATGCCAACCAGCTCGTGCCAGAATTGATTTGTTGGAGGGAACGCTTGGTAAACACAAGGTGCGGACCCGAGAATGGGCCAACAACGGTGTGCGATATATAGCCTCTGGACTATCTTGTGTGGGCTTATGTCAAATCGGTAGTCTACACCGAAACGCACGAACCGATTGAACACTTCGAGAGCAACATTTAACTCGGATTAAACGAGACACTCGGTTTGCCCAACCCAGGCTTTTCGGTCCTAATGAGTGAACTACTCCTACTCTATGATGTCGAAATCTGGACGTTACCGAAGGCGAATGAGGAAGCCCTTAGTCTTTTCGAGAGAAAAGTTTTGCGTGCGATTTTTGGTCCTGTTCGCGTTGATGGCATCTGGAGAAGAAGATTTAACGACGAACTCTATGGGCTGTACGGCGACATGCGCATGGTCAAGCGTCTACGGACACAACGCTTAAGATGGCTAGGCCATTTAGAGTGTATGAACACTACTGCTCCGGCCCAAAAAGTCTTTGAATCCGAGCCATTGGGACAACGCAACAGAGGACGACCTAGACTAAAGTGGCGGACACAAGTGGAGAAGGACCTCAACCAAATTGGAGTGCGCAACTGGAGACAGCTGGCGAA
This sequence comes from Eristalinus aeneus, assembly GCA_955652365.1. Classification (NCBI taxonomy): domain Eukaryota; kingdom Metazoa; phylum Arthropoda; class Insecta; order Diptera; family Syrphidae; genus Eristalinus; species Eristalinus aeneus. The sequence continues at coordinate 36,518,252 of OY019133.1, forward strand.
AGATCGTGCTGGCTGGAGAGGCATGTTGGTTGAGTCCCAGGTCCACCCCGAACTGTAGTGCCACAAGAAGAAGAAGAAAGTGTGAACGACTCGAAGTCAGATTTTGATAATTTTTTTGTGCCAAAGCAAAATGTGTGGAAAATACCTTGATTTTCAAAACGTTTCAGTAGTTCTCAATGTGTCATCCTTTCGATGTGCCCAAGAAAGCATCGCACACTGCACGCAAGCGGCTCTGCGGTAAGTAGACCCAATTCCGTCGAATTACTTGCTGTCCACACTTCAATATTTTTTTCAGCATACCTTCGCCTTCAAAATACCCCCGACGGAGAAATCAAATGGGTTTTCGTTCAAGGGATTTGGGATAGTTTGTGCCGAAGAAATAAAGTGCAAAATATTGTTTTTTAACTTATCTTAGTGAACGCTGGACTTAAGAGACTTTGCCGAGTTTGGTTGAAATTTCCACAGTCTCCGACCGGATTGTTCTCTGCCCAAAGCGTCAATACCACTTCTAAGACAATTTCACGGTGCGAAAATTCAAGTGAAAAGCGACCATCGGCGTTTATGTCAAGCCAACAATCACCATCAACGGTGATAATGCTTTCCGGTGGCCATCATTAGGAATAAAGTTTCGAAGAACCTCTCTGACAAGTTATTTCGGTTGCTGACATTAATATTTCGTGGGCTACGTACATAAGAGGTGGCCGCCGAGGCCTAGAGTGCGACAATCACACGCTGAAAGGTCTAGGTTCGATTCCCAACTGGAAACCTCGAATTTTTTACGGCACCACCTCTTTCGAGCTGCTGACAACACTCAAGAGTAATAACTGTCTAAGAAAGCTTCTCAAATTTCGCCGTTCGAAGTCGGCGAAAAACTGTAATTCCCTTCTACTCGTGAGAAAACAGTAGCGCGCACAACACGAGTAGTTGATGAGGAAGCGAGGCCCGGTCCCTCTGTGGACGGTCGCGCCAACACTTACTTACGCACATCAGAGACCAATTAGCAGACAGTCAACTCACTGGTCTCCCGCGTTTGAATTCATTTTTTAAAACATATCCTTTCCTTGAACAGCTGATTCACAGACTTAAATTGTTTCTATTTTTCAATCAAACATCAATGCATTTGTTACATCTTGGGATAAGCTTTTTTAAACTGTCAAAAAAATAACTTTCCTCTTTGTCTGCAAAATACCCATTTATTGCCCACTTGAGTTCTTCGTCATCCGAAAATTTTTTCCACGAAGACATTTTTTCAGATCCGGAAACAGGAAATAATCACTAGGGACAAGGTCTGGACTATAGGGTGGGTGTTGGATTTCTTCGAAACCACACTCTCGCGCAGCAGCCTTGGAAACTCGCGCCGTATGAACAGGAGCGTTGTTATGAAGAAGCAACACACCCGCTGAGAGTTTACCCTGTCTTTTCTTTTTAATTTCCTTCCGCAAATTATACAAAGTGGAAGCGTAGGATGTGGCGTTGATGGTTTCACCTTTTCTTGTACTCAATGAGCAAGATTCCCTTTGAGTCCCAAAAAACTGTGGCCATGAGCTTCCCGGCAGACGGAGTGACTTTTAACTTCTTCGGGGGGTCCGTTCTTTTTTTATGCCACTGCATGGACTCTTGCTTGCTTTCAGGGGCAAAGTGGTGAACCCATGTTTGATCCTCAGTAACAATTCGATCCATAACACTGTCCGCGTTCTCACTACACATCTCTCATCACAAAAAGTCTCTACAGCATGCGATTTTCACATTTTTTTCTGAAGCGCTGTGAGCATTCGTGGCACCCACCTTGCACTGACCTTTGAAAGCTTAAGATGGTCATGAAGAATGGTGTGAATGGTTTGAATTTGAAAGCTTGGTGATCTCTGCCATCATTTTCATCTTTATTTGGGCATTCCCAAGAACAAGTTTTTCGACTTCTTTGATACTTTCAAGCAGTACGTTGTACCGGGCGCCGGAGCAGGGGTCGTCTTCAATGCTCTCTCTGCCTCTGTTGAATTGATAATGAAGGTGCGGAACCCTGGTAAACAGCCTTCACCTCTTCATGAATAGTTTTTTGACTTTTTCCTTTCTTAGTGAGAAATTAAATTACAGCGCGATGCTCAATTTTCACCATCAACGTTTCAGTTTCAGGAAACTAGAGGTAAAACGCGAATTAATAATCATTATATTATTATTAAATGAAATCTTACATGGATGCAGTAATTGACATAAAAACTCAATTTTTTTTTTTTTTTTTTTGAAAATAAAACACTAATTATTAATGGGAAAGTAAAAACGTTTTACTCAAAGTATTGGCCATTATTTTCTACACATTTTGACCACCTTTCTGGCAATTTGTGAATACCACGCCAATAAAATTGTTCGTCTTTTAAAGCAAACCAATCAGACACCCAATTTTCGGCCTCCTCGTAGGAATCAAAGTGCTACTCAGCCAATGCGTGTCTTATCGATGAAAACAAATGGTAGTCGGGAGGAGCGAACTCTGGTGAATACGGCGGGTGGGGTAGCTGCTCCCACCCAAGTGTTTTGATTGTATCCTGAACCGGTTTTGCTTTGTGTGCAGGTGCATTGTCATGGAGCAAAATTACCTTGCCGTGTCTTCTGACACATTCTGGTAGTTTCTCGATCAATGCATGGTTCAAATTGCTTATTTACTGTCGGTAGCGATCAGTATTGACGGTTTCACCAGGTTTTAGGGGCTCGTGGTACAGCACACCTTTTTGGTCCAAACAAACACACAGGATTGTCTTCTTGCCGAATCGATCTGATTTTGCAGTCGATGTTGATAGTTGTCCCAGATTAACCCACGATTTTTTTCGTTAAGGATTCTTAAAATGAGGCGGATGAGGAAGCCCTTGGTCTTTTCGAGAGAAAAGTTAAGTTTTGCGTACGATTTTTGGTCCTGTTTGCGTTGATGGCATCTGGAGGAGAAGATTCAATGACGAACTCTATGGGCTGTACAGCGACATGCGCCTGGAGAAGCGTCTACGGATACTACGCTTAAGATGGCTAGGCCATGTAGAGTGTATGGACACCACTGCTCCGGCCCGAACAGTCTTTGAATCCATGCCATTGGGACAACGCAACAGAGGTGGTACAAGTGGAGAAGGACCTCAACCAACTTAGAGTGCGCAACTGGAGACAGCTGGCAAAAGATCGTGCTGGCTGTGGAGGCATGTTTTTTAAGGCCCAGGTCCACTCCGGACTGTAGCGCCCGAACAAGAAGAAGAAGAATTCTTAAAATAAATCTATTTTTCATCGCCAGTAGCAATCCGATGCAAAACCGATTTTCTTTCGTGTCTTTGAAGCAAAATTTCGCAAGTGTTTTTTCGGTTTTCCATCTGTCTTTCATTCAATTCATGTGGCAAACATTTTCCACACTTTTGGATCTTTCCCATAGCTTTTAAACGGTCAGAAATTGTTTGTTGTGCAACATTTAACATTGCTGCCATTTGCTTTTGACTCAAAGTGTCATCTTCATCCAATATCGTTTGCAATTCGGCGTCTTCAAACTTTTTTGGTGGTCTTCCACGTTCTTCATTTCTCACATTAAAATCATTATGTCTGAACCGTTGAAACCATCTTTTGCATGTTGCTTCTGATCGAGCATGATCGCCATATGCCTCGACAAGCACTCGATGCGACTTTGCGGCACTTTTCTTGAAATGAAAACAAAAAATGAATGCTTTCCGCAAATCATCACTTTCTGGTACAAAATTCCACATTTTCAACACGATGAAAAAATATGATGTTGTCTGTTCAATGACTTGATGTATACTAAATATTTTTCACAGATGTCATACCAAACAAACAAAATAAGGGCTCGTTCACAACAAATTTTCCCTATCGAGACATTTGTATCTTGACGCTTGACTCTTCATACGGGTTTAGCTGGTATATATAACCACAGCTTCACCCTCATACCGAGAATATATTTAACGCCCCTCGTAGATGGTGCAGAAAAATATTTAGTATCCCATCTATTTTCACGGCTTCACCTCTTTCGAGCTGCTGATAACACTCAAAGAGTAAAATCTGTCTAAAAACACCCTTCTCAAACTTCGCCGTTCGGAGTTGGCAAAAAGCTGTAGGTTTCTTCAACTCGTGAGAGAACAGTAGCGCGCACAACATGAGTAGTTGTTGAGCGAGTTAGGCCCTGGTCCCCCTGTGGACTGTAGCGCCGTCGAATTATTAATTTTAATTTAGCTTTGAGCCCCTTATATTTTCTTCAACTCATTGAAGTACAGACTCTTGAAATAAGGGATTAATCCAACTTTCGATTACAGACGTCTTCCCACCTTAACAAATTCCTCACTCAGTGTGTTCCAATAAAACCGTCTGTCACTACGCGACACGCCAATTCACTTCGGGAATAAACACATCCAAAACTCTTAAGCAATGACTTGCTATTTATGCTCACCTCAGCTCGCAACGTTGCAAAACTCTTGTGACTCTTCACAGGTCATTCCCAGTCAAAAGTCCTTCCTCCCCCCCTGTGACATGTAACACACTTAAGTCCCACGAGCTTGTCGTGTGAGCTTACAAAGCACTCAGTCATTAATTTCATTTGAATCCTGTGTCATCCACGACTACTGCTGCGGCATTATGTCTCCAGATAAATCAATAAATCCGTCTACAAGGGCAGGGAGCGTGCTACGTGATGAATATCCTTTTGGCAGCAGATAATGATGTACCCTTCTTGATTCGCTCAGGGACAATGGATTGAATGGAATTAACACTTTCATCCGTTGCTCTGAAAAGATTACACAGATTCCATTAGGCGACAAATGAAATGATACCTGCGTCTGGACGTTGATTCAATTATTCTCATGCTCATTCCGTTGGATCTTTTCAGTCTCACAGGTGCATCTTCTATGCTCCAAGAAGTGTGTTTCTGCATATCTAAGCGAATTTGGGACAGGTATGTCCCTTCAAAGAGAAAGGACAAGAGGGCTTTTCTTGAAGAATGACTTAAATGTCTTACTTCTTCATCCCACGAATCGTTTGTTTAGACGTGTAATTGAATTCTTTAAGGAAGACGTCACAAACTCACTTCCTGCCGCACGCTGTTCACCCTCAATTATCTTTCGCAAACACAGCCTACACATCCACAGTGGCAGAAGGCCCACTTAGGAAATCCACAATCTCACCCAAGTTCAAGTTCAAATTCTGTTCATGCCCCGTGGGTTATTGACATTCTATCAAGAATTCCCGTTCGGAGGACGCACGGCCTTCCTCCCTTCCAGCGAACTCGGGGACTTCTAAATGTCAATGCGAGTCAAAAACATTGACGCACCAACATTCAAGCACGCCCGCCCAACCGTGCGTCCGCCCACCCACAGACACCAGAGAAGGGCAGCCGGGGGGAACGTTTCGCTTTCGAGCGCTCCAGTCTACCTCAATAAATATTTCGAAACGCTCCACGAGTCTGGTCCCATCTCGAAGGGCGATCACTTCGCCCCTCCCCCAACCGCCCCAGTAAGGGAGTCGTTGTCCTTGTTGTTGTTCCATTAAGAGTAAGGGGGAAGGAGTGAGGGTTTTTCATCAGCCAACACCCGTGGGAGAATTTCCAGAACGAATGGTGCCTCCATCGCACTTCCCTGCCAGACGTGCGCCAGCGGTCGGGGGCGGCGTGGTGCCGGCAGGAATATACCGAAGAATTTTCCTATTTCATCGTAAGCACACGCCAGGTCAATGCCTGTCTGGCCAACCATCCCAGTCGGTGCCCGCTCCTTGTTTTGGTTCCTTTGTAGCTTTTCCTGGGAGCGATGTGATGATATTACTGTTTTCCGCCCACAACCAAACACAATTCACACGGTCCTTCAGCTGTCTGTCGCCTTCTCTCTCTGGCTCTCACTTTCCGGGCAATACTTTTCCTCTCGTTCACTCCACCATTTTCAGCGCCTCCTTCGTTGCTGTTTATTTGGCATGTTGTCGTGTGTAAGAAGATGAAAGAGGTGCCGTTTCCTACATGCTAAAGTGCGGGGCAATGCGCTCACTGCCTGGTACAGGTGCTGCACTGAAAGTCCTCGAACTCGGAAAGTAGATATTACAATCATTATTGTGAATGGCTGAGGACTTTCAATATTTTGTCTGCTCCAAGGACGATAGATTGCTTCAGTTAGCACATGACGGCGGGGGATCGTCCGGGTTGCTTGCACTGGGTGTGCAGCGGTTTTTGGGCGGGTGTGAGTGATTGATTGGGGTTGTCACAGTTTCGTCACTACTGTGCGACGGCTTTGCGGCTGTCGCGCATCAAAGCCGGCCACTATGAGGGATTTAATCCTCGAACATGAGTTATCACTTGGAATTAAGTGAATTATGGGGTTTGGATGGCGTCCCGCAAACGGCACTATCCATTACCCGGAGTAATTTGCTTGGTTCTCGGGACTCGGTTGGCCGAATGCAAATTCAATTGTGCCCAGGCTTCGATTGGATATTGGATTTGTCTAGGCGATAGGTGATTCTATCGGTAGTCGGATACGACAGCAGTCTGAAGCAATTTAGGAGGGGAAGACACGTTACACTCAACAATGGGAATTCGATTTGGATGGGTGGGTGGTTGAGTGCTTGTTGGCGCGAGGTAACAACTGAAACAAATCGGGGCATGGTGAACAGTTTTTGATGTAGAATCTCTCTGATACTGCATTAGTGTGTTTCGGCCATTTAGCAGAGAAGCGGATATGGTGGAGGTGTTGACGAGTTGAAAAGTTTTATCTTTTTTTGGTGGGAGTACTTTTAATAGGAAATGTTAAAGTCTGATAATGTGGGTCTTGGATCTTAAGTGACACGTCCTTTACTCTTTTCCATGGGTTCCTTTATTTGCGCACGAAAATTGGATTAAATTTTTTCTCTTGTTTTACACCACTTATTGTAATAAGGGGCGTAAGTTAGAGCAGATTTAAGGACTCTTCTGTCTTTGCAAACTCCTTAAACATCCGTAGCACAAGCCGCCGTGTGCTAGCAAATGTTCAATGTTGGTTAATCTGCATGTCATTACGCAGCGAAAAAAGCACTAAAATATGAAGAAACTATTAAAAGAGAAGATTTTACCAAATCTGGTGAATACGGTGGCCCAGGCATGATAACAGTTTTTGTTTTCTTTTTAACGAGAAGCAGTGACGAGATGCATTGAAGTGCATTATCGTGATGCAAAAGCCTTGAATTGCTTGTCCACAACTCCAGACGTTTTCCTTGCAAGTGGCACATTACTTCAAGAAAACACTCCATATTGGCCGTACAAATGAAGTAAGAACTCCAGATGCACAACGAATCTGGATCGTCGTTGACTTCATTCAAATGTTCCTCTGTAATCCCATCAAACTGATAACAGAACTTTCTTTTAAGGAATATTAGCTTTTGGGGTTGCTTGAGCTGGTTCACCTGGCCTGCTTCCAGTTGAAATTGTTGTAAACAATCCATTTTACATTGCCCGCTATGAATCGTTTTGAAAATGGATCATTTTCTTTGAGTTTTCTTTGAGAAATCGCAGATGTTAATGCGTTGTGTTAAGTGTTTTGTTTTTCGTTCATGAAGGAACCCATACATCACGTTTTCGTACACAGCAGAGCTGTTTTAAACAATGTTTAATGCATGTGTACTTCTTCTCTGCCTTATTACGTATTGCACTGTGACGATCCTAATCTTTTGTTGCTTTGATTTGGTCGTCATCAACATCAACTAGACGACCGGAACGTTTTTCTTCTTTAAGCGAAAAATCACCAGAATTCGTTCTTGTCACTGGAAATTGACACTGCCGTTCGTCGTCATCATAAACAACACATAACGTTTCGTGAGCTTGATGAAGGGGCTCGTTCTGATTTAACATTTTTAAACAGACACCAAACAACCACTACTTCTTCTTCTTCTTTTGGCGCTACAGCCCGGGGCCTGGGCCTCAACCAGCATGCCTCTCCAGCCAGCACGGTCTTTTGCTAGCTGCCTCCAATTGCACTCTCCAAGTTGGTTGAGGTCCTTCTCCATTTGTGTGCGCCACCTTAGTCTAGGTCGTCCTCTGCTGCATTATCCCAATGGCTCAGATTCGAAGTCTTTTCGGGGCGGAGCAGTGGTGTCCATATGCTCTACATGGTCTAGCCATCTTAAGCGTCGTATACGTAGACGCTTGAGCAGGCGCATGTCGTTGTACAGCCCATAGAGATCGTCATTATATCTTCTCCTCCAGATACCATCAACGCAAACAGGACCAAAATTTGCACGCAAAACTTTTCTCTCGAAAAGAGTAAGGGCTTGCTCATCAGCTTTCAGTAACGTCCATGTTTCCGCGCCACACAGTAGGACTGGGATGATCCAGCTGTTATATAAAGCGAGTTTAGTCCTTCGAAAGAGGGCTGTATTACTTAATTGTCCCTCGAAACTTAATTGCCCAAAGCACCAGTGATTGGTAAGAGTGATTCTGCGTTTGATTTCGATACTGCTGTTGTTGTCCCTGTTTACCGCGGAGCTGAGGTAGACGAAGTCCTTGACTACCTCGAAGTTTCTGCTGCCTAATGTGACGCTCTGTCCGAGACGTGGATGTTGTGTGTCCTTCCTTGACGACAGCACGTACTTTGTTTTGCCCTCATTTACCACCAGACCCATTTTAGCCGCTTCCGCTTCAATGCCAGCGAACGACTCATTTAAGGCCTGCCGTCCAATCACGTCAATGTCATCGGCGCAAGCTAGTAAATGAACTGACTTTTGGGGAAAATCGTGCCTGTGGTTCTGACTTGTGAGCTAGACACAATCTTCTCCAGAATGGTGTTGAGGAAGTCACCTGACAGAGCGTCGCCTTGTCTGAAACCTTTTTTGATATTAAAGGTCTCAGTGAGTTCGATCCCGACGTTGATGGAGCAGCGAGAGTTCTCCATCGTCAATCTACACAATCTGACGAGTTTGATAGGAATGCCAAAACTAGACATGGCACTGTATAGCTCGTCTTTATGCACACTCTCAAATACGGCCTTGAAATCGACGAATAGGTGGTGGGTGTCGATTTGCACTTCTTGAATCTTTTCCAGGATCGGCCGTAATGCGGAGAGCTGGTCTATTGTGAGCTTCCGTGGTCTGAAAACACACTAATAGGGATCTGTCAGGTTATGGGCAAACGGTTTCAGACGCTTACCCAATACGGCAGAGAGGATCTTGTATGCGATGTTCAGGAGACTAATCCCTCGGTTGTTGGCGCAGCCAAAGGGGTATCCTTTCTTGTGAACCGGGCAAACGACGCTGAGATTTCACTCATCGGGCATACTTTCCTCCGACCATTTCTTATAGATGAACTGGTGCATGCGCTTAACCAGGTCATCTCCAGCTGCTTTAAATAGTTCTGCGGACAGTCCGTCCGCTCCAGCAGCTTTTTTCGACTTCAGCTTGGATATTGCTATCTTCACCTCGTCTAAGTCGGGGGGACGGAAATTTTGTCTGTCATCGCCCAAATTGAGTGGAACATTCTTCCTAACGGCGGAATTTGTGCCGCCATCGCTGTTAAGGAGTCTGCAAAATTGATCCTTCCACATTCTCAGCACAGACTGTGACTCTACCACGAGTTGTCCATTTTGATCCCAGCAGGCTTCGGTCCTAACCTTGTATCTTCCGGAAAGATGATTTACCTTTCGGTAAAACTTTCGGACTTCATTCCTGCCATAACACCTTTCCATTTCCTCGACCGCGCGCTTCTCATGTTCCTTCTTTTTTCCTCTGGGAAACCGGTACCCTTATCTTCTTCCCTGTTCGTAGAGCTCACAAGCAGCTCTCGTTGTTCGATGCAGCGTTGCCTTATAGGCGTCTTGTTTGGCTGCATGCGCTTGCCTGCACTCGTCGTTTCCTTCTGGTTCCTTCTGGGTGGTGACGTGAAACCCAGCACATCAGTGGCAGCTTCTTTGATGGCTTCTTGACCACACTTCCAGTCTTCTTCTATGGTTAGTGCAGGCAGCGTCGAACTCTAATCGAGTTATTGGGAGCCTGAACCCATTTCCGGATGTGTTGTCGTGCTGTCTGTGTCTTCCGTTGACTTCAGCAAGGATGTGCTCCTTTAACAGCTGAGCGTTGAAGTTTCCTCCATCATCGTCCAAATCAAATAGAACATTCTTCCTAAGAGCGGAATTTGGGCCGTCATCACCGTTAAAAAATTTGCAGAAATGATCCTTCGAGATTCTCAGCAAAGACTGTGATTCGGCCACGAGTTGTCCATTTTGATCCCAACAGGCTTTGGTCCGAACATTGTATCCTCAGGATAGCTGTTTTACGTTTCGATGAATCATTCAGACACCACTTCGAGATTCCGAATTCAATAGCCTGAGTCCGTTTCCGGATCCGTTGTCGTGTAGGCTGTGTTTTCCGATGACTTCAGCAGGGATTACCTCCTCTAACAGCTAAGCGTTGAAGTCTCCTAGAGCGATCTTGGTGTCGTAGGTGGAGCATCGATCGTATGTTCTTTCTAGGAGATCATAGAAGTCATCCTCGGTGTTGTCATCCTTCTCCTCTATCGGGGCGCAAATGAGGCTAGTGTTCCCGAATTCAGCCTTGATGCGGATTGTCATGAGGCGTTCGCTGACGGGGTCTAGCTCAAGACTTTTTGCCTAAGTCTGCCTCGAACAACGAATCCGCATCTGAATTAGCGCTGCTTTCTCTCTCTGTAGCAATCGCTGTAGCTCATATCGCAGTTCTTCATCCTTTTTATGACAGGCCCATCCCATCGCACTTCCTGGATGGCGGTAATGTCTGCCTTGTAGCAGTCAAAGGCCTCCGCAAGTTGATTGGCTGCACGTGGCCTTTTAAGGGACCTCACATTCCACTTGCAAAACCGGAAATCGTTGTCCTTAAAACGTTTGCTGGGGTCGTCTACAATTATTCCGCCCTTATGCGAGGCATGTTGTTGTCTCTTTTTTTTTGTTTCCAACTTTTAAAACTGTGTAAAGAATTGTTTCCCTGACGCAGTCTCGTGGAATTGACTGTTCTCGCTCGATGGTGGCTTGATTCAAAGGGATTCTGCTCTAGGCCTCACCTACGGTCACCAGTGTGCTGCTACAGTGGTTGTATTGAATGCCTATGTGACATCAAAAAATCTATTTAATGACTTAATTAAGCAGAAGATTGCTTTTGGCCCACTCTGTACATCCCTGTTTCCCAGAAAACATAAAAATCCATTTCCTTCGACTGACACTTCCCACATGCTCCACTTCTGCGCCTCCCTTGCACTGGGTAACTGTCATACAAATTTCACTCAACGCAAATCTACTGAGCCTCTGAAAATTAAGTTGTTTGTCAGCCGAATGAATTGTTTTTCTTTTCATTACACAGCTGTCGTGTTCATTTATTTTTTGTGCAAATTTTTATCTTCACCACTTCACTGGAGAGATGAAGGGTTACGAAGGTAATTCACCCCCACAACCCTGCAGCACCCACAGTAAGAGTGTTATCTTTGCAGGCGAAAGAAAGCTCGTGAAAATCGGCAATTATGCGATGACAGGAGGTCTCCTGGGCAAGGGTCACTTCGCACAGGTCCAAGAAGCCACTCACATCCATCTGAACGTCAAGGTAAGTGGGCAGCTTAAGTGATCAATATTACAAATCTAACAAAAGCCGAAACCGCACAAACAAAGTCAAACAGCAACCCCCTCGCTGGGGCAGAGCTTGTGTTTGCGAATGCTCGAGCAGAGAGCGCATGCTAAGACACCTTTCAAGTGTCAGAATCCAATTGAGACTACAAGGTCGCACCCAGGCACTGCGCCGCCGTCGTCATCATTGTAATCATCCCGACGATCGTGGCCACCTTGACTTTTTAAGTTGCTGCCATCATCTCCCTGACGTGCGGTGTGTCGGCCTTTTGTGTGCGCCCGCCTGTGTCTGCTCTCGGCGGGTTAGATTGCGTTCCACTCCCTTGTGCGATCGCGGACGATCGTCTCGGACTTAAGCTGATTAGCGATTTGTTTCGATCACTGCACAGATAATGGACAATCTGGCTTATGGCTTTTGGCGGCTCTCGCTGGACAATATCCCCACAGATCCATAATTGTCGATAATTGCACAATTCGAATTGGAGAAGTTGCAACAAAGCAATTGGTGGCGATCTGTGCGGCCGTTGGAGGGGCAATCGGACACGAATATCAATTACCCGATTGATCTTGTTTGATTGAGAGTTAGTCAGACAGACTGTCGGGCTGAGTGAGCCACTTGGCTGTGAGCGCGGGGATTATCCCTCTCGAGTGTGTGTGCTGTGATTGATCAATTGCATGTCATGATCGACTTGCAGGTGGTTTATTTATTTTCAGCTTCACTGGTCAAGTCCATAGGTTGCCCGAACGGCAAGTGGTAGGGTGTTCTGTGTACGTCCTTGATTCGAGCTCACCCCCCAGTGTGTGGCGGTGGCTAATACCAGAGAGGAGAGCGACTGAATGGCGGAAATGTCAAAGCAATTTGACCATATTTGTCGAATATGACGATTAGCCGGGTACTCGGCGATTGGATTAAATGAGCCATAAGCGGCGATAGCCGGCTGCGGTAATTCCGAGAACGGCCGAGCGTCGAGAGTTGGGTGCGACAAGTTCTTGGAAGTTGGAATAAAATGATTTGTTGCCTCACTTCTCACGATGAATGACTGCTTGCAGTGGAAGGCGCGACGAAATTGATGGTCACAGTGCGGCGTACTGACGTCCGAGATAATCCCATTTGTTTGGTTATTCGTTAAGACTGCTGAGCGAAGGTCTTTCTACGACTATTGTCCGATTTGCATCGATGTGCAACGAACACTCTGACACATTCAGAAGTCTGAACTGTGATCTTGCGAACTTTATCCTTGTAGTCGATCCGCCTCAGTCTCTCTGACTCTCCATTAGAATTAGAAATTTGAGCAAAAATTTAGCTTTTGAGAATAAGTTCGGTAGGAAACAAATTCCAGGCAGTTTCGGGGCTTCAAATAAACAGAAGCCAAGGATTTGTTGAATTAACTTTCTTCCCGCCGCCTCCTCTTGATTCGTTTAGTTCAAAACTTTAAAGTGTTCCCCTCGTGGCAAACCGATCGATTGCATGCGCAATTAATTGGCATAAGCCACATTATCCCGCAACCAGGCCCTGATTGCACAGAATCTCTTTCCCTCTATCCCTCAAAGCCATTACCGCCGGCAAGAATATTGGCAAACAAATTGGGATCTAAACGACTGTCGCTGCTGCTGCTGTTTGTGTTCCGCATCCATTCGGCTGGGGAATAGAAGCCCTTATGGCTTCCCTCACTCACTGCCAAACGCCAATGCAGCCATGTGAAATGGTCTGAAGAGAAGTATGCAGATGCCGTTTGTGCGATGCGAAACATTGAGCCATGTGCTCTCATGTGCAGATGTGTAAGTGGGGCCCAAATGCTCCCACATTGACGCAGTTCCAATCACAGTGCCGCGCCATTGCCACCTTCGTTCCTAACCGTTGCGCTGCTTCATAATTGCGAAACATGAACCGACCACGATGACGCCAGTGACACCAGTAGCGGCAACAACAATGGATGGGGGCAATCATGGCGACAACGACAATGACGGCGACATACAGTCTGGCGAATCGTTGCAGGCAAATTCCCCCGCCTTCCGCTTTCCGTCGACCACGGCACCGTCGTCGTCTTCACCGGCGGTGTGGCTCCGCTCTCTGCTGGTGGCAACCGGTGATTCCACGCAGCCCCAGCTGAGCTTCTGATTGTCAACATTGGAGGCGACAACAACAACGACGGTGCGGCGACAACGGAGTTGATGTGCATCTGTATTGCGGTTTGCATCTTTGTTGTCCTCACTGAAGCTTTGAGACTGCACTCGAATTGGCACAAGGAGCACTTATCTCTGCAACAGTCCGCATTCGGTGGCGATGGGGGCGGTAGTTTAGTAATCTTTCGCTTGTCCGTTGAGGGACGAGGATCAGTTATCAGGCGACTCATGGCGAAGACTCTCTTTTCGAAGCACGGTGTGGGCGAGCGCCGACATGTAATGGTGGTTTCTGGAAAGGGATTAAGAAATGCAGGGCATCGTGTCTCTTGTGAGTTCGGTTTGCAGCCTAACAGTCGGTCTGTTCTCGGTTTTGTATTACGTGACTGAGGGCCCCTTCGGCATGAACGTGATGCGATATGGAAAGTTGTGTGCTGCAGAAGACCACTACGCTGCACATGACCAAGCATCCACGGAAAGTCGAATTAACCGAGAGAGAGCGAACAGAATTGAAAATAAAAAATGTTGGCGTTTATTTCACACTTCTTTGGGTCACGGTGTGTGCTCTTGACAGAATTCTGAAGGAAACCTTGCAGCGAATATCAGATGGGAATGTCCTCTCACCGTTTCCATCGTTTAACCAATTAATTCAGGCATAGCCCATTGTACTTCATCTGGCCGAAAGTTCTACACGATTCGGTTCTGCTTTGACAGCGAATCCGAATATCATAGTTTAGAGCAGCCCTGACTGAAACGGATCGTCACTGTGGTCTACGTCACTCTTTGGTCAAGCGTTTTTGACGGCTGCTTGATAGCCTGGCAGAAGAAGTTCTGTTATGTTTGCCGATTTTATCAAAATTGTCAGAACACTGTGAGTTTACGGAACTGGACAAGATATTGGGAGATCAAATTGTCTGGGGAGCGTTTGTTGATGAAGCGTTACAAAAACGTCCCTTGTGAGTGAAAGCAAGTTGAATTTTAAACGCTCCTATGAAATTGCATTAGCACATTAGGCGGCTCATGTTTCGAATGTTCGTGACGACAATAACATCATGGCTGTGGGAGCAAACAGGGATTGTCAGCGACCTGATCAATTTCGATGTTTCCGATGCAAAGACAATCATATTTCGGATAGGTGTTTCTATTCGGAAAAGAACTTTGACTTTTACCACAAAATGGGCCACGCAAGTAAAGCTTGTTTTAAAAAGAAGGCCACACAGCACGTCAAAAACAATCCGTGCATACAGTAGAGGAAGACGTAGTCGAAGAAGAAGTAGTGTCTTTTCAAGATACACAAGTGGAGGAGTTGAAGAATTTTTTGAACTCAGTCATCTTCAGACATGGGCGAGGCATTCAATTTTAATATATATGGTTGTCAAATATCTCCCTTCCGCTTGTTTGCTATTTATTCAATGATTCATAAAAAGTGTTACAGTGATCGGATTTAGTTCAAATATGCGCCGTTTTGTTCGATAATCTCTCATCTCATCTAGACGGCAACTTCAGAATACCCCCCTCGTAGAAGCGCCTCCTCCCTATTTGCGAAGAACTCGGACAGCCACTTTTCACAATCCTCTTTTGAGTTCAAATTCACACCACCAAGGACGTCCGCCATTGACAGAAACAGGTGGTAATCACTTGGCGCTTTGTCCGGGCTATATGGTGTTTGCGAAGAAACCTCCCATCCACTCCCCCGTAGCTTCTGACGAGTCATCAACGAAGCGTTTGGTTTTACGTTGTCCTGGTGGAGCACTCCACACTTCCTGTTGGCCAATACTGGACGCTTCTAGTCTATCGCCGGCTTCAAGCGGTCAAGTTGTTCGCAGTAGATGGTAGAATTAAGCTTCTGGCCATATGGGAGCAGCTCATAGTGGATGATTCCCTTCCAATCACACCAAACACACAGCATAACCTTCCTGGCCGTCAATCCCGGCTTGGCCACTGTTTGAGATTCAGCGGCCTTCACCCACGACCGTTTTCGCTTGATATTGTCGTATGTGATCCATCGTCGCCAGTCACCATCCGCTTCAAAAATGGTCCGAGTTCGTTCCGTTTCTGCAGCATATCGCAGGCATTGATTCGGTCCAAAAGGCTTTTTTGCGTCATATCGTACGGCACCCAAACATCAAGCTTTTTCTTGTATCCAGCCTTATGCAGATGGTTTAAAATGGTTTGGTGACTAATTCCCTTTTCCTGGGCGATGTCACGAGATGCCACATGCCGGTCTAACTCGATGATTTGCATGGTTCGATTGGTATTCGTCGTCACAGGTCTTCCGTCGGCTGGCTTGTCCATGTCACCGGCTCTGAATCGTCAAAGCTATTCCTCCGCGGTTCGAAGTGATAGAGTACCATCCACCAAAACACCATTAATCTCACGGAACGTTTCTCGAAGGAAAACCTTAAAATAGCGCGAATTTCGTCGTTAGTGATCTCCATGTTTACACGTCTCTAACTGTTGAACGGAATATTCACTAATCTAATCATGCATAGGCTCGTTTTGTAGGTTATGTCAAGACCTTTCAATTGATGTATAGTATTGCCAGATACGAGCTCTGTAGCGCTTTGTACATAGCCGGAAAATTCAAACGACAAAAAGGCGAGAAAAAAGGGATATATTTGACAACCTTGTATTAAACTCCTTCAATGTGGTATCTTCGTTCTGGGGATTGATGACCATTGCATAACTTGTCAATGCTCAATGTTGGATATAAAAAAAGACGAAAAAATTGAAGAATCTTAACACATTCAATTAAAAATCCATTTCCAAAAGCTGAATGTGTGTGAATGTGTGAAAAGTGGTGTGAGTTCTGGGAGAATGTTTGTTCTTGTATCTACCGCAAATAGTATATTCATTACTACACTTAAGGAGCACATCTCTAACTTCTCTTCTTCTGGAACAACTTTCTGGAATACAAAGGGACTTAAACCTTGGATATACAACTCCCTATTAAAGAAAAGCTAAAAATCCACACGAGGTAACGTTGTTGATCCCGCTCAACAAGGCAAGCTGTCGAGACTATTCTTGTTAGTGCACAGGTCAAGTTGACATTCAACATCTTAGCGGCGCCAACTGGATAGCTATCACAACACACGTTGTGTGGTGAACCAATGCATGCAGCGAATGCCTCTGCCCGCGGATTAAAAAATGGGCCTGTCCAACCAGTCTGTGAGTTGTGCGCGAGGTTAACTTCCTCACCACGTAAAAAGAAATTAGTTCAGGAACGACATCATGCCTCAGAAAAGGACTCATTAACTCAACACAACAAACGTTTTAAGGACAATGATTTCTGGCTTTGCAAGTGCAGTGTGAAGTCCCTTAATAGACCACGTGCAGGCGAACAAATTGCGGTAGTCCTTGTCTGCTACACTGTCATGCAGGAAGTTCGATGGGATGGGCTCGGCAAAAACAACAGGAAAAACTGCGACATCTCCTACTGCGATTGCTGCACACAGAGCAAGCAGGGCTTATACGGATGCGGATTTGTTGTTCAGACTTAGGCAGACTTAGGCAAAAATTCTTGAGTCACGACTTCGTTAGCGAATGCATCGTGACAATCCACATCAAGGCTAAATTCGGGCTCATTTGCCTAATTTGCGCTCACGAACCGACTGAGGGGAAGGATGACAACACCAAGGATGACTTCTATGATCTTCTATAAAGAACATACGATCGATGCCCCAGCTACGACACCAAGATCGCTCTAGGAGACTTCAACGCTAAGCTGTTAAAGGAGGACATCCCTGCTGAAGTCATCGTAACGGGCACAGTCTGTTGGACTTCGTCTCGGGGCGGAATCTCTCTGCGGCTAGCACGCGGTTCCCACGCCTGAATCTTCATAAGGCAACCTGGCGATCTCCTGATCCATCCACCGTCAATCAGATTGATCACGTTGCGATCGACGTCAGACACTCCTCTAGTATACTCAATGTCCGAACCTTCCGAGGCGCAAACATCGACTCGAATCATCACATTGCTGTAGCCAAGGTAAGAACCTGGATATAGAGAGATCAGCGGAGTTGCGACAGGCCAATATGGTTTGACTTGGAAAGCTACATTTGCAGCCAATTGCTAGTAACTTTGCCGACCGACCCTCCCAGCAACTCGCTTAGAGTTCGACGCTGCCTGCACTAAACATCAAAGAAGCTGCCACTGATGTGCTGGGTTTCACGTCACCACCAAGAACAAACCTATGGTTTGACGACGAGTGCAGACAAGCGCATGCAACCAAACAAGATGCCTATAAGGCAACGCTGCATTTAACACCGAGGGCTGTTCGTGAGCTCTACGAACAGAGAAGAAGGGAAAAGCACCGGCTTCTCAGAAGGAGAAAGAAAGAGCATGAGAAGCACATGGTCGAGGAAATGGAAAGGTGTTATGGCAGGAATGAAGTCCGAAAGTTTTACCGAAAATTAGAACAGCCATCTGGAGGATGCAAGGGTCAGACCGAAGCCTTCCGGGATCCAAATGGACAACTCGTGGTAGAGTCGCAGTCTGTGCTGAGAATCTGGAAAGATAAATTCTGCAGATTCCTTAACTGCGATGACGGCCCAAATTCCGCTCTTAGGCAGAATGTTCTATTCAATTTGGACGATGATAGGGAAGAATTCCGTCCCCCCGACTTAGACGAGGTGAAGATAGCAATGTCCAAGCTGAACTCGAACAAAGGTACTGAAGCAGACGGACTGACCGAAGAACTATTTAAAGCAGCTGGAGATGAGTTGGTTGAGCGCATGCATCAGCTCATCTGTATGATCGCAGGAGAGCATGCCCGATGTGTGGAATCTCAGCGTCGTTTGCCCGGTTCACGAGAAAGGAGACCCCTTTGACTGCGCCAACAACCGAGAGACTAGTCTCCTCAACATCGTATACAAGATCCCCTCTGCCGCATTGTGTGAGCGTCTGAAACCGTTTGTCCTTGACCTGACAGATCCCTATCAGTGTGGTTTCAGACCACGGAAGCTCACAATAGACCAGATCTTCATATTAAGGCAGATCCTGGAAAAGACTCAAAAGGTGCAAATCAACACTCACCACCTATTCGTTGATTTCAAGGCCCCATATGACAGTGTGCATAAAGACGAGCTATACAGTGCCATGTCTAGTTTTGGCATTCCTGCCAAACTCGTCAGATTGTGTTGGATGACGATGGAGAACTCTTGCTTCTCCATCAAGGTCGGTATCGAACTCACCGAGACCTTTAATGTCAAAAAAGGTGTTAGACAAGGCGACGCAGAGTCATGTGACTTCTTCAACATCATTCTGGAGAAGATCGTGCGTAAGTCAAAAGTCAACACCAGAGGCACGATTTTCCAAAAGTCAGTTCATTTGCTAGCTAACGTTGATGACATTGATGACGTGATTGGAAGAACACGGCGAACCGTCAATGGGGTGTTTGCTGGCATTGAAGCGGAAGCGGCTAAAATGGGTTTGGTCGTAAATGAGGGCAAGACAAAGTACATGCTGTCATCAAGAAAGGACGCACAATATCGACGTCTCGGACAGAGCGTCAACCTAGGCAGCAGAAACTTCAAGGTAGTCAAGGACTTCGTCTACCTCGGCTCCATTGTAAATAGGGACAACAACACCAGTACCGAAATCAAACGCAGAATCAGTCTTGCCAACCGCTGTTTCTTTGGGCTCAAAGGGCAATTGAGTAATAAAGCCCTCTCTCGAAGGACTAAACTCGTTTTATAAAACAGCTTCATCATCCTAGTCCCACCTTATGGACCAGAAACTTGGACGTTTCCAAAGTCGGATGACGAAGTTCTTAGTCTTTTCGAGAGAAAAATTCTGCGTGCGAATTTGGTCCTGTTTGCATTGATGGCATCTGGAGGAGAAGATTTAATGACGAGCTCTATGCTCTGTACAGCGACATGCCACTGGTCAATCGTCTACGGACACAACGCTTTAGATGGGTAGGCCATGTAGAGCGTATGAACATCACTGCTCTGGCCCGAAAAGTCTTTGAATCCGAGCCACTGCAACGCAATAAAAGACGGCCTAGGCTCAGGTGGCGCACACGAGTGGAAAAGGACCTCAACCAACTTGGAGTGCGTAATTTAAGGCAGCTGGTTCCGTCCGTTCGAAAGCGAATCCACTTACTTCGATCTCGTTGCTGCCGGGAATAAGACTTTGTATTTCTGTAGGAATACTTGAAGTTCATCACTAAACGCTTAGGAAAGGCAAACTCCGCCGCAATATTTATCGTATCATCAAAATCTTTATCAACCGCTTCTGTGCTATTTTTTTTCAGCATCCAAAGTCTTGTCTTAAAATTACATTGCTTCCAATGTAGTCTTCGAATCTATACCAATCAGCTCAGTGATAGCAACTATTTTCATTTTGAGTAATCTTTGCGATCAAGTCAAGAGACGAGAAGGTACTACAGACCACAACGTCAAGCAATTTGCTCCCCAAACTACAGAAAAAGACGAAATTGCCTCAGAATTCCTTCCTGCGATGGAGCACAACAGTCAGACACCAATGGCAGATCCCAAGTCTGGAGAAACAGCAGGCACAGGCAGCTGACCCCCGGCTGCTCCACATTAAAGTCCACTCCTTAATCGAACCCTGCAACATCGAATTTCACTTCAGATCTATAACTCCCAAAAATCGCAAACATTACCATGACTCATGACAACCGACGAAGAGTGCTCCGCAACACTACACACGCAATGGCCCGCAAACACCTCTATCGGCAACGTAACGCATAACAGGCTCACCTCTTCTCCGTACGGTTGGCACTGACTGCGACCCCCGGCGCGCAAATTCCGGGTCGAAAATAATATTTATTTGGCCAACCTCCTCAAGGGAACTCCCGAAACATTAGCCCGCAAGGGCTCTTTCGACCACATAATAGCCATAAGATACCGCTACTTGCAATAAAGATAACAAATGCTTCCCGACCTCCCGCCCGGGTCAGCGACGCATGGGGTGCATGACTGCGCTGAGTCTGAAAATATGAGAAAGTGAACTCGACCAGGAAATGGGCCGTAATTCAGGGCTAAGTGAAAGGAATCCCTGGGCAGCCGACTGAGTGGTAAATCATAATTATTTTCAAAACCGAACCAAGCCACAGGCACAGGACGAGTGCAATTGAAGAGAAATCTTTGTGCCTCGTGTGTGTGAGTGAAATTAATTGCATCTCTGCGAGAAGGACACGTTAATGGACACTGGTCAACGCCTGGAAATGTCAGGAGTCGTCCAACAGTGGCTCTTGGTTACATGCAAACAAATTGTTTTCTTCAGAAATTGTCAACCAGCCAAGAGGTCAAGACGAGTGCACAGTCACCGCAGTTGTCTGGGAATGCAAACACAGTTCAAGTTGATTCCAAACTTCCACTGCACACCAAGTCCTGCCATTTGGGACCGGATTGTGGTGTAGCATCATGCACTTAACAACAGATTAAAAGAAATTAAGAGTCAGATGGAGGACAATGCTCCCCTGGACGGGGAGTTGGTTGCAGGTTGTTGATAATTTTCTTGAGAGTGTTTTCTTCTTCTCTCCCTCTGCATGCTCGGCTAGTCTACGCTCGGTTTGGAGAATTAATGAAGTGAAAACAAGGGCGAAGCACTCGACGCAAAAGGGCTTTGAAAGGAGTTACATCTCGACTTAGGGTTTGTTTTCGGAGCAGTGCTCAGTTGGGTGGAAGGATTGTGGGCATTGTGGAGGACGACAATGGGGAACGTTTATGTTTTCACTTCACATAAACGGCTGTTGATTGTATGAGAATGTCGCGGAATTTTATTTACTTTCGGAACAGTTTGAAGTTTAAACGGAGGTTTAATGTATCCCCTGTGGTCAGTGAGTTTTCTGGAACTTTGAGAAGGGACGTGAAGAGTTAAAATTGGTGGCAGTACTTCATCAGTGTGTAGTTAAGTTTGACTCTAATAGTCCGGCACCAGTCATTATTTATGAATAGTTCCTGCTTTGTTGAAATTGAACGCCTTTCCATCTTCGGTATGCGTATCAACTCAACTCAACGTTGGAACGATCACATATTCGAAAACGCCAAAAATTCAGCGAAATGTCTAGGTCTCTTTGAGTGACGCATAAATATTTCACCCTTTTTGATCTGACAACAATATTTAAAACGCACGAGGGTTTATATTTTAGGGCTGGAGAAAAAAAATAATGTACCGACAATAGCTTTATTGTTTTCCAAAAATTTTTTTATTAAGATCTGTACACTTCTGCATGCGTTTGAACCAATTGCCGAGGCACTTTTGCCACTTTGATTGAGGTATCTCCAAAACATGCATTCTGAACGCATCAACCGCTTCTCCAGGTGTCGGAACGAAAACGTTGACCTCTCATTTTATTTTTAACGTACGGGAATAAAAAGAAGCCATTCGGTGCCAAGTCAGGACTATACGGCGGATGACTCATCAAATCGATGTTCTGAGTGCTCAAAAATGCAGTTGTTTGAGCCGATGTGTGAGAGCTCGCATTGTCGTCGTGAAAAGTGATCCGTCTTCGGCGGTTGGTTTTCCTGATTTCTTGGAAGACAACTGCCAAACAAATGATTGTGTAGCACTCAGAATTGACTGTTCTGCTGTTCTAGTGGTACGTTTGCTACATGTCCAGTTTTTCCGAAAAAACAGGCGACCATTTGCTTGGAAGTGCTTCGTGCGCGAGCAACTTTTGTTTGATTTGGCTCGATTTGAAACACCCATACAGTCGACTGCTGTTTACTTTCGGGCTCATATGCGTAATTCATCTTGGCAGTGAACTAAGACCTCGGTTGAATCCACCACACCATCGATAAACACTGGTCCTTAATGGAGCTTCATCGCCAAAAATTGAATTGTGTTCATCGATTCACTCTTGTTGAGTTAAACCACGTCGAAAGTTGTAAAAAATATTCGCACGAAAATTTTCACGATTTAATTTCATTTTTTGGGCGAGATGAATCTTTTAAGTTACTGTAAACAACACAAATAGCGCTCGTATTTCAAAACGTTCTGAATACGAATAACCTCAAAAATATCAAACTGTACGATAGAGCTGGCAGTTGTCAGATTGCAACACTAGGGTTGCCCAATTCCGAATTAAAAAGGGCGACCTTCATACATCCACCCAAAGCTTGAATATAACGCTCCTACTTGATGTGGTGCTCCTATGAGCTCTCTGCAAGCACTAAATAGAATCCAACAGCGAGCCATAAAACTTTTTGATAATAATAATAGTGCGAAGTCAATCGACTCGCTAGAACATTGACGAAATGTTGTGTCATTAACACTATTTTATCGCTATTTAAAAAAAAAAATTAATAATGAGTTAGTCGGCTGCATTTCCCCCCTTCGAGAATTCACCCGCAATTCCCGTCGCTTGAAATGCTCACCCGTTCACCCTTATACCCATCTTCAGACGTACAATTAAGTTTAGAGACTCGTTCTTCAGCCTTTACAATCCAACGGCATTTAATTTTAATAATTAATAACTAGGCCAATGTGTATCGGTACCTCCTTTCCCTCTCTTTCTCTATACTTTCGGCCCGTGCTGTGACTTAATTCCGGTCACTTAAGGATATACTCCTTTCTGGTAATTTGTGAATAATAATAATAATTGTTGGCGCTACAGTCCAAAGGGGCACCAGGGCCTAGCTTGGTCATCAACTACTCGTGTTGTGCGCGCTACTGTTCTCTCACGTGTAGAAGGGGCCTACAGTTTTTTGCCTACTCCGAACGGCGAAATTTGAGAAGCTTTCTTAGACAGTTATTACTCTTTGAGTGTTGTCAGCAGCTCGAAAGAGGTGGTGCCGTGAAATATTAGAAAAATTGGAGTCGAACCTAGACCCTTCGGCGTGTGAGCGTCGCACTCTACCCACTACGCCACGGCGACCATGGCAATTTGTGAATACCACGCCAATAAAATTGTTCGTCTTTTAAAGCAAACCAATCAGACACCCAATTTTCGATCTCCTCGTTGGAATCAAAGTGCTGCTCGGCCAATGCGTGTCCCATCGATGAAAACAAATGGTAGTCGGAAGGAGCCAAGTCTGGTGAGTACGGCGGGTGGGGTAGCTGCTCACAGCCAAGTGTTTCGATTGTATCCTGAACCGGTTTTGCTTTGTGTGCAGGTGCATTGTCATGGAGCAAAATTACCTTGCCGTGTCTTCTGACCCATTCTGGCCGATTCTCGATCAATGCATGGCTCAAATTGATCGTTTGTAGTCGGTAGCGATCAATAATAAGGGTTTCACCAGGTTTTATGAGATCGTGGTGCAGCACACTTTTCTGGTCCCACCAAACACACAGCATTGTCTTCTTGCCGAATCGATCTGGTTTTGCAGTCGATATTGATGGTTGTCCCAGATTGACCCATAATTTTTCCGTTTAGGATTCTTAAAATAAATTCATTTTTCATCGCCAGTAACAATCCGATGTAAAACCGATTTTCTTTCGAGTCTTTGAAGCAAAATTTCACAAGTGTTTTTTCAGATTTCCATATGTCTTTCATTCAATTCATGTGGCACCCATTTTCCACACTTTTGGATCTTTCCCATAGCTTTTAAACGGTCAGAAATTGTTTGTTGTGCAACATTTAACATTGCTGCCATTTGCTTTTGACTCAAAGTGTCATCTCCATCCAATATCGTTTGCAATTCGGCGTCTTCAAACTTTTTTGGTGGTCTTCCACGTTCTTCACATTAAAACCATTATTTCTGAACCATTGAAACCATCTTTTGCATGTTGCTTCTGATAGAGCATGTTCACCATATGCCTCGACAAGCACTCGATGCGACTCTGCAGCATTTTTCTTCAAATGAAAACAAAAAATTAATGCTTTCCGCAAATCATCACTCTCTGGTAAAAAAAATTCGGTATTTTTAACAGGATGAAAATATATAATGTTGTCTGTTCAATGACTTTTGATGTATAATAAATATTTTTCACAGATGTCATAGCAAACAAACAAAAAAAAATAAGGGCTCGTTCACAACAAATGTTCCCTATCGAGACATCTGTATCTTGACGCTCACTTCATACCGGTATATCTGGTAAATAAACCCTTTAGGGCGCGCTAATTATTAAAAAAACGTTATACTTTTTTTTGTTAGTGGCGCCACCTATATGTCCCGGGACTTTTTGAGTGAAGTGTTATACTGTCAAGATCGGACTTTAAGAAAACGAAGAGAAGGGTCGAGAAACAAGGAACGAATATGAGATGCTGACAGTACTGCCATCAGTGAAGAGGTGAATTGGATTAGAAGTCACAGACCTTACTTATGAAAAATGGAAATTACGAGCACAAAATTAATTTTACTAAAGACAGGAGCCGGAAGAAAAGCTAATTAAAAACCTTCATGCAAAAAATATCACAGTTTTGTTAATGGTTGGATAAGGGACATATCTCCCCTAGGGATTAGTACGCCTCCTTAATAATAATATTTTAGTGGCGCTACAGTCCACAGGTTAACCAGGGCCTAGCTGGCTTAGCAACTACTTATGTTGTGCGCGCTACTGTTCTCTGACGAGTAGAAGGGACCTACAGTTTTTTACCGACTCCAAGCGGCGAAATTTGAGAAGCGTTTTTCTTGCACAGTAATTACTCTTTGGGTGTTGTCAGCAACTCGAAGGAGGTGGGGGCGTGAAAGAATCGAGGTGTTCAGCCGGGAATCGAACGCAGACCTATGGCTTGTCAGCGTCGCACTTTACCCACTACGCCACGGCGGCCACAGTACGCCTCCTTCCCTTTGCTTATTTTTTCAAGCAAACCTTCGAATTTTATTTCAACGTTCCTGCAATTGGTTAACACCTATAAAGTCCTTCAACTTAATTCACAGTATTGTTCGGTTGTTCATGATCTTGCTACGCAATTGCGCATTTTTTGATTTTTCCGCTTTATAACCAGAACCAAATAATTGGTGCGATTGTAGGCCTAAGAAGCCGGAACCCAGTGTATAAGCAACATTGGGTTAGTTTCAGAACATAAAATTTCACATTTCAGCTTCACTTTTCTGGTTACGCTCCTATGCCCGAAAACTAAAATCCACGCCACAGCTTGTAACAAGATACGGCATCCAGTTATTGGCCTATTGACCACCCTGCTTTTAGCTATTGACATATTGACACCATTCTGTCAGTTTCTTTGTCTTCATTTTGGCTGCTTCTGAAACTGACAGGACTTGAAAGTCACTCATTCAATCAGTTTCACGATATATGAGCCCATTTCGACTGACGTCGGCTTTTAAAAGCCACTGGAGGTTCATTAGTAAGACATTTCGTTGGCCTCTGTCGGGAATCTGCTTGGAATGCTGACGTGTTGGATGATACATGTGTGTGATTGCTACAGAACGGAGAGTGGGAAATCCTCCAAAAAGGAGATCCACTACAAAAAGGTGTACAGTCGATTTCAGTTCATCTCACCTCGTTTTCAAGAAAAAATTCTCAACCCTCTTTGACAAGAAGTTAGCTTCCAAGTGACTTAATGGTCCTCCCTGTAATTTTTGCAGTAGGATTGAAGACACACCTTGGTTTTGGGACTGATATCGACTTAAGCCCAACTTGAAACGTTCTCTAGACTTAAGCCAAGACAATTAAATATCGTACCTTCTGGCTAATAAATAGCTTCTTGTCAAAAAGGATTTCCAATTTTCAGTTATTTAAATACTACCTGAGACTTAATGTTATAGCTAAGATCTCAACTACTTAAGCGGCTAAAGGACTCTACAAGAAACGAAAACTCACTCCTCAAGAAGTTAAACATTCCTTACCACAGTTACAAAAGCGTCAAGGTGGTGAATACTAACAACAATAGGATGGCGCAACAGTCCACAGGTGAC
Organism: Eristalinus aeneus; assembly: GCA_955652365.1. Taxonomy (NCBI): domain Eukaryota; kingdom Metazoa; phylum Arthropoda; class Insecta; order Diptera; family Syrphidae; genus Eristalinus; species Eristalinus aeneus. The sequence goes on from OY019133.1 coordinate 36,544,719, forward strand.
CAGGGCGTAGCTTGCTCAGCATCTACTCGTGTTGTGCGCGCTACTGTTCTCTCACTAGTAGAATTGACCTACTGTTTTTTGCCGACTCCGAACGGTGAAGTCTGAGAAGCGTTTTCCTAGACAGTTGTCACTCTGAGTGTTGTCAGCAGCTCCGAAGAGGTGGTGACGCGAAAAATTCGAGATGTTCAGCCGGGAATCGAACCCAGACCAACGGCGTGTGAGTGTCGCACTCTACCCACTACGCAACGGCGTCTAGGTGGTGAAGCCTCAAAGAAATCTTAAACTTCATGAAGTTGTGCACATCAGAGCTTAGTTTATAAACTTCCACTCACATGCCGGTAGACCACAACTCCTTCTGCGATTGATGAAACAAGCACATCCCTTTCCTCTGTTAATTTATCTGTTAATTTCTCTGTTAATTCCTGCTTACTTCCTTTACCAGTCACTTTACAGGGAAGTGCAGATCCAGATGTAGTCAAGGGTTTCAAGAATTTTTGACAGTGCCGTACATTCTTACTTCCTTGCAATCGACCTTCTGTTACGCCTACGACTAAATACAATGTATGACAAATCAAAACTGGAACGGCTTGCATGACATGCATGGTCCTCAAAGGCTCGTCTAAAAAGACCAGCCCTTGTAAGCATATCAAAACCACGTGTCGTACCAGACCATCTCGAGGTGCTAACACACAATTTTCACTACTCACGTTTCCGTTCTTTCATTCCTTCGATTAAAATGTGGTCGTTCCCTGGAAGACAACGATCATTCCTCATTCTGCTCACCGATCATCGCCCCTATGACTAATGCCACCCATTATCCCTTTTTCCGCCGCGTCTATTGCGTTGTTAGGCCGCCACAACACGACTCAGAACAAACATTGAGCAGCAGAGACACGCACCCCACAGACAATAAAAACACATCGTGAACAAGGTGTGATGTTAATGCATCGCAATTACTCACATCAACTGTGATCGAAGCCTATCGATCAATTACACATTCTCACGTGATAATCATCATCCACACCACAGAGCGTGGACGAGAGGCACACATGCACACACTTCACGTCCAGGCCAATAGGCAAACAGGCAGCGGGCAGCCACGGCCACGGCCCATTGTATCAGTTTTCTATTCAAATTAGCATTCAACCATTGCGAATGCGAATCTGCTCAATCATGCGCCCCAATGATCCGGAGAGGGGCGACGGAACAGCAGAGCGCTGTCTTAGTCATGCGACACCGGTTGCCCGGACAAAGACCTTTCGGATCACGGCCGGCGACATGAAGCGAAGTGATCGGGACGGGACAGTGATGATTGAGATCCGTTGGACGATCGCATAGGAATCGTTCTTTGCATAGTAAACCAGAATGTTAATGGCCGAAACGCCAGCACGCTTGAACTATCAAGGCCACTTTAAAAGGGTTGACTAATTGCCCGCTGGACGGGGCAGATGAGAGACCTCGACACTCCGCAGATCCGCAGCCGCAATGAAGGTGGAACCGCTCTGACTGATGTAACACTCACAGCGACTGACGTGATGTAAACAAAACCGTGAGCAGTCTCGCAGACTCAAGACTCGACGGCGTTGCCGCACCTGAGCTTCTCCGGTCGCATGTGTGTGTACGCACTGTGAATTGGAAGCAAAATGCCCAAATACGTGTCGCACTCGGGGAGAGTGGAAATAACTCGTTTTCAAGTTCATGACGACAACCGCCGAGCATCTCACTTCCAAAATGGGAACATCAGGAAGAAGCCTTGAAGTGTGATTTTGTGGCGATATTAATGCGCACGACTTAATTTTAAGATCTCACGACCTCCTGCAGCGTGCGCTAGTTGCTGCTTGTTCCTTTGACTGGGCTGGCGGACACTCGCCGAGTATGGCTCTGGCAGCTGTAAATGGTAAATTGAGGAAAATTGGAGGCAATTTGGAGTGCCTGTGGTGTGGGTTTTGCGATTGGTATGATTGAAATGTGACCGGGGAGTTCCTGACCGTACATGGCAACGCGAGGTGGTGGACTCCACAGACTGCGGAATCGGTTGGTGTATATGGAGATGTGCGTGATGTATGGCAGACACTGGAGCAGCGACAGCAGTCATTCATTTATCATTTCAACACCGCAGTTGAGTGTGTTTCTCGGCCAGTGTTAAAATGGTCCAAAGGAATTAAGAAAGTTGTTTTTTGAATCAAGTCTAATCTGTTTGATAAGAAGATGCAGAGAGCGTATGATGCGATCTTCTCACAAAAATTTCTAAAGGTGACAAGAAGTATACTCCGTTTAAACTGGTATTCGTATTAAGGAATATATAAGGCGATTTCTTGATTTCCTAAATAATCTGTTATCGTGCGTATCACAACAGTTTATCCTGAAGGGATGTGTCGATCTATAGATTTCAGTTTGAGGTATATCGTTGACGTCCTGGAGTCTTCGAAGTGTTCTCAATCGTTAGCATTGCTTGTAGCCTTAGGAGAAGTTCGATGTGATTTTCTAAGTCATCTATATCATCACAGCTGGAAGTTTTTAAGGTTAAAACTTCAAACCCTCACAATCCTTACATTTTTAATTTTGAGGAAAGAAATTGGTTGAATAAATTTGTAGCACTGCTTTCGGAAACTCAAAGGTTTCGTTAGGGAGCTCTCTAAAACTAGATAAAGACTTTTATATTCATGTTAAAAAATCGATCGATCAATGCAGCTTCCTCGAATATTCGACTCAGTTTTCTTCCAGTCGGACCGCGTAAACGGAGGACCCCCAGTCGCATCGTGTAAACGGAGGGTCCCCAGTCGGAACGTGTAAACGGAGGACTCCCAGTTGGACCGTGTAAACGGAGGACCCCCAGTCGCATCGTGTCAACGGAGGACCCTCAGTCGGACAGTGTAAACGGAGGACCCCCAGTTGGACCGTGTAAACGGAGGGTCCCCAGTCGGACCGTATAAACGGAGGAATCCCAGTCGCATCGTGTAAACGGAGGGTCCCCAGTTGGACCGTGTAAACGGAGGACCCCCAGTTGGGTTGTGTAAACTAAGGACCCCCAGTTGGACCGTGTAAACGGAGGGTCCCCAGTCGGACCGTGTAAACGGAGGAACCCCAGTCGCATCGTGTAAACGGAGGGTCCCCAGTTGGACCGTGTAAACGGAGGACCCCCAGTCTGACCGTGTAAACGGAGGACCCCCAGTCAGACGGTGTAAATGGAGAGTCCCCAGTCGGACAGTGTAAACGGAGTCGCCCAGTGGCATCGTGTAAACGAAGGACCAGCAGTCAGACCGTGTAAACGGAGGACCCCCAGTTTGACCGTGTAAACGGAGGACCTCCAGTTGGGTTGTGTCAACGGAGGACCCCCAGTTGGACCGTGTAAACGGAGGGTCCCCAGTCGGACCGTGTAAACGGAGGACCCCCAGTCGCATCGTGTCAACGGAGGACCCCCAGCCGCATCGTGTAAACGGAGGGTCCCCAGTCGGCCCGTGTAAACGGATGGTCCCCAGTCGGACCGTGCAAACGGAGGACCCCCAGTCGCATCGTGTAAACGGAGGGTCCCCAGTCGGACCGTGTAAACGGAGGGTCCCCAGTTGGACCGTGTAAACGGAGAACCCCCCAGTCGGACCGTGTAAACGAAGGGTCCCCAGTCGGACCGTGTAAACGGAGGATCCCCAGTCGCATCGTGTAAACGGAGGGTTCCCAGTCGGACCGTGTAAACGGAGGACCCCCAGTTGGACCGTTTAAACGGAGAACCCCCAGTTGGACCGTGTAAACGGAGGACCCCCAGTCGCATCGTGTAAACGGAGGGTCCCCAGTCGGACCGCGTACACGGAGGACCCCCAGTTGGACCGTGTAAACGGAGGACCCCCAGTCGGACCGTGTAAACGGAGGACCCCCAGTCGCATCGTGTAAACGGAGGGTCCCCAGTCGGACCGTGTAAACGGAGGACCCCCAGTTGGACCGTGTAAACGGAGGACCCCCAGTCGCATCGTGTAAAGGGAGGGTCTCCAGTCGGACCGTGTAAACGGAGGACCCCCAGTCGCATCGTGTAAACAGAGGGTCCCCAGTCGGACCGTGTAAACGGAGGACTCCAAGTTGGACCGTGTAAACGGAGGACCCTCAGTCGCATCGTGTAAACGGAGGATCCCAGTTCGGAAAGTGTAAACGAAGGGTCCCCAGTTGGACCGTCTAAACGGAGGACCCCCAGTCGCATCGTGTAAACGGAGGGTCCCCAGTCGGACCGTGTAAACGGAGGACCCCCAGTTGGACCGTGTAAACGGAGAACCCCCAGTCGGACCGTGTAAACGGAGGACCCCCAGTCGCATCGTGTAAACGGAGGACCACCAGTTGGACCGTGTAAACGGAGGACCCCAGTTCGCACCGTGTAAACGGAGGACCCCCAGTTGGACCGTGTAAACGGAGGACCCCCAGTTGGGCTGTGTAAACGGAGGACCCCCAGTCGGACCGTGTAAACGGAGGACCCCCAGTTGGACCGTGTAAACGGAGAACCCCCAGTTGGACCGTGTAAACGGAGGACCCCCAGTCGGACCGTGTAAACGGAGGACCCTCAGTTGGACCGTGTAAACGGAGGACCCCCAGTAGCATCGTGTAAATGGAGGGTCCCCAGTCGGACCGTGTAAACGGAGGACCCCCAGTTGGACTGTGTAAACGGAGGTCCCCCAGTCGCATCGTGTAAGCGGAGGGTCCCAAGGCGGACCGTGTAAACGGAGGACCCCCAGTCGCATCGTGTAAACGGAGGGTCCCCAGTCGGACCGTGTAAACGGAGGGTCCCCAGTCGGACCGTGTAAACGGAGGACCCCAGACGCATCGTGTAAACGGAGGGTCCCCAGTCGGACCGTGTAAACTGAGGACCCCCAGTTGGACCGTGTAAACGGAGGACCCCCAGTCGCATCGTGTAAACGGAGGGTCCCCTGTCGGACCGTATAAACGGAGGACCCCCAGTTGGACCGTGTAAACGGAGGACACCAATCGGACCGTGTAAACAGAGGACCCCCAGTTGGACCGTGTAAACGGAGGACCCCAGTTCGCACCGTGTAAACGGAGAACCCCCAGTCGGACCGTGTAAACGGAGGACCCCCAGTCGCATCGTGTAAACGGAGGACCCCCAGTTGGACCGTGTAAACGGAGGACCCCCAGTCGCATCGTGTAAACGGAGGGTCCCCATCGGACCGTGTAAACGGAGGACCCCCAGTTGGACCGTGTAAACGGAGGACCCCCAGTCGGACCGTGTAAACGGAGGACCTCCAGCCGGACCGTGTAAACGGAGGACCTCCAGTCGGACCGTGTAAACGGAGGACCCCCAGTTGGACCGTGTAAACGGAGGACCCCCAGTCGCATCGTGTAAACGGAGGGTCCCCAGTCGGACCGTGTAAACGGAGGACCCCAGTTGGGCCGTGTAAACGGAGAACCCCCAGTTGGACCGTGTAAACGGAGGAAACCCAGTCGCATCGTGTAAACGGAGGATCCCAGTTCGGACCGCGTAAACGAAGGGTCCCCAGTCGGACCGTGTAAACGGAGGACCCCCAGTCGCATCGTTTAAACGGAGGGTCCCCAGTCGGACCGTGTAAACGGAGGACCCCCAGTCACATCGTGTAAACGGAGGGTCCCCAGTCGGACCGTGTAAACGGAGGACCCCCAGTCGGACCGTGTAAACGGAGGACCCCCAGTTGGACCGTGTAAACGGAGGACCCCCAGTCGGACCGTGTAAACGGAGGACCCCCAGTCGGACCGTGTAAACGGAGGACCCCCAGTTGGACCGTGTAAACGGAGGACCCCCAGTCGCATCGTGTAAACGGAGGGTCCCCAGTCGGACCGTGTAAACGGAGGACCCCCAGTTGGACCGTGTAAACGGAGAACCCCCAGTTGGACCGTGTAAACGGAGGAAACCCAGTCGCATAGTGTAAACGGAGGATCCCAGTTCGGACCGTGTAAACGAAGGGTCCCCAGTCGGACCGTGTAAACGGAGGGTCCCCAGTCGGACCGTGTAAACGGAGGACCCCCAGTTGGACCGTGTAAACGGAGGGTCCCCTGTCGGACCGTGTAAACGGAGGAGCCCCAGTTGGACCGTGTAAATGGAGGCCCCCAGTCGGACCGTGTAAACGGAGGACCCCCAGTCGCATCGTGTAAACGGAGGGTCCCCAGTCGGACCGTGTAAACGGGGAACCCCCATTTGGACCGTGTAAACGGAGGACCCCAATCGGACCGTGTAAACGGAGGACCCCCAGTTGGACCGTGTAAACGGGGGACCCCCAGTCGCATCGTGTAAACGGAGGGTCCCCATCGGACCGTGTAAACGAAGGACCCCCAGTTGGACCGTGTAAACGGAGGACCCCCAGTCGGACCGTGTAAACGGAGGACCTCCAGTCGGACCGTGTAAACGGAGGACCCCTAGTCGGACCGTGTAAACGGAGGAACCCCAGTCGCATCGTGTAAACGGAGGGTTCCCAGTCGGACCATGTAAACGGAGGACCCCCAGTTGGACCGTGTAAACGGAGGACCCCTAGTCGGACCGTGTAAATGGAGGCCCCCAGTCGGACCGTGTAAACGGAGGACCCCCAGTCGCATCGTGTAAACGGAGGGTCCCCAGTCGGACCGTGTAAACGGAGGACCCCCAGTTGGACCGTGTAAACGGAGAACCCCCAGTTGGACCGTGTAAACGGAGGAAACCCAGTCGCATCGTGTAAACGGGGGGTCCCCAGTCGGACCGTGTAAACGGAGGACCCCCAGTTGGACCGTGTAAACGGAGGATCCCTAGTCGGACCGTGTAAACGGAGGACCCCCAGTCGCATCGTATAAACGGAGGGTCCCCAGTCGGACCGTGTAAACGGAGGACCCCCAGTTGGACCGTGTAAACGGAGGACCCCCAGTCGGACCGTGTAAACGGAGGACTCCCAGTCGCATCGTGTAAACGGAGGGTCTCCAGTCCGACCGTGTAAACGGAGGACCCCCAGTCGCATCGTGTAAACGGAGGATCCCCAGTCGGAACGTGTAAGCGGAGGACACGCAGTTGGACCGTGTAAACGGAGGACCCCCAGCCGCTTTGTGTAAACGGAGGGTCCCCAGTCGGCCCGTGTAAACGGATGGTCCCCAGTCGGACCGTGTAAACGGAGGACCCCCAGTCGCATCGTGTAAACGGAGGGTCCCCAGTCGGACCGTGTAAACGGAGGGTCCCCAGTTGGACCGTGTAAACGGAGAACCCCCCAGTCGGACCGTGTAAACGAAGGGTCCCCAGTCGGACCGTGTAAACGGAGGATCCCCAGTCGGACCGTGTAAACGGAGGGTCCCCTGTCGGACCGTGTAAACGGAGGAACCCCAGTCGCATCGTGTAAACGGAGGGTCCCAAGTCGGACCGTGTAAACGGACGACCCCCAGTTGGACCGTGTAAACGGAGGACCCCCAGTCGGACCGTGTAAACGGAGGACCTCCAGTCGGACCGTGTAAACGGAGGACCCCCAGTTGGACCGTGTAAACGGAGGACCCCCAGTCGGACCGTGTAAACGGAGGGTCCCCTGTCGGACCGTGTAAACGGAGGACCCCCAGTCGCATCGTGTAAACGGAGTGTCCCCAGTCGGACCGTGTAAACGGAGGACCCCCAGTCGCATCGTGTAAACGGAGGGTCCCAAGTCGGACCGTGTAAACGGACGACCCCCAGTTGGACCGTGTAAACGGAGGACCCCCAGTCGGACCGTGTAAACGGAGGACCCCCAGTTGGACCGTGTAAACGGAGGACCCCCAGTCGCATCGTGTAAACGAAGGGTCCCCAATCGGACCTTGTAAACGGACGACCCCCAGTTGGACCGTGTAAACGGAGGACCCCCAGTCGGACCGTGTAAACGGAGGACCTCCAGTCGGACCGTGTAAACGGAGGACCCCCAGTTTGACCGTGTAAACGGAGGACCCCCAGTTGGGCTGTGTAAACGGAGGACCCCCAGTTGGACCGTGTAAACGGAGGACTCCCAGTCGTATCGTGTAAACGGAGGGTCCCCTGTCGGACCGTGTAAACGGAGGACCCCCAGTCGTATCGTGTAAACGGAGGGTCCCCTGTCGGACCGTGTAAACGGAGGACCCCCAGTCGCATCGTGTAAACGGAGGACCCCCAGTTGGACCGTGTAAACGGAGGACCCCCAGTCGCATCGTGTAAACGGAGGGTCCCCAGTCGGACCGTGTAAACGGAGGACCCCCAGTTGGACCGTGTAAACGGAGGACTCCCAGTCGGCCCGTGTAAACGGAGGACCTCCAGTCGGACCGTGTAAACGGAGGACCCCCAGTCGGACCGTGTAAACGGAGGACCCCCAGTCGCATCGTGTAAACGGAGGGTCCCCTGTCGGACCGTGTAAACGGAGGACCCCCAGTCGCATCGTGTAAACGGAGGGTCCCCAGTCGGACCGTGTAAACGGAGGACCCCCAGTCGCATCGTGTAAACGGAAAGTCCCAAGTCGGACCGTGTAAACGGAGGACCCCCAGTTGGACCATGTAAACGGAGTACCCCCAGTTGGACCGTGTAAACGGAGGAACCCCAGTCGCATCGTGTAAACGGAGGGTTCCCAGTCGGACCATGTAAACGGAGGACCCCCAGTTGGACCGTGTAAACGGAGGACCCCTAGTCGGACCGTGTAAACGGAGGACCCTCAGTCGCATCGTGTAAACGGAGGGTCCCCAGTCGGACCGTGTAAACGGAGGACCCCCAGTTGGACCGTGTAAACGGAGGACCCCCAGTCGGACCGTGTAAACGGAGGGTCCCCTGTCGGACCGTGTAAACGGAGGACCCCCAGTCGCATCGTGTAAACGGAGGGTCCCCAGTCGGACCTTGTAAACGGAGGATCCCCAGTCGCATCGTGTAAACGGAGGGTCCCAAGTCGGACCGTGTAAACGGACGACCCCCAGTTGGACCGTGTAAACGGACGACCCCCAGTCGCATCGTGTAAAAGGAGGGTTCCCAGTCGGACCATGTAAACGGAGGACCCCCAGTTGGACCGTGTAAACGGAGGACCCCTAGTCGGACCGTGTAAACGGAGGACCCTCAGTCGCATCGTGTAAACGGAGGGTCCCCAGTCGGACCGTGTAAACGGAGGACCCCCAGTTGGACCGTGTAAACGGAGGACCCCTAGTCGGACCGTGTAAATGGAGGCCCCCAGTCGGACCGTGTAAATGGAGGCCCCCAGTCGGACCGTGTAAACGGAGGACCCCCAGTCGCATCGTGTAAACGGAGGGTCCCCAGTCGGACCGTGTAAACGGAGGACCCCCAGTTGGACCGTGTAAACGGAGAACCCCCAGTTGGACCGTGTAAACGGAGGAAACCCAGTCGCATCGTGTAAACGGAGGGTCCCCAGTCGGACCGTGTAAACGGATGACCCCCAGTTGGACCGTGTAAACGGAGGACCCCCAGTCGGACCGTGTAAACGGAGGACCCCCAGTTGGACCATGTAAACGGGGTACCCCCAGTTGGACCGTGTAAACGGAGGAACCCCAGTCGCATCGTGTAAACGGAGGGTTCCCAGTCGGACCATGTAAACGGAGGACCCCCAGTTGGACCGTGTAAACGGAGGACCCCTAGTCGGACCGTGTAAACGGAGGACCCCCAGTCGCATCGTGTAAACGGAGGGTCCCCAGTCGGACCGTGTAAACGGAGGGTCCCCTGTCGGACCGTGTAAACGGAGGACCCCCAGTCGCATCGTGTAAACGGAGGACCAACAGTTGGACCGTGTAAACGGAGGACCCCCAGTCGGCCCGTGTAAACGGAGGACCTCCAGTCGGACCGTGTAAACGGAGGACCCCCAGTCGGACCGTGTAAACGGAGGACCCCCAGTCGCATCGTGTAAACGGAGGGTCCCCTGTCGGACCGTGTAAACAGAGGACCCCCAGTCGCATCGTGTAAACGGAGGGTCCCCAGTCGGACCGTGTAAACGGAGGACCCCCAGTCGCATCGTGTAAACGGAGGGTCCCAAGTCGGACCGTGTAAACGGAGGACCCCCAGTTGGACCATGTAAACGGAGTACCCCCAGTTGGACCGTGTAAACGGAGGAACCCCAGTCGCATCGTGTAAACGGAGGGTTCCCAGTCGGACCATGTAAACGGAGGACCCCCAGTTGGACCGTGTAAACGGAGGACCCCTAGTCGGACCGTGTAAACGGAGGACCCCCAGTCGCATCGTGTAAACGGAGGGTCCCCAGTCGGACCGTGTAAACGGAGGAACCCCAGTTAGACCGTGTAAACGGAGGACCCCCAGTCGGACCGTGTAAACGGAGGGTCCCCTGTCGGACCGTGTAAACGGAGGACCCCCAGTCGCATCGTGTAAACGGAGGGTCATCAGTCGGACCTTGTAAACGGAGGATCCCCAGTCGCATCGTGTAAACGGAGGGTCCCAAGTCGGACCGTGTAAACGGACGACCCCCAGTTGGACCGTGTAAACGGAGGACCCCCAGTCGCATCGTGTAAACGAAGGGTCCCCAGTCGGACCGTGTAAACGGAGGACCCCCAGTTGGACCGTGTAAACGGAGGACCCCCAGTCGGACCGTGTAAACGGAGGACCTCCAGTCGGACCGTGTAAACGGAAGACCCCCAGTTGGACCGTGTAAACGGAGGACCCCCAGTCGCATCGTGTAAACGAAGGGTTCCCAATCGGACCTTGTAAACGGAGGACCCCCAGTTGGACCGTGTAAACGGAGGACCCCCAGTCGCATCGTGTAAACGGAGGGCCCCTCAGTTGGACCGTGTAAACGGAGGACCCCCAGTCGTATCGTGTAAACGGAGGGTCCCCTGTCGGACCGTGTAAACGGAGGACCCCCAGTCGTATCGTGTAAACGGAGGGTCCCCTGTCGGACCGTGTAAACGGAGGACCCCCAGTCGCATCGTGTAAACGGAGGGTCCCCAGTCGGACCGTGTAAACGGAGGACCCCCAGTTGGACCGTGTAAACGGAGGACCCCCAGTCGGACCGTGTAAACGGAGGACCCCCAGTCGGACCGTGTAAACGGAGGACCCCCAGTCGGACCGTGTAAACGGAGGACCCCCAGTTGGACCGTGTAAACGGAGGACCCCCAGTCGGACCGTGTAAACGGACGACCCCCAGTCGCATCGTGTAAATGGAGGGTCCCCAGTCGGATCGTGTAAACGGAGGACCCCCAGTCGCATCGTGTAAACGGAGGGTCCCCAGTCGGACCGTGTAAACGGATGACCCCCAGTTAAACCGTGTAACCGGAGGACCCCCAGTCGCATCGTGTAAACGGAGGGTCCCCAGTCCGACCGTGTAAACGGAGGGCCCCCAGTCGCATCGTGTAAACGGAGGACCCCCAGTTGGACCGTGTAAGCGGAGGACCCCCAGTCGCATCGTGTAGAGGAAACGGAGGGTCCCCTGTCGGACCGTGTAAACGGAGGACCCCCAGTCGCATCGTGTAAACGGAGGGTCCCCAGTCGGACCGTGTAAACGGAGGACCCCCAGTCGCATCGTGTAAACGGAGGGTCCCCAGTCGGACCGTGTAAACGGGGGACCCCCAGTTGGACCGTGTAAACGGAGGACCCCCAGTCGCATCGTGTAAACGGAGGGTCCCCTGTCGGACCGTGTAAACGGAGGACCCCCAGTTGGACCGTGTAAACGGAGGACCCCAGTCGCATCGAGTAAACGGAGGGTCCCCAGTCGGACCGTGTAAACGGAGGACCCCCAGTCGGACCGTGTAAACGGAGGACCCCCAGTTGGACCGTGTAAACGGAGGGTCCCCAGTCGGACCGTGTAAACGGAGGACCCCCAGTCGCATCGTGTAAACGGAGGGTCCCCCGTCGGATCATGTAAACGGAGGACCCCCAGTCGCATCGTGTAAACGGAGGGTCCCCAGTCGGACCGTGTAAACGGATGACCCCCAGTTGGACCGTGTAAACGGAGGACCCCCAGTCGCATCGTGTAAACGGAGGGTCCCCAGTCCGACCGTGTAAACGGAGGACCCCCAGTCGCATCGTGTAAACGGAGAGTCCTCAGTCGGACCGTGTAAACGGAGGACCCCCAGTCGCATCGTGTAAACAGAGGACCCCCAGTCGCATCGTGTAAACGGAGGACCCCCAGTTGGACCGTGTAAACGGAGGACCCCCAGTCGCATCGTGTAAACGGAGGGTCCCCAGTCGGACCGTGTAAACGGAGGACCCCCAGTCGCATCGTGTAAACGGAGGGTCCTCAGTCGGACCGTGTAAACGGAGGACCCCCAGTCGCATCGTGTAAACGGAGGACCCCCAGTTGGACCGTGTAAACGGAGGACCCCCAGTCGCATCGTGTAAACGGAGGACCCCCAATCGGACCTTGTTAACGGAGGACCCCCAGTTGGACCGTGTAAACGGAGGGTCCCCAGTCGGACCGTGTAAACGGAGGACCCCCAGTCGCATCGTGTAAACGGAGGGTCCCCTGTCGGACCGTGTAAACGGAGGACCCCCAGTTGGACCGTGTAAACGGAGGACCCCAGTCGCATCGAGTAAACGGAGGGTCCCCAGTCGGACCGTGTAAACGGAGGACCCCCAGTCGGACCGTGTAAACGGAGGACCCCCAGTTGGACCGTGTAAACGGAGGGTCCCCAGTCGGACCGTGTAAACGGAGGACCCCCAGTCGCATCGTGTAAACGGAGGGTCCCCCGTCGGATCGTGTAAACGGAGGACCCCCAGTCGCATCGTGTAAACGGAGGGTCCCCAGTCGGACCGTGTAAACGGATGACCCCCAGTCGGACCGTGTAAACGGAGGACCCCCAGTCGCATCGTGTAAACGGAGGGTCCCCAGTCCGACCGTGTAAACGGAGGACCCCCAGTCGCATCGTGTAAAAGGAGAGTCCTCAGTCGGACCGTGTAAACGGAGGACCCCCAGTCGCATCGTGTAAACAGAGGACCCCCAGTCGCATCGTGTAAACGGAGGACCCCCAGTTGGACCGTGTAAACGGAGGACCCCCAGTCGCATCGTGTAAACGGAGGACCCCCAGTTGGACCGTGTAAACGAAGGACCCCCAGTCGTATCGTGTAAACGGAGGGTCCCCTGTCGGACCGTGTAAACGCAGGACTCCCAGTCGCATCGTGTAAACGGAGGGTCCCCAGTCGGACCGTGTAAACGGAGGACCCCCAGTCGCATCGTGTAAACGGAGGGTCCCCAGTCGGACCGTGTAAACGGAGGACCCCCAGTTGGACCGTGTAAACGGAGGGTCCCCAGTCGCATCGTGTAAACGGAGAGTCCCCAGTCGGACCGTGAAAACGGAGGACCCCCAGTCGTATCGTGTAAACGGAGGGTCCCCTGTCGGACCGTGTAAACGGAGGACCCCCAGTCGCATCGTGTAAACGGAGGGTCCCCAGTCGGACCGTGTAAACGGATGACCCCCAGTCGCATCGTGTAAACGGAGGGTCCCCATCGGACCGTGTAAACGGAGGACCCCCAGTCGCATCGTGTAAACGGAGGGTCCCCAGTCGGACCGTGTAAACGGAGGACCCCCAGTTGGACCGTGTAAACGGAGGACCCCCAGTCGCATCGTGTAAACGGAGGGTCCCCAGTCGGACCGTGTAAACGGAGGACCCCCAGTTGGACCGTGTAAACGGAGGACCCCCAGTTGGACCGTGTAAACGGAGAACCCCCAGTTGGACCGTGTAAACGGAGGACCCCCAGTCGGACCGTGTAAACGGAGGACCCGCAGTTGGAACGTGTAAACGGAGGACCCCCAGTCGCATCGTGAAAACGGAGGGTCGCCAGTCGGACCGTGTAAACGGAGGACCCCCAGTTGGACCGTGTAAACGGAGGACCCCCAGTCGTATCGTGTAAACGGAGGGTCCCCTGTCGGACCGTGTAAACGGAGGACCCCCAGTCGTATCGTGTAAACGGAGGGTCCCTTGTCGGACCGTGTAAACGGAGGACCCCCAGTCGCATCGTGTAAACGGAGGGTCCCCAGTCGGACCGTGTAAACGGAGGACCCCCAGTTGGACCGTGTAAACGGAGGGCCCCCAGTCGGACCGTGTAAACGGAGGACCCCCAGTCGGACCGTGTAAACGGAGGACCCCCAGTCGCATCGTGTAAACGGAGGGTCCCCAGTCGGACCGTGTAAACGGAGGACCCCCAGTCGCATCGTGTAAACGGAGGGTCCCCAATCGGACCGTGTAAACGGAGGACCCCCAGTCGCATCGTGTAAACGGAGGGTCCCCAGTCGCATCGTGTAAACGGAGGGTCCCCAGTCGGAACGTGTAAACGGAGGACCCCCAGTTGGACAGTGTAAACGGAGGACCCCCAGTCGGACCGTGTAAACGGAGGACCTCCAGTCGGACCGTGTAAACGGAGGACCCCCAGTCGGACCGTGTAAACGGAGGACCCCCAGTCGCATCGTGTAAACGGAGGGTCCCCTGTCGGACCGTGTAAACGGAGGACCCCCAGTCGCATCGTGTAAACGGAGGGTCCCCAGTCGGACCGTGTAAACGGAGGACCCCCAGTCGCATCGTGTAAACGGAGGGTCCCAAGTCGGACCGTGTAAACGGAGGACCCCCAGTTGGACCATGTAAACGGAGTACCCCCAGTTGGACCGTGTAAACGGAGGAACCCCAGTCGCATCGTGTAAACGGAGGACCCCCAGTTGGACCGTGTAAACGGAGGACCCCTAGTCGGACCGTGTAAACGGAGGACCCCCAGTCGCATCGTGTAAACGGAGGGTCCCCAGTCGGACCGTGTAAACGGAGGACCCCCAGTTGGACCGTGTAAACGGAGGACCCCCAGTCGCATCGTGTAAACGGAGGACCCCCAATCGGACCTTGTAAATGGAGGACCCCCAGTTGGACCGTGTAAACGGAGAACCCCCATTTGGACCGTGTAAACGGAGGACCCCCAATCGGACCGTGTAAACGGAGGACCCCCAGTCGCATCGTGTAAACGGAAGGTCCCCAGTCGGATCGTGTAAACGGAGGACCCCCAGTCGCATCGTGTTAACGGTGGGTCCCCTGTCGGACCGTATAAACGTAGGACCCCCAGTCGCATGGTGTAAACGGAGGGTCCCCAGTCGGATCGTGTAAACGGAGGACCCCCAGTCGCATCGTGTAAACGGAGGGTCCCCAGTCGGACCGTGTAAACGGATGACCCCCAGTTGGACCGTGTAAACGGAGGACCCCCAGTCGCATCGTGTAAACGGAGGGTCCCCAGTCCGACCGTGTAAACGGAGGACCCCCAGTCGCATCCTGTAAACGGAGGGTCCTCAGTCGGACCGTGTAAACGGAGGACCCCCAGTCGCATCGTGTAAACAGAGGACCCCCAGTCGCATCGTGTAAACGGAGGACCCCCAGTTGGACCGTGTAAACGGAGGACCCCCAGTCGCATCGTGTAAACGGAGGACCCCCAGTTGGACCGTGTAAACGGAGGACCCCCAGTCGTATCGTGTAAACGGAGGGTCCCCTGTCGGACCGTGTAAACGCAGGACCCCCAGTCGCATCGTGTAAACGGAGGGTCCCCAGTCGGACCGTGTAAACGGAGGACCCCCAGTCGCATCGTGTAAACGGAGGGTCCCCAGTCGGACCGTGTAAACGGAGGGTCCCCTGTCGGACCGTGTAAACGGAGGACCCCCAGTCGCATCGTGTAAACGGAGGGTCCCCTGTCGGACCGTGTAAACGGAGGACCCCCAGTCGCATCGTGTAAACAGAGGGTCCCCAGTCGGACCGTGTAAACGGAGGACCCCCAGTTGGACCGTGTAAACGGAGGGTCCCCAGTCGGACCGTGTAAACGGAGGACCCCCAGTCGCATCGTGTAAACGGAGGGTCCCCAGTCGGACCGTGTAAACGGAGGACCCCCAGTTGGACCGTGTAAACGGAGGACCCCAGTCGCATCGAGTAAACGGAGGGTCCCCAGTCGGACCGTGTAAACGGAGGACCCCCAGTTGGACCGTGTAAACGGAGGACCCCCAGTCGGACCGTGTAAACGGACGACCCCCAGTCGCATCGTGTAAACGGAGGACCCCCAGTCGGACCGTGTAAACGGAGGCCCCCAGTTGGACCGTGTAAACGGAGGGTCCCCCGTCGGATCGTGTAAACGGAGGACCCCCAGTCGCATCGTGTAAACGGAGGGTCCCCAGTCGGACCGTGTAAACGGATGACCCCCAGTTAAACCGTGTAAACGGAGGACCCCCAGTCGCATCGTGTAAACGGAGGGTCCCCAGTCCGACCGTGTAAACGGAGGACCCCCAGTCGCATCGTGTAAACGGAGGGTCCTCAGTCGGACCGTGTAAACGGAGGACCCCCAGTCGCATCGTGTAAACAGAGGACCCCCAGTCGCATCGTGTAAACGGAGGACCCCCAGTTGGACCGTGTAAGCGGAGGACCCCCAGTCGCATCGTGTAGAGGAAACGGAGGGTCCCCTGTCGGACCGTGTAAACGGAGGACCCCCAGTCGCATCGTGTAAACGGAGGGTCCCCAGTCGGACCGTGTAAACGGAGGACCCCCAGTCGCATCGTGTAAACGGAGGGTCCCCAGTCGGACCGTGTAAACGGGGGACCCCCAGTTGGACCGTGTAAACGGAGGACCCCCAGTCGGACCGTGTAAACGGAGGACCCCCAGTTGGACCGTGTAAACGGAGGGTCCCCAGTCGGACCGTGTAAACGGAGGACCCCCAGTCGCATCGTGTAAACGGAGGGTCCTCAGTCGGACCGTGTAAACGGAGGACCCCCAGTCGCATCGTGTAAACGGAGGACCCCCAGTTGGACCGTGTAAACGGAGGACCCCCAGTCGCATCGTGTAAACGGAGGACCCCCAATCGGACCTTGTTAACGGAGGACCCCCAGTTGGACCGTGTAAACGGAGGGTCCCCAGTCGGACCGTGTAAACGGAGGACCCCCAGTCGCATCGTGTAAACGGAGGGTCCCCTGTCGGACCGTGTAAACGGAGGACCCCCAGTTGGACCGTGTAAACGGAGGACCCCAGTCGCATCGAGTAAACGGAGGGTCCCCAGTCGGACCGTGTAAACGGAGGACCCCCAGTCGGACCGTGTAAACGGAGGACCCCCAGTTGGACCGTGTAAACGGAGGGTCCCCAGTCGGACCGTGTAAACGAAGGACCCCCAGTCGCAAACGGAGGGTCCCCCGTCGGATCGTGTAAACGGAGGACCCCCAGTCGCATCGTGTAAACGGAGGGTCCCCAGTCGGACCGTGTAAACGGATGACCCCCAGTTGGACCGTGTAAACGGAGGACCCCCAGTCGCATCGTGTAAACGGAGGGTCCCCAGTCCGACCGTGTAAACGGAGGACCCCCAGTCGCATCGTGTAAACGGAGGGTCCTCAGTCGGACCGTGTAAACGGAGGACCCCCAGTCGCATCGTGTAAACAGAGGACCCCCAGTCGCATCGTGTAAACGGAGGACCCCCAGTTGGACCGTGTAAACGGAGGACCCCCAGTCGCATCGTGTAAACGGAGGACCCCCAGTTGGACCGTGTAAACGAAGGACCCCCAGTCGTATCGTATAAACGGAGGGTCCCCTGTCGGACCGTGTAAACGCAGGACTCCCAGTCGCATCGTGTAAACGGAGGGTCCCCAGTCGGACCGTGTAAACGGAGGACCCCCAGTCGCATCGTGTAAACGGAGGGTCCCCAGTCGGACCGTGTAAACGAAGGACCCCCAGTTGGACCGTGTAAACGGAGGACCCCCAGTCGCATCGTGTAAACGGAGGGTCCCCAGTCGGACCGTGAAAACGGAGGACCCCCAGTCGTATCGTGTAAACGGAGGGTCCCCTGTCGGACCGTGTAAACGGAGGACCCCCAGTCGCATCGTGTAAACGGAGGGTCCCCAGTCGGACCGTGTAAACGGAGGACCCCCAGTCGCATCGTGTAAACGGAGGGTCCCCATCGGACCGTGTAAACGGAGGACCCCCAGTCGCATCGTGTAAACGGAGGGTCCCCAGTCGGACCGTGTAAACGGAGGACCCCCAGTTGGACCGTGTAAACGGAGGACCCCCAGTCGCATCGTGTAAACGGAGGGTCCCCAGTCGGACCGTGTAAACGGAGGACCCCCAGTTGGACCGTGTAAACGGAGAACCCCCAGTTGGACCGTGTAAACGGAGGACCCCCAGTCGGACCGTGTAAACGGAGGACCCCCAGTTGGACCGTGTAAACGGAGGACCCCCAGTCGCATCGTGTAAACGGAGGGTCCCCTGTCGGACCGTGTAAACGGAGGACCCCCAGTTGGACCGTGTAAACGGAGAACCC
Source organism: Eristalinus aeneus (assembly GCA_955652365.1). NCBI lineage: Eukaryota > Metazoa > Arthropoda > Insecta > Diptera > Syrphidae > Eristalinus > Eristalinus aeneus. Next base: position 36,562,883 of record OY019133.1, read on the forward strand.
CCAGTTGGACCGTGTAAACGGAGGACCCCCAGTCGGACCGTGTAAACGGAGGAACCGCAGTTGGAACGTGTAAACGGAGGACCCCCAGTCGCATCGTGAAAACGGAGGGTCGCCAGTCGGACCGTGTAAACGGAGGACCCCCAGTCGCATCGTGTAAACGGAGGGTCCCCAGTCGGACCGTGTAAACGGAGGACCCCCAGTTGGACCGTGTAAACGGAGGACCCCCAGTCGCATCGTGTAAACTAAGGGTCCCCAGTCGGACCGTGAAAACGGAGGACCCCCAGTCGTATCGTGTAAACGGAGGGTCCCCTGTCGGACCGTGTAAACGGAGGACCCCCAGTCGCATCGTGTAAACGGAGGGTCCCCAGTCGGACCGTGTAAACTGAGGACCCCCAGTCGCATCGTGTAAACGGAGGGTCCCCAGTCGGACCGTGTAAACGGAGGACCCCCAGTCGGACCGTGTAAACGGAGGCCCCCAGTTGGACCGTGTAAACGGAGGGTCCCCAGTCGGACCGTGTAAACGGAGGACCCCCAGTTGGACCGTGTAAACGGAGAACCCCCAGTTGGACCGTGTAAACGGAGGAAACCCAGTCGCATCGTGTAAACGGAGGGTCCCCAGTCGGACCGTGTAAACGGGGGACCCCCAGTTGGACCGTGTAAACGGAGGACCCCCAGTCGGACCGTGTAAACGGAGGACCCCCAGTTGGACCATGTAAACGGAGTACCCCCAGTTGGATCGTGTAAACGGAGGAACCCCAGTCGCATCGTGTAAACGGAGGGTTCCCAGTCGGACCATGTAAACGGAGGACCGCCAGTTGGACCGTGTAAACGGAGGACCCCTAGTCGGACCGTGTAAACGGAGGACCCCCAGTCGCATCGTGTAAACGGAGGACCCCCAGTCGGACCGTGTAAACGGAGGACCCCCAGTTGGACCATGTAAACGGAGGGTCCCCAGTCGGACCGTGTAAACGGAGGACCCCCAGTTGGACCGTGTAAACGGAGGACCCCCAGTCGGACCGTGTAAACGGAGGACCTCCAGTCGGACCGTGTAAACTGAGGACCCCCAGTCGCATCGTGTAAACGGAGGGTCCCCAGTCGGACCGTGTAAACTGAGGACCCCCAGTCGCATCGTGTAAACGGAGGGTCCCCAGTCGGACCGTGTAAACGGAGGTCCCCAGTCGCATCGTGTAAACGGAGGGTCCCCAGTCGGACCGTGTAAACTGAGGACCCCCAGTCGCATCGTGTAAACGGAGGGTCCCAAGTCGGACCGTGTAAACGGAGGACCCCCAGTTGGACCATGTAAACGGAGTACCCCCAGTTGGACCGTGTAAACGGAGGAACCCCAGTCGCATCGTGTAAACGGAGGGTTCCCAGTCGGACCATGTAAACGGAGGACCCCCAGTTGGACCGTGTAAACGGAGGACCCCTAGTCGGACCGTGTAAACGGAGGACCCCCAGTCGCATCGTGTAAACGGAGGGTCCCCAGTCGGACCGTGTAAACGGAGGACCCCAGTTGGACCGTGTAAACGGAGGACCCCCAGTCGGACCGTGTAAACGGAGGGTCCCCTGTCGGACCGTGTAAACGGAGGACCCCCAGTTGGACCGTGTAAACGGAGGACCCCCAGTCGGACCGTGTAAACGGAGGACCCCCAGTTGGACCGTGTAAACGGAGAACCCCCAGTTGGACCGTGTAAACGGAGGACCCCCAGTTGGACCATGTAAACGGAGGGTCCCCAGTCGGACCGTGTAAACGGAGGACCCCCAGTTGGACCGTGTAAACGGAGGACCCCCAGTCGGACCGTGTAAACGGAGGACCTCCAGTCGGACCGTGTAAACTGAGGACCCCCAGTCGCATCGTGTAAACGGAGGGTCCCCAGTCGGACCGTGTAAACTGAGGACCCCCAGTCGCATCGTGTAAACGGAGGGTCCCCAGTCGGACCGTGTAAACGGAGGTCCCCAGTCGCATCGTGTAAACGGAGGGTCCCCAGTCGGACCGTGTAAACTGAGGACCCCCAGTCGCATCGTGTAAACGGAGGGTCCCAAGTCGGACCGTGTAAACGGAGGACCCCCAGTTGGACCATGTAAACGGAGTACCCCCAGTTGGACCGTGTAAACGGAGGAACCCCAGTCGCATCGTGTAAACGGAGGGTTCCCAGTCGGACCATGTAAACGGAGGACCCCCAGTTGGACCGTGTAAACGGAGGACCCCTAGTCGGACCGTGTAAACGGAGGACCCCCAGTCGCATCGTGTAAACGGAGGGTCCCCAGTCGGACCGTGTAAACGGAGGACCCCAGTTGGACCGTGTAAACGGAGGACCCCCAGTCGGACCGTGTAAACGGAGGGTCCCCTGTCGGACCGTGTAAACGGAGGACCCCCAGTTGGACCGTGTAAACGGAGGACCCCCAGTCGGACCGTGTAAACGGAGGACCCCCAGTTGGACCGTGTAAACGGAGAACCCCCAGTTGGACCGTGTAAACGGAGGACCCCCAGTCGGACCGTGTAAACGGAGGACCCCCAGTTGGACCGTGTAAACGGAGGACCCCCAGTCGCATCGTGTAAACGGAGGGTCCCCAGTTGGACCGTGTAAACGGAGGACCCCCAGTCGGACCGTGTAAACGGAGGACCTCCAGTCGGACCGTGTAAACGGAGGACCCCCAGTCGTATCGTGTAAACGGAGGGTCCCCAGTCGAACCGTGTAAACGGAGGACCCCCAGTCGCATCGTGTAAACGGAGGGTCCTCAGTCGGATCGTGTAAACAGAGGACCCCCAGTCGCATTGTGGTAACGGTGGGGCCCTTGTCGGACCGTGTAAACGGAGGACCCCCAGTCGCATCGTGTAAACGGAGGGTCCTCAGTCGGACCGTGTAAACGGAGGACCCCCAGTTGGACCATGTAAACGGAGTACCCCCAGTTGGACCGTGTAAACGGAGGAACCCCAGTCGCATCGTGTAAACGGAGGGTTCCCAGTCGGACCATGTAAACGGAGGACCCCCAGTTGGACCGTGTAAACGGAGAACCCCCAGTTGGACCGTGTAAACGGAGGAAACCCAGTCGCATCGTGTAAACGGAGGGTCCCCAGTCGGACCGTGTAAACGGAGGACCCCCAGTTGGACCATGTAAACGGAGTACCCCCAGTTGGACCGTGTAAACGGAGGAACCCCAGTCGCATCGTGTAAACGGAGGGTTCCCAGTCGGACCATGTAAACGGAGGACCCCCAGTTGGACCGTGTAAACGGAGGACCCCCAGTCGGACCGTGTAAACGGAGGACCTCTAGTCGGACCGTGTAAACGGAGGACCCCCAGTCGGACCGTGTAAACGGAGGACCCCCAGACAAAACGTGTAAACGGAGGGTCCCCTGTCGGACCGTGTAAACGGAGGACCCCCAGTCGCATCGTGTAAACGGAGGGTCCCCAGTCGGACCGTGTAAACTGAGGACCCCCAGTCGCATCGTGTAAACGGAGGGTCCCCAGTCGGACCGTGTAAACGGAGGTCCCCAGTCGGACCGTGTAAACGGAGGACCCCCAGTCGGACCGTGTAAACGGAGGACCCCCAGTTGGACCATGTAAACGGAGGGTCCCCAGTCGGACCGTGTAAACGGAGGACCCCCAGTTGGACCGTGTAAACGGAGGACCCCCAGTCGGACCGTGTAAACGGAGGACCTCTAGTCGGACCGTGTAAACGGAGGACCCCCAGTCGGACCGTGTAAACGGAGGACCCCCAGTCAAAACGTGTAAACGGAGGGTCCCCTGTCGGACCGTGTAAACGGAGGACCCCCAGTCGCATCGTGTAAACGGAGGGTCCCCAGTCGGACCGTGTAAACTGAGGACCCCCAGTCGCATCGTGTAAACGGAGGGTCCCAAGTCGGACCGTGTAAACGGAGGACCCCCAGTTGGACCATGTAAACGGAGTACCCCCAGTTGGACCGTGTAAACGGAGGACCCCCAGTCGCATCGTGTAAACGGAGGGTCCCCAGTCGGACCGTGTAAACGGAGGACCCCCAGTTAGACCGTGTAAACGGAGGACCCCCAGTCGCATCGTGTAAACTAAGGGTCCCCAGTCGGACCGTGAAAACGGAGGACCCCCAGTCGTATCGTGTAAACGGAGGGTACCCTGTCGGACCGTGTAAACGGAGGACCCCCAGTCGCATCGTGTAAACGGAGGGTCCCCAGTCGGACCGTGTAAACTGAGGACCCCCAGTCGCATCGTGTAAACGGAGGGTCCCCAGTCGGACCGTGTAAACGGAGGTCCCCAGTCGGACCGTGTAAACGGAGGACCCCCAGTCGGACCGTGTAAACGGAGGCCCCCAGTTGGACCGTGTAAACGGAGGGTCCCCAGTCGGACCGTGTAAACGGAGGACCCCCAGTTGGACCGTGTAAACGGAGAACCCCCAGTTGGACCGTGTAAACGGAGGAAACCCAGTCGCATCGTGTAAACGGAGGGTCCCCAGTCGGACCGTGTAAACGGAGGACCCCCAGTTGGACCATGTAAACGGAGTACCCCCAGTTGGACCGTGTAAACGGAGGAACCCCAGTCGCATCGTGTAAACGGAGGGTTCCCAGTCGGACCATGTAAACGGAGGACCCCCAGTTGGACCGTGTAAACGGAGGACCCCCAGTCGGACCGTGTAAACGGAGGACCCCCAGTTGGACCATGTAAACGGAGTACCCCCAGTTGGATCGTGTAAACGGAGGAACCCCAGTCGCATCGTGTAAACGGAGGGTTCCCAGTCGGACCATGTAAACGGAGGACCGCCAGTTGGACCGTGTAAACGGAGGACCCCTAGTCGGACCGTGTAAACGGAGGACCCCCAGTCGCATCGTGTAAACGGAGGACCCCCAGTCGGACCGTGTAAACGGAGGACCCCCAGTTGGACCATGTAAACGGAGGGTCCCCAGTCGGACCGTGTAAACGGAGGACCCCCAGTTGGACCGTGTAAACGGAGGACCCCCAGTCGGACCGTGTAAACGGAGGACCTCTAGTCGGACCGTGTAAACGGAGGACCCCCAGTCGGACCGTGTAAACGGAGGACCCCCAGTCAAAACGTGTAACCGGAGGGTCCCCTGTCGGACCGTGTAAACGGAGGACCCCCAGTCGCATCGTGTAAACGGAGGGTCCCCAGTCGGACCGTGTAAACTGAGGACCCCCAGTCGCATCGTGTAAACGGAGGGTCCCAAGTCGGACCGTGTAAACGGAGGACCCCCAGTTGGACCATGTAAACGGAGTACCCCCAGTTGGACCGTGTAAACGGAGGAACCCCAGTCGCATCGTGTAAACGGAGGGTTCCCAGTCGGACCATGTAAACGGAGGACCCCCAGTTGGACCGTGTAAACGGAGGACCCCTAGTCGGACCGTGTAAACGGAGGACCCCCAGTCGCATCGTGTAAACGGAGGGTCCCCAGTCGGACCGTGTAAACGGAGGACCCCAGTTGGACCGTGTAAACGGAGGACCCCCAGTCGGACCGTGTAAACGGAGGGTCCCCTGTCGGACCGTGTAAACGGAGGACCCCCAGTTGGACCGTGTAAACGGAGGACCCCCAGTCGGACCGTGTAAACGGAGGACCCCCAGTTGGACCGTGTAAACGGAGAACCCCCAGTTGGACCGTGTAAACGGAGGACCCCCAGTCGGACCGTGTAAACGGAGGACCCCCAGTTGGACCGTGTAAACGGAGGACCCCCAGTCGCATCGTGTAAACGGAGGGTCCCCAGTTGGACCGTGTAAACGGAGGACCCCCAGTCGGACCGTGTAAACGGAGGACCTCCAGTCGGACCGTGTAAACGGAGGACCCCCAGTCGTATCGTGTAAACGGAGGGTCCCCAGTCGCATCGTGTAAACGCAGGGTCCCCAGTCGAACCGTGTAAACGGAGGACCCCCAGTCGCATCGTGTAAACGGAGGGTCCTCAGTCGGATCGTGTAAACAGAGGACCCCCAGTCGCATTGTGGTAACGGTGGGGCCCTTGTCGGACCGTGTAAACGGAGGACCCCCAGTCGCATCGTGTAAACGGAGGGTCCTCAGTCGGACCGTGTAAACGGAGGACCCCCAGTCGCATCGTGTAAACAGAGGACCCCCAGTCGCATCGTGTAAACGGAGGACCCCCAGTTGGACCGTGTAAACGGAGGACCCCCAGTCGCATCGTGTAAACGGAGGACCCCCAGTTGGACCGTGTAAACGGAGGACCCCCAGTCGTATCGTGTAAACGGAGGGTCCCCTGTCGGACCGTGTAAACGGAGGACCCCCAGTCGCATCGTGTAAACGGAGGGTCCCCAGACGGACCGTGTAAACGGAGGACCCCCAGTTGGACCGTGTAAACGGAGGACCCCCAGTCGCATCGTGTAAACGGAGGGTCCCCAGTCGGACCGTGTAAACGGTTGACCCCCAGTCGTATCGTGTAAACGGATTGTCCCCTGTCGGACCGTGTAAACGGAGGACCCCCAGTCGCATCGTGTAAACGGAGGGTCCCCAGTCGGACCGTGTAAACGGAGGACCCCCAGTCGCATCGTGTAAACGGAGGGTCCCCAGTCGGACCGTGTAAACGGAGGACCCCCAGTTGGACCGTGTAAACGGAGAACCCCCAGTCGGACCGTGTAAACGGAGGACCCCCAGTTGGACCGTGTAAACGGAGGGTCCCCAGTCGGACCGTGTTAACGGAGGACCCCCAGTCGCATCGTGTAAACGGAGGGTCCCCAGTCGGACCGTGTAAACGGAGGACCCCCAGTTGGACCGTGTAAACGGAGGACCCCCAGTCGCATCGAGTAAACGGAGGGTCCCCAGTCAGACCGTGTAAAAGGAGGACCCCCAGTTGGACCGTGTAAACGGAGGACCCCCAGTCGGACCGTGTAAACGGAGGACCCCCAGTTGGACCGTGTAAACGGAGGGTCCCCAGTCGCATCGTGTAAACGGAGGGTCCCCAGTCGGACCGTGTAAACGGAGGGTCCCCAGTCGGACCGTGTAAACGGAGGACCCCCAGTCGCATCGTGTAAACGGAGGGTCCCCAGTCGGACCGTGTAAACGGACGACCCCCAGTTGAACCGTGTAAACGGAGGGTCCCCAGTCGGACCGTGTAAACGGAGGACCCCCAGTCGCATCGTGTAAACGGAGGGTCCTCAGTCGGACCGTGTAAACGGAGGACCCCCAGTCGCATCGTGTAAACGGAGGGTGCCCTGTCGGACCGTGTAAACGGAGGACCCCCAGTCGCATCGTGTAAACGGAGGGTCCCCAGTCGGACCGTGTAAACAGATTACCCCCAGTCGCATCGTGTAAACGGAGGGTCCTCAGTCGGACCGTGTAAACGGAGGACCCCCAGTTGGACCGTGTAAACGGAGGACCCCCAGTTGAACCGTGTAAACGGAGGACCCCCAGTCGCATCGTGTAAACGGAGGACCCCCAGTTGGGCTGTGTAAACGGAGGACCCCCAGTCGCATCGTGTAAACGGAGGGTCCCCAGTCGGACCGTGTAAACGGAGGACCCCCAGTTGGACCAAGTAAACAGAGGACCCCAGCCGACTCGTGTAAACGGAGGGTCCCCAGTCGGACCGTGTAAACGGAGGACCCCCAGTTGGTACGTGTAATCGGAGGACCCCCAGTCGGACCGTGTAAACGGAGGACCCCCAGTTGGACCGTGTAAACGGAGGACCCCCAGTCGCATCGTGTAAACGGAGGGTCCCCAGTCGGACCGTGTAAACGGAGGACCCCCAGTTGGACCGTGTAAACGGAGAACCCCCAGTTGGACCGTGTAAACGGAGGACCCCCAATCGGAGCGTGTAAACGGAGGACCCCCAGTTTGACCGTGTAAACGGAGGACCCCCAGTCGCATCGTGTAAACGGAGGGTCCCCAGTCGGACCGTGTAAACGGGGGACCCCCAGTTGGACCGTGTAAACGGAGGACCCCCAGTCGGACCGTGTAAACGGAGGAACCCCAGTTGAACCGTGTAAACGGAGGACCCCCAGTCGCATCGTGTAAACGGAGGACCCCCAGTTGGGCTGTGTAAACGGAGGACCCCCAGTCGCATCGTGTAAACGGAGGGTCCCCAGTCGGACCGTGTAAACGGAGGACCCCCAGTTGGACAGTGTAAACGGAGAACCCCCATTTGGACCGTGTAAACGGAGGACCCCCAATCGGAGCGTGTAAACGGAGGACCCCAGTTGGACCGTGTAAACGGAGGGTCCCCAGTCGGACCGTGTAAACGGAGGACCCCCAGTTGGACCGTGTAGACGGGGAACCCCCATTTGGACCGTGTAAACGGAGGACCCCCAGTTGGGCTGTGTAAACGGAGGACCCCCAGTCGCATCGTGTAAACGGAGGGTCCCCAGTCGGACCGCGTAAACGGAGGACCCCCAGTTGGACCGTGTAAACGGAGGACCCCCAGTCGGACCGTGTAAACGGAGGACCCCCAGTTGGGCTGTGTAAACGGAGGACCCCCAGTCGCATCGTGTAAACGGAGGGTCCCCAGTCGGACCGTGTAGACGGAGGACCCCCAGTTGGACCGTGTAGACGGGGAACCCCCATTTGGACCGTGTAAACGGAGGACCCCCAATCGGACCTTGTAAACGGAGGACCCCCAGTTGGACCGTGTAAACGGAGGACCCCCAGTCGTATCGTGTAAACGGAGGGTCCCCATTCGGACTGTCTAAACGGAGGACCGCCAGTCGCATCGTGTAAACGGAGGGTCCCCAGTTTGACCGTGTAAACGGAGGACGCCCAGTCGCATCGTGTAAACGGAGGGTTCCCAGTCGGACCGTGTAAACGGAGGACCCCCAGTTGGACCGTGTAAACGGAGGACCCCCAGTTGGACCGTGTAAACGGAGGACCCCCAGTCGCATCGTGTAAACGGAGGGTCCCCAGTCAGACCGTGTAAACGGAGGAATCCCAGTTTTACCGTGTAAACGGAGGGTCCCCAGTAGCATCGTATAAATGGAGGACACTCAGTCGGACTTTATTAGCCCAGTGACAAAAAAGTTTTAAGACAAAGCGACGCGCTGTCATGTTACTTCTTCAACGTCATTCTTGGGCAGATCGCGCGTATCTATCAAGTCAATGCCAGAGACACGATCTTTCAGTAATCAGCTCAACTGCTAGCTTACCCGGAAGACATTTACAGGATTGGACGAACACAGCATGCCGTCAATGAGAGGTTTGCATTGGCATTGAAGCGTAAAAAACTTGGTCTGAGGGCAAAACGCATTACATACTATCATTGAGAAAGAACACAGAACATCGAAGTCCAGGACGGAGTGTCACACTAGGCAGAGAAAAGTTCCGCGGTATAAAATATATAAGGACAACAATGTCAGCATCGAAATCAGACGCAGAAGCACTTGCCAACTCTCGAAGAAGCTTGCTTTGGTCCTATAGATGATATAGGACCAAGGAGAAAATACCACGACGAACTTTTTTGGTTGTACGGTTAAGCGTCTTCGGATACAATGCTTTAGATAGCCATATAGGGCGCATGGACACCACTGAACAGGCCCAAAAAATCTTCGAATTAAGCCATTGGGACAACGCAGCAGAGGGAGTATATGTCAACGAAATCCTTCCTAAAAGCGTGCACCTACCATTATTCCTTTCTGAATGAATCTTTGTCTTTCATTCCTTTTTTAGATCTCAAACAAAAAGCTCACAATCTCCATTCGTACCAAACTTCCAACACAACGCACGTAACGTGAACGTGTATTCACTCTTCCACTTAAACAGTCATCCAGTCAACCTCCTCCCGACACCGCGCTCAACTGTGACAATCAAAAACATAATCGAGAAAAAATAAAACGTCAAACACATATACTGTTATAGTAACGATCACCATTCCAGCACTGTCAGCACTGAACTTCACCGCAATTTGACACCAGCACATTATGCATGTACCGTTGACATTTTATATGAGTTAACCTCACTTCACGGGCTACTCATGAAACTGACCATTTGCATTCATTCTACGTTTACGTACCTACTTAAGCTGTCAACGGTCGGCCAGCATGCAACTGTCAAATGCCAATAATTTATCACATCTCCGCGCCCCCGCGGCCGGTTCCCTTTCTGTCCTTCGACAGTACCTTCTGGGGAGCTTATCAAATATCGTAATTTGCCCCCCAGATAGGCTCACTGGCATGGAAATACGAAACGAAATTCAGTCGAACCTTGAACAATGTCTCAGTTCCAATTCGAAATCTAATCGCACGTACATACAACACACTTCCATGTGCTGAAGCCGATTACGCTGCCGCTGCTCAGCTCTGTTCAACGTCAAGCTGCAGGCTGCATCCATGAAACACGTGCGCTCCGTTCGACGTTGATTGTGTGTTGCCCTGCTCCCACTATGGATTTGATTTCGAATATCACCACTTCTCGAATGGAAATTGGGTCGTCGTGCACTAGTGTACACTCTCGTATCGAACCATGTTCACGTCCGAGTGCACACACATAATTTTACCGAGAAATCACACAAATTAATTGATATCGTGGATTGCGCAAACAACGCCACCGCGCCGTCGTTGTCTCAGCCACCGCCACCTCTGAGAACGGCGGCACCAGCAATAACAACAACAAAACAAAGTATTTCGAATGGATAAAAAGAAAACCGTCAATCAATCGGACCGCTGCCGGTTAAGGTTCGATTTGCTTTGCACTCTATGGATTGAGAGTTGAATCAGCGACAGCAGCAGCAGCCGCAACAGCGGCAACGGCAACTTCCGATAGACCGACCGTACCTAGCCACTGCTCCAGCTTCCGTTCAAAGTTCAGCTCTATTCGGTGTGACTCACATGTGCGACCAGAGCTGTCAACTCTGCCGTAAGGGGTGAACAGGCAGGAAAGTGCAACCTGGCTTAGGTTTGATTTTCGATTTAACTATCTGCTGTTTTACATTCGCCTGGACCCAGTGGTCGGCACACACATGGAGCGCGCCGGCGGCCATTAGAGGGGATCGATCCGATCTGATGGAGATTCAAATGTTCAGTAGCAAGGGAGCGGGTAAGCAAACATCGGTATCACGGGCGAACACGCGTCGCATGTCAGCCTTTTTCAGCAACAACGACAAACACTGGACTCTTGCGACGGGAGGAACAAGCGCGGGCGAGGGTTGCAAATTAAAATTTATTTGCATATCAATTTGGTTAACATTCGGTTAACATTGGTTTGACGAATATATTTCGATTAAGTTGTGTCAACTCTGTCGGCATGGCTTTGGGTTCGGCTTTTGTACGCAGATGTCGATGCATGTTCTCCAATGTGTATCAATACGGCCTGCGCACCCTTAAGTGGGGCCTATTTCGTAAGTCCGACTGTACACTGAAAGAAAATGATGTGGGGTTTTGAAGCGTTTTTATTTTCTTTATGTGCTGAAGGCAGCAGCTGTATAAAATAGGCCTCTAACTTCAGAACAATCCATAGCGACTAAGGACTACCTATTTGCTCTAAATGACAGTCCCCGTCCTAATGGATCCCGACTTTTTCGAAAAGTTTTCTTCATCTAGGAGGATCTCTTGCTTTCTTTCTTAATTTAAAAGAGAGAGAACTGTTTACCCTTTTGCCCTGGGAACAAGTTTAATAATAATAATAATTATATTTGTTGGCGCTACAGTCCACAGGGGGACCAGGGCATAGCTTGCTCATCAACTACTCGTGTTACTGTTCTCTCACGAGTAGAAGGGACTTTTCAGTTTTTTGCGGACTCCGAACGGCGAATTTTGAGAAGCTTTTTCTTAGACAGTTATTACTCTTTTAGCGTTGTCAGCAGCTCGAAAGAGGTGGTACCGTGAAAAATTCGAAAAATTCGTGTTGAACTGAGATTCGACTTTACAACTTCTGCGTGTGAGCGTCGCACTCTACCCACTACGCCACGGCAGCCACAAAAAGTTTAGAAAACTTAAAAAATACATCAATGTTTTGTCCTTAGAATGTAAGTCCTTTTTCCCTGCTCTTTGATAATTTTTGAATATTCACCCATATTCCATTTGTCGTCTAACGAAACGACTGCGTGAAATCGGTATTCCCGTAGTCCTTCGCGTTACTAAGCAACAAAAGTCATTTTAGTTCTGTGGAACGTAATTTTTCTTCTACTCATATCGTGATTCGGTATTATTATTAAGTGTTATAAAACGACTACTTAAACGACAGAATCAGGTGTTTAGGATTTTATCAACGACTCCAAATGAGTGTAAGTTTAAAATGGAAGTACGATTTGTTTGTTGTTCTTTATGTGATTACACTGCTTAATATTTTTGTAGGATTAAGGTGTAGGCAATCAATTTAAAAAAAATGACATATATATATATATTCATTTACTTTTGTTAACCACTGTGGTATTGTACAATCCGTAACATAATCCGTTTGCCAAAATCGTATGATCTAAACGAAACTCTCCACTCATATGAAATACTCTCAGCCCACCCACTATAAATGCATGCGAATAAGACACAAGAAATGAGTTGTTGTAAATAAATGCACATAGAGACAAGCATCACTTTTATCTCTTTACTGGTCTCCTACAAAGGTGTCGAACCAAAATCAAATAAAGCGTTTGGTGAAGGTGATAGAACAAAATTAGGGGCATCCCTCAAAGTTCTGACATCAAAATGAATTAGATAGAAGTAGCTTCGAAGTTGAATAGTTTAGGACCATCATTCAGAATTGATACGACATGGCCGAAGGTATGCATGGACAAATGTATGCAGTCGTTTAGTTTATTTTTTAACTTGTTATGTAGGTTTGGTTCGACATTAAATTTAAAGTGAAACAGATTCTTATATTTCATAAGAAAAAGTGTGAGTCAACGGGAGGAGGTCCGTTTAAGCAAAAAGTCTTAGGGGAAATCAACGAAACTTGCTAGGATTGATTGCTAGGATTGATTGCTAGGATTGATTGCTAGGATTGATTGCTAGGATTCTTTCCTTACACGAACCCTTCAGGAAAAGTATGCAAAGACATTAACAATTTTAGTTGCCTTCTGCGGTGTAAAGTGCAGTTCCCTTGCACCGAGAAGGCATCTAAAACGGGTTTTGAGGACACAATTTGACTTATAATCTTACTCACTATTGGTTGAGCTATTCCCAGTTAAAATCGTTACCGACGCCAGTTTGGTAGCCACCTCCAGCCCAAAATCTTAATATTGCATCAAGTTTTAAGATGACTAGACTAGGACATGCACATTTAATTAGTCGAGTTGTTTAAGTTTCATAATACCGATACTTAAACGACTGCACGTCATGTCAATGACTCTCAAAGGCGACTCGAGTTGAATAAATAAAACGACAACCGGAATAGGAGTGATTATCTCTAAAAAAAACTATTCCTCGTCCGCCATCTTTCCAATCATTAAAGCATTTTTCGATTTCTTCAAAAGACCCGAACAACTGATCCTCTAAATGGTCTTGTATGCGTCGAAAAAACTAATGCCAAGGCCTTTACAGAGAGATTTTTAACGGCACAGCCAATGGACCCGAACAAAATCACTTTATTAGGCCTTTCGTCGTTTCTGGCCGTATTCATGCAATGCACGGCTCGTAGTCGAAAATGTTTCCCATCAATGACTTAGCTTTGTTTTAGCTGCTGATTGTATACCACATTCGTCTAGTCCCACAATCTTTGACCCATTGATGCTTTTCTTTGGCATCGATATAGCCGAAGTTGCTTGGTATCTGGGGATTATCGTTGTACTTATATACTCTTTGAAAATACTCTCTGCAATAGAAGGCGATTCACCATAAACTTTTTCAAGCATTCGATGGGCTTCAGTTACACTTTTCTTCCAATTGCAAAAAAAAAATTTAAATTATAAAAAGAGCAAATGCTTTTTTAATAAAGACAAATCCGTACATTTTTGAAGAGGCAAAACACAATGTGGTTGTCTTAAGCAGACTCTGATGCACACTTATTATTGCTGGAAAATGTGACACCTTTCCAATGAAGTATGTAATGGTTTCCAAGATCGGCAACAACTTAATGGTGGTGCCATCTCTTGAGCACGAACCGAATTAATTTAGATAGATAGATAAATAGATGGGGGGCATGGGCCTATGCACGCGAGGTAACGTCGTTGATTGTGCTCAAAATGGCGAGCTGCCAAGGCAATCCTCGTTAGTGCACAGGTCAAGTTGACATACAGCCTCCAAGTGGCGCCCCCTAGATAGCCATCACAACACCCGTTGTATGGTGAACTAATGTATGCAGCAACCCCCTCCGCCTGAGGATTTAAATAATGGGCCTGGCCTACCAGTCCGTGGGTTGTGCGTGAGGGTAGCTTCCTCACCACGTAAAAATCATATAATTCAGAGACAACATCATGCCTCGGATAGTGAAGGATCTACTGTTGACGACCCCAGCAAACGTTTTAAGGACAAAGATTTTCGGTTTTGCACGTGGAATGTGAGGTTCCTTAACAGGCCACGTGAAGCCGAACAACTTGCGGAGGCCCTGGACAGCTACAAAGCTGACATAACCGCCATCCAGGAAGTGCGATGGGATGAGCCTGGCATAAAAGCGATGAAGAACTGCGATATCTACTACAGCAATTGCTATAGAGAGAGAAGGCAACGCTTATTCGGATGCGGAGTTGTTGTTCGAGGCAGACTTAGGCAAAAAGTCTTGAGCTACGACCCAGTCAGCGAACGCCTCATGACAATCCGCATCAAGGCTAAATTCGGGGACATCAGCCTAATATGCGCTTACGCCCCGATAGAGGAGAAGGATGACAACATCAAGGATGACTTCTATGATCTCCTAGAAAGAACATACGATCGATACCCCAGCTATGACACCAAGATCGTTCTAGGAGATTGCAACGCTCAGCTGGGAAAGGAGGACATCTTTGCTGGAGTCATCGGTAAACACAGCCTGCACGACAACACATCCGGAAACGGACTCAGGCTGTTGGACTTCGCCTCGGGGTGAAACCTCTCTGTGGCTAGCACGCGGTTCCCACACCTGGACATTCACAAAGGAACCTGGCGATCTCCTGATCAATCAACCGTCAACCAGATTGATCACGTTGCGATCGACGTCAGACACTCCCCCAGTATTCTCGATGTCCGAACCTTCCGAGGTGCAAACATTGACTCGAATCATCACCTTATTGTAGCACAGGTAAGAGCCCGGATATCGAAAGACCAACGGAGTCGAGAAAGGCCAAAACGGTTTGACGTCGAAAAGCTACAATCGCAGCTGATTGCTGGGAACTTTGCCGACCGAGTGTCCCGGAAACTCGCTCAGAGTTCGACGCTTCCTGCACTAAGCATAGAAGAAGAATGGAAACGTTGTCAAGAAGCCATCGAAGATGCTGCCACTGATGTGCTGGGTTTCACGTCACCACCCAGAACGAACCCATGGTTTGACGACGAGTGCAGGCAAGCGCACGCAGCTAACCAAAAGACGCCTATAAGGCGACGCTGCATCGAACAACGCGGGCTGTTCGTGAACTCTACGAACAGAGAAGAAGGGAAGAGCACCGGCTTCTCAGAAATAAGAAGAAGGAGCATGGGAAGCGCGCGGTCGAGGAAATGGAAAGGTGCTATGGTAGGAATGAAGTCCGAAAGTTTTACCGAAAGGTAAAACAGCTATCCGGAGGATACAAGTTTCGGACCAAGGCCTGCCGGGTCCAAAATGAGCAACTAGTAGTAGAGTCGCAGTCTGTGCTGAGAATCTGGAAGGATCATTTCTGCAGACTCCTAAACGGCGATGACGGCACAAATTCCGCTGTTAGGAAGAATGTTCCACTCAATTTGGACGATGATAGACAAGCATTCCATCCCCCCGACTTAGACGAGGTGAAGATAGCAATATCCAAGCTCAAGTCGAACAAAGCTGCTGGAGCGGACGGACTGTCCGCAGAACTATTTAAAGCAGCTGGAGATGACCTGGTTGGGCGCATGCACCAGCTCATCTGTAAGATATGGTCGGAGGAAAGCATGCCCGATGAGTGGAATCTCAGCGTCGCTTGTCCGGTCCACAAAAAAGGAGACCCCTTTGACTGCGCCAACTACAGAGGGATTAGTCTCCTGAACATCGCATACAAGATCCTCTCTGCCGTATTGTGTGAGCGTCTGAAACCATTTGTCCATGACCTGATAGGTCCCTATCAGTGTGGTTTCAGACCAGGGAAGTCCACAATAGACCAGATCTTCACATTACGGCAGATCCTGGAAAAGACCCAAGAAATGCAAATTGACACTCACCACCTATTCGTCGATTTCAAGGCTGCATATGACAGTGTGCATAGAGACGAGCTATACAGTGCCATGTCTAGTTTTGGCATTCCTACCAAACTCGTCAGATTGTGTAGGATGACGATGGAGAACTCTCGCCGCTCCGTCAAGGTCGGTACCGAACTCACCGAGACCTTCAATGTCAAAAAAGGTTTTAGACAAGGCGACGCACTGTCATGTGACTTCTTCAACATCATTCTGGAGAAGATCGTGCGTAAGTCAAAAGTCAACACCAGAGGCACGATTTTCCAAAAGTCAGTTCATTTGCTAGCTTACGTTGATGACATTGATGACGTGATTGGAAGAACACGGCGAACCGTCAATGGGGCGTTTGCTGGCATTTAAACGGAAGCGGCTAAAATGGGTTTGGTGGTAAATGAGGGCAAGACAAAGTACATCCTGTCATCAAGAAAGGACGCACAACATCGACGTCTCGGACAGAGCGTCAACCTAGGCAGTAGAAACTTCGAGGTAGTCAAGGACTTCGTCTACCTCGGCTCCATAGTAAATAGGGACAACAACACCAGCACCGAAATCAAACGCAGAATCAGTCTTGCCAATCGCTGTTTCTTTGGGCTCAAAGGGCAATTGAGTAATAAAGCCCTCTCTCGAAGGACTAAACTCGTTTTATAAAACAGCTTCATCATCCTAGTCCTACCTTATGGACCAGAAACTTGGACGTTTCCAAAGTCGGATGAGGAAGTTTTTAGTCTTTTCGAGAGAAAAATTCTGCGTGCGAATTTGGTCCTGTTTGCATTGATGGCATCTGGAGGAGAAGATTTAATGACGAGCTCTATGCTCTGTACAGCGACATGCGACTGGTCAAGCGTCTACGGACACAACGCTTTAGATGGGTAGGCCATGTAGAGCGTATGAACACCACTGCTCTGGCCCGAAAAGTCTTTGAATCCGAGCCATTGGGACAACGCAACAGAGGACGACCTAGACTAAAGTGGCGTACACAAGTGGAGAAGGACCTCAACCAACTTGGAGTGCGCAACTGGAGACAGCTGGCGAAAGATCGTGCTGGCTGGAGAGGCATGTTGGTTGAGGCCCAGGTCCACCCCGGACTGTAGCGCCACAAGAAAAAGAAGAAGAGGAAGTTAACCTCACGCACAACCTACAGACTGGTTGGCCAGGCCTATTATTTGAACCATCGGGCAGAGGGGCTCGCTACATACATTGGTTCACCATGCAACGGGTGTTGTGATGGCTATCCAGTGTGTTTCCTAACCACCAAAACTAAAAATCTCTCATATTTTCTTTCCATCAAGAGTCTCCGATTTATAAACACCCGACATTCCCACCATTTTGGCATACATCATGTCTCAATACCCATTGAACGTGCTTGTGTTAGGTCCATTTTTTCGCATTTCAAAATCTTGGCAATAAAATGCAATCTCTTCCATAACAAAAATTGCCTAGATGTAAGTATCCGTCATAAACTCATGGTGGGCCCCCCTTTTTCTTGTTTCACTATGACATCTGACCCCACAACGCTCACCATAATTTTCGCATAAATTGTCTTGCTACTGCAATGTACCATGTTTCCAAAAGAAGCAAAAATGCATTTACTCCAGCTGCCTCAAGTACCTGAGGAGGCAGAACATCGTCAAACGTGATACGCTTTCGATCCCTTCAACGTCATCTACTCGCGGTTAATTGCATCCGTATACCAGCACGAATTCAATCAAATCGCAGTACAAAACCTTCGAATGTCAACTTCGTTTAAGAGTGGCAGTATTTTCGAACACACACCGACATGGTTTCTGTTTCAGTTTTTGCTTTTTTTGTCGTGGAATAAAATTTTACAACCAAACCACGATCGACTTCGCGTACAAATTGAAAACAAAACCTAAAACGAGGAGAAAAAGAAAAAATATGGAAATCGCACAGTGGTGTGGGCATTCGATAATACCGAACGGCAACAGCTCTACGGGGAAGTGGTTATTGCCGAACACAGCCCATTGGTTCAATTCGCGATGGTGATGTGTTTATGATGCACTCAGACACTGGTTCACAGTGGCAGTGGCACACAGAAAGCAAATCCCGTGCAAAAACACGCAGAAAGAATCGCTGAATTGGACAAGAATTACCGAAGAATCGCTAAGCACCGTTTGCTGGTCTGTATGCTTCGAGGGGGAGGTGCTGGACGGGATGTGCGGCGAATGTATCCGAACTGAATGACGAGAGTTGGATTGATCGGCGTTGCAGTGATCTTGGAGGTCAACTTCGTGACTTGATGGAGCGAGACACTCAATGATCTTGCAAAGCAAATGATCATCCATGCAACGAGACGGTAGAGCGCTATGAGCCTATTAGAGGAGCCGGCCGGGGCACACTCCGCATCCTTAGACTAGATTGCTACGGCAGACCGTGGACGTCGTTGCGGCCGTGTAGTTGTGATTGCTGAAGTAGCGGTGGCGGTGGTGAGGGCGAGGGCTGAATGGTTAATTTCAGCTCGTGTGCGGAGTTCAATGCGATTACTGGCCTCCCCTACATGCATCGTGTGGCATGCAGATTGGCCTCGTTAGAGAGTCTTAATATCCCCTGGACGATTCTGAGAAAGACAAGCCATTCGAAGGAATCAGCTCGCCAGTCATTTGTATGATACAATTCCGCGCGTGAAGATCTCCGTGGCAAGACGCGATCCCTAACACTGCGCAGGTGGATCGGGCAACGGAGGCGCGGTCAGCACCACTTAAGACAGCATGCAAATTACTGGGGATTTGCATTGAAAGGACTCGCTTAAGAATCGCACCCCGATTTGCATTAATTGTCCGCGACGTGTGTGCGACGCTGTGCGCAACCCTTAATTAGATTTTCAATTAGAACTACCAGCCGCAGTCGCAGTCGAACAAAGGAACTCCGCAGTGGAGTCCATGGTCATTTCGAGGTTGGGAATGCAGCGCGCTTGAATCGAATTAGGGCCATGTACCAGTGTGATCGGGCGGCTAATCGCAATTCAGAGCGCACATTATAGAATCCGAAATGCATTAGGCTGCTCATTACGCGACGGAGGTGCTTCGTATGAATAATGTGTAGAATATGACCGAAGGGCACTGAGCTGTGTGGAGGGTTGGTTGGGTGGAATTCGCAATGGAGGACGGCGAATATTTGAATTTAGTTGAAGATTTTGCAAGCGCTCGCATGGAAAATGGGACAGAGTGTATGTAAATGAAGATAGGCAAGTGAATTAAGTCGACCCCATAGCCCAATGACTTGCTTCCCATTGATGCTTTGTTCGGTACAACTGCAAACTAAGTGAATCCGGGCACGTTGCAGAGCAGAGACAGTGTGTGACTCACTGAAAGGCTATCGGGGCCTTCATTGTGGTCTTTCGTGTTTTAATTTTTGAATAATTTGAGGGACTCAAAAGGGGCTCGTTGTTTCTAAATGGATACTCCTATTACGTACTTAGGAGCGAATACTTGAAGCTTGAGTCACACCGGCGAAGTTGTTTTGTTTGCATTGCATCCCCGTATGGTGTGAGGGTGAACACTGATCTAATTTCCATTTGCTTTCTGGATCTTTAACTTGTCTGCTTACATAGTAGAGTGAACTGGTGAACCTTTTTTTTTTTGGAGGTTTGGATCAACTACACAGGAGCACTCAGACTCAAATACTGGTCCATTGTACTACCAGGCAGTAACCTTCATTTAATGTAATTTCTTGGTTTTCCAAAGAAAAACCAAGATGCGCTTCTGTGATATAGAACTTAGGTTTTCAGTTCCCACATCAGCGACAAATAACCGCCACCTGATACGAGCGAAGGCAGGACACTGACAGAGAAAGTGCTCTGAAGTGTCTTCACCTTCTCCACAGGCGTCGCAGAGAGTGAAATCACTAAGCCCAAGCCGACTCAGGTGCAAAGCGAAGGTAAAGTGTCCCGTTAATACGCCAACAAGTCTTCTGCACTCGTTTCTGTCTAGGGATAGCAGAAAAGAAGCAGATTTCTTGCAGACGTTTGGGAGCATACTCTTGGTCACCCTGCTTCCTGGAGAGTCACGCCATCTCTGGTTGTGCTGTAGGGATACCCAACCATCGACGGAGGCCCTGACCAGGGACGCGGGTAATCCCAAGGCGGGTTCGGGTCCTACGAATGCCTCTGCTGAACGGCAGTTTCGTTTCCCAGGATCCCGTGATGACCAGGGGCCCAGACAAGTCTTATCGAATTCAGCCTGCCGACCGAATTGAGGGAAGACTTGCATTCCTGAACTATCTTGGAAGTGGTTAAAGGGTTGAGTAAGGCCTTGAGCACAGCTTGACTGTCGCTGCAGACGCAAATACTTCTTCCCTTCCACCTATTCTTCACAATGTAGTTGGTGGCCATTAGGATCGCGAAGACTTCCGCCTGGAAGAATGACGCGAAGTTTCCTAAGGAGGTGTGAAGTCTAATGTTGTCGTTTTCCACGAAGGCTCCAGCTCCAGAACCCTCCGTTGTCTTGGAGCCGTCCGTGAAAATCAGACTACATTCCTTTCCCGGTTCAGTTTCTGGCCACAGCCAGTCCAGGACAAGTGGAAAGTCGACTTTGTAAAAGCGTCGCAACTGTGTTATTGGCGACCTCGCATCAGACGGCATGTCCATGAGAGTAGTATCATAGGAGATGCGGTGTGCGAGGTCATCAAAGCTCCAGTGCGAGTGGAACCAAAGACCATTCCTTTTTAGTCGAGAGATGGCCTTGAGTGTACACTGGTGAACCTGGTGAACCTTAGTCAAGATCTGGTTTTAGAAGTTGATTAGTAGTTTCCAGTCCGGTCTCCTCTAATAATGCATTTTCACGGGTTCTGGTAAATTAAGAGGATAGTAATAATAATAATAGTTGGGTGACGCTACACTCCACAGAGATTAGGAGGATATTTGTTCAAACAAAAATTTCCGGAAATAAACTTAAGCACAGCTAAAGGTTATCTTCAGATTAAAAGAACTGGCGAGTTCTTTGTTCATGGCTGACAGTTTTTGATGGCCTCTCGCCATGAAGAGTTAATTAATTTGGTGAGCACAGCAGACCTTTAGGGTGTCAGTGTGAACCCCTTCAATAACTGCTCGTGTAGTGTGTATAAATTTGCAAGGGTAACCTATTTACGGACCCACAGGGAATAGTGGATGTGTTTAAGCAACACGTCCAACAGCTGCTTAGAGGGCCTGACCAGGAGAGAGTGATCGGGAACCAGGAAATCCCAATTCCAGTCGACGAAGCTATCCTCCCCTCTAGCTTTGAAGAAGTCGGTAAAGCCATTAAAAGGCTGAAGAACAACAAAGCCGCAGGCTCAGATGGCTTACCATCTGAGCTTTTCAAGGAGGGGGGCAATGTAATGGTAGGGAGCTTGCAGCAGATCATTTACCAACTTTGGGAAGACGAAAGCATGCCCTACGACTGGAATATCAGCTCCATATGCCCCATCCACAAAAAAGGCGATCCTACCTCCTGCAAGCTCTCTAGAGGTACATCCCTGCTCAACGTCGCCTACAAGAACCTATCCAGCGTACTGTGTGACCGTCTAAAGCCATTCTGCACCGCAGTAATCGGCGCCTACCAGTGCGGCTTCCAGCCCGGCAAATCGTCTATAGACCAAATCTTCACACTAAGGCAGATCCTGGAGAAGACCAGTGAGTTTCGAATCGATACTCACCATCTTCTCATCGATTTTAAAGCCGAATACGAGAATCCATCGCAAGGATCTATTCGAAGCTATGGCCGAATTCGGGATCCCGGAAAAATTGATCCGGCTGTGTCGTAGCACGCTAACACATACCCGATGCACCGTGCAGTTCGGCTCAAAAACCTCTGAACCATACGATACCTGCACCGGATTTCGGCAAGGAGATGCGTTTTCGTGTGATTTTTTCAATTTGGTACTGGAGAAGATAGTGCGGTTGACAAACGTTAACGCGGAAGTCACTATCTTCTACAAGTCTGTCTAGCTGGGATGCGCTGATGATATCGACATTATTGCGCGGTTCCAACGCGCCGTTGTGAAAGCTTTCATCGCAATTGAGAAACATGCGAAACGAGCTCGTCTAAAGGTCGACGAGGGCAAAATATATATATGCTGTCGAGCAAAAAACGATACACCGCACACCCAATAGGGAAAATTATTACAATCAACTGCTACAATTTCGAGGTAGTCAAGGAGTTTGTCTACCTCGGGGTAGACGTAAACTCCACGAATGACATCGTAGTGGAGATTCAAGGTAGAATCGCCTGCGGAAACCGATGCTACATTGGTCTGTCAATACAACTCGGCTCGAAACTCCTTACTCGAAGAACCAAAGTCATGCCCTACAAAATCCTTATTTTGCCAGTCACACTTTATGGAGCCAAAAGTTGAACATTAAGTAAGATCGCAAAGCTGATTCTTGCTGCCTTCGAAAGAAAAATTCTACATCGGACATATGGTTCCATCTGCAAGGAAGGCGAACGGAGGAGAACACACAACCGCGAACTCTACGAGCTGTACAGGGATGTGGATGTAGTCCGGAAGGTAAAATTTCGTCGACTGTACTGGCTGAGCCACAGCGAGCGAATGGACAACAACGCTCCAGCAAAGAGCGTCTTCGAATCCGAGCCTCCTGGTTCGAGAAGGAGAGGAAGACCGAACCTGCGGTACAGAGACCTAGTCCTCGCTGATGTAAGACTGCTTGGCCTTGATGATTGTAAGCAGCTTCCTTGGACCGTCATCGATGAAAGGCAGCAATTGCTCAGGCTCAGGCCCTTCATGGTTCGTCTGCCCGATAAACTAACGAAATGAATCGTAGTGTCTATAATTGTTCTTTCACGTCTATCATCTGAACGACGAAATTTGAAAAGAGCTACAGAATAGTCTCCATAACTCGAAAGAGATGCAGTTAGAGGGGAAAACTAAGCTCATTGAACATTGAAGAATGATAAACAAACGTTCTATCTATCTACTTCAAGCCAGATCAACAGGTCTTGGACGAACGTTTTCGAAGGACCTAGAAATAACTGGTTAGGGCATGGACCGTTTATCTATGAAATGAGGCAAGAAAAAAGCAAGTCTCAGGAGTGCAACCAGTCACCAAGCAGGAGACTATTTCAACTGAGTTAATCTAAGTTTTCGTTTGATACTGTTCGTAAATAATTGGTTGAGTAATTAAAGGACTGAGAAATCCATGTTGATTCAAATTTCAAATCTGCAACAAAACCTGAGGTAGACACAAAAAAGTGTATTTAGACGCTCAACACCTCTGGTCGATATCAAGGACGCATATGCCAACAAGTATGGAGGCACAGCTATACATTGCCTAAGTGGTTTAAACATTCCTACCACACTTCTCAAATTTTGTGAGCCGGCGATGGAGGACTTGCGATGCTCCGTCAATATGAGTAACCAAGTCAACGAAATCTTTAAGGAAGATGAAAGACACCGCTAGACTGTTAATAATGTGGCTTGAAAAGGTTTTGCGAAACTAATAAATAAAAATTAGGATCTTTGGATAGAATCTGACGGAAAAAAAACCTGAAATGAAAACCTTGTGTTTTGAGCTAGGACTTCATCCACCTAAACTGAAGAGTACAAATAAATTCGGTTTGTTTTCGAAAGATGGCGCCAGCATCAAGTTGTTGCCGATCTTGGAAGCTATTACCCACGTCATTGGAAAAATGCTACATTCTTCAGCAATAACAAGTGCGCATCAAGCAGCCAACTTGATACCAGAGTGAAGGTGATCTGCTACATGGCCCTAATACGGCCAATTATGGTGTATGGTTGTCCTGTGTGGTTCAACGTGAGTCCTTCCCAGATGGAAAAGATGAGGGTGTTCGAGAGACAGTGTCTTCGGGCCTGTCTTCGTTTATATCGTACACCCGAATTCCAGTACAAAAAATTCTATCCCAACGAGGTTTTGTACAATGAGGCAAACCTGAACAGAATAGATAATTTTATTATTAAATTGATTCGGGGTCACATAGCTCGAGCCATGACCTCAACCAACAGTCTGATCTTTGGGGCTTACTACACTTATGAAATGTACCATGAGAAGGTGCGTCTTAACGGCTTTATCCCACCTGAGGCGTTCCTCTATTTGGACACGAAAGGCCTGATACAAGATAGGGAAGGCTGCCCTATCATCTTCCATGTCGCACGCCGAACAGTGGAAAGGCGACTTCAATACGAGCCGGACGTCGCTCGCAGCCACGAAGACCTCTTACGGTTCAGTAGAGCGATCTCTGCCCGCGATAGAGCAGTCTCTGACAAAGAACGGCTTTTCTTCTGGTGGCTGCATCAGAATCAGCCTTCGATGCCGCCAACTTCTCACACAGGACCAGGATAGTTGACTCATTAGAGCCAACTTACATAGTTTAAGGTAGCTATAAATTAGATTAGGACAAAAAAAAACACAAAACACAAAAAAAGGTGCACCACGGAGTATTCGATATATATGTCAAGCATATAAAGAGCATATACTCCCTGTTGCACGCGTCCGTATTGCTTACGGATATAGTTGTAAGATATCTGTAAATATGTTTAAGTTTGATTTAGGATAAGTAAGTTAAGTTAGCAAGTAAGTTAAAAACATTGACTAAGGAACGTCCAAGTTTTTTTTAATTTTCTTGGGCAACAAAAACAAAACCACTAGACTTAAGATTTAATTAGAATACAAAAGATGTCGAAAGGCAGAAAAAACTAACATAGATTAGAGTACTTGTTTAGAGTCAGTAAGTTAGATATAAGATTAATATTTCAGATTAAATATTTAAGCTAGTTTTAAGCATTTTTGTCTAGCAACTAAGTTAACGAATTGTAAAGTGTTGATAAAAATGCGTTACAAACAAACAAACAACAAGTGCGCATCAGAGTCTGCTTAATTGTTTTCTGCCTCTTCAAAACTGTCCGGATTTGTCTTTAAGTTTTAATTTTCTTTTTTAATTAGAAGAAAAGTGCGGGTGGGGTTCATTGAATGCTTGTAGAAGTTTATGGTGAATCTGCGTCAATTGATAAATTATGCGAGAGTGGTTTCAAAGTGTTGATTTAAGCTTCGGAGTCTTGGCCAGGCAAAGGGATTTGAAGATGAGGATTGGAGGCTTTACTGAATGAAGCTCCGTGATAAACGCAAAGTGAACTCACAGAATTGTTGGAAGTGACTCAGCAAACAATTTTCCGTTCGGTTCGAGAAATTTGGATCTATTTAAAAGCAAGGAACTTGTGTGCTTGTGAGATGTACCAAAAAGGTGCTTTTTCACCTCGGAGGTGTTTCTTAAAAAACACTTGAAGTAATTTTTGCACCGGTGATTGGAGATAAAATGTTGATAACCCCAACAAGAAAAAAATCCATTCAAAGTCTTGTGTATCCGTTCCATCTTCGTCTACATCGACGACAAGGGACAATATCCACCGTTCAAATGTCATTCTCGGCATATGTTGAGAAAGAAATACAAACAACTATGCGATGTTGTGCAAACTGCGTGGAAGAATATCCCTATATATAAGGTCAAATATCTCATTTCCGCCTTTTTATCTTTTGAATTTTCCGGCTATATACAAAGCGCTATAGAGCTCGTATCTGGCAATACTATACATCATTTGAAAGGTCTTGACATAACCTACAAAACTACGCTATGCATAATTAGATTAGTGAATATTCCGTTCAACAGTTATAGACCTGTAACCATGGAAATCATCGAGTTATACCGGCATGTGACATCTCATGACTTCGCCCAGGAAAAGGAAGTTAGTCACCAAACCATTTTAAACCATGTGCAGAAGACTGGATACAAGAAAAAGCTTGATGTTTGGGTGCCGCATGATTTGACGCAAAACAAACCTTCTGGACCGAATCAACGCCTGCGATATGCTGCTGAAACGGAACGAACTCGATCCATTTTTAAAGCGGATGGTGACTGGTGACGAAAAATACGACAATTTCAAGCGAAAACGGTCGTGGTTGAAGGGCTGTGAATCGTCCCAAACAGTGACCAAGTCGGTATTGACGGCCAGGAAGGTTTTGCTGTGTGTTTGGTGCGATTGGAATTGAATCATCCACTATGAGCTTCTCCTATATCTCCAGACGCTTAATTCTACCATCTACTGCGAACGACTGGACCGCTTGAAGCAGGCAAACGACCAGAAGCGTCCAGAATTGGCCAACAGGAAGGGTGTAGTGTTCCACCAGGACAACGCCAGACTACACACTTCGTTGGAGACTCGTCAGCAGCTACGGGAGCTCGGATGGGAAGTTTTATCGCATCCACCATATAGCCCGGACAGCGTCAAGTGATTTCCATCTGTTTCTGTACATGGCGAACGCCCTTGGTGGTGTGAAGTTGAACTCAAAAGAGGCTTGTGAAAAGTGGCTGTCCGATTTCTTCGCAAGTAAGGAGGGGAGCTTTTACGAGATGGGTATTATGAAGTTGCCCATCTGAAAATACAGGAGTACAAAATCTCCGGTATGGATGAAAAGTGTTGACGACTAAAAACCTCATCATAAGTGTTCCAAAATGACAGTTCGTCCAAGATTAATGGCTTAGATAGATTAACGGCTTAGATATTCGGAAGAAGTGTGACCTGTGGTAAGACTTATTCTAAAATTTATTTCCTAAGCTTTTTCAACAGGATGGAAAACCTATTCAGTATTGCATCACTGATAACTCAACTTTATTGGATACTACCACAAATGAGAACAACTTTGGAATGTCGGTGTCTTGGATAGGAGTGTGGGCTGCTAAAGTTATCGGAACTGTCCCTTGGTTATAAATCACCATAATTGATAATGCCTACGAGGTCTGTCCAAAATTATAAGGTGATGTTGTTTACAAGTGGTACAAGCTATTTAAGGAAGGTCGAGAAGATATGAATGGCGACCTTCGTCCTAGACGTCCCAACCGATGAAAATGGTGAACAATTTGTCCTGGACATTCCAGCCCATAAACAACCGATGAAAGTGTTGAGCAGTTCTAAGCAGTGCAGAAAATTGCTTATGAAGAATGGTCGAATCACTATTGCAGAAGTTTCTGAAGATGTTGACAATTCGATTCGCTCATGTCATGCAATTGTTTGAGAAAGTTTGGGCATGAAACGCGTGACAGCGAAGTTCGTTCCAAAATTACTTAATTTTGATAAAAAAAAATAACCAGGAATTGTTGAATGACATCAACGAAGATCTAAAATGGTCACAACTGGCATCATTATTTGAACAGACCCCGTATTTCATATTGTGGACATAGGGGATAAATTACAAGGTTTGCTTTAAAATGCATGTGAGTTAGAATCATTTTGCTCTGCATAGTTAGTTGCTTTAGTTATCTTTTTTCAAACACGGAACAAAAGAGAAGGCAGACAGATCACCCGATAAGCATGTAAGCAGTCAAAACACGCAAGGAAATTGTTAGCCCAATTGAAAAAGGTTTGTTTCAATTGCATGCGAAGTTAACGTTGCTGATAGGACGTACTGAATCAATTCATAAGCTAACACTTAATCCAAGTAAGAGGACAAGCCTCCTTTTGTAGTTTTCAACGAATGGGAACTGCATGTGTCTGCTCTTCAGTTTCCCAGTGCTTATCATAAAACAAAAAAATTAATCGATGCTAACGCAGTGAATTGTATACAAACTAGTGCAAGTTATCACGAATAATAAATCACATTTTTTTCTTCACGCACCCAGCGCCATCGAGACTTAGAAGTTCTCTAAATTAGTCCCACCTCAACTCCAAAAGCATATTCTGTCAACGCCCAAACGTGGTGCTCCCACATCAATCCATTTTGCAGAAAACGCATTTACAATGGAAAGAGCCCCTGTAGCTTACTCAGACCTGACTCTGATTTTCTCACGCATATTTCCCAAACCATGTCGAGACCGTGGTATATGGCCAGCATTCTCCATCCAGCGACCAGCCCACTTTCAAGCACAAATTGGTAAGGCAGCCTCTGCTGCGCCAACCGTAATTTGCATAAACCGTCAATATACACTTGGCCTACAAGGCAATGCACTTTGGTAACAACCATCCCAGTGCACATTTTCCGCATGAACTTTCCAATTAAATTGCAACCGTAAACGCGTGATGGCCTACCAGCAGCGGCAGCAGCAGCTGCTCGCTCCTCCTGCGACAGTGGCAATCACTGGCGAGCGAGCGCGCGAGCACACACACCGAACCCGAGGCCGGACTGTGCCAGTGAGCATACTATCACGGCTGCCGATGGATGAAAACTAGACAAAATTGGAAGAATACGACCAAAAGGAGAAGCAGGAGCAGATGATCACATCGTTGGACATGGGAAATGATTCTCCGCCACACATGGACACTGCGACGGCACAATTGACATCGCAAATAACATATCTGCACCTCCGTATCTAATGGTAGGAAATGGCCCCGAGAATGAGTACCTTCAAATGCGGGTCACATGCAGTCAGGAAGAGTGGGCTTCAAACCACCTGTACCCCAGTGGAGGGTGAATGGGAGGAAAGTGTGTGCACCTTCGCCTTCGACTTCGGCTTAGTAAAACAAACCCATGCGGTCACGATGGTTAACAAGGGGAAACCATAGTTACAACAGCGAACCTGCTCTTGAAAGCCCACCGCAGTGTGGTATGTCCGAACAGCAACAGCAACAAGACGTGCTGCAGCGCCCTCATGGATCGCAGCTCTGACTAACGGGCCGCTAAGCAGCCGCAAATGTCTAATTTATGTATTTATTCATTGATTGTCATGTCGGGATTAGAGGAGGCCGTTTAATTGACTTTTCACTCAGATAGGAGCACTTACATGCGCTGGGGGACGGACATGTGCATTGGCAAGTGATTTTGATGCGGTGGAACTGGTTGATGTGTTAATGAGTTGAAAACCTCATTAGCACGGCGACACTTCGTATGGGAATATGCAACGAACCTTGGAAGTCTCTCGTTTTTTCAGATCATGGTGCCGTTCAAGTGATTCAATATTTACTCCCTAGGATCAAACTAGTGTGAGGCTGTGGAGTGTATTTCTGGAAATTCTAATTTACAATTAATCAGCTTGGAGCCATTTGTGACTTTGCGAACATGACATGATTTGCCCAGATGGTGCGGATGTGTTCTCGTATTTCCTTGTATGTTGCCTTTATCTGTTAGACTTTTATAGTGACTCCTTGGATAATGGGACATGGTAGAAATATAGGAAGTGAAAGAAAGTCTCCTTAGTCTTTTCGAGAGAAAAGTTTTACGTGCGATTTTTGGTCCTGATTGCGTTGATGGCATCTGGAGGAGAAGCTTTAACGACGAACTTTATGGGCTGTACAGGGCGTGTGCCTGGCCAAGCGTCCTCGTATACAACGCTTAAGATGGCTATGTAGAGCTCACAGCTCCGACCCGAAGTGTTCGAATTTGAGCCATTGGGAGAGCAGAGGACGGCCTAGGCTAAGGTGGCTCACACAAGTGGAGAAGGACCTTAACCAACTTGGAGTGCACAACTGGAGGCAGCTAGCGAAAGATAGTGCTGGCTGGAGAGGCATGTTGGTTGAGGCCCAGGTACACCCCGGACTGTAGTGTCACAAGAACAAGAAGAAGTCACACAAGTGGAGAAGGACCTCAACCAATTTGGAGTGTGCAATTGGAGGCGGCAAGCGAAAGATCGTGCTATCTAGAGAGGCATGTTGGTTGAGGCCCAGGTCCACCCGGGACTGTAGAAAAAGAAGAAGTAGAAGAGAAAGAAGAAGAAGAACAAGAAGAAAGTACGCAATTTCGGCACCCTTAAGGAATAGTGTCAGATCGATTTTAAATTGCGCGCAACAATCAAATTGACTCTAACTCAGAAAAATTCATAAAAAGAACTGTAGATGGTATAACCTGGAATAACGTATGATGCCGAACTGAAACCAAACCCAAAATTAGAATAAGGATTTGCGGCGTCCCATATTGTGTGTATATTCCATTCACAACAAACACACAGCAAAATCTTCCTGGCCTTCAACCACGACCGTTTTCGCTTGAAATTGTTGTATGCCATCCATTTTTCGTCACCGCTTTGAAAATGGGTCGAGTTCGTTCCGGCACCCAAACATCAAGCTTTTTCTTGTATCCAGTCTTCTGCACATGGTTGAAAATGGTTTGGTGACTAACTTCCTTTTCCTGGGCGATGTCACGAGATGCCACATGCCGGTCTAACTCGATGACTTCCATGGTTCGATCGGTATTCGTGGTCACAGGTCTTCCGCCGGCTGGCTTGTCCATGTCGTTTGCACCGGCTCTAAATCGTGGAAACCATTCCTCCGCGGTTCGAAGTGATAGAGTACCATCCACCAAAACACCATTAATCTCACGGAACGTTTCTGTAGCGGATTTGCCTTAACGAAGGAAAAGCTTAAAATAGCGCGCATTTCACTAATCTAATCATGCATAGCGTGGTTTTGTAGGTTATGTCAAGACTTTTCAAATTATGTTTAGTATTGCCAGATACGATCTCTTTAGCGCTTTGTACATAGCCGGAAAATTCAAAAGACAAAAAGACGGAAAGGAGGTATTTAATAACTTTATGTCAATATGCCGACAATTCCTTACGGGTATCGCAAAAAGGAAAGTCATATGGCAACCGCTGTTAACTCAAATACGTTTGTTTTATTTTGAGCTAGTCACAGTTGCTGTGACTTAACGCCTCAACTGATTAAAGTGAACACAAATTCCTCCCGACCGCTAGCAAGATTTAGGAAGAAGGCTTTTGGCCATCTGTTATTTGGACTTTAAATCATTTTGAACTTTAAATCAATTACAAGAATACTGAGTTGGTCCTGTCTTCCAAAAAAAATGGTTACATCGCAATTTCGACCTTAGGCAGAATACCTGTATGAAAATCCCAGTTGGAAACTCAATGTCAGTAAAAGAGTCAAGCCCATTATTTATCTTAAGCAGGATCTAGGAAAGTGAATTTATGTAAATGCATTCTTTGGTGGAATGCATTTCCAATAATGCATTCCGCATTTTAGATCGAAACCTCTTAGCATTCAACGATTATCATGCAACTAGGCTCACTCTCCCAATAAAACTAAGAGTGTTTCTGGCAAACTTGGAAAAAAAGATCCTGGTTATAAACCAAACTTATTCTGCGTAGCAAAGAAGAGACCTGGGTTTTAGTGAAGCTGTGCGAGAATTTCCCAAGGCATATCACTTGTGAGAAGAAATCGTATGATCTCTTACTTTGATGACACTTTTCTTAAGTAATTTAAATTGAAAATCGTAATATCAAAACCGAAACCAGTCAAGAACTTCATTGTTCAGGACATGACCGCATGTCTCCTCCTTTCTCCCCTTTTTTTCTCCTTAACAAATGAATCCTTAACACAAACACGTTTCGTTATCGGCCCAAAACCAGGACATGTTTCGTTTGTAAACCTGGCTTTTTTTTGAAGCCAGATGAACACGTAATGTTTGATTTCAAATCAACTTCTAACCAAATTGTTTTTTCTTGAATTTCTAGGTTGCTGTGAAAGTTCTCACTTTGAGTGAAGTTGAAGATGAATATGTCATACGTAACATGCGGCGTGAAGCTAGAATTCTTGCCAAAGTTTCCCACCCTAATATAATTTTCCTCTTCGAGACGATAACGGTGGGTATGCAAACCTAATTGAAAAATATAAACGTCTATATGTACATACATACGCTTACAGACAACAAAGCGCTATTATATTATAACGGAACTAGTGAATGGCGGAGATCTTTGCTCTTATATCGCCGCACAGCGCACTGGTAGATTAGATGAAAAATCAACTCGCGCCTTGGCCAGACAAATTATATCAGCTGTATCCCATCTGCATGACTTAGGCATAATCCACAGGTACATCTGTAAGCACTGCCGCATGCAGGCAATCAGTAATTCAATCCTCCAACCATTGCAGAGATCTGAAAATGGAAAATATTTTACTCGACAATACAAGAGAATGTGTGAAATTAGTCGGTACGTATTCAAATTCCGGTTCCAGGTACATCACCTGATTGAGCTTGAGTCTCCCATCAGATTTTGGCTTAAGCAACTACAGGAAAGGAGGCAAACTTCTTCAAACCCATTGCGGTTCTCCGGAGTATGCAGCGCCAGAGCTGTACATTAAAGGCAAGCAGTATGGCGCTGAAGTTGACATCTGGAGTCTGTATGTGAAACACTGTATAAAGAAATTCAGCAAAAATTAATTATTTCTCCCCTTAGTGGTATCATTTTCTATGGGATGTATGTGGGAAAGCTTCCATTTCAATCATGGCATAGGCCCGGTCTATCGGACGATGCTAAACGCAGGGAACTCATTCGGGAGACGAAGGTTGGACTAACGCAACGGCATCACATGAATCTTAGAAATACTTCGTTACGTAAGTTGCCAAGCGGTAATGAATCAAGGACTCATTCAGCATTTGCAGTCTTCCGGAATGTGCTTGAAAGAATGCTGTGCCCACATCCGGAGGAGAGGATTACAATGTTGAATCTACAAGGTCACGCTTGGATTTATGGGCGCTTTCAGAAAGAGTATCCACCACTTGATTTCAACTGGAAGAGACTAGTAATTCGTTACATGGTTTCGTTCAGACTTGTGAGTCAGCTCTTCTTTTTAAGGCGTTGCAGCGTATTGCAAGAATGGCTAAAATGTCGTTGGACGATGTGTGTCAGACTATAGAAAGGAAGCGATATTCGTCACTAGCCGGTATCTACAACATTTTGAAGTTTCAAGAATTACAAAGGCGACTCTCGGTTGCAAAGTGCAAGACTGATTTAAAAGAAATCGGGGTGAGATTGTTTTGCTAAACATACAGTTGCAAGTATTCGCAACTCAACGCCACGCTCGCTACCTTTTGCGTAGTTTCAGGCAAACTAGAAGTCAATTCTCGAAGTTACAATTTTAAATTCAAATTTGCCTTGCGTATTTGCAGGAAAAATGTTATACCCACAACGAAACTCGCAAAGGAACACCTGGTGTTAGACAATCGAAAGACAATTCTGTAAAAGAATCCTACAAATTAAGAACAATTAACATCCCACTAAAGTGCTCCAGAACTCCGAATCGAATGGATCACAACGAAGAGCCAGTACCACCACCTTATGACATCAGATCCCCTAGGACGCAACCCACACCGAAGCAATCAACTACAACTCAAGGTATTGCCACGAGCCTGGGAGCCACTATCAGCAGAATCCTGCACAGGCACAAGAATCAAAGCAAAAAGCAGCCAGTGCACCCGCAACGTGATTTGACAAAAAATGGAGGTTATGCCCGTGCAACAATTGCCGCGGCCAGAGCTGTTGTTAAATCCGAGTAACTCCTGCCCATGACCAATTTACTTCCAAACCTCTGATTTAAAAAAACCTTCAATTATAGATTGAACAAGCAAAGACGTTGAATTGAAACCAAACAATTGGCAAGATTTTTGATAAATTAATAATTATATGTGACAATGTATTTAACCACAAAGAAACGACAATAACGAGTTTTTAATTTTTGTAATCGAATTTGGCCAGTTTTGCGAAAGTCGACATTTTACTGGAGGACGTCGTCTTGGGGGACTCGTCGGTTTCTAGCTTTCGCTTTGCTGTGGCTGCTGGTGTTGCTGTTGCCGCCTTCCCTCCGCCCAGCGCCTTGAAGCGTTGCATTCCGAATTTGGTTATCTCTGAGGGTGATGCGTCTGGATGTTGACTTTGAATGCTAGCCTTGTTCTTTGTAAACCAAGAAAAGAAATTTGTGCCCGGTGGAATCTGCAAAAGTTGATTGAGTGGAGGTTCCTGCGAATTTGGGTTTGTCTTCAACTTACATCATTTTTAGCGACGTTCTCATCACCGACTAGTTCTTGGCTATCGGGAATTACTGAGGCTTGACTGTCGGCAATTTGTTTTCTTTTTTCTTTCGCCTCTGCATCCTCTGCTCTCTTCTTTTTTAACTCTGCGGCCTTAGCCTTTTGTTCTTCGAGTTTAGCTTTTTCTTCAAGCTGTGCTCGGATTTGGGACTGCTTCAGCTCATAATCGAGAGACTGCGCGGCAAGGAAGTTGTCCTCCGATGAAGAAGATTCTGGTAGCGTCGGAATGGATGTTCGTTTGAATGGGTTTCGCTTGTGGCTGCTGAGAACCATCGGTTTCTAAAAATCAAACTGCGTTTTGAATGTGTACTCGATTTTGGAGGTTTATCCTGGACTTACCGGGGCGACTTTGGGTGTAGTGCTTCCTGCTGAATTCTTCGCCGCTTGAGCAAGGAGGAGGCTCGCATTTAACGGGCTGTTTTGAATGATTTCAATTGCATCTGATTCAATATCACGCAGCTCTTTTTCACGATCCCTATCCTGTGAAGAAAGCGCACAACTACAAAATGTACCGATCTATAGCAAAGATAGAACTTACTTTTTCCTCCAACTGTGGCAGCATTTCACCAAGTTTATCAGCCAAGTGGATGCGTCCCAATTTGCTGGCATACTTCACTGCAAGCGGCAGCAATGCGGGCGAAGCGATCATTTCTATCAATTCCTTTGCACGGGCTTCCATTTCTGCGCGACAAGCAATCTGGAAGTTGAAAAAAATATCACAATGCCCATCATATAGCCTTCAGTTTTTACAGCGAATAGTTTGATGGCTGTCTCCTTGACGGTCTTTTCTGCGTTCTCTACACCAAAGTTTGCAGCACGGATTAGAAGTTCTTCTAGACCGGATCGCTCCGATTCAACGTCACACACAGGCATTTGCATCGGCAATTCAGTCATCATTGGTCGAGGATTTGTCATGGGATACGAGCAGCCACGGCAGAGGACCGCCTGGATTATCTGCGACTTCTCAGACACGTCGATAATAAAAAAGTTGTTTGAGACACTTTGACTCTAAAATAAACGAATCAAGATAGAGAGCTGGAGTGGGGCGCTTAAAATCAACCCACGTGCTTCATCGTATCGCAGACAGGGTACCAACAATTTGTCTTCATGCTGAACATCTGCACCAGGCCCATTGTGTCAGCAATCACGGGGGATCCTAGATCAGAGTAACCAACCCAGGACAGCTTTCTGGCCGTAAGCAGTGGAATTGGAATCACTTTTGTACGTATGGTCAGACCGACAGTTTGTAACAGCATCGCCGAAATGTGTTGGTCCTCACTAGCGGCGGAATTGTGAAAGCAAACCATTAGCCGATCATGGAAACCCGCCATTGCCAGAACTGGGCCAGGTATGGAGATAACTTCTCGTTGCGTTCCCATCACACTGAAGATCCTGAGGAACCGCATGTCTGTGCACACGGCTACGAGTTTTGTTGTAGCTGCCAGCGCAACCACGCCTTCACAATCAGGGAGCTCAACCGACCACTCCTTGTTGCCTGAAGCAGCCAAAGCAATGCACACAAGTTTTGTTGAAGAGTCCCCTGACAGGGCGAGTACAGTGGAGCTCAAGCTGGCAATCGTGTGATTGTTGTAGTTGGTCATGTGGAGTGCATGATGAATGCTTGCATCATGAAATTCCACATCGATTGAACCCTCACCATCATCAGCAAAGGCACGAACAATACCGACATTGTTCCACACAAGATATCTAAAGAAATCAAGCCTAAGCCACTGCTTTGCATAGCCCTTCAAACTCACCTATGTTCGAGATCGGTTGGGGTCGATCCAGGTTGGAATGGTGGCTGCTGCTTATAGTATTTCTCAACAGGGCGTTCCACACTAACAGAACGCCGGCTTTTCGCATGTGACTCTCTTGAATCTCGAGAGTCTTCATCAGGATTAAGGCCATTTCTTCGCATTGTCTCGTTCTTTAGCTTTTCAAGTGAAACGCAATTCTCGTCATCTTCCTCATTTGCTGCGTCGTCCTGGAACTCCACTGAAATCAGAATTAGATTAAGATCGCCTATTTAAACGACGCATACGTACTGCCATCCAAGATGTTGTCGACACTGTTCTCTTCTATAGCTGCATCATCTAATAGGTCAACCGAAGCGATTTCCCCGGAAACAATGGTTCCCAGCTGACCTGTGGTGTCACAAAATGCTATTTCAGTGTTATTCTGTGGATTCCAGGCAATCGCTGTGATGCCGTGACATTCCTCATTAGAAGTCTCACACTTCACGGTTTGCTTCTTTGAGAAGTTAAACACAGATATCTCCCCAATACGAGTTCCGGCAGCAATAAACTGCCCGTCAGCTGAGAACTGACAGCAAGTGTAATCACTGGTAATATTCTCATCGGTTAGAGTGAATTGCGTCTCCCATGTGTCTGCCTTAAGTACAATAATCTCTTTTCCGCAGGCGTAAGCCAAACAGTTGCCAGATTGCGGTTCAAATGTGGGGGACCCTTGAAAAAGAAAAGATGTCATTGACTTGCAATGGAAATTCTTATGACCGACTCACCAAAGCATTTGACATCCTCAAATGTTTTTATCTTTGGAAGACCGGGAATTGATTTAATTTCCTTCTTTTCATTGAGATCCCAAATTTTCAATACACCATCCCCAGCTACAGAGGCAAGGAGACCCTTGACACTCAAGTCTATCGCTAGAATTGGCCCCGTATGGCCATCCAGGGTAAACTCTCCATCATTTTTGTCTCTGGGTACTACTTTGATTGATGTATCTTCCGATCCAGCGGCTATGAACTGAAGGACATTCTTCATAGAGATTTTATGGGGTGGCCTGTTAAACTTACCTTTTTATTAACTTTAAGACAGGTTACTGTTGCTGTGAAGCGCATTTCAGTTCCATCTCTATCAATTTCTGGAAATGTATACGCCTGCACTGTGTTCAAATCTGTAGAGGCCAGAAGTCGTTTATTATATTGTGCAATGCATATAACGAACTCTCCCAAACAATTGGATGAAGGGTCATCGTCATCAATGCCCTTCCATTTGCGTATGTCTCCATCGGATCCGCATGTAATAATGTATCTATTGAATGTGGAAATATTTCAAATCAGGCAGCAGATTTGGAATTCTTTCTGTGGGATCTTACTCTCCCTGTTCTGTGTATGTCAAACTGGTGTGACCATTTGTGTGGGCGTATCGCATGGAACTCCTTTGAAATGCCATATTTTCTTAAAAACTATTTTCTTTGTCTGTTTGTAAAATTTTAAATAAACACTTTAAATATGTTGGCCGCTAAGATGCGATAAATAAAATCAAACGAAAACGCAAATGTCAAATTGTTCCCGCCAAAGGGAATTTCAATCTCGTTTATTGTGAATCGGTCACAGTTTTGAAATTGATCACAATGGATGTTTAAGTTTAGTGATATTTATTTAATATGAAATACACAAATATTTTAATCACAAAGCATATGAAATTTTATTGAATATCTATAAGGAATAACAAAAACAATTTTTTGATCGAATGACGTTTAGTTATTTTTTGTGTTACTCCTCGGATATTGCTTTCCAATAGGATCCATTGGGGAACTTATACTCCTCTATAGCTTCATCTTTCAGCAATGTGCTGTATCCTGGTTCAGTTGGAGGCATGTAACATGCATTCTTGACCACAACGGGATGCACAAACTGATCGTGCTGTTGATCGATATACTCAATCATTCTTCCCGCTTTTGTAGCTGACAAGGAAACGTAGTCCCACATCTGAAGATGTTGTACCATCTCGCAAAGTCCAACTCCACCAGCATGCGGACAAACTTTCACTGCAAAACGAAATTTTATTGAAATCACAGAAAGAAGGAATTCCATTGACATACCGTTCAGCTTTTTCGCCATTAGATAAACAGATAAAATTTCGTTGATTCCTCCAATGCGAGCTGAGTCGATTTGACAATATTGCATTGCTCCCGACTGCAAAAACTGCTTAAACATTACGCGATTGGCGCACATTTCCCCAGTAGCAACACCAATCCCGAGTGGCCTGAATAAAAACAGAGGATACATATTACAACCAAAGCAGAAAACTAGGGCGATATACCTAAGTGCCCTTGATATAGCAGCATGGCCAAAAACATCATCCGGCGAAGTAGGCTCCTCGATCCAGAGGGGCTTGAACTCAGCCAAACGTGATACCCATTCAATAGCTTCATTCACGTTCCATACCTGGTTTGCGTCTATCATCTGGAATGCATCTGGTGTTTTAATGAGAGTTAAGAGGAAATGTTTCCAACATTCTTACAAGTATGTTATCCCAGCCTATAGCTTCACGCACCAGTTTGCAGCGCTTGAAGTCCGTTAGAAAATCTCTACCAACTTTAACTTTGAAAGCAGTGTAGCCCTTGGCCAGGTACTCTTTGCACAGGCTATCAATTTTGTCATCACTATAGCCCAACCAGCCCACTTGGGTCGTATACGCTGGATAACCGTTTTCCATCAAATCCATAATTCGATCTTCCTTTTTATCAGCGTTTTGCTGAAGCAAACGTATGGCTTCCTCAGGGCTAAGAACGTCGCTTATATAACGGAAATCTATGCATGATATTAATTTCTGAAAATGATTAATTGTGAATTACATGTCAAATCTTTGAATTAAAAACAGATGACTAAATGCCATCCCTGGTCAGGACTGAGAAGCTCGCTTGACAACTGTCACTTTTCCCGCTGTAATTAGAGTGGGAGCGCATCAGTGACGTTAACGAGATGCGAGTACACTTCAAAATATCAATTCTCTTCAAAATAACTTGGAGAAACGAGATTACGAGACGTCCGTGACATTTTTCTTGATCGTTCAAATATTTTTTTCATTTTTCATCGCTGTCACCAGTTCGAGTGGAAAAATAAAATCAAACAATACAAAACCTACTGCCCGAGTGCTTAAAGAAATAAAACGAAAAATATGTGCTTAATGCAAATGAGCAGATAAACCAATTCGTATTTTGTCCCAACTTAACAAAAATCCATAAACTATCCAACTCACGTCTGAGCAAGTAGACGCAAGATTCTAAAGTGAATTTTTTCTGTTTGTCTCTTATATACCTCCTTCATATTGTTCGCGTAGAGCTCCTGTGTCAATCTGTTAGCAAAATACCGTCAAGAAACGAGTTAAAGTGAAGTGTGGAAAAAATATATTTCATGGTGAACGCCGATATTTGATTCTTTTGAGTGTGCTCCGCCAAAAGGCTAAAGCAAATCCAAACGTGACGCAGGT
Organism: Eristalinus aeneus; assembly: GCA_955652365.1. Classification (NCBI taxonomy): domain Eukaryota; kingdom Metazoa; phylum Arthropoda; class Insecta; order Diptera; family Syrphidae; genus Eristalinus; species Eristalinus aeneus. The sequence continues at coordinate 36,602,071 of OY019133.1, forward strand.
TTTAAAAATAGCGTAAAACAAAATTCGAATTTTTGTTCATAAACTTGCTCATGTTCTAGGCTAGAAAACTGGGAGAAAAACAAAGAAAAAGGAGAATTGAAAAATAAAAGAGAATTACTCTGCCGCTAGTTTTTTCTTTCGTATTTTTCTATACATTTTTTTTTTCTGTGTTCTGCCGCCGCTGCCTGCTACTACTGCCGCCTCACGCTATATACCATTGCCTTTGAACTACCACAAGTGCGACACGAAACGTTTCCGTATAAGATTATATTAGTGTTCGGTGTGTGTGTGCATTTGCGTGTATGCATGCGAGAAAGCAAATCTCGTGGTGCACGCTTTTTCGTTTTCATAAACAAACCGAAAAGCGGCGCTCATTATTGCTCCCACTGTGAGAGGCATTCCTTTGCCGCATTGTTGCTGCTCTAGAGGTCGAATGTCGGCCAGAGTTGCCGCTAACTTAAGGAAATTTTGCGAATAAAAAAAACGTGAAGTTAATGTGAATTCAACATACGCCTTCAGGAAATCTTGCGATTCTTGCAATTTTGGTAAGCGTTTGCGTATCTTAATGCATGTTGTGAAATAAGTGATGCCAGTGTTGGGATATGATTTATTTGTTGTGTGATCGGTTGTGGTCATAATTGACTAGTTTGTTTAGACGTTGAAACTATTTTTTTTGCTTTGGCCTTGATTCGTACAAATGACATTGCTTTTAGTCATCAATCCGAAGCAAGAAGGAATCGAGGCAAGAAGGACTAGTTTGAACACTTCTTTTTCAACGCATACAAATATATTCAATCCCAACTCTGTGTAAGAAAGTGTAAAATTTTAATTGTTAAACTCTCTACCAACCGAAAAACGTCCAACCAAAAACAAAATGTTTGCTTAGTAACATATATTTTCTCCTTTTCTTTCTATTTTATAGGCAGCAGTGACAGCACCATGGAGGACCTAGAGAAACTGACCGACAGCGAACTGCGACATCGGTTGCTACAATATGGTTTTCAAAACATGCCCGTCACAGAGACAACCAGAAAGATTCTTATTCGGAAACTGCGCAATCACATGAACAACGAAAAGGCAAAAATAAGTCGACAGACAAACTATGTCACCCGTTATTCATCTGACGAAGAATCAGAACAAAGCCCAAAGCCTACACGGGCACGCTCAGCAGTCCTGTCCAATTTTCGAAATACATCACAAGCAAGCCAGAATAAAATGCCGCCACCAACTTCCCCAGTCGTGCTTGGAAGACGTTCAACCAGCTCAGCGAACTCTTCAACGTCGTTCATGAGAAACCGATCACAAGCCAGTGGTGGTTACACACTCACGCCCAGTCCCAGTTCGCAGTCGAAGCAAAAGACGTCCCCAAAAATATACGTACCACCGCCCATTTTGGCCTCAGAGAGTGAAGAGGACAACGACTACCTCAGCTACACTCCAAAGCAGTACAAAACAACAACGCCCAACACCTCATACACAAGTCCATACATTACGTCTCCGAACAACTTCACCCTGGACAGAACGCAGAACTACTCGCTAAACATGAGCGGCAACAACTCCTCAACGCAACCAACACAACATTCGCCATCATCGTCGAACAATTGCAATGGCGACGGATCTGGAGTCGACTTTAGAGGTGACTTCACTCAAAGATTGCTAAAATTACGCGGGGAAACGATTCGGGACAGCATCCTTCAGAAGCGCAGCATTGGTGGCCTTTCATCCAAGCAACCTTTGCGGCAGATTCACACCACTTCCGCGCCAGTCGACGCGTCAGAAATTGTATACCAGCAGTCTGAGCGTGTGGACAACAATATATCGCCCAGCATGGCATTCTCACAGCTCATATCTCGGTTGGACGAACAGTACGGCTTCAAGCAGAACTTCATTCCATGCGCTCTGGTCAGTACGTTACTGCTCTTCTTCTTCCTTGTCGCATTTTTCTACATGACAAAAAACCCAGATCTGGTAGGCACGATTGATGAGAAGAATACTGTGTACGCTTTCTGCGACCCGCATCGTGCGGATTCAGCTATAGCGGCAGCCAGCTATTCGTGCATTGAAAGAGACCAGTTGCAGTCAGCGATTCTCGTACTGAAAAACCTGTTGCTCGAACTCCAGCGCAGAGCGGAGGAGCACTTTTGCAAAAACCCGAGCGAAGAGCTGGCCATAAGTGCGAAGGACTTTATCAAATTGCTGCACAAAAGGGAATTGGCAACTGATGTGCGCAAGACATTGAGGGATCTGCATAACGCGGAGTATCTTATTGCCAAAAACCCGCAATGGAAGATCAGCCATGTGGCGCCAGAGACAAATGAAGCGTTAGACCTCAACGAGGTAGTCCGATTGCGACCGACGCAGGGCAATTCGTTTGCTATATTGAATCCGCGCCTGCCAATAACCTGCACCATCTCCAACAAGATTCAGCAATTCTTCTTGATCATCGGGTCAATTACTTTGTTTGTGGCCATCGCTCTTGCTATCCACATTGTCTACAGATTCGTTCAGAACCGCAGGAGGACTCGAGCTTACACCATCGAGTATTACACCAATGAGGTCATTGCTGAGCTAATGCGCAAAGCCATAAACCCAGACCCACAGCAGTCCACAGTCATCGTCAACCACCTGCGAGACAAGCTGATCCCACTGCACAAGAGAAAGGAGAAAATGTCTGCTTGGAACGAAGTGATACGGAATCTCGAGCTCCACGATAGTCGCATCCAATTTGACTTGACCCTACGCAACGGAGAGGAGTGCAAGACAATGAAATGGATTGCCAACATCTCCCCAGACATGCTGGCCCGCAGCAGCAACAGTCTGAAACAATGGCACAGTCCAGCCTTCGACAAGTCAAATAAAATCGCAAATCCGCCCACAAATTGCCTAAAAATCCGTCAAATGTTCGAACCAATTGAGGCGGATAATCCAAATCTCAAGACGATCATTCAAGACGCAATCTTGGAGAAAGTCGGCCCAAAATGCAAAATCTACGACATTCAGTTGGACAAGCAGAGTTGCTGCGTGTACGTGCGATGCGCCACCGAACATGATGCAGGGATCGTTCATAACGAAATCAATGGGTGGTGGTTCGATAAGAGATTGGTTTCCATAAAATTCCTGCGACTACAACGCTACCTCAGTCGGTTTCCGAAGTCAGCGTCGGGACCGTTGTGCCTTCACCCATCAAATTCAAACAACTCATCAATGACTCAGTGTAACAAGGACTTTGGCAACGTGGTCAATGGAGTAGATGATGATGAAGACGACGACGACGATGATGACGAAATGGACGAGGATGAAAACTAATATTGAAGACCACACACAGACACAGAGTGAACTAATTCAATTTCAGTGGCATCATCTTCGTATGCAGTCTAGTTAAGCCTTTTACTTAAATTAACATTTTTTGTTTTTTCCTGTTTCTGTTTCTTTTCTAAATAATATAGTTGTACATTTTATAAGTATCTTAAGGAGTTCTCTTTATTGCCACTTGCTCTGGATTAGATTCTTCTCGACGGAATGCACGCATTGGGGAGATAAAAGCGCACATCTTCAGTGGCTTAGAAGTGCCCAGCTGACTGATTACATCATACATATGCTAAGGAAAGTTCGCTTCGCAGAAAGCCCTTTAAGTCCTTGGTGAACTTGTTTTCTTCAATATCTGGTCATGCATTTAATTATGATCGATTGGAGGAATTGGTTTTTGTGTCGGCCGATAAAGGCCGTTGCACCGCACACAAGTTCACCATCGGACACCACTAGACACAGTCAATTACAAGCCACCTTTGAAAAACAAAAAAAAAAAAAAAAGTAATCTCCCCTATGGCACACTTAATCGGTTTCACAACACAAATACTTCACAAGTGAATCACACTCAAGTTTAATTGATATGCGCCTAAGCTTTGAAATAGTTTCGTTAAGTTCGAAGGAATGAATTATGTATGTGCATAAAAGCACATGTCGGGAGAGTGTTGTGCTTTGTTAGCATCTTATATCGTTTTTTTTTGTAAGGCAAATTAAGTGTTTTTGTTCTCTTAGAAGATATTAGAATCTATTTTATGTATTGTCATTGGGAAAAGTTTCACCAATAAAAAAAAAAGAAAAAAAATGATAACTAAGTTACGTGAAGTGGTTTTACTATGCTTGGCATCTTTGTGAAGTTCATTCACAGATCAACGAGGAATAACCAAGAAGGTTTACGCTTGACAAGGAGAGAGCAACAATTTCTTTGACATCTAATGAAAACAAATTTTCACTGTCCTGTGCAAAGAAGAGGAGGAAGCAACGGATAGTTGAACTAACCGAACTGTTTCTGGCACGAATGATTTTAAAGTTGATTGATTTTGCAATATTCTCTTGGCTCTTTGGAAGTCGAAACATTTTATCTATAGTATACAGTGCTGTGCAAAAAATTTGCAACTATTATTTCTTATCAAAAATAGAAAAATTACATCATATACAACACCGTGTAAAACAATAGCACTATGTTCGATTTTGTCACAATTATGCAACTTTTTCCTATGGTCAGGCAAGCGCCTCTTATTTATTGAACATCTTTATTATATTAATCATAATTAATTCAAGCTTTCGAAAATCTTCGTATGAAGCAAAGTTATAAGAATTCTGAGAGCCTTGTATGAGAACAATAATGCACATGTATGGGATGGAGACTTAATTTCCGACGAGTTTGAAACTTCAATGGGGGTTAAACAAGGCTGTAATCTAAGTGCACTACTTTTTATACTATACATCAATGATATAACAGATGATGCCAAAGGTGGAATAAGATTCAACGATGTATCCATTCCCGCGCAGATGTTTGCTGATGATATCGTCTTTCTGTGTGACACTATTCAAGGTATGCAATTAATGATAGACAGGATTAACGATTTCTGTAAAAATTGGAATTTGACTATAAACCTTGGTAAATCAAAAATGATGATATTCAGAAACGCAGGGGGACGCGTCTTATTATTGGAAAAGTGGAGGTTGGACGGGGAAGAGATTGAGGTAGTATCCAGATACAAGTACCTAGGTATCCTAATGTCGTCCTCTTTAAATTTGAAACCACACTTTGAGGAAAAATTAGCTGTTGCTAAAAGAGCTATCTGTTCGATTTGGGAACGTTGCTTCAAAAATAAATATGTATCGAAGTGCAAAACAAACTTTATTTCACTCAACCGCAGCTTCTATAATGCTCTACGGAGCTCAGGTATGGGGTTACAAAGGCTATGATGGTGTGGAAAAATTCCTTCGCTCCTTTTTGAAGAAGATCTTTCCGTTACCAAAAAATACCCCCAACTATATGCTACATATTGAAACGGGAACTCTTCCGTTGCTCTTGTATACCATCAAAATGCACTTCAACTATATTTTAAAAATACTACAGATGAGCGAATTCAGATTACCAAACGTAGTTTTAAGAAGTATAATTAGAACAAACGGATACATTTGCGTGGAACGGAAAAAAACAGCTTCTGAATGCGGTTTAAATCTGTCTATTGAGGCGGGCGAGCCTCCTCATCTTTTAAGAAAAAAATTTAACTCTGTTTTGGAGAATTTTGGTAGACACACATATGACAAATATGTCGAAGAAGCTGAATCTTCACCGTTTAAAAACTACTACAGCAAATTAAACCATTTTTTAAATGAAAAAACATACTTCCTCGACAGTCACTCAATCGAAAAAATAAGCACAATTTTTAAACTGAGAGGAGAACTCGTTCAGTTAAACTTTATCCCCCACAGACCAGATTTACCAATTCTTTGTAACACATGTAACATGAGGAAGAGAGAAGACATCTTACATTTTATTGGTGTGTGCCGATTGGTGTGTGTCCTCAAAGAATTTCGACTAGCAATTTTCGAAAAACTTGTTTTAGACGAATATGAAGTAACGTGCATCTTAAATGGAGAAAAGGGATGGAAGGCCTTATACGATTGTTCAGTAGCAGCACTTTGTTATAGAAAACGTATCATAGATGGAGATTTTTAATGTAAAACTTTTGTATGTATTTTGTCAACCTGGTAGACGGCCATAGGCCAAACCATAAATGACTTAGGTTAAACTTTACATTGTAAAACATTTATTGAAAATAAAAGTCAAACTAACTAACTAACTATTAATCATAAAACCCATAACTGAAAAAAACATGTTATCATTAGAAAAGGTCCCGTTACCAGAAATGCAACCGAGTTTAAATTGTCCAAAATAATAGGACCACGCCATTCTGAAGAGCGTTTTTGAAGTATACACCAGTCTTTTGAATTTCTTTGGTTATAAACTTATTCTACATATATTGTAATTATTAAAAGATAATATTTCAAAGTGCTACGTTGTAGGCAAAATAAAATGGGTTGTGGTGTGCATTGTACTCCCGATAAACGCGCCTTAATAAAAAAAATTGCTTTCTGGAGGTAAAAGTTACTAATTTATAAATTAAATTTTTGGGTGTTTAAATAAAATGATCTTAAATGCCAAAAAATACGTTCAAAAGGAATAAAACCGAAACTAACCCCCCACCGATCAACTGCAAATAGTAAGATTAGTCAAACGTTACCTGCTTATGGACGCTAGGAAAACAAAAGAGGAGTTAAATTTATCCGTGGCGACACCAACAGCAAGAAGAAGGCAGGTAAAGCAGAATTTATCTGCCAAAAGTCCCAGAAAAGTACCACTACTGTCAAAAATCAAACTTCTTAAACGAACAAAATTTGCGAAAGAACACCTGAACTGAAAACCTTCTAAATGGGGCAATACATTATGGACGAACGAATTCAAAACAGTTTTATTTGGTACTTCTGGGACGAGGACATTTGTTCGCGGGCGGAAAAACCAAGAGTTTCAACCGGAGTGTACTATCAAGACTGTAAAGCACCGCTGAGCAAAAATTAACGTATGGGGATGTTTTTCCTATTATGGCACTGGTCCCATTTTTTTGGATAAAACCGATGATGACCGCCGGGGTGTATGTCAGCCTAATGAGAAAAACCATTCTGATTTACGCAAAATATGTCGCTTAGAACAACGACCTTAAACATACAAGAAAACTGGCCTAAGAATTTTTTGAAAGCAATGGAGTTGAGCCGTATTGTGTGAGTGTCTGAAGCCGTTTGTCCATGACCTGATAGGTCCCTACATGTGTGGTTTCAGGCCAGGGAAGTCCACAATAGACCAGATTTTCACATTACGGCAGATCCTGGAAAAGACCCAAGAAATGCAATTTGACACTCACCACCTATTCGTCGATTTCAAGGCCGCATATGACAGTGTGCATAGAGACGAGCTATACAGTGCCATGTCTAGTTTTGGCATTCTTGCCAAACTCGTCAGATTGTGTAGGATGACGATGGAGAACGCTCGCCGCTCCGTCAAGTTTGGTAACGAACTCAACGAGATCTTCAATGTCAAAAAAGGTTTTAGACAAGGCGACGCACTGTCATGTGACTTCCTCAACATCATCCACGAGAAGATCCTGCATTACTCACAAGTCAACACCAGAGGCACAATCTTCCAGAAGTCAGTTCAATTGCCAGCTTACGCTGATGACATTGACGTGATTGGACGAACACAGCGAGCCGTCAATGAGGCGTTTGCTGGCATTAAAGCGGAAGCGGCTAAAACGGGTCTGGCGGTAAATGAGGGCAAGACTAAGTACTGCTGATGCTGTCATCAAGGAAGGACATACAACATCGACGTCTCGGACAGAGCGTCACACTAGGCAGCAGGAACTTCGAGGTAGTCAAGGACTTCGTCTAACTCGGCTCCGCGGTAAATAGGGACAACAACATCAGTACTGTAATCAAACGCAGAATCACTCTTGCCAATCGCTGTTTCTTTGGGCTCAAGAGGCAATTGAGTAATAAAGCCTTATATAACAGTCTGATGCTCCCGGTCCTACTTTATGGCGCGGAATCTTGGACGTTAGCAAAGGCGGATGAGGAAGCCCTTAGTTTTTTCGAGAAAAAAGTTTTGCGTGCGATTTTTTGTCCTGTTTGCGTTGATGGCATCTGGAGGAGAAGATTTAATGACAAACTCTATGGACTGTACAGCGACGTGCGCCTTTGCGTTGATGGCATCTAGAGGAGAAGATTTAATGATAAACTCTATGGACTGTACAGCGACATGCGGCATGGTCAAGCGTCTACGGATACAACGCTTAAGATGGATAGGTCATGTAGAGCGTATGAACACCATTGCTACGGCCCGAAAAGTCTTTGAACCCGAGCCATTGGGACAACGCAACAGAGGACGACCTAGACTAAGGTGGTGCACATAAGTGGAGAAGGACCTCAACCAACTTGGAGTGCGCAACTGGCGAAAGATCGTGCTGGCTGGAGAGGCATGTTGGTTGAGGCCCAGGTCCACTCCGGACTGTAGCGCCACAAGAAGAAGAAGAAGAACCTTATCTCTTTTATAACTAGAAGATGTACAGCTTTTAACAAAAAAAGGTGCACAATAAAATACCAGCAATTTTTTTATACAAGTAAGAAAATTGGTGGTCGCCGTGGCGTAGTGGGTAGAGTGCGACGCTCACACGCCGAAGGGTCTAGGTTCGACTCCCACTTCAACACCAATTTTTCTAATATTTCATGGCACCACCTCTTTCGAGCTGCTGACAACACTCAAAGAGTAATAACTGTCTAAGAAAGCTTCTCAAATTTCGCCGTTCGGAGTCGACAAAAAACTGTAGAGCCCTTCTACTCGTGAGAGAACAGTAGCGCGCACAACACGATTAGTTGATGAGCAAGCTAGGCCCTGGTCCCCCTTTGGACTGTAGCGCCAACAATTATTAATTATTAAGAAAATTGTAGGACACTGGTCGAAATTGCAAATGTTTTGCATAGCAATCAACTTGAATTTTTGAGTTTAATTTTCGATATATATTTGTGTTTAAGATAATAATGTATATTATTTTCCTGAGCCGTAAATAATTATAAATGAAAAATATTAATTCGTTGAAAAACATTTAACTGATTGCTTTTAAAATACTTTTTATGAAATTTATATATGTCTTAGGCTGCACATGTTTTACGCAGAACTGTAACTATATCCCAACTGGAATGGAGCCGTTGCAGTCAGGTGAATTTCCATAAGTTTTCCTTTTTATAGAATATTAGCTCTCCCTTACTATTTAAGGAATGCAAAGGATATGGAACTTTGGGAAAAGGCAAGATCAACAAGAATTCATTCCAAACATCTAGCCTAGAATCGACTCGAAAAACTCTACCATTTTGTTCAACTTTAAGTCTATGATTCATTGTGCACCTTTACACACAAAGGATCAGCCTTGAACACACAGTAAGACTTGCGCCGTCGATTTTTTTTAATTTTGTAGAAGATTCAGTTGCAGAATTATAAGCTTAGAATTATAAACAAAATGTTTATTCCTTACGACAAATTGATTATGACTTCGGTACGTCCATCTGTGCGTTTCTTATTTTCTTGTCAAACCGAGTACAAAAAATTGGCTCTTTTATTTAAAAATTTGGGCAAATAATATTTTTTTGTGCTCGATGGCTTTTGAGAGACGAATTTTTTTCCAATTTTCTGAATTGCATTACTGCAACAGGGATATTCTCCCACACTCGCTCCCATGTTTACAAAACTTATCAAGAGAACTTCTATACAGCAAGGTCTTCAAGCACCCTTCAGCTGAAGTCATTTTGATCTTGATATCGGTAATATCTGGCATTAGCCTATTAAGTAACATTTAACTTTGTACCAGATAATTTGCAACGCTCAAAATTTTAACAAAATACATTTCTTATCTTATCAGCATGTCGTGTACCCCGGGTGTTGTCGTTTGAAAAGCTTTTCGCAAATTTTCGCGATAAGACCCGTCCTCCAATCAAAACAAACGAAAACTCTTTCCATCTCACATCATTATCTGCAACTGCACTTATTTGCTTGCACTCAAAGTCAACAGAAATGTCATTCAATGGTCCATATGAGACAACTTACCTCTGGTTCCATGTCAACTAGGAGTCGCCAAACCGGCTTGCCCTCCAACTTTGCCCAAAGATCCCACAAGGCATTCACAATGGCAGCAACAGCCAAGTGGGTGACACCTTTCTCGGGTCCAATCTAGACGAACGGAAATTGGCGGCATTTCAACAACAGGGAGTCATTGATCTTACCCATCGCAGTTGCGATTCACTGGTCAAACGTCTCCAGAAGTTCCTAAAGTCATCAAAGATCTCCCAGCAATTCAGGTTCGTTACCAAGTGCTGCATTGCATCTACAGCCGCCTTCACGACCTCTGTGCCTCGTCCTGAAAATAATCATGCATCACAACATCAGATCGTCAAACAAGACGCCAAGCAAAAATGATTGTCACTTTACACACACGTGTGTCCGAGCGACTCGATTCGCGTCTTGATCAAGCAACGATAACAATTAGCCCTTACCCAGAGTAAAAGTCAATCCGTTGCCTTGCGTGTTGTTTTTCAAACGAAGAGTCACGTAAACACAAGAGTAATCTGGATCGGTGTGCTAGCATGGAAACAAGAGTCAATCAGATTTAAGTAGTTACATTATGTCCGTTTACCATTGCGTCTGATCCATCGGCATGCAGGGATGTGGGCCAGCGGATATCCTCACTCTCAACGGACACAATTCTAAAATCTTGACTTTTCTTCGTCATCCTGAGTGGCTAAGACGCGCGTGTATGCAAACAACCCGAAACAAACTCGAAATGTGCACTGATCGAGAAAATGTCAAAATCTTTCGGCTAGGTACACGCTCTTTTTAGAGGTCTTATCGGTTTTAAAGAGAGAGAGAGAAATGTTTTGTTGTGGTGCTGAAACATATTCACGATTGCCTCTTTGGTTCCACAAAGGGGAGGAGCTCCACATTGAATAGAGTTGCCAAGATACATTTTTTGCATTTTTGAAATATAGTCATGAGAAAAATAACAACACTTTAAATTCATTTCCCAAAAATGAAACATTTGTTCGACAGAAAAGTTTAAGAATTAAACATAAAAAACAATCATAGTTTATAAAGTGACAGTTTGAAGTTTGGGTAAGTAAGAGTAATTTAGAGAAGGCTAGTAATGTTTCTGCTGTCAGAATAGAAATGTGTCACAGTAAATTCTTCACACAAAGAGGGCCCAATCATCATTAATCGACCCATATTTCCCAGTACAAAGATGATTGACTTTATCTTCTGCCTAGACCTCAAACGTTCTGACGCGAACGGGCTTCGGATCAAATTTGATCCGATAATTCTTATATAAGGTTGCTAAATATCTCCATTCCGCCTTTTTGTCTTTTGAATTTTCCGGCTATGAACAAAGCGCTACAGAGCTCGTATCTGTCTGGCAATACTATACATCATTTGAAAGGTCTTGATATAACCTACCTATCGACGCTATGCACGATTAGTTTGGATATTGCGTTCAACAGTTATAGACGTGTAGACATGGAGTTCACTAACGCCGAACTTCGCGCTATTTTAAAGTTTTCCTCCGTTAAAGGCAAATTCGCTAGCGAAACGTTCTTCGCTTATAGCAGGCGAACGACCAGAAGCGACCAGAATTGGCCAACAGAGAGGGTGTAGTGTTGCACCAGGACAACGCCAGACCACACACTTCGTTGATGACTCGCCAGAAGCTATGGGAGCTCGGATGGGAGGTTTTATCGCATCCGCCATATAGGCCGGACATAGCGCCAAGTAATTACCACCTATTCCTGTCCATGGCGAACGTCCTTAGTGGTGTGAAGTTGAACTCAAAAGAGGCTTGTGAAAAGTGGCTGTCCAAGTACTTCGCAAATATGAATGGGTGCTTTTACGAGAGGGGTGCTATGGGTTGTAGATGGAAACAGATTATCGAACAAAACGGCTCATATTTGAACTAAATCCGATCACTGTAACACATTTTATGAAGCATTGAATGAAGAGCAAGAAAGCGGAAAAGAGATGTTTGGTAACCTTTTATTTATCATACAACTCATCGGTTTGAGAATAAATTTGAATTTTAAGGCAGTAAGAAGAAATGTTTGTCGGTTTTTTTTTATGTTGATACTAAAAAACTGGTTTAAAAAGTGTAGGTGCTCTGAAAGGCAGCAGTCTCTTTATGCACTGTTATCACATTAAAAAAAAAAAAATAAAAATAAAACAAACCGTGAGGCCACTATTTTTTCTACACCCCCAATACAATAAAATACAATACACACAATACAATATACAAACTATCAATTTATTCAGTTCCCTTAATACTTTCATTAGCAATGTCTGCGATTTATAATAATTGTTGACGCGACAGTCCACAGGGGGGCCAGGGCCTAGCTTGCTCATCAACTACTCGTGTTGTGGGCGCTAATGTTCTCTCACGAGTAGAAGGGCTCTACAGTTTTTTGTCGACTCCGAACGGCGAAATTTGAGAAGCTTTCTTAGACAGTTATTACTCTTTGAGTGTTGTCAGCAGCTCGAAAGAGGTGGTGCCGACAATAATTCGAAAAATTGGTGTTGAGCTGGAAGTCGAACCTAGACCCTTCGGCGTGTGAGCGTCGCACTCTACCCACTACGCCACGGCGACCCCATGTCTGCGATTTATAAATATTTAATTTAAGAAAAGGGTTGTCACGACCCTATTGCCTTTTATATGTTTTTATCGAGAAAGGACACAGAGCATCGACTACTTACCAAAGCCAGCTATATGTTCGAGCAAGTGCAGCACTTCGTCTACTTTAACTCCCAAGTTAAGAGAAGGGACGATAAACACAGAACAACTTTTGCCAATCGCTGTTTCAATGTTTCAAAGAACAGTCATCATTCGACGGAGCAAGCTAAAGTTATAAACTCTTTATCATCTCTGTCCTTTCATTCCCTTCATTGCGCAAAGACCTAAACAAATCCAAGAGCAAATGAAAAGGGTCCTAGACACAGCTGGCTTAAGGTCGCACGACCTGAAGAGTCTTGTTGAGGCTCAGATGCACAACGAACTTAAGTCACAAAAGGAAAGGAAGAAAAGAAAGTCACCAACCCCATTTCATTTGTTATAATCTAAGACTATACTTTGCTTTTTATTCGAGCAAGCAACCAATTCTTAGACATGATATGTGTAAAAAACAACACAAACTAACACAATGTCTGTTCCCGTATACGATGTTATGTACGAGGTCTTTTCAAAGATCCATATTTTTCGACAGCTGAAAACGCCGAACACACAAAACACTTCTAACTTGTATGCATCTCACAAAACAAAATAAACAAAAATAACTGAAACTGTTCACATATGTTCGAGACGAGTGTACCAACATAAAAAAATAAAAAAGAAAAGAAAATCGAATGTATTTACGTAGCCCACGAAATTTGAGTCTCACCTTATTTTTTGAACAGATTAAGTCGTACTTATATAATTTTGAAATATATTCTTGTCTCTACGAAATGAAAGGAAGCTACAAAATAAGGTGAATATAAGGTTGCCAAATATCTCCCTTCCGCTTTTTTACCAGGTATACCGGTATGAAATGAGATTGTTTTGAAAATAAAACACTAATTATTAATGGGAAAGTAAAAACATTTTATTCAAAGTATTGGCCATTGTTTTCTACACATTTTGACCACCTTTCTGGCAATTTGTGAATACCACGCCAATAAAATTGTTCGTCTTTTAAAGCAAACCAATCAGACACCCAATTTTCGACCTCCTCGTAGGAATCAAAGTGCTGCTGAGCCAATGCGTGTCACATCGATGAAAACAAGTAGTCGGAAGGAGCCCAGTCTGGTGAATACAGCGAGTGGGGTAGCTGCTCCCAGCCAAGTGTTTTGATTGTATCCTGAACCGGCTTTGCTATGTGTGCAGGTGCATTGTCATGGAGCAAAATTACCTTGCCGTGTCTTCTGGCCCATTCTGGTCGTTTCTCGATCAATGCATGGTTCAAATTGATCACTTATTGTCGGTAGCGATCAGTATTAACGGTTTCGTTAGGTTTTAGGAGCTCGTGGTACAGCACACCTTTCTGGTCCCACCAAACACACAGCATTGTCTTCTTGCCGAATCGATCTGGTTTTGCAGTCGATATTGATGGTTGTCCCAGATTGATTCCGTTTAGGATTCTTAAAATAAATCCATTTTCAACGCCAGTAACAGTCCGATGCAAAACTGATTTTCTTTCGTGTCTTTGAAGCAAAATTTCACAAGTGTTTTTTCGGTTTTCCATCTGTCTTTCATTCTATTCATGTGGCACCCATTTTCCACACTTTTGGATCTTTCCCATAGCTTTTAAACGGTCAGAAATTGTTTGTTGTTCACCATTTAACATTGCTGCCATTTGCTTTTGACTCAAAGTGTCATCTCCATCCAAAATCGTTTGCAATTCGGCGTCTTCAAACTTTTTTGGTGGTCTTCCACGCTCTTCATTTCACACATCAAAATCATTATTTCTGAACCGTTGAAACCATCTTGTGCATGTTGCTTCTGATAGAGCATGATCACCATATGCCTCGACAAGCACTCGATGCGATTCTGCAGCACTTTTCTTCAAATGAAAACAAAAAATTAATGCTCTCCGCAAATCATCACTTTCTAGTACAAAATTCGACATTTTTAACACGATGAAAAAATGTTGTCTGTTCGATGACTTGATGTATACTAAAAATTTTTAACAGATGTCATAGCAAACAAAAAAAAAAAAATAATAAGGGCTCGTTCACAACAAATGTTCCCTATCGAGACATTTGTATCTTGACGCTGTTCTTCACTCAATTCTTCATAAAAAGTGTTACAGTGGTCGGATTTAGTTTAAATATGCGCCGTTTTGTTCGATAATCTGTTTCCATCTAGACAGCAACTTCATAATACCCTTCTCGTAAATGAAACAAAACAACAAAATGATCGGTTGTGACGTGTCACTCCAAGTCCTTTAATAAAATAAGAAACTACATGAATACCTCGACTTTCTCTTCCAGAGATCGTATGATTTCCTTGCTAGTAAAATGTTAAATATTTATGAGTTGGCTCCAAGTTTCGTTAGCATTCCAGGAGAATATGCTGGAAAATGCCGATTCCAGCATATTCTGCTGGAATGGACATCTTCCAACTCATCCATTGTTGATACTATCGAATGGATTGAATAGTTTTGACAATATGTCCACCTCCACCGCTCATGTATAGGAGTAAAATTATCTAACAGTCGCCGCTTACGTACTGGTTTTACTACTTTATTAGTCTCAATATTTCTTAAGAATCTTCACTGATATTGTTGCATTGATAAGGATCGGTGTGTTTGATATTTCATCAAAGAAGTCCAATCGAAGTTGTCCAATGAATGCATATAGACCAATGCTTTTAACATCAGTTCATTCTTCACCATATTTGGTAAAAATGGTAAACAAGGATAATACGAGGGTTGAATTTTATATTTCGGGATTAAAGAACAAAAACAAATATATGTCATCGAAAATACCTTTATTGTTTTTTAAAATATTCCCCATTAAGATCTATACACTCTTGCATGCGTTTGAACCAATTGTCAAATTGCCGCTCCAATTGAGGTATCTCCAAAACATCCATTCTGAACGCATCGACCGCTCCTTCAGGTGTCGAGAAACGTTGACCTCTCATTTTATTTTTACGTACGGGAATAAAAAGAAGTCATTCGGTGTCAAGTTAGGACTATACGGCGGATGACTCATCAAATCGATGGTTTGAGTGCTCAAAAATGAAGTTATTTGAGTCGATGTGTGAGAGCTCGCATTGTCGTGGTGAAGAGTGATCCGTCTTCGGCGGTTGGTTTTCCTGATTTCTTGGAAGACAACTAGCAAACAAATGGTTGTGTACTCGTATATGCACACCTAGAATCTAACCAGAAAAACGTAAAGTAAAGCTTTAAATTGTTTGAAATATAGAATGCAAAGCTTACATATGGCTCGTTCTTCGTTTCGATATGGAATAACAGTTGAAATCAATTGAAAAAACAGCAAACATAATTTTTATTGGAAGCTGTCCTGGGTCATCGCCTCCACATGCATTATTGACATTGAGACTTACTAAAACATTGCTTGTTGATGACATTTGAGACTGTTATGCCACAATTAAGTAAATGGCGAGAAGATTGCTTGCAAGGCCTTATGCAGCGTTGCACTGAATCGGTGCAGTGAGTTTCATTAATTAGTGATTCACATATCCGCTACTCCACTCATAATGGCTAGTGCTTTTGTTTCGATGTGCTGTCTTCTACTTAGACCTTACGGAATCGGATAACAATGAACATCTGTAAAGAGAAAAATTTCAGCTACGATGATATATACATATAGTTAGTTAGTTAGTTAGTTGACTGTTTATTTCACAAAATATAATGCAAGGTAATTCTTAGTCTATATGATTTGGCCTAAGTCAATGACATTTGAAATATAATACTTTTTTGTTTTAAAAGCTTTCTTCCATAATACTTTCTTTTTAAAAAAGTGCGTTCGTTGTGAATTTGTGCAGTAGATCCCAGCCTCGCTCACCGTTTAACATACCTATCACTTCTTCGAGTGAAAGTACCTGCGCTCCGAAGACTATGCATCGGATTTATTTAAGAATGGGGCATATAGCGATGAAATGGAATACGTCCTCTCGTTCTTGAAGTTACAAAGGTTGCAAATAAGGTGCACATCAGGGTGGTGCGGTGTAAAGTTTGAATTTATCAGCTTCTATACATACATATACATACATATATTGCAAATTGATTTTCACTTTTCCGCAGCCACGCTTGCAGAAGTTCTGTTGTAGAATCCAGTTAACTCTGAGGTTATTTATCGTTGCCGCTTGGTGTAAACCAATGACTTTACGAAGTCCCAAAGAAAAGGCCTTAAATCAAATGATCGAGGTAGCCATACGGCGGTTCCATTCCTCGAAAAAAAATTTCTCCTTATTAATTCGATTGTTACATGGTCTACGTGGCTTGTGCCACAGTCGTTTTGAAACCACATTTTGGCCAAGTTTAGTTTGCAATCACTTATGATGTTGCGATAGCGATTGTATTTACAGTAACGTGGTAATTAGCATCATCAACAAAAAATGTGGTCAATGATACCTGTGCCATGCCAAATAACACATAAAGGGTCTGTTCAAACTTTTTACTTTCGGCGGGTGACGTGCATTCGATAATCATTTTTTCAATTTTGTTATTTTGGGACATTTGTCTTGAACATACAGATATTTTTGTATTTTACTGCTGAACACGAACTTGGGCTTTTAATTTGAAAAATTTAAAAACGCTCTTCAGGTATGTAGTGATCCATGACAACCTGTACATTGAGCAAAAACGCTATCAAAATATTGCAAAGTTCATTTTTTCTATCGGAAGAAAGTTTGAGCGCACCCATTGACAAGTCCCCCTCTTTATGTAGCTCCTGTTCCACTTCAGGCCTTAATTGGGACAGGAAAGGCGACAGCTTTATAATAAAAGGAGAAGAGTATGGTGTACTTTATCCATGACCTGATAGGTCTCTGATCCCTATCAGTGTGGTATCAGGCCAGGGAAGTCAAGGCGACGCACTGTCATGTAACTTCTTTAACATCATCCTCGAGAAGATCGTGCGTAACTCACAAGTCAGCACCAGAGGCACGATCTTCCAGAAGTCAGTTCAATTGCTAGCTTACGTTGATGGCACTGACGTGATTGGACGAACACAGCGAGCCGTCAATGAGGCGTCCGCTGCCATCGAGGCGGAAGCGGCTAAAATGGGTCTGACGGTAAATGAGGGCAAAACTAAGTACATGTAATCAAAGCAAATCGGTATCGCATTGGATTGTTACTGGCGATGAAAAATGGATTTATTTTAAGAATCCTAAACGGAAAAAAATCATGGGTTAATCTGGGACAACCATCAACATCGACTGCAAAACCAGATCGATTCGGCAAGAAGACAATGCTGTGTGCTTAGTGGGACCAGAAATGTGTGCTGTACCACGAGCTCCTAAAACCTAACAAAACCGTTAATACTGATCGCTACCGACAATAAGTGATCAATTTGAACCATGCATTGATCGAGAAACGACCAGAAGACACGAAAAGGTAATTTTGCTCCATGACAATGCACCTGCACACAAAGCAAAGCCGGTTTAGGATACAATCAAAACACTTGGCTGGGAGCAGCTACCCCACCAGACTTGGCTCCTTCCGACTACAATTTGTTTTCATCGATGGGACACAGATTGGGCGAGCAGCACTTTGATTCCTACAAGGAGGTTGAAAATTGGGTGTCTGATTGGTTTGCTTAAAAAGACGAACAATTTTATTGGCATGGTATTCACAAATTGCCAGAAAGGTGGTCAAAATGTGTAGAAAACAATGGCCAATACTTTGAATAAAATGTTTTTACTTTCCCATTAATAATTAGTGTTTTATTTTCAAAAAAAAAAATTAATTTCATGCTGGTATACCTGGTATAACCACAGCTTCACCTCAATACCGGGAATATATTAAACACCCCTCGTACATTCATACTTCCGTATGTTAAGGATTATATCCAAAGATTTTGTAATTACTGATCACATTTTTTTTCTGAATTTTACTTTAAATTTTCACCACTTATATGTTAGCCCAATGCAAAACGATAGTGGAATAGCTATTGTCAAAAACAGATCATGAAGACGATAGCGATTGGCAGTTTTGAGAATACAAGAAGCAACCAAAAGGATATCGTCACACGAAAGTCGTCATCCGCCATTAGACCACTGAAAAGAACATTACACATGCTCTCTATACTTAAGTGTACGCTTGAAGTCGGCGTAAGTGTGAACGGCTTAGCATGCCGTTCTAGCGTGCCGAGTATTGCGGGTGAATTCTTGAAGGGTAGGAAAGCGTCTGGCTAACTCATTAGAGCACATTTTGCTGAAGAAGTGATAAAAGTACCAGAGAGTTGGAAAAAGGTTGAAATTTGAATCCCTGACAGATTCTACTTTATCAACAAAGGAATATAAATCGTAAACAACAAACCCAAATGCCACTAATTAACAAATCCCTCTACAATTTGAAATCGAGGAATAAGGAATTGTGGCCGCCGTGGAGTAGTGGGTAGAGTGCGACACTCACACGCCGAAGGTCCAGGTTCGATTCCCGGCTGAACACCTCGAACTTTTCACGGCACCACCTCTTTCGAGCTGCTAACAACACTTAAGAAGTAAAAACTGTCGAAGAAAGCTTCTCAAAATTCGCCGTTCGTAGTCGGCGAAAAGCTGTAGGTCCCTTCTACTCGTGAGAGAACAGTAGCGCGCACAACACGAGCAGTTGATGAACATGTTAGCACCTGGTCCCCCTGTGTACTGTCACGCCTTACAATTATCAATGAATGAGCGAGAAGTACATCTGCAGGAGGTAACCAAAATTGAAAGTAATAAGACTAAAACTATTTCCCGAATGAAAGAAACTAACATCCCTGCATCTTATCAAGGGTCCGAAAACAAAAAACAGAAACCAAACGTTAACATCAAAATGTCGAATAAAAGACGTTGACTTGTATCACGATACTTTTCTATATATATATATTTTTTATATGCATTTTTATGTTCTCATTTACACTTAATAAGTTTATGTTTTTTATACAATTGTAGCTTTTGCAAAAAACTTGCGTTTTTGTTGTTGTTTGTTTACCTTTATAAAATTTACAATTTGTGTGTAGATTTTTGTTTTTGTCATTTAAATTACGTGTGTCATTTTGTAGCGTTTAATTGTAATGTTATTAATAATCTTATTTTCGTAGGTGTATTTACTTTATAGGAAGAAGTTTGTTTCCACTGCTCTTGTTTTCAATGTTCTTGTCTCTTCTTTTTCGTTTCTTGTGTACATTTTATGTAGGTATATAGTAATTTATTTCTCTGATAAATATATGTATATATAATTGGTTTTTATTCTTTTTTTGTGTATAAATAGACTTTCTTTGTTTCATTTGATTAATATACCGATATGCTAGATCTTACACGTTAAATATATTTTATTTATCTTTATAAAGTGGAGAGTTCATAAAAATAATTGATATCTGAGACCAGTGTGTTGGTTTTCTTCGCGTTTTTCTCTTTGAAAGAATTGTTTGATTTTCAATAAATAGACTCTGCAAACTTAAACAAGATTTTGTATAAATTGATTTGCATCTAAGAACAAAACAATGAAAATCGAAACGAAATACAAACCACAAACGAATAATGTTCAGTTCAAGAATCGTTGGTTTTCTGCTGCCTTCGGCGGCGTGTAGACATACAATATTTTACTTAGCGTTTTCCTATTTCCTTGTAACTTATTTTAGAATAATCTTTTCTGATTCCGCCGCACGGTGTCGACCGCACTTTAGTCGCAGCATTATTTCTAGCTGCATAAACATCTGACTTTTGTATTTGAAGTAGCTGGTTGTTGTGTTTATTATTTTACAAGTGGCTGGCTTCGTAGTCGGGAATGTTGGTCAGGCCGACGTCGGGATTCTTCCAGTAATACTGTGGGGGACCGGTGCTGAAGCAATACTTCATATTGAGCGGGTCGTCGTTCTCCACGTAGTACATCAAATAGAAATTGCACATTTCATCCTCGTTTGTTGCCCTTCGGATTGCGAACGAACGGGATTAGCAAAAAGGCAGAAAGAGTCGTTTTTTTAACTTACCCAATCTGGGTGTAGCGATCGCGATTGCTTTCCATGGTACAGCGGGCCGCCAACTGGTCGCCATAGATAATGGGGTCTGTGTTCTCCACTGGATAGAACATTTGCGGAGTGAGGGGATCGCGCTTACCCAGTAATGTCC
Organism: Eristalinus aeneus; assembly: GCA_955652365.1. Taxonomy (NCBI): domain Eukaryota; kingdom Metazoa; phylum Arthropoda; class Insecta; order Diptera; family Syrphidae; genus Eristalinus; species Eristalinus aeneus. Next base: position 36,622,797 of record OY019133.1, read on the forward strand.
ATTGATGTGCTCCGTGGTCGTCGGCGCGAACACGGTAACCGGAAACCACCTTGCCCAAGCTGTGGGTGTGGGTTCTGTAGGCAAATGGATGAATGATCTTGTGCTCGTTTATTTCGCACGCAGTCTCCATGTGCTCGGTGGACCTTGGCTTGATGATGCCAGACGTGCCAAGAAGGAGAACACCGGCCAATTTGTTCATCCTAATCGAAATTGAATTATTAAAGTTTAAAGTTCGCATTTCATGAAACGATGACTTACGGTTCCGTAGTGTAGTTGATAAAGACTCCAGAGTCATCTGTGCTGCCATCTGGAGTGAAACTCAAGTAAGGAAGCATTCATACACCTTTTGTAGTCTCAACTTACCCTTAAACTTATCAATGTGAGCGTAATGAACCTGAAGAACCATGTACTTTATTGGTGAGTCGCTGCCCACTTTGAATCCCACTCCATTTGGAAGTGCAAGTGGGGGTGCATCTCTGGCCCAAGCGTAGAGAATCTGTAAAAAATAACATTCCACGCTGGTCGGATGCGCTATTAAAAAAATGTTGACATACATACCTGAGAATGAGCTGTTACTCCGCATGGACTGTAAGTTTCTTCCTCGTCTGATCCCTTTTTGGCCATCTCACCACAATTCCTGCAAGCAAGACAGAAGATTTGACACATTTTTCATTTTAATGTTTTCTCTTCTTTATTGTCGACCTACCAAACGGGCTTTGTAGAACCTGGTTCGTCGCAGCCATACAAAAGCATGTGATGTGCCGTATTCATTGTGGCGTTTGGCTCGTAACCAACTGAAATCAAACAAGAAAGGAAGCCATAAGAAGGACTCGCATAAGCGTTAAAAGCACTCATGTCATACCAATGTAGTAGCTGGTGGTGAAGTCGACTTTAATCGGTGTACATAGATACAATTCGGGCTGAAAGTAAAAAAAAAATAAAAGTAGATGATGAGGAAGTATGAAAACCTGTGTGTTTGTTCTAAATATAAATTGGGTCAGTAGTCTTATGAAACTTGTTGACGCAAGTGTTCCTCTTCGTGGAAAAGCTACAATTTTAATAAAGTCAGGAATACACTTTGCTATGATTTCGAAGTGTTCTATGGGGAAATTAGATGGAAGGATGTGTCTATTGCTGGTTAGAAAAGCGAATGATGTTTATTGAAAAATGAGATGTTGCCTTTTAAAGACGCTTTGTCAAGCACATACAGTGCCTCACAAAATTGGGCATACACTTATCATTACTTCATATTCGTGCTGCTTTAAGGCCGACCGTTTTTTTGTTTTATTTTTTGCTATGTATTCATAACTGAAGACATATCTTAAACAAGAGTATAAATTAAACTAACGTTTATTAGTTTTTATTAAAAAAAATATTTTTTTAATCTTTTCTTGAAAATGAACCTCTTTATTTCTAATTCACTTAAAGACTGAACTTAACAGAAACACTAATAACACAAGATACCTAAAACCATGCCCTAGCATGTGTTGCTGCTGCTAGCGATGTTCCCACCGTTGGTTTCTGTTTGCATCCGCTGAGCTGTTGCTTGGAATGTCTCCCACACGTGGATTCCAATTTCGTCCATATCTCCTGTTTGCTACGCGATGGAATGCAGTAGCTTCGTCTTGCCAGACGCATTGTCAGCAATCTCGATCGTGAGAACGATCATAAACTATTTGATGCTAACTTGTTTGGCGTTAACTTATATGCCAAATTCACAGGCAGACGACTTCCTGCCGGTACTTTTCGCATGAAAAACGAAACAACCCCTGAAATCGACACACACAATTGAGCATACAGATGTCATGTGTGCGTTATACACAAGCTTCGCCGAATCAATACACGCAAATTTGTTCACGAATGAAGCAACAAATGTCCCTGATGATCATTTCTGGATACGCTTTTGAACTGAAAAGACCGATATTCTCTTATTTGTGCGAAAACATGGAAAACATGCGAAAACAGACTACTTTGTCAACGAGAATGCTCATAATTAGGCTATTTTGTGAGCGGAAGTCAATGCGAAAAATAGGAGAAACTGTAGGGCGATCGCATGAAACGGTACAAAAAAATAATAAACAATTATAGATATGAAGGGACACTAAAAAACAGACCTGGAAGGGGAAGACAAAAATTGCTCTCAGAACAAAACGAGCGGTGTATTGTACGGACAATCAAGTCCAATCCAAAATCTAGCGTTTCAAGGTTGACGGCTGAGGTGTCATCCGTAATTAATAACCCGCTTTCAGTGGAAACCGTTCTCAGAGTCTTGAGAAAGAATAATTTAAATGGAATGATCGCCCGAAGAAAGCCGTACATGTCCCTAGTTAATAAGAAGAAAAGATTGGAGTTTGCTAGACAATATGTAAACCACCCAAAAAGCTTTTGGGAAGGTGTTTTGTCTTCAAATGAAACAAAAAGAAATTTATTTGAGTCTAATAGCAAACAAATTGTTTGAAGGGAGCCAAATACAGCTCTCAAAGCTAAAAATATAAAGTCAACCTTAAAACACGGGGGAGGCTGTTGTGGGGTTGTATGGCTTCAAATGGCTGTGGAAAGTTCGAATAGAAAATACTATGGACAAAATTGGGTATTTGAAAATTTTAAAACGAAATTTACGAAGTTCCGCGGTAAAATTAGGTCTACCTTCGGTTTTCTACTTCCAACAAGATAATGATCCGAAGCACACGTCCTATTTAGTACGCGAATGGTTGCTTTATAACGCCCCAAGGCAGCTAAAAACACCCCCACAATCGCCGGATTTAAACCCTATTGAACATCTATGGCACGAAATAAAAGTGCGGGTTAAAGAAAGTACCTGCTCCAATAAGCGGGAGCTAAAAGCTAAAATTCAGGCAGCTTGGGAAGGGATTCAGTGTTTTTTACTGGAAAACTAGTAAAATCCATGCCACGCGGGTTATAAGCTGTCATAGATGCTGAAGGAGGTGCCACGAGTTACTGAAAGTTTATGTGTAACTGTTTTTGTTTTGTGTTTTAGTCGTAACTAGAATTTTCTTTAAGTATATGCTCAATTTTGTACTTTAGAGCTTTGGTTTAGCTGAGTTTTAAGAATACGTCTCTTTTTCTGAGAGATTACACTCCTTAATAAATGACAGACTTCATAATTTGGTGCAGAGAGTACTGGAACACACCTATTGTTCCCTTAGTAAAATGTTGCTGTATTTCTTACTCATGGTGCTTGGGAAGCAAGCAGCACCTTTTGGACAACTTTAATTTCTGTTTGTGCAAAACTGCCTTCGGCTTAATATAATATGCCAAAGAAAAACCTCTCCCACTACGTGCAGAAACTATGATCTTTGTTATTTAGCTTCAATGATATGTTACTCGTTCATAACAATATTAATTTATGATGTGACGGATGACATACTCTAGGAATAACTTGCAACTGCTACAACAAGCCCATAAATTATAATCTCGGAGAGTACGAGATCCATGCAAAGAAATCCCTCCATCATGCAAAGCCCTTACTAGATTAGCGACAGCATTTTTTTTTTGCTCAAACCTTAATTCTTCTCCACGATATTGGAAATGTATTTAAAAAGTTTGTCCTCTGCGGCGTAGTGGGTAGAGTGCGACACTCACACGCCGAAGGTCTAGGTTCGATTCCCGGCTCAACACCTCGAATTTTTCACGGCACCACCTCTTCCGAGCTACTGACAACACTCAAAGAGTAATAAGTGTCTAAGAAATCTTCTCAAACTTCGCTTTTCGGAGTCGGCAAAAACTGTAGATCGCCTTGGCGTGGTGGGTAGAGTGCGACGCACACACGCCGAAGGGTCTAGGTTCGACTCCCAGCTCAACACCAATTTTTCGAATTTCTCGCGGCACCACCTCTTTCAAGCTGCTGACAACACTCAAAGAGTAATAACTGTCTAAAAAAGCGTCACAAATCTCGTCGTTCGGAGTCGGCAAAAAACTGTGGATCCCTTCTATTCGTATAAGAACAGTAGTGTGCACAAAACGAGTAGTTGATCAACAAGCTAGGCCCTGGTCCCCTGTGGACTGCAGCGCCATTCAATTATTATTATTAACCAAAGTGAAAAATATAAAAGTATTTTGACAAATAACTCCTAAGATATGAATATATTCAATTTCATCGTGCACACGCTTATCAGATTGTCATCAGAGAACACAATCATCTTCCAATATTAGCTTGATGCACGTCACGTCAACATGCAGAATCAATATGCTTCTGGATGACGCACGTGTTAGATGCGAAAAAAATTTCATGAAGATATCAATCACATCGCAATACACAAACGGGCTGCTATCGGTGAAAGTGCTTATCCGCAACACCCACGGTTCTCAGCCCCCTCCGACTATTTTGATATTAAGCGATGTGTTAGGGACATCTTGTTGCGACATAAAATCTATCAGTGGAGTGGAAGGATACAGGCACTTCACACGGCCGACAGGTGTTTCCCTTCACTTTCATTGAATGCGTGATAATGTTGACATTTTAATTTCAAGTTTAATAAAAAACAAAATTTCCCACTGAATTCGTATTCTTCTATATTTACACCACAGCTGCCATTAATTACGTCAATGATTGATACTTCAAAACGAGGCTTCGCAAAAAACTTTTCTGGACTGAATTTTTAATTTCGCTTGTTATTCACGTTTGACAGTCCGTCCAAATATGAAGAAAGCTTGTATGGAAATGTAGGTAAACGATGGAGACGACCTGTGGGTGAGTGGGTAAGCATTCGGCTCGTCTGGGCCATTTGTCCTTTATATGTCTTCAGTCTTCACGCAATTACACGTGCACACGATAACACACCGAGTGCTTCCGGTATATTGTACTCGGGCGTCGGACAGACTCAATGACTACCACTTCACGACTTTCAATTGTGGAAAAGTTATGACAAGCAGAGTGATAAACTATGAAAACGTGCTGAATGCGATATAAATCTGTTGAGAGGCTCAACAATTATTGCCCTGTGAAAAGAAAAACACTCACCGCTGCACAACATTTTAATTAAAGCAAGTATGAGTGCCTTAAGGGGGGTATAATTGACTGATGTTATATTCGTTGCGTTCCAGTTGTGGTTCTATTTCAAAGCAATTGAATAACCGTTCGTGAAGAGATTGATGAACTTTGTTTGTATATAAATATATTGCCAATATGTAGTCAAAGCTAAACACCAATATTAACATCAAAGAAGTACACTTTTGCTGCATTTATTTTGTTAGAAATCATGCCACGGCATTTAAGAAGTCTTAAAGTGTTTTTAATGAGTTGAGGCCTATAAAGGGTTCAACAAATTAATTAAAATTTAGATTCCTTGGATTTGTAAAAGATTTCTGCCTGACTCCTTGGTAGGTAGGTAGGTAGGAACAAGCAGTTTCCACCACGGAACTACTCCAAAAACTGTAACTAAGAATAGAGTTGACTAAGCTGCCAAACACAGAAATCAAGTAACTTTCAGTGGGTTTTCCATTTATGGTGCTTCCACTGTTGCTTTTAAATAGAATAGAACGGAACAGAACTTTAAGAACATTTACTATAGTGGTAATTATGAACGAAACTCAATTCCGTTCGCATGACCACCACGGGCACGTTGCAGAAGTTCAGTCGTTAACTCAATTTTCGATCACGTTTTCGATTTCATTGGCCAACATTTCAGCTATTTCACGTTCAATATTGTATCGGAGCTCATCTTTCGTAGCCAGCTTGTTCGTTGAGAGAAATGATTTCACTTTTTGATAAAGTTGTTGAATCGACTCAAGGAGGTAGACATGTGACGGGTTAATTTCTTAAGATAACTTGCTTTTCACTTAATCGATTGTAACATGACACATGTGGCTTATGGGACCATTCTTTTTGAAACTACCTTTGGTCAAGTCTATTCTTTGCAAGAACGCATGATGGTGCAAAGCTAATTTTTTTTTCACAGTGGTGTGGTGATTAATATCGTCAGCAAAAAAATTTAGCCAATCTCCTGCTGTGAATTTTCAGGATGTAATGTGACTTGTGAAGAGCGTGACATTCCTGACCGTGCCCTGTGATAACGTGATGATTCAGTCAGAATGAGCCCGATTGTGGAAGAGTTTTGATTTGGAGGTGCGGAGACTGAACGTGAATTTTGGTTTTGAATTTGACTAAGCAATCGATATTCAGGTGTATACAGCTCAATGTTGAATTACTAACTAAATATGAGTATACCAATAATAATAATAATAATAATTGTTGGCGCTACAGTCCAAAAGGGGATCACGGCCTAGCTTGCTCATCAACTACTCGTGTTGTGCGTGCTACTGTTCACTCAAGAGTAGAAGGAACCTACAATTTTTTGCCGACTCCGAACGGCGAAATTTGAGAAGCTTTCTTAGACAGTTATTACTCTTTGAGTGTTGTCAGTAGCTCGAAAGAGGTGGTGCCGTGAAATATTAGAACAATTGATGTTGAACTGGGAGTCGAACCTAGACCCTTCGGCGTGTGAGCGTCGCACTCTACCCACTACGCCACGGCGACCATGGCAATTTGTGAATACAACGCCAATAAAATTGTTCGTCTTTTAAAGCAAACCAATCAGACACCCAATTTTCGACCTCCTCGTAGGAATCAAAGTGCTGCTGAGAAAATGCGTGTCACATCGATGAAAACAAGTAGTCGGAAGGAGCCAAGTCTGGTGAATACGGCGAGTGGGGTAGCTGCTCCCAGCCAAGTGTTTTGATTGTATCCTGAACCGGCTTTGCTATGTTTGCAGGTGCATTGTCATGGAGCAAAATTACCTTGCCGTGTCTTCTGGCCCATTCTGGTCGTTTCTCGATCAATGCATGGTTCAAATTGATCACTTATTGTCGGTAGCGATCAGTATTAACGGTTTCAACAGGTTTTAGGAGCTCGTGGTACAGCACACCTTTCTGGTTCCACCAAACACACAGCATTGTCTTCTTGCCGAATCGATCTGGTTTTGCAGTCGATATTGATGGTTGTCCCAGATTGATTCCGTTTAGGATTCTTAAAATAAATCCATTTTCATCGCCAGTAACAATCCGATGCAAAACTGATTTTCTTTCGTGTCTTTGAAGCAAATTTTCACAAGTGTTTTTTCAGTTTTCCATCTGTCTTTCATTCAATTCATGTGGCACCCATTTTCCACACTTTTGGATCGTTCCCATAGCTTTTAAACGGTCAGAAATTGTTTGTGGTGCAACATTTAACATTGCTGCCATTTGCTTCTGACTCAAAGTGTCATCTCCATCCAATATCGTTTGCATTTCAGCGTCTTCAAACTTTTTTGGTGGTCTTCCACGCTCTTCATTTCTCACATCAAAATCATTATTTCTGAACCATTTAAACCATCTTTTGCATGTTGCTTCTGATAGAGCATGATCACCATATGCCTCGACAAGCATTCGATGCGACTCTGCAACACTTTTCTTCAAATGAAAACAAAAAATTAATGCTTTCCGCAAATCATCACTTTCTGGTACAAAATTCGACATTTTCAACACGATGAAAAAATATGATGTTGTCTGTTCAATGACTTGATGTATACTAAATATTTTTCACGATGTCAGAACAAACAAACAAAAAAAAAAATAAGGGCTCGTTCACAACAAATGTTCCCTATCCAGACATTTGTATCTTGACGCTCATATCGGTATAACTGGTAAATGTCGAAAACCTTAAGAAAGTAAGTGGTTTTATCGAAAGAAAGTCGTTTTAACTTCCCATATCCTTATAAGAAACCCTTTTAAAATACAAATTTTAGAATTAAAATTTTAGGAAATGTTATCCTAAAATTAACAGTGCTTACGAGCGTCTGATATTTCTTGTGGTCGCTGTGACGCAGGAAGTTAAGTGCGATACTCACATGCCGAAGGACCTGAGTTCGAATCTATGATTGAACACCTCGCATTTTTTCGACACCAACTCCTTTAAGCTGCTAACTACGCTCAAAAATTAACTGTCTATATAAAAACTTCTAAAATTTGTTCATTTCTAGTTGACAAAAAACTAAAGGTACTACTCGATACACAGCAATAGTCCGCACAATACGAGGAGTTGCTGGGAAAGCTAAGTCCTTCTTTCTTCGTGGACTATTACGATGTCCAATGTATTAACGAGTACATCAATATACGAGTAAAAATAATGACAACATCATCACAAGTATTTTCCGTTGGACGCAACCACCTTTTTTCATGTTTCTGGTAGTTTTGGAATAACAATAATAATTTAGTAATTGTATGACGCGACAGTAGTTGATGAGCAAGCTAGGCCCTGGTCCCCCTGTGGACTGTCGCGCCAACAATTATTATTATTATTATGACGCGACAGTCGACAGGGAGACCAGGCCCTTACTTCCTCATCAACTACCCGTTTTGTGCGCGCTACTGTTCTCTCACGAGTAGAAGGGACCTATAGTTTTTTTCCGACTCCGAAAAGCGAAGTTTGACAAGCATTCTTAGACAGTTAGGTGGTGCCGTAAAAAATTCGAGGTGTTAAGCTGCAAAGCGAACCTAGACCTTCGGCGTGTGAGCGTCGCACTCTACCCACTATGCCACTGCGACCACAGGTTTCGAATAGCATCACTAAAATATGACTCTACTTCGGCTTCGTTCTATGGCAATCATTGAGCCATTATTTGATTTCATTAAAAGACCGGGTTTCAATTCAGCACTAATTTTTTTTATTTTTGAATAAATCCAAATTATTTTTAGCATATTTTTGCCGAACTTTCCTTGTGGTCGCCGTGGCGTAGTGGTACGAAGGGTCTAGGTTCAACTTCCAGCTCAACACCAATTTTTCGAATTTTTCACGGTCGCCGTAGCGTAGTGGGTAGAGTGCGACTCTCACACGCCGAAGGGTCTTGGTTCGACTCTCAGCTCAACACCAATTTTTCGAATGCTTCACCGCACCACCTCTTTCGAGCTGTTGACAACACTCAAATAATACTAGCTGTCTAAGAAAGCTTCTCAAATTTCGCTGTTCGGAGTCGGCAAAAAACTGTAGGTCCCTTTTACTCGTGAAAAAACAGTAGCGCGCACAAAACGGGTAGTTGATGAGCAAGTAAGGGCCTGGTCTCTTTTTTGGACTGTAGCGCCAACAATTATTATTATTATTGCCGAACTTTCGAAGAGACAATAAAAAGTATTGTTGTAGAGAACAAACGCTGATGCACGCTAATTATTGCTGACAAATGTCACAACCTTTCAAAGGATTAGGCATACGCTTCCAAGATTAGCCACAACTTGCACATGGCGCCATCTTGTGAAAATGGATCTCCATAAATAAAACTTTTCAGCAAAACGATGTCGCGCATTAACAACTCATCGTATATGCGACTATCGATTTAGAGATAGAAACAATCGCTGAGAGAGCTGAAGGACATTCCAAAAAGGGCTTATCAGAATTGCCTCGGTTTTTTAAAAAACAATGCCATAAGTGTATTATGTCTACTTTGAAAGATCTTCTTTCTATCTTACTTTGAGTAAGATAAAAATTGACCAATAAATATGAAAATTTATCTAATTTGTTGAACAGACCTCGTAAACATATGCATAAAATAAATGACACGATCAAAGAAAACAAAAAAGAAATAGACATTAAAAAAAAAATAAAAAGTAAATCGCAGACTTCCGAAAACATTTCGCTAGCAAATCAGATGGGTTTCCGAAGTCATCGCCACGAGTTAAAGCGAACTTTCTGCGGTTTTAAAGTACGCGCCAGTGTAAACAACTATTGAAATGATTGTTAAATAATGCGGATAAAGTTGACTTACGCTTATATTTCATTTAAGCGTTTCATGACATAAAACAAGGAATACAACATATCGCTGAATAAGTCCCGGAACGGACATACAGTGGGCGCCACTTACAAAAATCCATATTATTAAAATGAAGTACAAACATTTAAATTGTAGCCTTTTAAATTTTGATTACAATCTCACATTTCGATACCTTTATTATAGAACGATATATCAAAATAGGCTTCAGGTTCGGTGACCACCTCCTCATTCGAGTCATAGTTTTTTCCTGTGAAGGTGCAGTCTGAAAAGAGGTCCTACGGTTAGATCTGGAGAATACGTTGGGTGCGGCTGCAATCCAAAGCCCAATTCGTGAATTTGTCCATCTGGCCAACGACTTGCGGTGCATTTTCATGGTGGAAGAGAATTTTTTGCTTCTTCATATGGGACCGGTTTTTTGCAATTTCTTCCTTCAAATGCCCCAAAAATGGCATGTAGTATTCGCTGTTGATCCTTTTGCCTTCCTCAATATAGTCGATGAATAAAATTCCGTGCGCATCCCAAAATACGAATGTCATAACCTTGCTAGCCGACCCTCGTGTTTTTCTGACGCTTTGGATGTTGTTCCACGGCTGTTGTCCAATGACTGCCGATTTGACTCTGGAGTGTAGTGGTTGGTGCATGTCCCATTAATTGTGACATAATAAAAATAATTATAATTGTTGGCGCTACAGTCCAAAGGGGGACCAGGGCCTAGCTTGCTCTCAACTACTAGTGTTGTGCGCGCTACTGTTCTCTCACGAGTAGAAAGGACCTACAGTTTTTTGCCGACTCCGAACGGCGATGTTTGAGAAGCTTTCTTAGACAGTTATTACTCTTTTAGTGTTGTCAGCAGCTCGAAAGAGGTGACAAATTCGAAAAATTGGTGTTGAGCTGGGAGTCGAACCTAGACCCTTCGGCGTGTGAGCGTCGCACTCTACCCACTACCCCACGGCGACCACGACTTTTTTTTATTGGCGCCATCTATATGTTAGTCCCAGGACTTATTGAGTAATGTGTTAATTTCATTCCTTCTTTGCTGAGGCTTTTATGTATTCCCAAACATATCTAAAACGTTCGTGCCAAAGCAATTTAAAAAAATAAAAGTGCGTTGGACGTTTACACATCTTGATTAAGACCACCAAGTTAATCATATATAAATATATACAAGTTAGGTTCATTTTTCATTTTCACAAATAGGATATTGTCTGTTTATGATTTCAGTTTTCTTCTTTTTTCTTTTTTTCGACACTTTTTGACGCATTCATTCACTCCATGACCAAGCTCTGAGTCTTGCAAAAGAAACCGCATATATAGGCATGCCCATGGTTTCGGGTAGTGACTTAAGTTAAAAGGGAATGGGAATCAGCTGACCGCAGAAAATCGCAGTTTAAAAAAAACACACGGGCGGAGCTGAGCTCACCACAAAACATTGATTGAGTCTCTAAAAATGAACATTTCTCCACTTATTTATGCGTAAGAAATAAAGTTAAAGATTTATCTTGACAAACGAATTGAATCTTTTTTTTCCGAAATATCTGGTTCATATTCATCGTCAATGTTTCAAATAATAAAGTCTACGTATGACAACAGAAGCATGATGAATATGAATCGTGGAATTTGCCATCCCGGATCAACTGCTTTTAGACGTTCACTTCGATGACTAAAATCTGATCGAGGCAAGCATCCCAAGTGAATGGTGAAATTCAAGAAGCTATTAGTCAGCCACAAGAATACTGAAAGTAACGTGCGTAGACTTAAATGAACGCAGACATAGAATACAAATAAAATGACAAAACCTGGAAAACAAAATTCGGTGACAATGGTCTTGCACCACTTTAGGCAAATGAAAAAAGTGACATGAAGTTAAACGCCTAAAATAATGTTAATTTACGTAACAGTGGAACGCACACTAGATCCCACAATGAAACGCTAGACAGTGTTAAACTAGGGATCGCTTGCGAAGGGCTCGCCGAACGTGTCAATTACACCGCCGCATATTTGCATTCCTTTACCGCTTTTATTTTGGGGTTCTTCCAACTTCAACTTATTCCTTTCATCGTCCAAATTCTATTTGAATATTTCTCCATGCAAAACCTGCAACTATTTAGGTTATGTTCAAAATAATTAATGGGCGTAAGTGTCACAGGGTTAGAGAAATGTCTTTTGAAGACAAATGTGTAATTTGTGAAGTTCAAATTCTCTTTGACCAGGAAATCATGAAACAAGAAAACATATTTCAAGCTATTTTCACTCTGCATCCTATTAACACTACTAATGACATCAATCAATTGAACAGACGTCTTGCTATTCAAAAGACTTCTTGCTGAGTCAAAGCAGCACATTGAAGAAACGATCATCGATAACAAACTCGGCACAAGGCCAAGAGAAGTCGTTCTTTCTACTCACGTTCCAATTCGAAAGAGCACGTATTTCAATCACTTTGAGACCGACTTTAATGGGCCATCTACTGCTGCCTGGTGGTGGGTGCACACTTTTATGTGTAAAAAAGAAATATTCAATTTATTTTAATTAATACCGGTTCGCCTGACGTCTGGGACGCCTGGGTTTCTCAAAAATGCCGACTAGAAACATGTTTCGGAAATTTCTATTCGGTTTTATTAGCATCTGACCTTCACCGAGCGGGTACGTCTTTAAACTAATCTCATCGTTTCTGTTTGGGTTGATAGACGCGACATGCAAGTTAAGCAGACTACCTGACTACTTTTTTTTTTTTTTCTTAAGTGCTGTCGTCGTGGAGTGATGTTGGTTACGTTTGTGAATACCCACAGAAATCTCAATTTGTCCTGAGAAGTTTTCAGCTCAAAATTATAATTTGAAAATGGGTATACTGCACTCCAAACCTGAAGTGGGACACACCTTTCGCAAGTACGTCAAACAGCTGAATCAACATTGAATCAGGTTTGAGATGTACCAACACATGATCCAGAGCAAGATTGTGGTGCTGTATAGCGGTTGGGCAGCACCTGTGCATGCAGACCAGAACATTCTGTTAGAATTGCAAACACTCGAAAGTGGTTTCGACTCACTTTCAAGGAACTAAAACAATCTCCTGTGTGGATGACAGCATGTACGAAAAAAAATCTACATCATAGTTAAGGAACAATGTGTCACGTATGTGTGCATATTGAATATGGAACATTCGTGTGTACTCAGTTGGAACAAGTGTCACATCACATCAAGCTGTCAATGTCGGGGCATAAGTCAGTATGCTTGTGAATAAATAATAACCTGCAGATGTAAAATTTGTTTGACCCAGATTCACTCTTCTCACTTACCACTGCTATGCATAAATAATACGTTCACCAGGACGAGCAGATTAATTTTTTCGGTGGCTCAATTTAAATGCAAAATGTTTGAGAACATTTAACAGAAGGACACCTTCTGTCGCACTGAACTGAGCTAACCACAAAACATTAATTGAATCAATATTAATTTCAGTGGGGGAGCTCTTCCTTTAATGGCTAGCAATCAGTATGAGACAGATTTCGGGAGTGGCAAAACAACTGACATCATTATTTATTATTGGCGCACCCTGACGGTCAAGCAATATAAGTAATGTTTTTGTTGCTACATGCATCTTAGGGGTTGAAAGCCAATTCTGTTGACATAATTTTATGAACTATACTTTCGATACCGAGAATATATTGAAGGCCGCTCGTATCATACCTTTCTTTATAAGCAATAATTACACCTTAAGCTCAGAAGCTTCTTTAGGTTACAGCGTGTCCTTGGGTCACAAGCCATGTTGTGTTCTCAAAAAATCAATTTTTATTGCTCATTTGTAAATTTAAAAATCCCTATTTTACATGCACTTAATAAGTAAAGTAAATTTGAGTGTTTTTAGAGACCCGAAAGAGGAAGTAAGTAAATTTTGAGGCGAACAATATAACAGTTAAGGAATTAAAGCAATTTTACACAACGTCGCGGTGTCCAAATTTGTTTAGGAACACATGACAATAGGCCTGTTCTAAATGCTCTGAAATGCTGCGAGTGCCTAAAAAATTCGCCGAAAAACTGTCCACAGGCGTTCCATTTGCTGATTTTTTCGTAGAAGAGAGAATTTCGGCCATAGAAAAATCTGTGATCAGCAGATGACTGTCAAATTGAAAATAAAAAACCTCTTAAATTTCATAAATCTGATAGCAGGACACAATAAATTTTTTTGACGGTTCGTTAATTCTGTAAATTTATACGTCGTTTCACAAGTTTCGGCAGAGTTACTCTCTCCAAGAGAGATTTTTTCCTAAACTACAACTTCGAATTTCTGTACACAAATGAACTGGAACAGACCTAATATAGGAGAAGATTTCGAAAGCCTCCAAAGCCTCTAAAGCAGGCATGTATTGGTGTTACACATTAATTCGGTTTGTCTTCAAAACATGTCGCCACCTGCAAGTTGCGGCTGAACTTGAGAGCGATAAATTAACAGCATTTTCTGGATGATGATGTTTTTAATTGGAAGAAATGTGCAACTGCAGCTGAAGAAGTTTAGAGTGAATCTACGCCGACTGATAGACATACAGAGCGTGCCGATGCCTCAAAAATAACAAACGCAAAATGAACTAGCAGAATCGTTGGGAATGACATGCTTGGTTTGGTTCCACGCGGCACTAGCGGTCAAAAACTACCTGGAAACGTTGAAATAGAAGGTATCATCCCTTCCTGCCCATTGTTGTTCTTTACGACTTCTGACTTTATTAGCGAATGGTTCGTTAATAAAGAAACGGTTTGAAGAAACCGAAGAATGGTTCAATGATTGGATCGATGCCCGAGAGGACTCATTTTTATAGGTGATATTCGTGTATTACCGAATACCACATATAAAAATGAGTCCTCTCCTCTCGTATATAGCCGTGACCGCCGTGGCGTAGTGGATAGGTTCGATTCCCGGCTGAACACCTCAAATTTTTCCCGGCACCACCTCTTTCGAGCTGGTGGCAACACTCAAAGAGTAATAACTTTCTAAGAAAGCTTCTCAAACTTCGCCGTTCGGAGTCGGCAAAAAACTATAGGTCCCTTCTACTCGTGAGAGAACAGTAGCGCGCACAACACGAGTAGTTGATGAGCAAGCTAAGCCCTCGCCCTCCTGTGGACTGTCGTGCCAACAATTGTTATTATTATTCGTATATTACCAGGCAGATGAAATGTCAAAGAGAGGCGGAAGTTTATTTTTAACAAAACAAAAAATAACACATTATTTGCAATAATATAGAAATCTCTAAATGCCCAAAATAATAAAAGGCAAAAATCCAAAAATGCAGTCTCTTTATTTAGATTATCAAAATTTAGAAATGATTCAACCTTTATAATGAAAATGATTGATTTAAAAAATATCAAAAAACAATGTATTAATTCAAAAATGCATTTTTGTGGGATACATGACGTCCCCCTGTCTTCTGCTTACTATCTTTCACCGCAATTCACAACCGATTTCTACATTTTTACAGGCACCCAAGTCGGTTTGTTTTTTTATACGTGGGCAAATTGTTTTCTTTTTAAATGACAAAACCGACAATTATTTTTTTTTTTGCCAATCGAAGCTGTCTACTCAGCTTCAGAATAATTTTGGAACACATATTTCAAACGTCGCAAAGTACCTGAATGGTTACTTTCTGTCCAGATTGAAAATTTCATGGCATAGTAAGATGACATTCAGATTGAATGTCATATCCTACAGCGACAGCTATCAGGAGAGGTTTTAGGGCAGCCTGCCTCGTATATCTTCTCCAAAAAAGTTCTTTTAAAACTTTGTTTTCGGGATAATGAACATTTTACATGATTATTTTTCAATGTAAAGCATTTGGATATATTGGTGTTCACAGTTTTTTTTTTCATTGTTTTTATCCATCACAGAGCGAAACAAAACAATACGTTCTCCAAGTGTCACCTTACACAGCAGATGTTTACTGCGCGACTAAGGATCATCTACTGACTTTTCATCTCATAGATTACACCAAATAAGCAATATTAATCAAGAAACAAACTTCTTAAACTCTGATCGTGGCAAAGTAAAATCAATTTCGTTGCAAAGGTCCTTAAAGGTTTTAATGTACCTAGTAATGGGTTCATTGCAACCGTAATTGGTTCTATGCCTTTTATCAAGCAGTAACTTCCTCACCCGAAGAGATCTTTGGGGAGCATGTATATTCATAAGAAAAAGTAGTTCTGTCGAATTATTATGGTAATTTATAATATCGCGAATAAACATGGCCGACGTTGCCTTACGCCTGAAACTTAAGGTTTGCAAGCCAATTGCTTTACATCTTTCGTCACAGGAATATAATTTACGGAATGCATATCTCGTGAAATTTTTTGAACTCTTTCGAGTCTGAGTTCTTGCGTCTCATATGGCGAATCCCAAATGATGGATGAATATTCCAAGTATGGTCTAACTAACGAACAATAGATAGACTTTAAACTAGATATGTCCCGAAAATCCTTGCTATTTCTTTTAAGAAATCCTAAAATAGCGTTACACGTCGCGATAGTACAATTATAATGAAGTGTTAAATCCAACTCAGTATCAAATAATACTCCGAGGTCTTTAATTTCTTCTAGTGGATTTAGTATATGGTTATCAATGAAATAATCATATACTATTGGAGATGTTACTCTAAATGCAGCGAAAATTTTACACCTAGAAGTATTAAGATCTAGTACATTATTTTTACACCACTTCGCGACTGAAATTTAATGCAGTCGGTTATACAATTAATCGATAAAAATAATTTAAAGTTGTCGGGGAATGTTAGAATTTCACAGATTTTGAATATTTCATGAACATCGTTTTTGAATAAAAGATACAGTAACGGACCCAAATGACTACCTTGTGGTACACCAGAGGTTACATTTATTATACGTGATTTAATACTATCGATTTTTACCAATTGCTTTAAGTAATTAGAATACCACTAAAGCATTGTTGAGTGAATTCCCAAAGACTTAAGCTTGTTCCAAAGTAGCGTATGATGTACCTTATTAAAGGCTTTCGTAAAGTCAGTGTAAAGTACATCAACTTGGAATCAATTTTCTAAATTTGTAAATAGAGAAGCCCCGCTCCTTATTTGCGAAGAACTCGGACAGTCACTTTTCACAAGCCTCTTTTGAGTTCAACTTCACACTATCAAGCGCAAGGTGGTAATCACTTGGCGCTATGTCCCGGCAATATGGTGGATGCGATAAAACCTCCCATCCGGGCTCCCATAGCTTCTGACGAGTCATCCGGGCTCCCATAGCTTCTGACAAGTCATCAACGAAGTGTGTGGTCTGGCGTTGTCCTGGTGGAATACTGCACCCTTCCTGTTGGCCAATTCTGGACGCTTCTGGTCGATCGTCTACTTCAAGCGGCCCAGTTGTTCGCAGAATTAAGCGTCTGGCCATATGGGAGCAGCTCATAGTGGATAATTCCCTTCCAATCACACCAAACACACAGCAAAACCTTCCTGGCCGTCAATCCCGGCATGGCCACTGCTTGGAACGATTCACCGGCCTTCAACCACGACCGTTTTCGATTGATATTGTTGCCAGTCACCATCCGCTTCAAAAATGGGTCGAGTTCGTTCCATTTCAGCAGCATATCGCAGACGTTGATTCGGTCCAGACGGTTTTTTGTGTTAAATCATACGGCACCCAAACATCAAGCTTTTTTTGTATCCAGCCTTCTGCAGATGGCTTGCAATGGTTTGGTGACTAACTCAAATCTCCTGGGTGATGTCATGAGATTCAACATGTCGATCTAACTCGATGATTTCCACGATTCGATCAGTATTCATCGTCACAGGTCTTCCGCCAGCTGGCTTATCCATATCCAAACTATTCATGTATAGCGTCTTTTTAAAGGTTATATCAAGACCTTTCAAATGATGTATAGTATTGCCAGATACGAGCTCTGTTGCGCTTTGTACATAGCCGGAAAATTTAAAAGACAAAAAGGCGGAAGACATTCTTATATATATGTATAAGGAAATTAAGGCAGGGAAGAAACTTGCAGAATAACAAAGCCTTTCCTTTCCAAATAACCTCCTTTCGACTTATTTGTTTTTTATGGGTTCCTTTGACAGCTCCATCAATCCGAATGATTTTCGTTGAATATCTTGGCCAACGAGATTGAGATTAAAACAGATTGTGAAAATCACGAACACGCTCTTGTTTTCTTCAAATTGAATTACGATTGTTGTGGCATACTGAGCATCCGCCTCGTTATCGGTTACTTTTGTCCACTCGAACAGATTAATTTGCGGCGTTACGAAGTAAGGAACTACGTCACTATATTGGATACAACAATCAAGTTTTTTTTTCTTCAAGTGTTTACGAAATGAAGAAATGAACGGACGGAACATCTGTCCCACAAAGTAGGAAACGCAAATCTATGAGAGATAAGCAGCCAAATTAAGTGCCATCTACACAGATACAAAATATTGGCAAACAAATGATTCAGAAAAAAAAATCCCACTACTTATGAGTTTGTATGTTTTCAGTTGAGTTCCCCACAAAGCATATTCCAATTAAGCTTAGTCATTCACACTTCAGATGTACGAAAAGAGTAGGAAAGTCATTCCATCACTCTTGTCACACGTCATCAAAAAACATTTATCTGATGTGTGAAATTAGCTGACAGCCATGTTACACTTGCATGATGTTCAAAAATTTTAAAATGTTTACAAAAGGAAATAATCGTTTATAATTTTTACACAGAGGATCGTATGAATACACGATTTTGCCATTAGGTTTGATCTTAAGCTGAGAAATTGCACAATGGAGAAGTCAAAAGTATTACACTCAAAAAATATAGTAAACTTTTCCAGCATATCACATATAAGGGACGCTACTAACAAAAAAATGAATAAAAAAAAGACACTTAGTGTCATAAGTCTACGCTCCTTGCAATATATTTGGCATTAGTATGATTTTCAATGAAAATTACAAAAACGCCGATGATTTAATTAAGTTTTAAATCTTTACAACAGGAAAAAACCGTTTATAAATATTACACTGAGGATGGTATGAATACACAATTTTGCCATCAAGTTTGATATTAAGTTGAGAAATAAAGAAGTCGAATGGCTTACACTTTTTAAAAAAATAAAGTAAAGGATTTCAGCATAATATTTAATATTAAACTAATAATATATGTTAGTGGCGCCTCCTATGTGCCCTGGGACTTATTGAATGATCTGTTATCCAGGCTTTTGTTTATCCAATTCTCTCCAATTGGAGCGTAATAAAAATATTTGTTATATTTGTTTAACCATAGAACAGTTCTAGTTCTCAATTCTGAGTTACTAACACTCGGAGTAACTTAAATTTGGAAAAGGAATTTCAGCATCTATGCCCTCCGATAATCATTCGAGCTCTGATAGAAATGTTATCTCGTACATAAGGGAAGGTAGCCTTCTCTTATGTCTTTGGCAAAGACATGGCATTAAAATTCACAAACTATTTATTTTCTTCCCCTAAATGATTTTCGTGGGTGAAAAACCTTCTTTTTTTTGGTTAACACTCATTACTCACGAATGTGAAAAATTGTATGTTAAATGGTGCTGAACTGTAACACCTATAGAGCCTACCGTTTTGCTTTGCCGTAACATGTTAAAAAAAAACAAATAGTAGTTGAAAAAGTTGCTTGTGATTTTTACATGCCCTTTACCTTTATTTTTTAGCAAACAGTAAGTAAGTTCACTGTGCGAAGATTTCCGAAGCTCAGATACCAGGTATACCGGTTATTTTTTGAAAATGAAACTTTAATTATTAATGGGAAAGTAAAAAGAATTTATTCAAAGTATTGACCATTGTTTTCCACACATTTTGACCACCTTTCTGGCAATTTGTGAATACCACGCCAATAAAATTGTTCGTCTTTTAAAGCAAACCAATCAGACACCCAATTTTCGCCCTCCTCGTAGGAATCAAAGTGCTGCTCAGCCAATGCGTGTCCTATCGATTAAAACAAATGGTAGTCCGAAGGAGCCAAGTCTGGTGAATACGGCGGATGGGGTAGCTGCTCCCAGCCAAGTGGTTTGATTGTATCCTGAACCTGAACGTGTTGTGCGCGATACTGTTCTCTCACGAGTAGAAGAGACCTACAGTTTTTTGTCGACTCCGAACGGCGAAATTTAAGAAGCTTTCTTAGACAGTTATTACTCTTTGAGTGTTGTCAGCAGCTCGAAAGAGGTGGTGCCGTGAAAATTCGAAAAATTGATGTTGAGCTGGGAATCGAACCTAGGCCCTTTGGCGTGTAAGTGTTGCACTCTACCCACAACGCCACGGCGACCACATTAACGGCAGATTGCGTGAATTTAATAACACTCATTTCGCATTTCAGCGACTACAATCAGGAGGGTTTCATGTATTTTATGGCAGATAGTCCCCTATGTCTCCTTCTACAAAGAGACTATTCACATAATTTAATAATAATTGTATGGCGCGACAGTCTACAGGAGGACCAGGGCCTAGCTTGCTCAGCAACTGCTCGTGTTGTGCACTCTACTGTTCTTTCACGAGTAGAAGGGACCTTTAGTTTTTTGCCGACTCCGCACGGCGAAGTTCCAAACGATTTCTTAGACAGTTATTACTCTTTGAGTGTTGTTAGCAGCTCGAAAGAGGTGGTGCCGTGAAAAATTCGATGTGTTGAGCCGGGAATAGAATCTAAACCTTTGGCGTGTGAGCGTCGCACTCTACTCACTACCCCACGGTTGCCACTATTCACATAACATTCAATCTTGGATCAGTTGCTTAACAATCGTCTCAGTTTGTTCCAGTTAATTGGTTGTTTCCCTGTGTTGTTTTTCACATTTTTAAGAAATCAACAATTTTCTGGTCCCGTCAGAACTACATAGAAAACGTTGCGAAACAAATACAAAATTAATAGCAGCAACTTAGCACTTTACGTACTGCAGCTGGCATCCATCAATAAAAGAATCAACAGGAAACAAAGTTAACTTGTGTGTTTAATTGACCATAGAACCAATTTTTTAAGCCATCCTCAGCAGCTTCATTTCCGATGGTAATTTTACGATCGCAAACTATGGTTCCATTAAGGTTTCCGGCCATCGACCCATGAATAAACCGCAAAACAAAATCAACGATAATTACGGTGTTCTAGTTCCGCTTCCAAACACCACCATTATTTTACAATTTCATTATCATGTATTTCAACAACATTTGCTCTTTAATCAACATTTTTAGATGTTGTATAACATTCAAAGTTGTCTTCATTTTCAAAGTCAAAGTCAAGTAGTATGACAGAAATGTGGCCATTGTTCAGCAATGTTCGAAAGAGTGGAAACGATGGAAACAGGTTTGACAATGAATAGAGTGCTTGCTGTGCATGCCGGCAAAAGTACTACACGTAGCTTTTCTCGCCCGTAATTATTCGTGTGCTCTTTGATAAATCGCGCCAAATGTGCAATGGAAAAAATTATTTTACTTTACAAAGTAAACAACTTTTTTCAATAGGGACACTTTAACTTTCATTCAATAGGAACGGTTAACCATGCCACATTTATTTCAGTTTTTTGTCAATTAACACATCACTCAATAAGTCCCAGAACATATAGGGGACGCAAGTAACAAAAAAAAAAATAATATTAAATCAATAATACTGTTATGTTGGTAAATTATGATTGAACTGAACTGAACACAAAATTCGCGTTAAGTCGCTGCAACTTAAGGAGTAGTAAGACCATTTGTTCTAGACAGAAACGAGTGCAGACTACTTGTCGGCGTACTAACGGGACACTTTACCTTCGCTATGCACCTCAGTCGGCTTGGGCATAGTGATGTCACACTCTGCGACGGCTGTGGAGAAGGTGAAGACACCTTAGAGCACTTCAGAGCACTTTCTCTGTCAGTGTCCTGCTTTCGCTCGTATCAGTTGGCGGTTATTTGGCGCTGATGTGGTGGGAACTGAAAACCTAAATTCTATATCACAGAAGCGCATCTTGGTTTTTCTTCGGAAAACCAAGAAATTACATTAAATGAAGGTTACTGCCTGGTAGCACAATGGACCAGTAATTGAGTCTGAGCGCTCCAGTGTAGTTTATCCCAACCTCCAACAAAAATAAAAAATAAAAAAAAAATACCATTTGTTTGATGCTCTCATTTGACTGCCACATCGACAGTTCGACGTCTAGGAAACAGGAGATTGAGTCCATATTTTCGCTTCACAACGTTCCGAAGGCAGTGGCGCGGAGAAATGCGCGTAATCTCGTTCTGCAACCCTGTGTCGTCTATAGTGCAGAAAGTGCCTACAGTCCCACAAAATGAAGTTGACAGAAGAACTACAGCCGTTGGATCACCAGCTTCTGACTGAATGGGTTATGAGGCAGACAGCAATCCATGTGTTTCACGAGGCACCATTACATTCCATTTTTGAGGTTATACGTACTCAGAACGTTTTGACATATGAGCGCTATTTGTGTTGTTTACAGTAACTTAAAAGATTCATCTCGCCCAAAAAATGGAATTAAATCGTGAACATTTTCGTGCGACTATTTTTTACAACTTTCGACGTGGATTAACTCAACAATCAACAGCATACATTAAATATTGCGTGAACATTTGACCGTCAAGAAAATTTGTTCGCGTTGAATCCCACACAATTTGTCAATCGTTAAAAAAACGTCGTGTCGATTGGTCGAAAGAAATGCTCCAAAGCTACGACCGCGGTGCTTCGGAACACGTTTATGACATCGTGATAGCAGTCGACTGTATGGGTGTTTCAAATTAAGCCAAGTCCAACAAAAGTTGCTCGCGCACGAACCACTTCCAAGCAAATGGTCGCCTGTTTTTTCAGGAAAACAAGACATGGCGCAACTGTGCCACTAGAAGAACGCAGAACAGTCAATTCTGAGTGGTACACAACCATTTGTTTGCCATTTGTCTTCCAAGAAATCAGGAAAACCAACCGCCGAAGACGGATCATTCTTCACCACGACAATGCGAGCTCTCACACATCGGCTCAAACAAATGCATTTTTGAGCACTCAAAACATTGATTTGATGAGTCATCTGCCGTATAGTCCTGACTTGGTACCGAATGACTTCTTTTTATTCCCGTACGTAAAAAATAAAATAAGAGGTAAACGATTTTCTACACCTGAAGAAGCGGTTGATGCGTTCAGAATGCATGTTTTTGAGATACCTCAATCAGGTTGGAATATTTTTTAATGATAGTGCTAATCGCCATATTTCCTTAATTGCAAAGTATAGACTTGGTGAAGTGATTCAAGCCACACAGCCCATGTTCCAAGGAATGGCGACCATGCCATGCCTCGTTCACAGGTAACGTCTTAAGACGACATAAACCCATTGGTCTGTACCGACAAATCTTCAACGAAAGATGACTTCTTAGCCGACATTGAACAGGAAATAGCTAAATTTAGGCCGATTTATGCGAAAATAATAATTAAAAATTGTATGGCGCAACAGTCCACAGAGGGACCAGGGCCTAGCTTGCTCATCAACTACTCGTGTTGTGCACTCTACTGTTCTCTCACTTAGAAGAAGGCACTTAAAGTTTTTTGCCGACTCCGAGCGGCGAAGTTTGAGAAGCTTTCTTACACAGTTATTACTCTTTAAGTGTTGTCAGCAGCTCGAAAGAGGTGGTGCTGTGAAAAAATTCGAAAAATTCGTGTTGAGCTGAGAATCGAACCTTGACCCTTCGGCGTGTGAGCGTCGTACTCTACCCAATACACCACGGCAACCACTATTTATATATTTATACGACAAAGCTGTCGAAAATTGTTCAATGACTGGACCTTGATATACCTGCCGAGTGGTGGTCATGCGAAAGTAGTTAAATTTCATTCAGAGTTACCACTAGTTATTTTTATTACATATTATATTTTGTCCCATTTTGTTTTATTGAAAAAGAAGCAGCGCCCTTAATGAGAAGACTTTTAAAACGCACCATGTTGCCACTGTCGGCAGTTACAACGAATTACAAATTTTGTCTATAGCGAGACAAACCGAAGCTTAGCATTAAACATCTAAGCAAACGAATAACGCTTGTGAACAGATGCGATTTCGGTCTGCCCAAAAGCTCATTGCAACCTTGTTTACATGAAAAACAACGAACAGTCCTATTTTGCGAAGCCGAAGAATCACTACTCTTTCGATAAAAAGAAAACTTCTACGGCGGACTTACTCTAATATTTATGAAGAAAGCTCAGTCGCAAGACATATTAAGGATTGAAAAAGAAGTTTTGCTGGGTGCCGCCGATTTTGGAGAAGTTGGGAATGTTGTTTGGTGGAGTTAGACGAAACAAGGCATACTGCTGCTCCTCTTGTTTGTGTTGTAAATGGTTCTTCCATTTCTAAGTCGTCCCCATAGCGTGGATCACCCTTGATTGCTCGCTCAACTCCTTCGTACATTAGAACGAGATAAGAACGAATAAGTTTTTTAATCACCAACCGCCATTTTCCAGCAACATCCCACTGAGTTCGGATGCCCGGGTGATGTGACTGGATTTTATGAATCACTTGATTCAAAATCTGATCACTGATGGAGAAACGACCATCTTGTGGAACCAGGTTTTGAGGGAGCCTTACTAGTAGTGACGACTTGACCAGGGGCTATATCCTGACAACTCGAGGTCAGGAGCTCCTGGAGCTTCGGTTTCAGCCTGACCGAGTATTTGGCACCCTTGTGGGAACACCGTGGTGGCTATGGTTTACCACCCAACATCGCGGGCAGTGTCGAGGTAAGTGCACTGTACTAACTTGTCTAGTTGTTGTTTACCCTGGGCTAGGCGAGGCGGTTGGGGGAATATCCCGGCTCAGTGTGGAGCATTCTCAACCGGGTGCTGCGTCCCAGAGAGCGGCAAAAGTTTTAGGAATGCCTTGCATCAAACCAAGGTGAGCTGATTGTCCCTCAAGCATGATCCCAATTTGGTACTTAGGTAACTAAGCCGTTTAGTCTTAAGTTACCTACGAATCTTGGGAAAATGGACGCCGTGATATAAGCCAAAAGGCAGGTGATCAGGAAAAGCAAATCCCACATCTGTGTTCAGATGCCTACTAAATAAAGCAAAACCGCATACAAAGCCAAAGACAAACCGCGTACAAAAACCATGTACAAAGATTGAGAGTTCAGAAAGTACGATATGACGACATTGGACTTAAAATTCGGGGATATACCAAACCTACAAAATAAGGACGAAGTAAATGCGTAGGACATGGTCTAGATAATTCAAAGCATCATGCCTCAGCCCGTTCAGTATTAGCTAAGACTCTGACCTTTTAAGGGCTGTTAGCCTGATAGGCAAATAAGCAGACAATTTTTAAGTCATATCTTCTAATCCATCGGCGGCTCATTAGACATCACGTTGACATTGTAAAAGCACGTTTTTATAGATATTTCTCAACCGCAATTGATTTCCACTTATTTCTCAATGCAAAAATGAATTGAAGGATACAGAATGGATTTTTGAATATTATTCGACATGATCTCGACGCCGTGGCGTAGTGGGTAGAGTGCGGCGCTCAAACTCCGAAGGGTCTAGGTTAGATTCCCGGCTGAACACCTCGAATTTTTTACGGCACCACCTCTTCCGAGCTGCTGACAACACTCAAAAAGTAATAACTGTCTAAGAAAGCTTCTTAAACTTCGCCGTTCGCAGTTGGCAAAAAACTGTAGATCCCTTCTACTCGTGAGATAACAGTAGCGCGCACAACACGAGTAGTTGTTGAGCAAGCTAGGCCCTGGTGCCCCTGTGGACTGTCGCGCCAACAATTATTATGATCTCGAGTCTTGAAAGGTTTTAATAAGTTATTGCGGTTTCTCGATGTTACATGAGCTAGAATGACGTCATTTAGAAAAGCCGAAAATGTTTGTTTTAGTGAAGGAATGAAATAATTGTAAATACAATATTTTGCAAACGTGAAAACAGCTGTGGGATGAAAACATAACTACGTCAGTTTGCCTGTTTAAAACTCACGTTTGCGCCTAGATACTGATCCTGATTAAGGAACCAGTAGGACATCATGCGTTTTTCTTCTTCTTATGAATTTCTAATCACAGACAGTCGTCGTGTCATTTAAGCAAAGCTTATTACAGCTATTATAACTTTCCATCATCTGAATTTTTAAAAACGAAAAGTCCACACACGCTTCATTCAAAACCCCCATAACGGAGTATATATCAAGCACCATTCTATCGGTTCAGTCCCAAATGTCATAAACCTCATTAAGCCCATTCAGGAACGTCAGACACTGAATTAAAAGCGACTCAAAGAAAAAAACAGTTATTCCGGCAAAACTAATGTCGATGCAAAGGTCACCTTTTCGTCGTTGAACTTCTTTAGATTTAATTGACCACGGCTTACCACAGCCAACCGAGAGTCACATTGAATAATGCTTTGCAGAGACTTTGATCCAACACCACCACAGCCTTAGGGCACACAATGAGATAAAGGTTATCCATAAAGCCCAGCAGCGAGCGCCGTACTCACTTGCGACGAGAGCACCAACTTGACCTACAACCACACGAAATGAACTAATCCAATTACACAATGTATTCAGTTTTGAAATCCCGCAACGAATCCCACTGCCTGCCCACGTACCCGCCACGACAGGACAATCCGCACACATCACACCGAACACAGTGCACCACACACAAGCAATCAACCGCCAAAGGAGCACGGCATCCCGTGTGGACCAGAGATGATTTTGTCTCGGATTTAGAAGCCAGGGGTTTACGCATGAAATATGAAAATAATTGAACGAGATGTTTAAGTGAAATTATTTAGAATCGAAGCAGAGGGGACAAGAGCAGCAGGCGCCACGTGTGGGTGCAAGAGACGCCCGCCTACAGCATCCTATGTACTGAAATGGGACGAAGAGGTTACGTCTAAAAATAGAATGGCTCCCTCCAGGCCATGTACACAAGCGGGCACCGTGCAATGATGAGTTGGTACCCACATCATTCTTCGGAACACAATCACACGCACACACATACACACACACAGGCAGGCAGGCAGACTGGAGGAGGATTCGCTTAAGACGTTGATGGGGGTTCCGGAAGGAGACCATTGGAATGCCAGCTTTATGCGAAGGAAGATGGCCAATTATTTTCATTTTTTTTTTTCATTTGCTAGCCTTGGGGGAATGGAGAAATTGCTTTACGTACCGTGTTCGGTCTGACATTTGGCATCAGAAACGGGAACCTGCCATTTTGGTATTCCTCAAAATCGCGATCACGACCCCTGCTCGTGTATCCTTCGCTCAGGTCCGACTCAATGCTGTTGTGGTTAAACTGAATGCCAAGGGCAGAGGGAGCTATCAGCCCGATAATGTGTAACATATGGAACCATCCCATGATTAGATTTCCACGTTAGCTTTCGGATGTGACTGTAATCGATTTTCCACTATCGTTCACTCTCTGCTGCCTCTTCCTTTTCGGAAACAAACAACTGTTGGCCCTGAAGGTTGACCCTCAAAACAATGAAAACCTTCCGACACTGCCCTTAAGTTCACTGACGTTGTAGATTTTTCACTTGAAACTTTTCTTTTTCAGCACCAAACACACTTTCCGCGATTGAGTTGAGTCGTTTTTAATTTTTCGAGGAGTGTTGGGGCGATTTTGTTATTCGATTGCGAGTGTGTTGCGAAAAAATTAAAAGCAGTGAAAAAGATTTCCGACCGAGCTGAGCAAGGCTTTGCAATGCTGATTGAGTGGCACGACACGACAATGGTGATAACGAATTGTTCGCGTATTATATTTGAATCTCACGTCATTTTCCGAATGGCGGCAGAGGCGAATTGGTCTGCTCCGTTGTTGGCTGAATGGGCATCCCCATGTATCAACATTTCTATGTACCCGACTGGCTCTGAGCGCAGGTCCGGGGCTTACGCTGTTCGTTGAGAGAGCTGCTGGAAGTGTGGCAACCCTGTGCTCGGCACGTAAGCAGTTAACAATCGGAGAAATACTTGCGTTTGGTGTCAGAGCTGGTAACTGCTTCGCTTTTGAAGAAGAATGGTATCTAGATAGATTTTGACTGATTCATCCGACAAAACAGCGATTAGCACTACCACTAAGACTGTGCCATGCTCGAGCAGAAGTTGTCCGATCCGGTTTGCACTCTCACCACGAAGCGACCGCACAATGGAAACACAATTCTTTGAAGTGTTAAAAGGAACTGTATCGTTGTATCGCTGCGATGCTCTCTTCGAGTCCGATGCAAAATGTGTACTGCTGGAGTGGATGGATGGAATCGCTTTGGGTCGTTTGTTTTTGTTTTTTTTTTTTTTCATTTTTTCATTCGTGTGGGAGCTGTGGAGGTAACAAAAAACAGGTTGTCGTGTATTCTAGTGGCCGATGTAGAGAAACGCATACGTTTTCTCTTTGCCTGGGGAAAGAGAAAAGAAGATTAATGCAAGAGAATCGACAAATACACTTTGACTTGCAAGTGTACAGTAGATCAAAATAATTTGTGTAAAATTTGAGATGAAAATTCTAACACTAGCTCGTGAATTTTTACTGATGTCGTTCTAGGCACTTACTCAATGAATTAGATACTGTAGCTTCATAGTGAAAATTCCTTTCCAAGAAAGTAGATATTCCGTTTGTCGTTAACGACATGTCACTAAATTACAGTATGGAATCGGTATTCCTGTTGTCGTTTAAGTAGTCGTTTTGCGTTACCAAGCAACAAAAGGAATTTTAGTTCTGTGGAACGTAATTTTTCATCTACCCCTATCTTGGTTCTAAAACGAGTACTTAAACGCCAGAATCAGGCGTTTAGGATTTTTTCAACAACTCCAAGTGAGAATTAGTTTAAAATGTACAGTGATAACACTGTTTAATATTTTTATAGGATAAAAGTGTCGAACCAAAATCAAATAAAGCGTTTGGTGGAGATGTTGGCACAAAATGCTTACTTACTTATCAGGCAGACGAACCATGAAGGGTCTGAGTCTGAGTGAGAAATTGCTGTCTTCCATCGGCGACGGTCCTAGGCACGCTGCTTCCAATCATCAAGGCCAAATTGAAATCTTGTGTTCTTGTTAGGACACCGTTTATTTATGCTGGGTTGCGATGCCTGCGACATTCAGCGCACCTTCTAACTGAGCAATTGAAAATTCGTCTTTTTAAGAGCCTGCTAGTTCCATTATGAATAATTGTTCAGTGTATCCTTGTGTTGATTTTGAGTGTTAAAGAAGATTAAATGTAGCTTTTAAATTTTGATATTGTGGTGTTTCTCATCTAGCAACTTATGTCCTTTTTCTAATCTTGGACGATTTTCCGAAGTATAGTAAAGTTCTAAAACTAAACAAATTTACTCATCGGGACAGGACATCATTTATGTTCTAATTATTTATACGACTTTTTAACATTTGCATGTTCCTCACGTCGTCGTCGCCGTGGCGTAGTGGGTAGAGTGCGACGCTCACACGCCGAAGGGTCTAGGTTCGACTCCCACTTCAACACCAATTTTTCTAATATTTCATGGCACCACCTCTTTCGAGCTGCTGACAACACTCAAAGAGTAATAACTGTCTAAGAAAGCTTCTCAAATTTCGCCTTTCGGAGTCGGCAAAAAACTGTAGGTCCCTTCTACTCGTGAGAGAACAGTAGCGCGCACAACACGAGTAGTTGATGAGCAAGCTAGGCCCTGGTCCCCCTTTGGACTGCAGCGCCAACAATTATTATTATTATGTTCCTCACGTCAGTGTTGGGTAAATTTTAGTCGAATAAAAACTAACGACTAAATTAGTCATTAGTTGCCGGATTTAAGCAACTAATGATTAATTTATACATTATTCATGAAAATAATGATTGATCAATTAATTATTCATTATACGCAGGAATTACTCATGACTAAATCAATCATTATTTATGAGTTATTCAAATAAGTTAATCATTAGTCATTAATCACTAAATAAGAGCATTTATTTAAAACATATCTCTGTTCATAGAAAATATAAAAGAATGTATTGAGTTAGTTCAAGTGATAGAGTGGAAAACGAACTTTAAAATATTACCGTCGAACCACATAGTTCTTGCAATTGTTCTCACAATTTTCTTTATTGAACAAAAATATTTACAATTTCAAATATTTAAGCTTAAGACTACAGTGAATATACATATATATGTGTAGGCTCAACAATAGGGATCCGACTGATGAACAACTGTCTTACATGGTTTGGGTGTGTACAAGTGAATTATTTACAATATAACGATGTCCTATCTTAACATCGGGGTGTTCAGATCCGTGTGTCTATGATGTTCCTTTGTGGTGGTGGGGTATGGGGTTCTTTTCAGGGTCAACCTCGATAGTAGGTTGTATTACTGCTGGAGAAGAAGTGATACGGCTCGCATGCAGAAGATGTCGGGGGGAAATCTCTTCGTTTAACATGTTGTGTGCATTAAGAAATCGCTGTCCAGGGACTGAGCTCCTTTAGTTCCTGACGATCGGGTTAGGATGGGTTTCAGTTTCGCATAACTGCTTCTTGGAAAGTTGCACCAAAAACTGTTGCAGGGGGATGATGCGCGATTTTTCGTAGACCTTCTTGTTGCTATGATGTTTCATCCGGTCCTTGTCAAAGGTGAGACCGGTGCAGATTCGTAGTATCTTCCTTTCGAAGACCGATAGTTTCTCCATGCTAATCTTGAAGATGCTGTACCATACAGGGAAGCCATACGCTATAATGGGTTGTATGAGCTGCTTGTACAGAAATAGCTTCGTCTTCTCGGCAAGTCCGTTCTCACGTCACATCAATGGGTAGATGCGATGGAAAGTGAAACTGGCCTTTTGAAATGTCACTTTGCAGTGAGGATTGAACTTCAACCTCTCAGTGCAGTTCACTCCAAGATACTTCGTCTTGCCCGTTGTCGTTAGTGCTGTCCCGTTGGGTAGCACTACCTTAATGCTCCGGCATTTTCCGGCTGTTCGGTAACCTTCTTGCAATTGTAGTTTGGCCGCATAAATATATACACGACTGTGCAAAAAATAGCACCATCTTTGACTTTGTCACTATTATGCTAATTGCTTTTTCCTATGGCCAGGCATATTTATTGCACAACATCTATCAGTCATAAAACCCATTAACAAGACATTAAAAACTTCATCTTGTTATTAAAAAAGGTCTTGTTACCAGAAATGATAATACATATATGTGTAAATTCCGACATGCCCGAGATTGGTGTTTATTCACGATACAGAGTTTGTCATGACTACACATTAATCATGAACAACCGTCAATCAAATGTGTGAATAACGAAAATTCATGAATAAACGTTAGTCATGAATAAATCCGGTAAATAAATTATTCATGACTAACGTTTAATCACGTTTTCTTAATCATTAGTCATTATGTTATTTTATGCCCAACTCTGCCTGACGTGGCCTAAAATTAATTTTACCCCGTGTGTTGGCGAACAATCCTTCTTCGTTTCTCCGATTCCCCAGTGGAACTGTCTTCCGCATGATTTGCAAACGATAATGTCGATAGCCGAATTCTAAAGAAAATTATTTCCTATATTACTTATAGCAATATCACAATATAAGCAAAAGTTTATCCCTTTATTTGTTACCTTACTTTATTTTTTAATTTATGTTCCTTCCTGAAACAGTAATTTTATTCTGTACATTTTTTAACGTTGCTTATTTTTTAGGCTTCTAAAAGATACTTACTATGTGTTGTAGCATTAAGTAAAACTTTATAACTTAATTAATGAAATGAAATGAAAAAAAAAAAAGAATTAAGAGTAGTTGCTAAAGAAGCAAGTACTTTTATTCCCCCTAGATAAATGATTCGCCATCGAATAATGTACGATATAGGTATTTGTTTCAGAACAACTTTTGATTTGGTAATTTTAATTATTTCGATTAAATGTGGAAAGCTCTTCTTGTTTCAATTGAAGTGAGTTACCACCTTATTTGATTGTAGCTCGCACTTGTCGAGTTAATTTATTAGATGGTCTTTGGTTACACATTTATGGGAATAATGGAAAACAACTTAAAAAAAAATAAAAAAAACCAAATCTTCTTAAATCAAACCATTCTTAATATTTGCAGAAACATAACCTACAACTCAACTCTTTATTCCTCTTTATTCCGAATCGCATGCATCACTAATTCAACTGCACGACTAAATACTGTTAAACAATTCATAATGAACTTATATTTGGTAAACCCGGTTAAGTCCTCGTTTGTTGTGGTGCACTGTGCAGCCTAGCAACGTCCAAGTTTTGGTTTCCGTAAGCGATTATTTTGCGAAAAACAACATCAGTGTCAACAGCCACGCAGAATGTGAAGTGTATCAAATCATAGAATCTTTATCCTTATTTTTGAAATAATTTTACAGCAATCGAAAGAAATGAAAATCAACAGCAATATTTTTGTGTCAATCTGTGCTTTGTGTTATTTAACGAGTTGCAGAGTTGCGGCGAAATACGTTGAGGGTCATGTGAAGACGCTGGAGGTATGTACCGCATGTAAAATTGACATTCAGCGAAGAGTGCTCATATTCCTTAAACTTTTGGGACTGCAGGATTGGGTATTCTTGGCAAGGTTTTGTTTCCTATCAGGACGTGGACGGTATGAGTACCACATTGAATTCGAGCGGAGATTCGGTGAGCCGCAATTGTTGCTCTACTACGACGATGAAAGTCAGTGGCCGGCTGTATACAAAACTGGAAAGGTAAACTATTTTCTAAATTATAGGTGACTGCAAAGTCGATTAATGGTGAAAGACGTACAGAAACTATTATATTTAATATGAGGCACTTTATTTTAAACACAATATGAACAACATGAGTTGTGAGTCGAGTGAAAGCTGTTTGTTTGATTTCACACTTTACAGAATATTTGAATGTCTGCATTGTCAAGGGAGTCATTAAAAGCCTTCTGCTTATTCGACAACAGAAACTCAGACCTCTCCTCCTGTAAATAGTTCCGTAAGCAGTGAAAATGTCTGCTTTCTTATATTCTAACAAACACGATACATCTTATTTGTTCGTATTTTGTGTTAACTGCTGACACCCTAAAATTGCAATATCTTCTAAAAGAGAGTGCGCGTGGGATAGTCATAATCTATTAGTTTGATACAATCAAGGACGTTATTTACTTAAGCTCCGATGTAAATGGAGACAAAAACATCTGCTAGGTCCGGGCTATATGGTGGATGCGATAAGATTTAACATCCGAGCTCCCGTAGCTTCTGACGAGTCATCAACCAAGTGTGTGGTCTGGCCTTGTCCTGGTCGAAAACTCCACACTTCCTGTTGGCCAATTCTATACGCTTCTGGTCGATCACCTGCTTCAAGCGGACCAGTTGTTTGCAGTAGATGGTAGAGTTAGGCGACTGGCTATATGGGAGCAGCTCATAATGGATGAATCCCTTCCAATCCCACCAAACACACAGCAAAACCGTCCTGGCCGTCAATACCGGCTTGGGCACTGGGCACCACGACCATTTTTGCTTGATGTTGCCGTATGTGGTTCATTTTCCATCGCCAGTCACCATCCGCTTCAAAATTGAGTCGAGTTCGTTCCGTTTCAGGAGCATATCGCAGGCGTTGATTCGGTCCAGAAGGTTATTTTGCGTCAAATCATGTGGCACCCAAACATCAAGCTTTTTCTGGTATCCAGCCTTCTGCAGATGGTTTAAAATGGTTTGGTGACTAACTCCCATCTCCTGGGCGATGTCACGGGATGCCACATGCCGGTCTAAGTCGATAATATCCACGATTCGATCGGTATTCGTCGTTATAGGTCTTCCACCGACTCTGAATCGTCGAAACCATTCCTCCGCGGTTCGATGTGATAGGGTACCACCCCCCAAAACACCATTAATCTCACGGAACGTTTCTCTA
The DNA here is from genome assembly GCA_955652365.1 of Eristalinus aeneus. Classification (NCBI taxonomy): domain Eukaryota; kingdom Metazoa; phylum Arthropoda; class Insecta; order Diptera; family Syrphidae; genus Eristalinus; species Eristalinus aeneus. The sequence goes on from OY019133.1 coordinate 36,656,393, forward strand.
GCGAATTTGCATTTAAAGAAGGAAAACTTTAAAATAGCGCGAATTTCGGCGTTAGTGAACTCTATGTTTGCACGTCCATAACTGTTGAACACAATATCCAAACTAATCATGCATAGCACCGTTTTGTAAGACCTTTCAAACGATGTATAGTATTGCCAGATAAGAGCTCTGCAGCGCTTTGTACATAGCCGGAAAATTCAAAAGACAAAAAGGCGGAAGGGAGATATTTGGCAAACTTATATATTGAAACCTTGCTTAAAATTGCTTTTAGTTTGAACTGAGGCAATTGATTAATAAAGCCCTTTCTCCAAGGACTAAGTTCGCTTTATACACCAGCTTAATCATCCCAGTCCTACTCTGTAGCTCGAAAACCTGGACTTCACTAAAAGCGGATGAGGAAGCCCTTAGTTTTTTCAAGAGAAAAGTTTTTCGTGCGATTTTTGGTCCTGTTTGCGATGATGGCATCTGGAGTTGAAGATATAATGACGAACTCTATGGGTTGTACTACGACATGCGCCTGGCCAAGCGTCTACGGATACAACGCTTAAGATCGCTAGGCCATATAGAGCGGATAGACACCACTGCTCCGGCCCGAAAAGTCTTCGAATCCAAGCCATTAAGACAACGCAACAGAGGACAGCCTATGCTGAGGTGGCGCATACTACGGAAGAAGGACATCAACCAACTGTGAGAGCGCAACTGAAGGCAGCTGGCGATGGATCCTGTTGACTGAAGAGACATGTTTGTTGTGGACCAGGTCCATCTCGGACTGTAGCGCCACACGGGGAAGATGAAAATAAAGAGGCCCTTGGTTAGGACAGCTCCTCTCAAAGGACAATTATAGCTTAATGCAATGTCCTGATTAGCATAGTTCTGTTTTATGACAAAAAAAAAAAAAAAACTTTGACGTGGATAAGAAGTGGATAATGAGGCTCACAGTCTCTTCGAGAAGATAGTTCAACATGCAATTATTGGCTAAATTTCTTAAATGGCACCACAAGGAGCAATTGTTTAGGATATACGCTCAACTCCTAGTCAACCCTACTGTTTGGGAACAGACAACCTGTAGACCGACGATAGAACGAAGTTAAGAAATGAAACAAAAGTAATAATTAGATTGACAAATAACAAATATTAAACTGCAGATATGTCTTCAGGACAAGGTTTTGATCGAGAGTGAAAGTTTTCTTTCTGCAGTCAGTAATCATCGGCTCGGTATCTTTCGATGCAGCGATCGGTTCAAAAAACTGTGCAACAACATCTGCTGTGTGCGTCAAAAGTGAGAAAACAAATATCTGATTACTGTATAAAGATGAAAATTGGATCAAAACAACAACAAAAATTAAATTAAATTCCATTGATACACAAAAACAGCTTTATTCATTTATTATTAGCTTTATTCGTAAATTTTAAGAGCCATATGAAAAAAAAAATTTGGAGAGCAAAAAATGAAGAATTTACTGAAACAAAAATTAGGCCGGTCGTGAAACATGGGGGAGGTTCAGTGATGGTGTTGGGGGGTGTAGCAGCATCTGGGTAATAAGTTATCTTGTCTTCATTGATAGTACAATGAGGAAGGAAGATTATCTAAATATTCTCAGGACCAACTTGCAACCGAGCGTAGACAAATTAGGTTTAGCTAGGAATTGGATCTTTCAGCAAGACAATGATCCTAAGCATACCTCATACCTTGTTAAGAAATGGTTGCTTTATAGGACCCCAAAACAGCTTGATCATCCCCCGCAATCACCAGACCTTAACTCAATAGAACATTTTTGGGAGCATTTGGATAGGAGAATTCGACAGAGTATTATTAACAACACGGGAGACCTGAAAAAAGCTATAACAGAAGAATGTTGTTACCAATAAACTGGTTATGTCTATGCCACGTAGACTCAAGGAAGTAATAAAATCTAAAGGAGGACCAACAAAGTACTAAATTTAATTTTTTAAGCAATAAATAAGTAAATTTGTTGATAGAAATGTATACTGTTTACTCACTTTTGACTCGTAATATATGAAGTAGTTATAATTTTCATTAAACAAATGTATTTGTTTTTGTTTTTAACGTACTTTATTTTTTGAATAATTGATCACATTGAATAAAGCTGTTTTTGTGTATCAATGAAATTTGAGTTTTGTTGTTGTTTTGACCCAATTTTCGTCTTTATACAGTAATCAGATATTTGTTTAATCACTTTTGACGCTCACAGTATGTACAAAAAATGTAATTACAGAGAGACCAGTGCATCTTGTGATGTATGGCCTTGAGTTAGGCCCGGTACATAGTGCGAAGTTTGGCCTTGAGGTTGTGTTCAGTAAAGTTTGGTCTTAGTTGATTTACATTAGTGACCAAAAGTAATGTACCAGACCAGAACACCTACGCTGCCAAAACTTAATGAGCAAAAAATCGTCCGAAACTTAAGATCAATGTGCTGCCAAAGTTTCTATAACCAAGAGGCTTGATAGAAATGAAGACACCTCCCCTCAAGGTCATTATCGAATCATCTAAATTTTATTTTTTTTAGACATGCACTCAAAAGATAAGTGTCCTCCATCCCGAAGATAATCAAATCGTCACACTCTCGGCCAGGGCGCCCTACAACATTTTGTCTGGATGCGCGTTGAGAACTTCAAACTCACCAAGGGATACCACGCTCAAGTAAGATCTCTTGCATCCAAGCAACATTTTAATTAAACGTCTTCCCACTAGGCCCGACATTCAAAAACCGTTAAATAAGCCGAGAGGGGACTTCGAAGAAGTCAATGCATCGTACTTTGAACAATTCTTAGAGACATCAACTGACACCTATAATTCGGAGGACTTTGAAGTTCTCAACTTCACATCCTTTTCACACTTGAACGATAGTGAAACATTTAACGAAACACAGAACGTGAACTTTTTTCCTTTGGGAGCAGATGCCGGCGGTTTTCGGAACAAAATCGAAAACGACACCGCTTTTAACATGCGAGACGTTGAGGAGCTTTTCGAGGAGGAATTCGAAAGAAATGGAACAAAGGTTAGTGCCACTTCCTTGATATGACAAACTAATGATCTCTTCTCAACTAGATCCGCATAAAGCGTGGCTTCGGCTCGGCTGGAAATACTTTCATTGTGACATGTCGAAGTTCTGGCGGCTTCTTGACTTCACGGGAACGCTGGTGGTACATAGCGATTGCTAACTGTGGTAACAAAAACGGAATAGACATCAAGTACAAATTTCGAATGACAAACGGACCCCCGGGAGACTTTTGGCATGAACACTTTTCTGCTGATGAGATGTGTAAGCAATGTTTGCCCACAGAGATCAACTATTTCATGGATTCATTCTATTTACAGACATTCCTCCAATTTTATTGGCAGAAGCCCTAACGTACATAATCCTGCTCCTGGCCATATTGATCTGCGCAATCGAGCTAAAGAACCGCCACTTTTTCCACTGCACATACCGCCTATTCGCCTTGAGTGCCAGCTTTCAATTTTTCGGAGTTTTGTTCTTGGGTGTTGCTTGGTCAAAGTACGCGATTCATGGCATCGGTCCATATACGGGGGTGGGAACAACACTGTTGGCTGCATCTGAAATTGTATTTCTCATCCTCTTGCTCCTGATGGCTAAAGGTTACACCATAACTCGCGGGCGCATATCGACTTGCTCCACAATTAAACTCACAGTCTTTGTGAACTTCTACATAATTTGCTACTTGTCACTGTTCATTTATCGCGAGGAAGTATTTGATCCTGGCGAGGTCTTGAACCTGTATGAATCTCCGGGAGGTCTTGGACTCGCTCTCCTTCGTTGCGCCTCCTGGGGCGCGTTTATTGTTTCAATTGTCAATACAACCAGGAAGTTTCCTGAAAAATCAGTGTTCTACTATCCGTTCGGAATTCTCGGCTCAATGTGGATCCTCGGTGGTCCCGTGCTTACCTTTATTGGAATCGTTTTCTTCGACCCTTGGGTGCGGGAAAGTGTCATGTGCTTCGTATTCACGATTCTGAGTATAACAGGACATGCTTCGTTCCTGTGGTTAACCTGGCCATCCAGAGCAAACATCAGCTTCCCATATCATGTTCGAACGAATCATGTGGGCGTGATGTCTGTCTCGGATGATGGAGCCGATTATCCACGACATGTGTACGAGCCCACTGTTGACGGCAACTCTCAGAACATCATCATACCCCTCTCTAGGCGCACAGAAGACCTTCTTAACGGTGTTTACAGCCAATATCTCTGCGAAAGGCAATGCTACAACTCCGCTTCAACCCCGCTTAGTCACATATCGTTTCCTCATGACGCGGCGTTTCCCCACCAATCAAACTCTGAAAATAATACCGCAGCACAGCCGAACAACTACAGGAATGTGACCACCCCCGAGGACCAACACGATTCTGGGCATCCCTCAATGGAAGATATTGCGAGTAGTTCAAGTGGCAAATCTAATGAGGAGCGACCTGAACCAACAGCTCCACCAGCCTCGGCTGGCTCTAAGTCATCGGACACATCGTCGACGTCCAAAAAGAATCCTTTTGTGATCAGTTCAACCGCTAAACCGCCAAACAAGATAATCTTGGACCCAATAAATCCTCCTTTACAAACGAATCGAACAGGTGACGTGCCGACACATCTTTTTGCTGCACGAAAGGATTCAAACGCTGAGTGAAAAGTTTTCATTATTCATTGTAATTAGGAAGATAATAAATATGAATGTAGTAAAGTGCAATAAATGGTTCAAATCATTGTTTTGATCTCATGGTTTTTAAACATTTTTCAATACGTTAGAAAGAGTTTAATTTTTGTGAATTTAAGTGTACCCAAGACTCGAGGAAACGTCTTTCCCAGCCAGATCACCTAAATAACGTATTCCTCATAGCATACTCGTATGCTTCCGCGTGTGCTACGTACACACATAGTACGGAATGCCGCAATTTTACTTAGTTCCAAAACAAACAACAAAATGCAACGTAGCTTCTTCAAAAACACAGATGTTGTACGAGGTATTGTTTGGTCTGTTCGTTTGCTTAGAGAAGCATCCATGTTAACTTCAACATGTCTTAAACTTTGGCGTATATAACAAAGATATTTGAAACAAATAAATCCTTAGCCCTTTCTTTTGCAGGAAGTAAGTGGGCGGACACGTTTTAGCTTCTTCCTTATCCAGCTTTTCAAACGCCTATCGACCTTTAACATTCACAACTTCTTTAACTCAAAGGTAAAACGGCAACAACAGGAGTCTCTTGTCGTCAAAAAGATTTGAATTTATTTATTTATAAAATAAAAGGTAGTCACATCAAATTTAACAGAATTTAATAGGAGAGAAAATATACTCCTTCTTCAAGAGTTGCATTTAAGTATCACCCAAAATGAGTTTCTTCAGCAGGCCCAGGGCGTGAGTTGTTTTCTTGCTTATGATGTGACGTAGATATGATCCGTTGCCACTGTTAGCCAGTCCAATTGATGTTAGGAACAGTGTATAGCACAATAACGACAATGTGTAGCGATTTCGACTCATCCAGTCAATAATAGCACTGCGGGTGCTATTCTCATCTGGAAATTGTCGACCATAGAAAAGAAGATATCTCACTCGAACCACGTCGTTGTTTGTTATCACAATATAAGTATTTGGAATATCAGTTTTGTGTTTATCTGCAATTTTTTTTTTTTTTATCTGAGAGTGATACCATTTATAAATCTTTCTTACCATCTTCTTTGAACTTGACATGCTCTGAATTTTGAACATATTCACACATGGCCACACAGGATAAAAGTGCTCCACAATTTGAGGCTCCCCAACCTGCACCAAAAGGACTATAATGCATGCTCACAGAGAGCTCTGAAGAAAGATAAACACCTTCGCCGAAAAGACCATTCTGCAGAAGAGAAAAAAAAATATTTGTTTCAAAGATCTTCAAAACTGCTGGAAATTCATATGCAAACCTTGCACATATGCTGATGTAAACCATGATTGAGTATCGAGTAGAAACTGTCCAGTTTACTGCCATGAAATGCAAATTTGGTTCCACGTCCTCCCTCCTTTTGCTTCTTGAAAACTTCTTCGGATTTGGAGTTGGGCGTGGGGCAAACTGCAAAAATGTGGGTGGGATATGCTGAATCACTCTTTTGCGGTATTTGTGACATAACTGCGTCGTACTGAAAGTAGGAAAAGGAATTTTTTTATATAATACAAAGGCCGACATAATTCATCGTACGACAAATAAAGTTCAAATATTGTCTATAAATGTGTGATATTTTCTTTTTTTGCATTTCTAATCTATATGCCTTATTGTATTTTATCACCCATATGTACCTTTGCTTTCTGCTCCAGGAATTCATAAAAATTAATTTAAAAAAAATGGAGCGACATAATTTATTGTACTTCTGCTTGTTCTTCTTGGTCTTCTTGTTTCAGTTAAATTTCGACTGTTTCTCTTATAATTTTTATTATTTTATTTATCTTACACAACAATCATAATATTCTTGAATCAGTGAATTAATAATCGTTGGAGCGACAGTCCACAGGGGGACCAGGGCCTAGCTTGCTCATCAACTACTCGTTTTGTGCGCGCTACTGTTCTCTCACGAGTAGAAGGGACCTACAGTTTTTTGCCGACACGTGGTAGTGAATAAGAAATTATTTGCAGGAATTGCTAAATGCGTTGAAAAAGGTACATCAACCACTTAGTTTAACCTATGTATAAACCTATAACCTATAAAAATGCAAGAACTGTTGAGTACGTGCGAAGATCAGACCGCCCACGGAAATTAACCGCAAAAAATTAAAGGGTCATTATCAACACTGTTCGCACAGAGCCAAAAACGAATTCTACCATCATAAAAAACAATGTGTACCCAAGACTCAGGCCATGGCTTGGTCCGGTGTGGGAAAGCGGGTATTCATAGAAGGAAATATGAACCAGCACATGTATCTGTGCAAATCTTTGAATCCGAGCCATTAGGACAACGCAACAGAGGACGACCTAGACTAAGGTGGCGCACACAAGCGGAAAAGGACCTCAACCAACTTGGAGTGCGCAATTGGCTGGAGAAGTTATATTCTCCTCAACAGAGTCCAGATTCAAATCCTATTGAGCAGTTGTGAGACTTCGTAGAGGAACAGCCGCACAGACACACAATAACTTCAAGGGCTAACCTTTTCAATGGCGCGTAGCCTACAATGTGTCCTCCAATCCCGTGGAGATCCAACAAACAGCTACCAACCTAATGCGGTGTAATAACCCATTTTTCTAACAGGAGTACGAAGAGTTTTGTGGTATAAATGAATTTAAGATTTGTTGTTTTCTTAAACAAAGGCCGAAAATTGAAAACTGGATTTTCTGTTATACGTAAAAAATCTTTGATTTTTATTACAATTCTGAAACGATTTCCATAATTTTAACAAAAACGGTTGCTAGTGAAAACGAGCATTTTTGAACGTCATACAATGAATTATGTCGGCCTGTATATATGAGATCTGGTTTTTCGATGTCATTTCAGTCATTGTAAGAAACGCTTAATATAAATATAAACAATCATAACCCAGATTACAGGATAGGAAGTAGAGTTTCGACTCCAGTTCTGAATCATATCTATTTCAGATAAACAAAAGTTATCATAGCAAATCAAAATCTTTTGTTTCACGATGGTAAGAACGACTTGTAAGATAAGAAATTTAGAATTATAAAGATAAAAGAAACTCAGTAAACGTGGCTGAGTTCCGGATTGGTACTATGTAGGTCGAGTAATCCCTCATCGTGACCTCTCTGACACACCCCACATCGGAAACTATGATCAAATGTTTTTATTAAGGAGCAATTATGAAAATAAGCAAACAACTATTTCTCATATACTACACATTCCAAAATGATTAAATGCTTACCTCATCACTGCTAAGACTCCTTAGAAATGGATCACGTACATGAATCAACACCCAATAGACTAATTCCACAACTTCAGTATCTAATTCCTCGTAGTTCTCTTCAATGATATTTTTTAATAGTATTTTAAGTTTCGGCGTTTCGCTGATAATTGCCGCCTGGAAGCAAAACAATAATTTCCCAATCAACCAATGACAACAAACCACGATTGTACACAACTTACGAGAGCTTCAATGTTATACCCCTGTTCTGTTGCAAATCTCGGTGGACAGGGTTTCAGCTGTGATTCAAAGCGATAACTTAATGCTGCCGATACAAATAATGTCCATTTTGCATCACAAGCAATAAGGTCTTGGCTGAGTAAGTGCCGTAGGCAATGAATCTTCTCCAGGAAGTCTGCTGCAGCGGGAACTGAGTGATTTACTTGCGTCGCCTCCGTCATTTCCGAAAATGATACTCCTCCCAAAATAGTACAATATAAAAATAGTGATATCGAAAAGAAAATATAAACAAAAAATTCGCTGACTGGAAGAAAGCCTTCGTTGCCAGGCCTACGTGTCCCTACGGCACTATGATTTCTTCTGTTAATTAACTAAGTGTGACAGATATTTTTTTGGTTTTCTTCGCTCTTATTTGTTCGAATAAAATTTGTTCTAGTTTATCTGTGAAAAGATAAACAAGACGACGAACGAGGTGAATGGAAGGAGTACAATACTTTGTTACATGATAGTAAGAGAAAAGAAGAATCAAAACAAATCATGCAAATGTCAATTAGGAAACGTTTGGAAAATATAATTGCTGCTCATAGGAATGCGATTTTTTGGTTTTTCAAAGAAAACATTGTTTTTATATCTAAAATCCATTATCCGTGACCGTACCCGAGTCGTTAACATATATAGTAAAGGTGTGTTGGGTATATTTCGGTGATTTAATTTTATGGTCGGAACACGTTAAACACAATGCGTCTGTACTTTTGAGTAGATCTTTTCGCTTTGTAATTAGGAGAAACCGAGGGAAGGACATCTTTGAAATATACCGAACATTTTAATTTTGTCTCATCATCATATATCTCATTTTCTATAATCGCCTAACGTTTCCTTCATAAAGAAACAAGCAACGAAAGATGTGAGGTAAGTTAAAAATATTTATGTGTGCTGTGTGCGCTATAGATCTTAAAGATTAAGATTTTGATTGCATGCACATTATTTATCCAAATTAACAGACATTTATTTACATTCATTTAAATTTCGGTAGACCAGTTGAAAGACAAATTTTTCGCAATATGCAATTCGACTTAATATATGACCTATAACACAACAAAGCACATTACAAACAAAAATTTAATTTAAATCGAACATACCCAATAAAACGTCATCTATGCTGTCATCGAATTAACGCTGTGTGGCTACATTTTCTAATTTTATTATACACCGGATTTTTATATTAAAAATCCCGACAAAATACATACATTTTTTATCTTGATCAGGTTTTAACTCAACCTATCTAATATGGCTGATGTTCTAGATATCGACAATGCTGAAGAGTTCGAGGTCGATGATGAGGGCGATCGTAAGTTGTACACATGAACATTAATGCGGCGTCCTAATGTTTGCTTTCGCAAATTTTCAGAGGGAATCGTTCGATTGAAGGAAAAGGCTAAAAAACGAAAAGGACGTGGTTTCGGAAGTGAAAGTAACTCTCGTGAACCCATTCAAAGTTACGAAAGAGTTCGTAATGAAGACGATGACGAATTGGAGCCGGGGCCACAGCGTTCCGTTGAAGGATGGATTCTGTTTGTAACCTCAATTCATGAAGAGGCGCAAGAAGATGACATTCAAGAGAAATTCTGCGAATATGGTGACATTAAGAATATCCATCTGAATTTAGATCGCCGTACTGGATTCTCGAAAGGTTATGCTCTAGTTGAGTATGAGACACACAAACAAGCCTTAGCTGCCAAAGAGGCCCTCAATGGCTCAGACATAATGGGACAAACAATTCAGGTCGATTGGTGCTTTGTGAAGGGTCCCAAGCGTACAAAGAAATCATCGGATCGCAGGAGGAGATAATTTTAATGAAGAGTAGATTAGAATCCCTTTGTGTAGTTTCTTTATCATTCTTAAACTCATTTTTCATTTTAAACATTTCTCTTCTTTTTTTCATTATTTAAATGAAATAAATTGATTAATTCCTGCGAACAAATTTTTGGGCTTTAAAAATGATTTGAATGAATGTGGCATAACGGGGGAAAGTTTTTGATAGACTAATGATGTGAAGAAGTGTGTTGTGGCTAAACAATGATGAGATAAATTACTTGTCTTGTCTTCTTGTCCTACGATCAGTATGCAAATTGGAAAATCAGACAGTAGATCATAAGTTCGCGCCGCTGTGTTTAAATTAACGTGACTACTTATGGTTTTAACAAGCGTAATAATAGTAAATTTTTTTTGTTTTATAAGATTGCATGAAGATGTTTCAGAACGCAGTTGGCAGGTAAACAAGAAACACCCCGGATCATAGCACATGAAGTAACGTATTCCAGCAGAAAAACCTTGTCTTTGGTGGACTAGTTTCACGATGTGCTAAAAAGGATATATAATTCTGCCAGTTATGAAGTTCCTTGAAGAGACTTCAATACAATGTTAAAGAATGACCAGAGATAAGGGAATCAAGCTTATCTCTGAGAATGACGATACATTAACAATAACATTGTCTACACGACAATTATCCGTAAACTGCATATCTCTGATTGACTCTGTTTCTGGCTTTATTTCGGACCAGATTTCTATTCTAATAACAGTTCACAAGCTTTCAAGATATTGCTCGTCTTGTGTGTGCTACTTTCTTTCATGAGTAAAAAAATCCTGCCGTTTTTTGCCGACGAAGTTTGAGAAGCTTTTCCATAAACTGTTGTTTCTCTGAATTTTGTCAGGAGCTTGCAGGATGTGGTGCTGTCCAACATGTAGTAGTTTAGTCCCGAAATAGAATCTGGAGCCCATAAAACAATTGTATTGCTTATTAATATCCTCAACATTTGAGCTTTTAATTCGCAACCTTTAACTGGAAAAATAAACAAGTTCGAACAGTTAGATGTTTGATCTTCGACAACACCAAAAATAGAAGGTGAATTTCAACAAATTCTTTTTGGGATTATTCACTCCAAACGAAGGTTGCCCTTAATCCAAGAACTGTAAATATCAGTTTGTTTATTTTAAACTCATACTCAAAAGATTGTGGATTCCACTATCACACAAACCTAAAGAATCAGAGTCCTTGTCTGAATACAGAAGAGAACGTTCTGTATACCAGTTTTTTAGCAAAAGTTTTGGAATGCTTTTTATCCGAGAGAAACAAATATTTTCTAAAATATTCCAACAGATGTCACTTTTTCAGGTTTTTTTCCATTGGAAGTGCTGTCAAACTCTAAACAACGTGCTCAAAACTTTAACCATCAAAAAGTTGTCAAAATCACAAGCAAGTTGTTTGTTACGCTGAGCACAGCGTGTTTATCAATATTCCTGCTTTATTACTGTTTGGCTACCATTAAATAAGGACTCACAATGGTACGCCACAACAATCAGCTACCAGATAATTTGCCGCAGTTGCAGAACTTGATAAAACGTGACCCGGAATCTTACAAAGAAGAATTCAACCAGCAATATCGCCATTTCTTGAGCAGTCTAGAGGTGTTTGAGCTAAATCCTAGTGAAGAAAACAAGAGTCTTGATGAGTTGGTTATGTTTATTGGCCAGGTAATTCAATTCTAAATTTGTTTAACACTGAGCCTTAGAGAATTGCGCACTTTTCAGGTGGCCCAATGCTATCCAGACGTCTGCTTGCAGTTCCCACAGCATTTGGTTGATTTGCTTAAAAACCATGCCACAACGCTGGATCCAAGCATGCGTAACTGCTTCGTGAAGGCATTGATTTTAATGCGGAATAAGAATCTTATCCAAGCACTGGATTTGCTGGAGTTGTTCTTTCAATTGCTTCGGTGTCCTGACAAAAGCCTGCGGACGTTTCTTCAGAACCACATCATAACCGACATCAAGAACATGAATGCCAAGCATAAGGACATGAAGCTGAATTCGGTAAGACGCAATTGACAAAGATGGTTTCATTTCTCAATTCGAACTTTTTGCCAATGTAGACGCTGCAAAATTTCATGTACTCTATGCTGAAGGACACCAACCCGAAGGCTGCGAAGATGTCGGTAGATATCATGATTGATCTGTACAAAAAGAACATTTGGAATGACTCGAAGACTGTGAATGTTATAGCAACTGTTGGATGTTTTTCCAAAATCACGAAGGTATGATCTATGAACTTTCGATTTGAGCGGACATAACTTTGGACTTTGGCAGGTACTCGTGGCTTCGCTAAAATTCTTTCTTGGGCACGATGAGGAAGGGAAAGATTCCGACGATTCAGGCAGTGAGAATGAAGTTGATCTTAAGGGAGCTTTGCTGACAAATCGAGTCAACAAAAAGACCAAGAAACGGCAAAAGCAACTTGAGCAAATCAAGAAACAAGCAGTTAAGGCGTCCAAGAAGAAGAAAAACGCCGAACCCTTTAATTTTTCTGGCATCCATTTGATACATAATCCCCAAGGAATGGCCGAGGGACTCTTCAAACAACTGCAATCGGGCAACGAACGCTTCGAGGTCAAGCTAATGCACTTGGACGTGATATCACGCCTCATAGGAATACACGAGTTGTTTTTGTTCAGTTTTTATCCATATATCACTCGATTCCTTCAACCGCATCAGCGACAGGTGACAAGGATTCTTCAGTTTGCCGCACAAGCTTCGCATGAACTGGTGCCGGGTGAGGTAGTTGAGCCTGTTCTTAAAACTATTGCAAACAACTTCATTACGGAAAGGAATTCCAGTGACGTGATGGCTATTGGTTTGAATGCGACGCGAGAGATATGCGCGAGATGCCCTCTGGCAATGGGAGAGGATCTCCTAAGAGATCTCGCAATGTACAAGGCTTACAAGGAGAAGTCTGTGATGATGGCTGCAAGGTCACTTATTATGTTATATCGAGAACAGCTGCCGGCGTTGCTACACAAGAAAGATCGTGGCCGCTTGACGGAAGCGCAGGCGGAGCGTAAGATCAAGGAGTATGGTGAAGTTCAAGCGCATGAAACCATACCTGGAGCAGAGGTTCTTCTGAAGAAGTCAAAAACGATAGATTTGGGGGATGGTGATAGTGACACGGACTCGAACGATGATCAGTGGGTGAACGTATCACACAGTGAAGGTGAAGCTGAGTCAGGTGACGAAGAGAATGAGAGCGAAGAGGAGGATTCTGAAGATGATGAAGATAATGAACACGAGGATGAAGGTGAGGGTGAGGATGAAGATGAAGATGTAGAGGAAGACTCGGATGTTGATGAAGAGGAGGAGGATGAAACCGACAATGAAGAAGCAGTCAAATCCGAGCCGAAACAAAAAGAAGAAACCAAACAAAAGAAAGAGAAAAAAGTAAACCTGCCAAAAGATGCAAAAATAATGGATGAAAAAGAAGCTGCCAAGGAACTCGCGCTGACGAGAATTTTCACGGACGAAGACTTCAAGCGCATTGACATGGCAAACATAAAGAAGTCGGTCACCAATAGCCGAAAAAGACCATTGGAAGCAGAGAAGTCGGAATTCGTCAAGTTGGACAGTATTGAAATGATCTACAAGAAACGCAAGCACGACAAAGAGGCCCGTCTTGAGACAGTCCAAGAAGGACGAAAAGATCGAGAAAAATTCGGCTATCGAGATGGCCGCAAGAATGAGAATTGCTCGAGAACCAATCGCGAAAAGAAAAAGGGCAAGAACTTTATAATGATGCGACATAAGGCGCGATCTAAGGTAAAGAAGAGTTTTAAGGATAAACAAAAGGCGCTCAGGAATCACTTGCTGAAACAGAAGAAAATGAAGTAAGATAGTTGAATTGATAGTTTGTAGGTAATACAAATATTGACGAATAAAGTTTTATACATAAGAGGGACTTGTTCTTTCCTTTTTCAATTTGGTGGGATATTTTCAGTGTTCAAATGAAAATTTGTTTTTTGTTTAATTCTTAAAATCAAATGACAGTGTTGTGAGAGAAAATGTCTTTTTCATCCCATCTCAGAAATAAAGTTTTTTGTCTTTGTCCTTAAGTTTTGACAGTTAATTGTTCCGCCACACTTCCGTTGGTTTCGTTTTTGTTAAAAAAAAAACGGCAGTAAAAAAATTTATAAAAGTGAAGATCGTCTTTCGAAAGTGTTCCTTTTCAAGAGTCACTAACGCCAATCTTCTTAGAAATTTTCGTAGAAACACTTTTATTTGACATATAACAGAATAAATACTGTAAAAATAAACACTAATTTATGCTTACAAATAACACCTGGGTTCATTTACGAATTAAGTTCAAACAGTTTTTTAATACTTTCTATTGAAAGGTTGCTCCATTTTTTGGTTTTATCTTTTGAAACAGCATTGTAAATATTCTCCTCGATGGTGTTTCTAACAATGAAACGATGAACAGTTGTTGGCCTGAGAATAATTACAATCAGTGTGAAGAGCTTTGCAGGTTAAGACCTCAGATAAATAACTCACTTTGTTTGACCAATACGATGGACACGCCCTATAGCTTGGAGTTCTTCGCCTGGATTTAGGATCGGTTCAACCAGGAATACGTGAGTAGCTTCAACCAGATTCAATCCATGTGACCCGTGTGAAAGCAACATCAGCATGCACGTAATACCAAGACTCTCATTCTGTAATCAAGCAATATATGGGATTGAGGCTTCTACTCAATCTAAATGGTGTTTACCTTAAACTGTTCAATGGATTGTGGTGACCATTTCAACTTGAAACTAATTGAATTTTCTTCAAGAGCGTCACTTATGGCTTTAAGAATCGGCTGCCACTGAGAGAATATTAGAATTTTCACTCCCTCGTCGGCGGCTTTCAGTCTTAGGACTTCAAGTACGATTTGTTGGATTTTTGATGAGTAGTCGCCTTTGATTTCATCGCCTGTTGTTGTCTTGCGATTCACGTAATACACACTAGGGGAAGATTTAAGCACTTAAGGTTACAACTTGATTTTATCTTATCATCACTCACTTTTGATATTTTTGTTCGTGTCGGCAAATGGAGCAGTTGAGTGTAGTTGTCTTTTGTAGTTTCGACATGGTTTTCAGGCAAATCAAACACATGTGATGACCGCATTCAAGAACGACATACTGGAAACCACAGACATTCATTCCATTTCTATCTCTATCTGTACTCGTTTACTTACTTTATTTTGTTCCTCTGCTCCACAGATTGGACACGGGCCAGGATCGGCGTCTTTCTCCAAATGCCTGAGGTATTTCAGGCGTGCGTACTTGAGAGTGAATTCTCGCTGCGATTGATAGAAGTTCGTTTGCATTTCATTAAGAATTCCATCCATCTGAAGAGACATTGAAAGGTATTTAGACAACGATTGTTGAAGGCCGTGTTTAACTCAAACCTCGTATGGAAGGATTTCATATTTGGTCTTTTTTTCTTCGGAGTCCGTAAGGGATATTCTCATCTTGCACATATCCATTTCATCATAAGCCTTTACGGTGTATTCAATTTCAATCCATAGCTTTACGATCTCCTAATGAAATAAATTTATTATTTTAAATATTATTATTAAACAACATTTTTGTTATGTTTTTAATGACGTATGTCAGGAATAACGGAATTGCTGGTTTTTACGTTAGTCTTTACTCACGAAGGGGTTTACAGTGATTAAAAACTTTTTCAAAAATCAAATTCTAGGCCGTTGGTATCATAATTGTAGGACATTGGGGGAAAAATCAGTACAGTTTAGAGACCACACCATATTTATATAACGGAACTGCTGGTCGTCTAGGAAATTTTTCTAAATTCACTCATTTATAAACCATACATCCAAAGTTACTGAGAACAACTTGAAAAGAGCTATTCGAACTTCGGCGTTCGGAGTCAACAATAAACTGTAGGCCCACTTCAGTTGGGAAAGAATAAAGGCAGGCGCAACACGAACACTTGCGTAGGAGTTAGACTTGTTGCGTCTTAAAGTGGATTAAGCATGTAAGCCTCTGATAAGTCTGGTATATTTTAGGCCGTGTACTACAAGCTAATGAAAGATGGTGTCGATTCCCCACTTTAAGACTGTAGGAGAGGTGCACATAGTAGGTCGGTTCCAATTCATCATTGTTAATGGCAGCAGCAGAAGTACAACTGAAAGAACTTTGTGAGTTTTCTTTCGATAGCCCTTAGCTGGATTTAGAATCACTTTTTCTTTCCTTACCTACCTTGTACTCTTTTTTTCCCTTTCCCTACCTACCTTGTACTCGGTTTTCATTAAATTTATGGCATCCAAATGAAGTTCACACTCCTTTGTGAATTCAGTGAACTCTTTCTTCATTTTGATCGATGAGTAAATTGCTATACAAAACATAAATTAGCATTCATATCACATCTGTGCTTTTTTTTGTAAACAATACTTTTTAAAATTGTCTCCTGCATTGTAGGATTCCACGTACCCTCTACATTGGAAGACTTCTCATCCAGTACCTTGTTGAAGATCAAACATTCATAGGTCTGCAAGACACGTTCAACTGAACAAAGCTTGCAAACCTTCTTCTCATCTTTGTCTTTCTTTTCAAGTTTTTCTTGCGTAGCGTCCTTTAGTGAAAGATTACATGGAATTAAATACTCGTCGAATCAAATTCTACTTACCTTTCGGATGTCACTCAAATGACAATCATAGACACTTCGTATAAAGGCAGTCATCATACGCCATCGTCCAACGGGGACATCGTTCCGCGGCCGAACATTTTTAACAAAAAAATCGAATTTGCTAAATTTTTCCGATAGCTCGTTGCGAGTTTTCCTTATTTTCTCGTACCATAAATTCAGTACGAATAGAATCGATTGTGTTGAACGAAATCTAAAAGACAAAGTTGATCCTCTGCGTTGGGTATTCAAGTGTTTCGAGGGGATACTGTACCTTTCATACAATGTAGTATTGTAAGCAGTGAATACCTCGTCGTTCACCTTGTTTATGAGTGTCTCAGCGATGGACTCGCTTTCAACAGCGTCTAGTACCTGAGCCCAGAACTTAGAGGAGTCAATGTTTGACTTTTCCTCGAATTCCACAAGTGACTGGAGAGCAGTACTGTACCCTTTATCTGCTGACTGGAGGTTTAGAGCGTATGGCTCTAGATATTTCCATTCCAACTTGTTACACTGCTCTTCGTACTCGTTAAGTACCGGGGAATCCGTTAACTCGCTTATCCGATAAGCCTGAATCATGTTGTGCAGTGCGTGTATTTGAAGCAAGCTGTCAATACTGTGAGGAAGGCAAAATTGACTTACAGTCGTTAATATGTACATTTTCCAGACGCTTACCTGATGTTACCCGTGTACTCCTTTGCCAATTTCATTACAAGCTCGTAGTACTTGATCGCCTCCGAATAATTTTTCTGTAGGAAGTAAATTGCTGCGATGCCTAAAGTGCGCACTCATAAGTTAAAGAAAACAATTCAAAAATAATTTTCGGTATACCGTTGTAGCTAGAAGCCATCGTTCGCAATTGAGTCTTACACTCCGATTCGTTGCTGGATTTCAGATGATCCAACAACTCATGTGGCTGGAGAAACTTCTTTACGACGTTTTGCTCCGACTTAAGTCGGAGAACTGGAATAGTGCAATCTTGTCGCAACTTTAACATCGGCTGCAATATCTAAAAGAATCCCGGAATGAAATCAACATAAGGTATCTTAAGCTGTGAACCCACATTCTTTAATATTGCTGGCGAAATCCCTGTTAGATCGACATATCCTTCAACCTTTTCGAAGAACGCTGCCGAACAATCAGCATGCTCATCGGAATAGAACAATCGCTCGACATTGTTCAACTCAACGAAGTGCACGACTTCGGATTGGGGGGGAATTCCCAGTTCATCGAGAACGGAAGACTTACACGTGCGCCACATGACCTTTTGCAAAATGCTCACCAGCTTATCACTTCGGCCGCGAATGAATTCTGTTGTTAAATGATCCCATGCTGAAGGCGAAGTGACTACGTACAAACCAATAAATTCTAAAAGGACAGTGAGATCGTTAAGAGACCGCTGAATAGGAGTTCCAGTCACAGCCCATCTGTGAATTGCTTGAGACAGACACGATATCAGATTTGTTAATGGCAGTTGGTCACAGTCTTACCTGGAAGTTGCTGGACAATCTTTGAGGCATTTGAGGCGGCTGATTCCATTTGGGCCTCATCGAGGCATACCCTCCACCACTCAACGAACATGAGTGGTGAGTTCACTCGCATTATCTTGCGTTCACGTCGAAAACTAATAGTTGTCTCATTGGAGGCAGTAAAGTAGATTTCCCGTCGCAGGATGTTGTAGTCTGTGAGGATGACATCATATCCAGCAATTTCTCTCGGACACCACTTCACACTGGAGGCGCCTCCGTAAAGTAGAACTTTTAAGGGCGGGTGTATGTGCTTATTCATTTCAGAAAGCCATTGAAGTTTTATGGGGGTGGGAGAGACAATTACTGTGGCCGCGCTAGGAATGAGAGTTTCCTTTGATTCCCAACACTTTGGGCATACATATTCCTCGTCTTCAAGTTCTGCACACCGTATGTATGATGATACACATTTTCTATGTTGATGGAGTAAGCAAACTGAACAATTTATTAAGCCCCTTGTGCTGGGCGAACCACAGACACAGAAGAGTTTAATTTCAGCGCGTGGTTTTTTCGCACTTGGTGGTTTCAAAAATGTGTTTGGGCGGTCTAGTTTGGACTCTTCTAATGTACGGGGATTGGACAGAATCAAGGCCAACATTTCTACGGTTTTCCCTAAGCCCATTTCGTCCGCTAAAATTCCACCGGTCGGAATAGGAATGTTTTCTGGCAGTTTGTCCTTGATATCAAGCTCCATTAGATTTATGAGGCAACGACAGCCTTCCGTGGAAGTGAATTCCTTGTAGAAAGGCAGCATACTGTCCGATACTCGCTCCCGTTGCAAAAGCCATTGTACCGTCTTTTCTTGATATTTTCTAAGATCGGCTTTTAGGCATGTCCGATCGATGCTTTGCAAATTTGTGTCAAGGGATAAACTTGCTTGATGCGCAGCTCTCAAGAGGTCATACAACTTCGGTGTAACATAGTTCATAATCGTAACTTTGTCATCGGCTTCATTTTCGTCACCCTGTCTCAAAGGTGATGAAAAAATTTCCTTGAACTCCGGGAATGCAATCGACAGGATACGAGTCCGAGACTCTCGTTTATTTCTGCCAGATTGCCGGGTTCCATCATGAAATATAGTGCAGTATTCGGCATCGTCCTGCTTAAGACCGACGAGGCAGAAATCACGATTCTTGTTAATGTCTGCAAGGAGAGAACAAATTCATTCATTTGCCAAGCACATGCAATAGTTAGCAAACCAGTAACTAGCTGACTAAAGTCACAATCTATCAGTGGATCATATAATTTTCCATTGTGTTGAATTTGTTTCGTTGAATTATCACTGTTTACATTTTTATTCAA
Organism: Eristalinus aeneus; assembly: GCA_955652365.1. Classification (NCBI taxonomy): domain Eukaryota; kingdom Metazoa; phylum Arthropoda; class Insecta; order Diptera; family Syrphidae; genus Eristalinus; species Eristalinus aeneus. The sequence goes on from OY019133.1 coordinate 36,675,823, forward strand.
GATTCCTATTTTGCACAAACACTTAACGGACATGGTAAACAAATGAGCGTAATAAGTATGTTCGTTTTTTGTTGACACGTGAAGTTTGCCGGGGTACTAAAGGATGTGTTCAAGTAGTATCTGAGTGACTTATAAAATATTTTTTTTTTGCATGGAATAGTTTTTATTAGATTGTGTTATTCAGGATCATACAATTAATTCTAGAAATGTTTGTCAATTTATATTTATGTGCACATGATTTACCTAACGCATTATTTTTCTAGTGGAGTTTTTTTTTTGGAACTTCGGCAAGTACATACAATTTTGACAGTTGGCGCGCGGGAAGAAGTTTGTATAGGAAGTTCAAAATTATATACAAAGTAAATTAAAAAAATAAAATTGTTAATCAAACCCAATATTTTGAGTTGATATCAGGGTATCTCTGAAAAAGGAGTAAGTATGTAATAAAATTATTGTCATATCATTGGAGGCTTTGTTTTGCTGATACTAGTAGCTTAAAAAATGTAAGCAAATCACTGGGCAACACATATAAACGATAAATAAGTTCTGATTCTGTTATAATATTGGCACAATGTGATGCATTAATCCGTTCGTTATCTACTCTACATTTAAGAGAGCCCTGCAACACTGGCTAGTCAAACTTGATGAGAGGCTTTCCGACTACAACAAACGAACAGGATGTTGTCTATCATAATTTGATGCATATCATCCGTTCGTTCTAATCTACTTCTAAAGAAAAGCGCTCTGCAACCCTCGCTTGACCAGCTTGAAGAGGAGCTCTCTGACTACTACAATCGTACTGCTGTCATATTGAGTAGACAGCTCTGAACAGAAATGTAAGATTAAGTTCAAAGAAATTTTAAAGTCAGCAAATAGTACTATTGAATTACTATTGTACAATTATTTTGAATAGCCAGGCCAATTCTAAGTCGGCAGCAATTAAATCAAAAGTGAATATCTATTTTTTATACCTGAATTGTACTTGTATATATGAAAAGCTCAATAAACATACATACATACATGACTGCTCCAAACGAAAAGGATGTTGGCAACCACAATGCGAAGCAATAATTTTGTCGTTGTCTACTCTACATCTAAAAGGAAAGCGTCCTACAACACTTGCTTAACAAGCTTGATGAGGGGCCTTCAAATAACAACTAAGATGGGAAGTGTCCTACAGTATGTCCGGCTCCACTCAATAACGTCAGGGTAACTTCACACGAATTGGTCAAGGCGTCAACAAACTACAATCAAATTATTGTAACACTACATATAAAGTACAGAAGTAAATGCTACTATTGGAGGCGATTCAAGCGCTGGTTGTAGGAATTGACGAAATGTTTGAAACCTGAATACCGAACCGACCCGCCCGTAATCCAAAAGGCAGTGGAGGCATAATCGCTTCGTGGAGCAGCATGACTTCCTTGAAAGTCCACGAAGGTAAACATGTACCCAATCGCATGCCTGTAACCGTTGCATGATCCTAAAGTGTCGACCATTCTTAACCATGTTTACCATAAAACATAAAAAACAAAAAAAAAAAATTAACAGACTTATCGATCGATGGGTGGTTATTGAATAGATGGATTGAAAAAAAAAAAAACGATTTAAAAACCCAAGGGTGCAATAGTACCCGGCGACATGCATTTAAATAAGGGGCAAGCGCGCACAGGCAACGGCTGCCAGCATTGATGCATCCAGGAACGAGGAACCAATAACCAGAAACCAGCATCCAGCACCCACACCAACACCATTCGCAGTACACGGGTACGCGGGAGCAAGAGAAAAAAATAGGAACACGACGAACACCCACGACGTGCACCCTACGACGACCCGCGACAGACTAAAGTCGCTCATTTTTTTTTTTTTTTCTTTATTGAACAAAAATATTTACAATTTCAAATTTTTAAGCTTAAGACTACAATGAATATACATATATATATGTGTCGGCTCAACAGTAGGGGCCCGACGGATGAACAACTGTCTTACATGGTTTGGGTGTGTACAAGTGAATTATTTACAATATAACGATGTCCTGTCTTAACATCGGGGTGTTCAGATCCGTGTGCTAAAGTCGCTCCCGCGCCTAGTCCGCCTTATATACCCTCGGAGAGCCCGATTCGGCAACTCTTAATTTTACCAAATTTTTTCATATTTAGTTTTTTCCCATCTGATTTTTACTTTTTCTGCAGACTTTTTTGGAGTTGCATGCATTTATTGGATTTTTTAACGGCTGCACGAGAATAGTCGCAGATCCGTCTGTGCTATTGATAAGTATTTTTACCAAATTGGAGCATTTTCCATGATAATTTCTAAGGTTTTGCGCCAATGAAACTTCATTTTGTAAATTTATAAGCGGTGCAGACGATGGTTTGCAGATTAAAAGCAGGTCTTAGAGTTATGAGTTTCCTAAAAAAAAGAGTCAGTTCATATACTTGTTTTACAAAATTGTCTGTTATTATAAATTATTACATCATATATTATAAATGTCAAAACGTTTCTTCGGTTTTCATAGGATTAAAATCTGTTTTTTGTTCCACCCAATCATTCTGTAGCTGCGGTGCTCAATTCCTCTTGGAAAAGGAAACATATACATCGAGACTGTCTTCCAAACGTGTGGCTTCCAAGAAACTTTGTTTTGTTTGCACAATGTGATGATTATTCCAGCAACAATAAACAACTTCTATATTTTCTAAACCAAGCCTCACGCTGATGTACAATAATTTACGTCCCTCAAGATGTGCTCTGGTGGTAACTTGCTGTACTTCGCAAGGGAAATGAAATTTTGACGTTTCGTTGGGGGGAGGAAATTTATACGGAAAATTAGATATCGGTCTCGCGGGAAAAGTGAAATATCTTATTGGAAAAAGAATATAAGTAAGAAATTGAAAATCACAATGTCGGTGGCAAATCAGTAAGTATTCTTATAAGTATCTGCCACATATAAACAGATGCTAGTTCTATCATAAATAGGAAATGAAAAATGTAAACAAAGCACTTGTTTATATGTGTACATATTACATGTTTATTGTAATAACAATTATTATTGCAATTACAGTTTAGAAGAAACACTCAACTCAATAACAGATCGACGAATATGCTCTGTATTTTCAAGGAACGAATCGACCCATACGAGAAGGACAAAAGCTGGTGGCTGCCGGTTGGGTTTACCCGAAGAAACCACAACAAATTTTAGGGCAAGTTATTCAAACATCGAAATTAGCGGAAAAGCCAAATGAAGTAATCCTTGAGAACTTGTCCCAATGTGCAAAAGACTGGTAAGTTTAAAAAACTGTGACTTTGTTATTTATAGCACTTTTGATGACACATTTTTTTCAGTGAATGTTGAAATTAATTATACTTTTCTTGACAAATTTTTGGTAAAATTAATGCAAGTTTACTTCTGCTATATAATATCAACTCAGGCATAGTCCCTCCTTGCACTTTGTTAATAATGAACTGTGATTTGTTGTGATATTGTAATGAACTGTGATTTTTTTAGTGCATATTCATATTCTTTATTCATTAAACGAAAATCGAATAAAACTAATAAAAACAAAAACTAAAATTTGTCGTCACTTAAAATGGGAGCCGAAAGATTGGATATTGCACATATCACTTTGACTATATCATCCAAATACGGAAGTGTGGAATGTTTTATGGTTTCGCTTAATACTTTAAAAGTTTTGATCCTAGCGATTCTTCGCTTTACATGAACTCGTGCTGATGCTATCAGCCGATCATTTTCAACTTCTTCTATTGTTTTGTCAGGTTGCATAAACTGTGGTCTTATCATTTGCACACCTAACTGCAGGAGCTCGTTGGCTATCATGAACCCTTTATCCACCTATGAAAAAAGAAAATATTTATATATGAGAATGACTTTGAGTTGGTATTTTCATGTGACTTTTACCATTACTGCATCACCTGGCTTCAACTTAGTAGCAAGATCTGTTAAATTAAAAATTGCCTTTTCCGAAGTTCGGCCAGCTGCTGCTAGACTTATGAAGTTAATTAATCCAGATGGTGTAACTCCAATGAGCAGTTTTATTTTATTAGTTCTGCAATTTATGCAACCAAACTTCTCCGTCTTAATTTCGGTACAGTCCAAGACTGTTACCGTATTTTTAAATTTTGTAAAGCAAGTTGGCATACTTCTTTGGTTTTCATCTTTTGTTGGCCAGTAAATGCAACAATCCAAAACCTTCGAAAGCAGCTGTATCGTATCCGCAAAATATTTCCTTCCTGTATTTTCGGAAAGTTGGAACATATTGCATATAACGCTGTTAGAAATGTTTTGTTTTAATTTAAACATTGTGAACAAAATCCTGTTCCTCATAGACATGCCATTGTTCCAGTGCTCCCAAATGAAGCATGGAAAATTGCAGGTTCTGGAACTACCACAGGAACTACTACTGGTATTTCTTCACTCTGTGGGCTGGTTATTTCGGCAACAGTTGGTGACAGTAACTGGTGGTTAATAATACAAATTATTATTTTTTCCAAAAGGAATTATGTTCATTTGTACATACCTCTTTCTTTAGAGTTCTATTCCGCAATCTTTCGTACCTCGCTGTTATATTTTGCACACATTTTCTTGTGGTAACAGAACTCTTTGGTAGATGCAACGTTGGGAAAGCAGAATCGACCAAATAGCTCCTTTTCGCCTGGCCTCTATTAAAGGGTGTGATGATTTTATGTTTCTCAAAATGAAGAGAACATATTCTAAAGTATTTGGGGAACGGTTTTCCCATTCTCAACACATGCTTCCACCTCAATAGCTCCTTGGTATTATTCAAAACCCTTTGAGGGATTTGGTGCATGGAAATGTCTGCACTTCCATAAGATCTGCACTGTGGAACACCACAATATTTGCCGCGTTTTGTATCCCTGGCAAAACGAATTAAAACAATATACTTTCCACAAGAACTGCAACTAACATCCACTTACATTATATTCGCGAATATTTCACTTCAAATTATTTGAATATGCAATTTTTAAACAACTTTCGATTTGCTTCTTTGCCGGTGTATTAAATTTGTTTACAAATTTGTTCCCGCCACTTAGCTGTCAAAATAATGATTTCCCTTCGGCTTTTCGGACAAAAAGCTGCAGATGGCGCTGACGGTTGTTTGAGGGGATATCCATATCCTAAATCCACTTAGGTCTTTGAGATCTAAATCAGAGATAAGCAATTGATTGATTGATTCCCTTATCTCTGCTCTAAATATGCCTCAGCAAGTTTTCTTTTCGCTTGCACCCATTTGCCCGAATGCAGGATTTCTTTGTTAGATTTGGCTGTAGACAAACAGGACACACCTTTTGACAGTTTACGAGAATTAAATACGAAGTAAATTTGAAAAAAGGTTTCCAAATCCAATAGTACCTCTGGGAGATGGGTAATTGATTGAGGATTTATTCTGCTCATAAGAGTGTCTTAAAATATGTAAACAAACTATTCTGGAAATATTCCATATGTAAATTTGTTATTATTTTCACTTAAATACAATACGAGACAGGCCAAACAATTTCTTCTCTTTTTTAATTGAGAGTGAATTATCCATGGCTACAATTGGTATCGTTGGGGGATCGTTGTAGGCGTTTTGCTCGATCTACCCAGGAACATAAACTGATTCATGCGCTTCATTATTAATCCAAAACCTTGGTTCACCTGCAATATTACACATTTTTATTTTGTATTCCCGGAAAAAGTCAACCTACCATTGCCGAATCACATACAATTTTGTTGCCATGTTCACGAAACTAAACCAAAGTCGAGCTTGCAGTCTTTGTTGTATTCGGGAATTGGGATTGGGACTCCACAATGAGAAGTATTGCTTCTATTCGGATTCATCTCCAATAATTTTCTTGCATGGATGTCCTTTCGTCTGCAAATTAAAATGCCATTAATCAGATGTATGCAATGAATTCGTACTCACATTAATTGATACAGCCTCACTTCTGCTTTTCTTTTTGCCAATTGTACTGTAAAATGTTTATTTCGGATAGAATTGTTTTGAATAATATTTAAGTAAATTAAACTTTCGACAAACCCTGTTTAGTAGACAATGTTTACATACAATTCTCCATACCACTGCTGAAAATGTCAAAGTGTCATGTACTCAAATAAATTAAAAATAAAACACAAGGATGCGTTAGTTTCCCCATGTCTGAGTAAGTTGCGTGCGGCTTAGATTGTCCAAATTAGGATGCCTAAAAGAAAATTATAATAGCTTAATATACAATATTTACTCTTTCTCCTAGACCAGCATTACACGAGCAAACACACTTCCATTCAGAGGTCTCTTTTGTAAAATTTCTGGAAGTTTCAAGCACATGTCCGTTTATTCTTTTAGTCGTTTTTGAGTCCACTCCAATTGAATAGATCCATACAGCTTTCTCTGGTTTTTCGCCCACATTAAGTGACCGAACAGTATCTCTAAAATACTCCACCACCTGTGTCAGTCATTCGTGCACCTGTGTTATTTGTATTTCAACATTCATATTGTTCTCTCCAGCAAGTGCACTATTAAATAAAAGAGAAGAACATTTATTTTAAACGATTTAAAAAATACATTATTAGCATTTGTTTTCTTTACTCATAACCCGATTGGTTTGTTTATATTTTTCATACCCCTCGTTCGTTATAAAATAACACTTCTACACATATAACAATACATTTATTGGATATTTACCTTTCTTCCTTTTTTCCAACGGCATTTTTGCTCCAATATTATTTATTTTAAACACTTTCTCATTAGATTTAGTCAATTTATTTTCTATTAGATTTTACATTCTTCATACAAATTTCTTTCCGCTCGCGAACTTTCAAAATTGTATATATTTGTCGAAGTTCCATAAAAATTCCGCTAGAAAAATCTTGCGTTAGGAGAAAATGTAAAATATGATATTTCTTCTTGGTGTTCACTGCGTCATCTACATTTCGTCGAACTTACGCCAACTTGCGGTAAATTGTCGCCTGAGGGCGCGACAAATGCTGGACATATGTGCAAATCATCAACACAGTTTTTCATATCTTGTTGGTAAATAAAGTCCGGCGAAAATTCCACCATTATTTTCCTAAAAGAATAAATTTATTATTGGCAGAAAAAAGCACTTTAAACAACAATCTACCGCTGCTGATTTTTGAACAAACTCTTTTTTTCCTGGGACTCAAATCAAACGAAGAGAAGTCCAAAATAAATGGCTACGGAATCCTCATTCGGTTCGGATCTCTTGTTTAAAACAATTGAATCCGATGTCAATACAAAAACCGATGTTATTATTGCATTAGTTCACTATGTACTGATTTCGTCTAAGTTTAGATGCATTGGAGTGGGCGATGATGTAAGTATTTAAATCAATTCATTCATATGCTTTGTATTTGAAGATACTGATTGCAGAAAACATTGTCCGACGACGAAGAAAGTTCAGAACTGCTACCAAATGGTTGGAACAATTCCTCCGACAAATATTCCCTGCGATATGTGCATGAAAAGAATCTCTATGTCCTGTTAGCAACCAAGTCAGAGAACGTTTTCATAGTTAATCTCTTGGTAAGTGTAAGCTAAAAGTTCTCTTGTCAAATGTAAGCGCTTATGTTTGTGAAAATATCTTTCAAGTTCAAGTTTTTAAAGATCTAGATAAACAACTACTTTGAAGAAGGAAAATGCCAAGGAAATGACTTTGTATATTTGGTGAGGAGTGTTGTATTGAATTGCTTTGCTTTGATGTAAATGGACGCTTAACGCTGCATGGACAGGAGGCCGATTCGTGAACTCTATCAACAGATAAGAAAGGAAATGAAAAAAAAAGGTGTGAGAAGATTACAAGAAGGTAAAGCCACCTTGATAACCACCTGGACGTTACCAGAACCGGATGAGGAAGCCCTTTGTTTTGCGTGCGATTTTTGGTCCTGTTTGCGTTGAGGGCATCTGGAGGAGGAAGCCCTTAGCCTTTTCGAGAGAAAAGTTTTGCGTGAGATTTTTGGTCCTATTTGCATTGATGGCATCTGGAGGAGAAGATTTAATGACAAACTCTATGGGCTGTACAGCGAGATGCCCCTGCTCAAGCGTCTTCGGATAATACGCTTAAGGTGGTTAGGCCATGTAGAGCGTATGAACACCACTGCTCCAGCCTGAAAAGTCTTCGAATCAGAGCGATTGTGATAACGCAGCAGAGGACGGTCTATCCTAAGGTAACGCACACAAGTTGAGAAGGATCTCAACCAACTTGGAGTGCGCAACTGAAGGCAGCTAGCGAAGGAGCGTGCTGGCTGGAGAGGTATGTTGGTTGAGACCCAGGTCTATCCGGCGGCACAAAAAGAAGACGAAGAAAGCAGCAATCCGTTAGATGTAAACCTCAGACCGCAGCCTACTACTCCCGACTTTGGCTGTCCGGCAAAATGAAGTGTTTCACTCAATCTGGACAGCCAGAGCCAAAAAAATCCAACACCCCGGCCTAGTGGCATCATATTTAAAAGTTCCATTTGGCCTTTTGGAATGACACACCTAAATGTACGGGCATTGTGAGATGCCAATGACGCGTTTGATTGAAAAGGAAGTGACTCAAATGGTTCTTTTGAGGCAAAAGAAAGATCAATCTATCATCAAGGAAGGGCACAAAACATCAACGTTTCGACCAGAATGTCCAAAAGGCATCAAAATAGTTAAGAACTTCGCTCTGCCAGGTTCCGAAGTAAATAATGAATTCAAGCAGAGAGTAATTGGTGCCAACAGTTGGTTCTTTAAGGAAATGGGTAACAAAGTAGTCTCTCTGACTTAATAGAACACCATTATAATGACATCTGGAGGCGAAACAAGAATTCTAACTCTGGAAATAATTTTTATTTTTCTTGTATTTTGAAGCGATTTATATACTTGCTTCAATTTGTATTCATAGTTCACGAAAAGTCACTCCTCATTTAGTCGACATATAGGCTTACAATTTCAGGCGTTAAGAACCATGTTTTAATTGGTTTTTTTATTTTATTCTAGGATGTCCAAACTAAAAACGTTTCAAATATTGGTTTGGACCCCGAAGACTTGGTAAAATCTTTAAAGGGATCCCTTAAAACAATAATTCCAACTTCATCGGCTTTGATGGACAGGATACGAAAGGAACTATTGGACCCGGTAAGATTGACAATAACTATTCTTTACCAAAATAAATGTTAATATTTCCGACATTTTCAAAAAGGTATTTTCTGGCACAACAAAAGCCGTTACTACACAAACGAACCCCGAACCGCAACCAGACAGAAGATTCATAGACGATGACCCATTGCGCATAGGAAGTTACCAGAGGCCACCTCGTGGAATGTATGTAGTTCGACCACGAATATTTGAATTTCTGTTTATTGATTTTTTTCTTTAAATAAATGCCTGTAGACCTGCTATATTCCCAAATATTGGACCTATCGGGAGTGGAGATTTAGATCCATTCGGCCGTGGTGGTGGTAGCTTGGGAGTTCTTCCAAATTTGGGACCACCTCGTGGAGGTGCTCGCTACGATCCATTTGGACCAAGTCCGGAGGTACGAAGAAATCCAAACAATGATATATTTCAACCACCAGGTTTTGGAGATTATTTTAATTGAACGTGAAATTTGAATAACTTAATAATAAATCAAAGGCATGTGAACTGAATACTTTGCTTGGTTGGGTATGTTTTTGTAATAATAAAAGTTGACAAATAAAAAAGACTTCAATATCGAGGAACAAGAATTGCTTTTCATTGCTTTCACAATATAGTACTGCAGTTTATGCCTTCTTCTTCAAGAAACATTTGCATTTAACCGGCCTTTGCAGCCTATAGAGCTTGCCATTAAAAATTCCTTTTAACGATACTTTATGAACATTCACGGCTGAAAATAGCACAGACAATAAGACAGACCACAGGTAATAAAACAGAACTTGTCCAGATAAATGACCAAGGACCAGGTTTCCGTGGTAGGACTTGAAAAAGCTTTTCTTCATTAGATGTACAATGGATCTTGCTTGATCTTGGATTAATTGGAAATGAAGCGGTTTTCTGTACCTAAAAAAGGATGTTTTTTTTTGTCTCTGGATTGTTTCTTTCCACCTAATATGTGATATCTTTTATTTTTTTTACTCCCTTTGTTAAGGCGTTCTGTTTCTTTAAGTGTAATGCGCTTGAAAATTATTCTTTTAAACCACCGAATGTTTCTCATCTTGTTAAAAAGTTACCCTTGAGAAGAGATTTAGATAGAAATAAAGTACTCACCGTTCTGTCAGCTTCAAAAAGTTCATTGCACTTGAGAGCTAGTGGAAAGCTTGAGTGCTAACAGCTGCCGTCATCATACAGACATAGAGATAAAATTGTGGTTCCTGTGAGTGTTGAGTTTAGGAACATGTACTGGATATCGGTATCAACAGGCAAACTTTATTTCGTATTAAACGTTTAAAATGCCCAACTTCAGTGCAGGCGGGACTTTCCACCTTGCACTTTTCCAAGTCTTTATTTTTTCCTGATGCTAAGAAAATTGGCACGAGAAGCGAATGCATTCAAAAAGAGTGCCGTTGGGTGCGAAGTGTGTAGTGATGGAAATATTGGCCTAGTTTCTTTAAAAATGAATTAATTACGAGGGGCGTTCAACATAGAATATATTGAAGACCTCTCGTACGTTACCGTTCGTTACTGAGCCGTACCAACAGACGCTTTTGTTTTACTGAAGTGTGAAGATATGGATTTAGAGGACATTTGGGTCATGAACGGTGGCGTGTCGAGCTGCACAGTTCATGTCACATAAATCAACTGGTTGCCTCGGAGCTTCAGTTTTTTATTAAGGATACTCATAACGCTAAAATCTCGAAAACGATTTAAGTACATACAGTCTTCTTCATCGAATCAAATTGTGATAACGATATGTGCAAAACGGAAAACCAAGCTGAGGACAACACCTGAACAACGTTGCATATCATAGGAGTATGTATCCTACAAATAAGGCAAAAAGTTTTGGGGATAATTAAAATTGTTTGCCTTTTTGGAGTTTTTCTTAAGCCTACCATATCCTATAAATTTAAAAAAAAATGTTTCCAGGTTTTTTGATCATTTGTATACACTATATTCGTCTAGATTATAAACAATAAAAGGAAATAGATTACACATACACGCATACTTTACCTGCGATAAGTGTTTTTTAAAATTTCATTGAATGGTGCTTAAGCGCTCGCACGTCATTCGCTTTGTGTAACATGTGAACAAAATTAAAAAAATAAAAATACTTCTTCTAATGGTTCAAAGTCTAAAAAGGCCGCTGTTTCCTCTGCAACGTTTACCTCGCATATAAAGGGAAGGAGGGAAAGCAATGTTTAGATAAAGAAACAAAAAATGTTACCTCAGTCAAAATGTACCGTAGCAACTTAAAACATTTGAATATTCCCACTCCAAGAAAAAATAAACTCCCGACCTCATGTGCATAACTTAAGAAAATGTGAGAGAAAGAAAGATGCATCAAGCCACATTGAGCACCACATGCATTATTTAAATCACACTTGCTACCCGAGAGTTAAGTATGTTTGTAACAAAAGTGTGCCCTGAGTGCAGTTCACGACGTCCACCATGCATCACGTCTATCGGTAAGGTTTTAATGCGAACGCTTCTGTGCCGACATTTTAATTTGTTCATCAATTTTTCATTGATGCACGCCGAGATGATGAGAACGTGCTCTGGCTTCCATAAAAGAAGCGCGTTAAGAAATCGTTCGTAGAATTAGAAAGATGTATTGCCCCATAACCAAATGCTTACTGGTAATGAGAGACATATTTAACTCTCACTTTAATTGCCAGCGGTCCTGTCTACCGGTTGCGGTTTCTGCATTCGCGATTATTGGAACATGTTAACTGCCTTACACCATGGTGTAAAAGAACGATGCAAATGAATAATTCAAAAGTGTTCTTTTAGAAGGTAACGAAATAAATTACTGCCGATTTTCGTTGGGATATTTCAGTTTCTAGAGGATGTATTTTATCTTCACGTTGATTTTCTTGACATTTGTACACTGGTTCGTTCAGTTTTATAAATGGACGCATATAGCCTGCAGCTTAGTGCTAAAGTTCATTTTAGACGTTTTTTTCTTCGGATATTTTAGGTATTATGGCGGCGTCGTGTTTTGGTATGTTTGGAGCAAAAATATTCAATTCTTGAGTATCAATGCTCATCATCATTGTCATTTTATTAGAGTTTTATTATTTGTTTTGTTGTTTGTGTTGTATCAGCAAAAGCAAAAGCAGGACATTGGCAGAGGAAGTGTTCTGCAGTGACTTTGCATTCTCTGTAGGCTCCGCATATGGTACCGTCATTGAGCCCGAGCACACTTAAGTGCCCAGCGAAGCTTGTTCGTCGCTTCGTCGTCTGCAGACCTTTTGGTGTTTAAGTGGATAACATCTCGTGTGTTTAGTTTGTCTGCTATATCGTGATAGCTTGTATATAATTGTTTTAATAATAGAAAAATGTTATGGAATCTTCAATAAATCTTACAAACGTAAATCTATTTGAGCAGTCCACTTCTTTTTTCGACATTGCTTTATGGTTGTGGTCTAGGTATAGTCTTCTTATATAGTTGAGAGATATGGCGTATTGGTATATAAATATATGTTTTGAAATATCGATAAAGGCGTTAAAGTTTCAAACCGCCTGCTTCCAATTCTTGTTCCTTTTTGTATCGATTTACTATATATAACCAATTAAATTCAATTTGTGGAGGGACATTTCTGCTGCCGAAACCTTAAAAATGTCATCTAAGCTATCCAATTAGCAAGCTATATCTACAATAAGGGTTTACGAGTGGCACAAATGGACAAGGCGTAGGTAGGACATCAACGTCGGCTAATGAATAACTCAACAAAGAATCTCCATTAAAAATTACAACGATCAATAAAAACCATTCGAATTTCAGAAAAGTGAAATCTTCATTGGTATAAGGTTCTCTATATGTAATTGATGGCGATCAAAGCCTTAAGGCTCCGGCACATAGAATACGTTAGCTGCGTCAGCGTCAGCGATACTTTGACAGATACATTAAATACATACGTTTATATGGGAAGTGGTACATAGACCAACGCTAACGCTGACGCAACGGAAGGAGTTGCTCAACTTTTAACTCTTCTCTCTCCTTCAGCGTTGACAACCAAATTTTGACGTGTAATATTTTTTTTTTCACATTCAAATCGTCCGTTGGAGTTGCAGAAGAATAAAGTTGTGATATTAAAATAAAACCAACAAAGGTTTGTATGTGATAATTTTTTAAAACAATATATATTTCACTATGTATTTTCTATAATAGATGACAGAGGCAAAATTGATTGAAGCGATTAAGTCCCATATTTCTCTCTACGACAAGAAAAATCCATTATATAGGAACAAAATTGTAAAGCAGAAGGATTGGGAGAGGGTGGCGGCTGTTGTTGGCATAGATGGTAAACTATTTGTTAGAATTCTATTCTATTTTTATTACTTATACATGATTTTCTTACATGTTAGTTGAACATTGTCAGCAAAGGTGGAGATTGCTCAGGGATCGGTACGTTCGGGAAAGGACAAAAAAGCCGGCTTCTGGAAGCGCTGCATCAGCAGAATCCATATGGATTCATTACGATGCCATGGACTTCCTTAAAGGACATGTAGCACCCCGAAGGTATGTATGTTATCAAAACTTTAATGTACTGTGTACATATCTTTTCTATTTCCTTTAGGAGTTTCTCCAACTTGTCGTGGGAAGCTGAAGGCAGCAGCTCAACGGACGCCTATAATGAGGAACCTGGCATTTCCTGGATCGACAGCGAGTGTTCGTAAACTTACGACCCAGTACCAGTTACCAGTCCCAGCCCCGTGTCATCATTTACGCCACCGCCAAAGCGTGCAAAAAAGACGGAAGCTGACGTATTCTATGTGCCGGAGCTTTTAGTTCTTCATCAGCCATTCGTGCTGAGCCCGCTTCTGGTCTCTCAGGAGTAGAAAGTTTTCAGTTTTCCGTCGACTCCAAAGAGCAAAGTTTGAGAAGCCAGTAATTACTCTGTTAGTGTTGTCAGCAGCTAAAAAGATGTGGTGCTGTTTGTTTGTGTTACCTTTGTTGAACAGGGCCATAAAGAACAATAAGAAACAAAATAAAATATAAGAATTGGATAAATGTTTGAATTCGACCGAAACATGGTTAATTTCAATTAGTTTCGAAAACATTTGTAAATTCACATACAGCTGTGTTCAAAATAATAGTAGTGCACTTTTAATTTGCATATTTCAAGGAATTGCAAACAAATTTTGTTATATTTTCCCTGAATTCAGCCGGCAAAAATGGAATTTGACAAAACAAATACTAGGTCCGTTCCAATGCTCTGAATTGCTAGGAATGTCGACGAATTTGCCCGAAAAACTACGAAAAAGCGTTCCATTAGCTGATTTTTTCGTAGAAGAGAGAGCTCAGAGAGCAAAATATTTCCCCTCCCTACGAATTTCTGCCGAAGAAACATTTGTGGGCAGGAGATGGCTGTCAAATTGAAAATAGAAAAACCTCTGACATTTAATATGTCTAATAGCTGTTTACGAATTTCTACGAAAAGTCGTTTCACAATTTTCGGCAGAGTTACTTTCTCCAAGAGAAATTTTTACCCAAATTACTCAGCCACGAATTTCTGTGCACAAATGAATTGGAACAGACCTATTATTTTGTTTGCGAGGGGCAAAAAAGTCGGACTTTTTTGAGTGTTTACAAGTAGTACAAACTTTTCAAATAGGATCGAAATGTGAATAACGACTCTGGCCCTGGATGCCATAGCTCATGAAAAACAGATGAAAATGTTGAGAAAGTGAAGAAAATTGTCACGGAGAATCATCGAATCAATATTAGAGAAGTTGCTGAAGATGCCTGCATATCCGTTGGCTCATGCAGTATACTTTTTTCAAAAATTTTCGAAATATAAACATAAGAATGATGTGTTCAAAAGTATCAGGTTGCAACATTTTCCTTCACATCAACACCTCGGCCCCGTTTGCTGAAACCATTTTGCGGCTACTTGTACGATAGCATTGGCCGAAATTTCGGATTTTTTAATATTGTCGACTTGTTGGTGTAGACCACTGACTTCTTGTAGCCTTAAAGAAAAGGTCAAAATACGTTTAGTCACATGTAATTTTCCCCATTCCGTAACAAATGACAGACTTCAGAATTTAGTACAGAAAGTACTGGAACACACCAAATAATACGCTCGTCATACTCACTCCTCATTAAATCGATTATGTATGTGGCTTGTGGCACCGTACTGTTCAAACCACAACTATACTTTGCAATTTTGTTCGAAAGTAATCACTTATGCTGCGAAAGAGATTTCTTTAAAAATTTACGTGGCGATTAAGTCCAAAAACAGCTCCGGCATGTAATTCACACTAAACAGTGATTTCTTCGGGATTCGACGATGCCCCGTGAAGCAGTTGTGAAATGTTGCCTATTTCGCTCGTTCTTCTTCTTCTTCTTCTTGTGGCGCTAAAGTCTGGGGCGGATCTGGGCCTCAACCAACATGCCTCTCCAGCCGGCACGATCTTTCGCCAGCTGTCTCCAGTTGCGCACTCCAAGTTGGTTGAGGTCCTTCTCCACTTGTGTGCGCCACTTTAGTCTAGGTCGTCCTCTGTTGCGTTGTCCCAATGGCACGGATTCAAAGACTTTTTGGGCCGGAGCAGTGGTGTTCATACGCTCTACATGGCCTAGCCATCTTAAGCGTTGTATCCGTAGACGCTTGATAAGGTGCATGTTGCTGTACAGCCCATAGAGTGCATCATTAAATGTTCTCCTCCAAATGCCATCAATGCAAACAGGACCAAAAATCTCACGCAAATTTTTTCTCTCAAAAAGGCTAAGGGCTTGCTCCGCTTTCCACTTTTGCTTTTGCTAAAGTCCAAGATTCCGCGCCATAAAGTAGGACGGGGATGATCAAGCTGTTATATAAAGCGAGCTTAGTCCTTCGGAGAGGGCTTTATTACTCAATTGCCTCTTGAGCCCAAAAAAAACCGCGATTGGCAAGAGTGAATTTGCGTTTGATTTCGGTACTTATGTTGTTGTCCCTGTTTATCGCGGAGCCGTGGTAGATGAAGTCCTTGACTACCTCGAAGTTTCTGCTGCCTAGTATGACGCTCTGTCCGAGACGTCGATGTTGTGTGTCCTTCCTTGATGACAGCATGTACTTCGTTTTGCCCTCATTTACCGCCAGGCCTATTTTACCCGCTTCGGCTTCAATGCCAGCAGACGCCTCATTGACGGCTCGTTGTGTTCCTCCAATCACGTCAATGTCATCAGCGTAAGGTAGCAATTGAACTGACTCCTGGAAGATCGTGCCTATGGTGTTGACGTGTGAGTTACGCACGACCTTCTCAAGGATAATGTTTAAGAAGTCACATGACAGTGCGTCGCCTTGTCTAAAACTTTTTTTGACATTGAAGGTCTCGGTGAGTTCGTTACCGACCTTGACGGAGCAGCGAGAGTTCTCCATCGTCATCCTACACAATCTGACGAGTTTGGTAGGAATGCCAAAACTAGACAAGGCACCGTATAGCTCGTCTCTATGCACACTGTCATATGCGGCGTTAAAATGGACGAACAGGTGGTGAGTGTCAATTTGCATTTCTTGCGTCTTTTCCAGGATCTGCCGAAATGTGAAGATCTGGTCTTTTTTGGACTTCCCTGGTCTGAAACTACACTGATAGGGAACTATCAGGTCATGGACGAACGGTTTCAGACGCTCACACAATACGGCAGATAGGATCTTGTATGCGATGTTGAGGAGACTAGTCCCCCGGTAGTTGGCGCAGTCAAAGGGGTCCCCTTTCTTGTGAACCGGGCAAACGACAACGATGACGAAGCCAAAAATGGGCCCTTTTTCTGAAAATGAGCTTCGATTTCAAGATGTTCTTCAGCTAATCTTAAACCTTTCTCTACAATAACAAGTTATTGTGCGGTTTATTGCTCTGTTCTAAGAAGAGGTAACGTATACGAAAAACACTCAATGCACGGCTCAAACGCATAAGTTTTAATGAATAACGTTCTCAATCAATAATTTCGCCTAGTTACGCGGCGCATTGTACTCAAATCCTGTCTGATTCCTTCATATGCGGAGCGTTACCTTTGAAATGTACTATTTCTTCTTTTAGTATTTATTTTAAGTAGTCCACTTTTTATCTTCCATCACAATCGAATAAAAGAATCTCTTCCTGTCCTTCAAGAAGCTGTTCAGAAACAGGCATCTCTTGGTTTCAACTCGTACTGCTTTTGGAATAATTCAAATTTCTTTAACCGTACGGAAATTTGCTGAGTCAACATTTCTGCCAGTTCAATTTGCATTTGGCAGGGATCTTGATCCAGTAAAGCCTCCAATACTTTTGGCTAGTCCAAAAAATCTTTTGGTCTAGTCAAGAGGCTCTCAACTACTTCGACGCTACAATCACCACTTTTGAAGCGTCGAAACTGCTTTCAGCATCGGAACAGATTTATCGTAAAATTCTGTAAGCATTCCATGATCGTCAGCCGCATTTATCTTCTAACTAAATGAGGAAACGTGGCCGCCGTGGTGTAGTGGGTAGAGTGCGACACTCACACTCCGAAGGTCCAGGTTCGATTCCCAGATGAACACCTCAAATTTTTCACGGCATTATCTCTTTCGAGCTGCTGACAACACTCAAAGAGTTATAACTGTCTAAGAAATCTTCCCAAACTTCACCGTTCGGAGTTGACAAAAAACTGTAGGTGCCCACTACTCTTCAGAGAACATTAGCGCGCACAACTCGAGTAGTTGATTAGGAAGCTAGGGCGTCGTCCCCTTGTGGACTGTCGCGCCATACAATTATTATTAATAAAGGAAACAAAAACTTCCTGCAAATGATGTTTAGTTATAACAAATCCGCGTATTTTTAAAAAAGGCAAAAAACGATGTTGTTGTCTAAAACAGAAGTTGATGCAAACTAGATATTGCTGACAAATAGCACACCTTTTCAATGAACTTGGTTATGACTTTCAAGATCAGCTTCAACTTGCAAGTGGCGCCATCTTTGCTCAAAGTATTGTTAGCAACTCGAAGTAAGTGAAACTGATCAATTTTAATAATTCCATCTAACAAAACAAAGACTAAAAAATCACTTTCCATACACTCTACTGTATCGCATGTACGATTTATTACGGCATTGTTGAAAGATCCAGTTTCTTGGACTGGTGTAGTATATGATTTAAGTTGCCTTTAATGAACGATAAGAACTGGGGCTTTCCACAAGCACTTCTTAGCATATTTTCAGAGGCTCTTGTTGACGAGAAATCATATTTTGACAGTTTATATATTTCATGTTTCAATTTCATAAAAGACCGACTCCTAAACGGTCGACAATAAAATTCCACATAACAATTAGACTGTCGTTACTCCACGTCAATGCATGTAAATTTAAAATCTATTGAGGCATTATTCTTCTTAAAATCCCATTGCATAAGTAAAGCATCGGCCACTAAGTGGATCAGCAGATGCCGCCCTCCAGCCAAGACACGGATTAACCTTGGAGAACCATCAACAAGAAGACACGACAAGTTTGTTGCACGATCACCCGCAGTAGTGTAGCAGTGCAACAAAATGACCGACAGACAGAATAATTTATGTCCACCTTGGACCGTAAACAGTTCACCACAGGAGGTCATTCAGTATCTGCACGACATCTTCGCCTATGCACGTAGGGAGCGAACTTAGCCGTCAACAAGGGCTTGGCCCGTGGTTCACGCAACCACAACCGCAACTGCAACGTCTCTGTGTGCATCCACTCGCAATTTACTTTCGATTGGAGTTCTTGGGGTATTTCTCTCGGTTCTAATTAAGTGTTGAATTTATAGGATGCAACTGGTCGGTTTACTTTCTGCTTCAGTTCTGAGTGGAGGCTTTAATGATTTCAGTTGGTCGGTTTACGAGGTGCTTCCCAATTAGATAGCTTGTCACAGTCGTTAATGTTTGATTGCCTGAAACTCATCTCCTCCTCGTCTTGCACCACCTACGCTGCGAGCACTGGGAGATGATCATGACAAATTTTTAAAGTTCCGGGATTCTATTCGCAATTCGTGCCGAACT
Organism: Eristalinus aeneus; assembly: GCA_955652365.1. Classification (NCBI taxonomy): domain Eukaryota; kingdom Metazoa; phylum Arthropoda; class Insecta; order Diptera; family Syrphidae; genus Eristalinus; species Eristalinus aeneus. The sequence continues at coordinate 36,694,925 of OY019133.1, forward strand.
CCAATGAGAATACCCTCAAGCCGAGGACGAACTCCGCCTAGAATGGGCGAAAAGAAGGAAGAAAAAAAGGCCCCCGCTGCAATCACTATTATCATCATCACCATCATCGCTGGCCGCATTGGAGTTGGCCCTTCGCAACTCGTGATAGTCGTCCGCATCCAATTTGCTGCCGTCGACTTCGTCTCCTGGTGCATCAATGCCACAGCCAAACGAAGTACGAAATCCGCACAGACATGGATCGAATCTAATCATAACAAATTGGGAACGCGGAAATTTCAATTTCATTTCTCTGTTTGTCAGTCTCCGCCATCGTCGATCCATTCGGAGTCATCCATCGATCCATCTTCGGCGGGATGAGAGTAGCAGTCGATGCCGTATGACTTACCTCTGCGATCACCGGCCAACTGACGTCGTCAGCGCTGTCCGAGTCCGCGCTGCTCTAGAGGCACACATTTCCGATACTGTACTGTTTCTGTAGGAATAATGGACGGCGATAGATCCGTGGAAGCGAATCCGAGAACTCACATTAAAAATGGTTCCTCCTGGTAGCGTTTGATTGCCAGTGAATGGTTGGAGACAACCTCTCCGGCAACATTGATGCACTCTAGCGTCGCCGTGAACTGACAAAGTCACCCTGTGATGACAACGACAATGACGTTTGGAAAAGACTTCGTCGGTACTTAGATCGTTGGATGTTACGTTTGGCAGCCCTATTACCAGTATCGGAGAACGGAGTGCCAACCGTCATGGTGTAATTTAATGTGCCACGTTCGATAGGCGAAGACGAACTTACCCAACCAGGAAGTGCAGTACTCTTGTGGGATTCTGCCTCCATTCTTGGGTAATTGCGGGACAATTTGACTCAAATTTGCTTCTAGGAACATGAGTGTGGAGGAGTGCTAGAAATTTGAGGTTCAAACAATGATCTCGATTTGTTGCCTAGCAGATTAAGGAATTTGAAATGTTCCCCATTTCACATTGTTGCGTTAGTGAGTCGATTATGACATTCTCTTCTCGTGCTACGTCCGTTCTTCTGTTCTCGTGCTACGTGTCAACAATATTAGGTCTGTTCTAATTGATTTGTGTACAGAAATTCGAGGTTGAGTAGTTTGGGTAAAAATCTCTCTTGCAGAGAGTAACTCTACCGAAAATTGTGAAACGACTTTCCGTAGAAATTCGTTAACAGCTATCAGACATATGAAATGTCAGAGGTTTCTTTTATTTTCGATTTGACAGCCATCTGCTGCCCACGGTTTTTTCTTCGGCAGAAATACGTAGGGAGGGGAAATATCTTACTCTCTCGTGAGCTCTCTCTTCTACGAAAAAATCAGCTAATGGAACGTTTTTTCGTAGTTTTTCGGGCAAATGCGTAGACATTCGTAGCAATTCAGAGCAATTGGAAACGGACCTATTATAATACAATATTTTTCATTTTTTTCTCTTCTAGCGTAGGCAGCTTTGCTTTTCACACACATACAAAAAAAAAAACACCTTCACAGAAAAAATTCCTCAATTCTCAAATGAACTGTCAAAACGCATATAAATGTTTTAGAATACCGGGAAAAAATTTCGAATAAGAGTGTGTATTGCGTTTCTTCTATTCTGTTCCAGTTTTTGGACTGTAAATTTATAACTTCTGTCAAGGAAGGAGCAATGTGAAGTGTATGTTATACAAGTTTTCATTGTTTGAAAGTGAGTTCTGTTAGTTGGAATGATTTTGGTGTTTTTGCTGTAAGGAGACGATTGCACCAGTAAATGAAAAAAAAAACATACAGAAATCGAATAAACTCCAACCGAAAGGTCAAAACCCTTTGCTGGCCCTCAATGTCCCTTTCATTTGTACATGTCCGGCTTATTGAGACAAATGACCGAGGCAGCCATCCGCCCCGATCCGTAATGAATTTAGCCAATTTAAAATGCTGCAATGAAAAATTACATCCACCACAGTTGCGAATGTCTGAATGGCGGGATCATTAAGATGTCCGGTTGAGCCTAGCCCATGGCAGTTACTGTCCCTGTGATCGAAACTTATTTATCCTCTTCACTATCGGCAATAAGTAGCATCATTTGTTTCTACCACAGCAGATGACATTGAAGTGTCTTTTCTTCAGAGCTGCTGCCTGCGTCGCTGTGCGTTTACTTGTGACTTCCAAGGTGACTTGTCCAGGAGTCTCGAGAAATCCCCATGCGAACACCATGGAGCATAGATGTTCATTTGCTGAGTCTGAGTCGTGAATATGATTTCTTCCAGGCACAGGCACAGTCCCAGGAGTTGAAGTTTCCCAGCGTATTGCACTTTAGCTTATCGCAATGCAATCTGTGTTTCCTTTGTGCTGCACATGCTGTTTTGCGGTGTTGTAGTGGGCCCCTCTCCGTGAGCTGCATCTGCTTTCTGCGTCTCTGGGTATCAATTGAAGTGCCAGATACTAAATAATACCATTTATAATCCCTTTTAACTTAAGTATTTTGCCATCAATCATGGCCTGCTTCCAGTGATGCTCGTTGGCGTTGATTTTATTTCAGTCCTCGGGTGTGGATGCGTGTTTCTGTGAAAAGGTGCTTGCGAGAGCAGATGAAAATTACTTTACACCTTCACGTGGGCTTCGAAGGTGTACACATTGAGCCAAGCTCTGCGCTGGATTCTAGGAATGCATAATGCATGGGAAGATAAATCACTGATACCTTTGAAACAGATATACGCCTCGAAGGGTTTGTCTCTTCTAGTCTGTGAGTTTTTGAATTCTTTCCTTCTTTTACTAGAATTTAGAACCCTTGTTGTTAGTCTCTCGCAGGGATGCAGCATTTTTGGCAGTTTTCTAGGAGTCTTTGTTTGGGTATGAGAGATGGAATCTTAACTCCCTCAGTGTACGAAATGACATTACGTTGGTATAGATCGGGGCAGTTAATGTAAAATATTTGCTGCAAACATGCATTTGTTAGTAAAGTGTGTAACAGGCATCTGGGGGAGGTTGCTTAGTGGAGCCACGCCTTGTTTTAGTATGGCTGAGTACCACCACCACACCTAGTCAGTGAGCAAAGTCATAAAGGTCCAGGGGAATTGAGTGTTCTTTACAATCAAAGAATAGAAAAGTATAACACATCATTCAATAAGTCCCAGGACTCACATATAGGGGGCGCCACTCAAAAAAAATCCATATTATTTTTAGGAAGTAAAAACATTCAAATAATTTTAATAATTGTATGCCGCGACAGTTCACAGGGGACCAGTTCCAAGCTTGCTCATCAGCTATTTGTGTTGTGCGCGTTACTTTTCTCTCACGAGTGGAAGAGACCTACAGTTCTCTGCCGACTCCGAACGACGAAGTTCTCAGAAGCTCTTAGACAGTTATTACTCCTTAAGAGTTGTCAGCAGCTCGAAAAAGGTGATGCCAGCGGTGTTCAGCCGGGAATCGAACCTGGAACTTTGGCGTGTAAGTGTCGCACTCTACTAACTACGGCACGGCGGCCACATTCAAACGATACCTGCCAAATTTTCATGACAATCTAACATTTGAATACCTTTCTGTAGAACGATTTATCTTTGGCCTCATATAAATCTTCAGTTTCGGCATTCACCTCCTCATTCGAGCCATATTTTTTTTTTCTGCGAGCATCTTTTTGAGGTCTGAAAAGAGGTAGAAGTGGCTGTAAACCAGATCTGGACAATGCGATAGGTGCAGAAGCAATTCAAAGCCCAATTCGCGCAGTTTGCCCATTTGGCCAAAGACTTGTGACAAAGTGCATTGTCTTGATGAATGAGAGATTTGTTCTTCTTCATATGGGACCGTTTTTCTTACAATTTCTTCCTTCAAATGCACCAATAGTGCCATATATAGTATTTGCTGTCGATCATTTTGACTTTCTCAAGATAGTCGGTGGATAAAATTCCGTGCGTACCCCAAAATATGGATGCCATAACTTTACAAGCCTACCTTCGTGTTTTTGGACGCTTTTGATGTAGTTCACCGGCTATTGTCCTATCCGCTGACTGTCGATTTGACTCTGGAGTGTAGTGATGCATCCATGTTTCATCCATTTTGATATAATACTTGTATAGCGCGACAGTCCACAGGGGTACCAGGGCCTAGCTTGCTCATCAACTACTCGTGTGGTCCCGTTACTGTTCCCTCACGAGTAGAAGGGACTTACAGTTCTTTGCTGATTCCGAACGGCGAAGTTTAAGAAGCTTTCTTAGACAGTTATTACTCTTTGTGTGTTGTCAGCAGGCCAAAAGAGGTGGTGCCGTGGAAAATTTGAGGTGTTGAGCTGGGAATCGAGCCTAGACCCTTCGGAGTGTGAGTGTCGCACTCTACCCACTACGCCACGGCGGCCACACCATTTTGACATATCGATGCAAAAAGCACTGTTTATTCTGGCTAACAGTTCTCAGAATCATCGGTACGTTGTTGTTTTTGGTCCATTGTGAGCAAACGCGGCACCCGTTTCGAAAATGGCTTTCTCATGGACAAATGTTCTTGCGATTAGTGTACATACTGCCTTCTGATATATTTAAGGTGTCAGCCACCTCACGAAATTTAACTTTGCGGTTTTCCAAAACGATTTTGTATACTTTTTGGACGTTTTCAGGTGAAATTACCTCAACTGCCTAGCAGAGCTTTCAGCATCTTTGATGTCTGTACGGCCACGTTTAAATTCAGCATCCCACCGACAAGTAGTTGTTTTCGATGGATCACAGTCCCTGTAAAACCTTCCAAGTCGTTGCTGAGCTTGCACTGTATTTTTCTCCCTCAAAAAGCCGTTTTAAGCACGAAATCCTGTTTTTTTCCATCGCTTTAAAATCGAAAAAGTAGCGTCACTTGAAGCACTGTGACTTGTTACCTAATAATCAGATTGTCATGAAAAATTAACAGATATCATTTAAATGTTTTCTAAAAACTAGTTACTGCCGCTCACTATACGTCAGTGCCGGGATTTATTGAATGATGTGTTATATAATGCTTTTTAGGTTTTACGCAGTTGATGCAAAAATCGCATTCGGCGATCGATTCGACACGAATGTATGCGAGATCTGTTCAAAAACAAGTTGAATTTTCATTTTTCTGAAAAAATATTTATTTATTCACTAATTTCTATTTTGTTTCCATCAGATATATACACTTGTGACACCGTTGTATTTCCAATCCTCGATGCGGTTCCAGGCTGAAACCGCGTAAGTGAAAGGGTATTGTCACTATTTGAATATCAAACTATATAATAACCCTTTCTTTGCTCCATTGAAAGTGATCACTAAAAATATACACAATTTTGGCGGCACTTGCACATTGTAATGTCATTTCGTGTCGTTGACATTTAAAATAGATTCAAATTTTATGTTTTTTTTTTATATTTTATATATTCTTTACTTATTATATTGTGGCCGCCGTGGCGTAGTGGGTAGAGTGCGACGCTCACACCAATTTTTCGAATATTTCACGGCACCACCTCTTTCGAGCTGCTGACAACACTCAAAGAGTAATAACTGTCTAAGAAAGCTTCTCAAATTTCGCCGTTCAGAGTCGGCAAAAAAACTGTAGGTCCCTTCTCCCGCTCGTGAGAGAAAACAGTAGCGCGCACAACACGAGTAGTTGATGAGCAAGCTAGGCCCTGGTCCCCCTCTGGACTGTAGCGCCAACAACTATTATTATACTTTCGTTGAAACCAATGGTTCAAATTCGATGAAGCCTAAAACCAACTGCATTTTTTTAATTACTGCAGCACTTAATTCGGCCACTGTTCTTTTTCCCATATGTGCAGCCCACTAAGCTCCAACTTGACGTTGGTAACCACCACCACAAAGGAGATTTAAAGTCGCTGCAAGCTGAAAGATGGGTGGTTTACACGTCGATCTATAATATGTTTCTTTGTCAAACCTACAATTTTTAAGGAATCTGAAATGTATGAAGTAAATTTTCAAATAGTATTCAAATTGGTTTCAGGAGGTCGAGAATTTTTGCTCTTGTTAATAATTTAACTATTTTAAAGTCATATTTCTTTTTCACCGATTTCATGACATGCAATAAAAATAACATGACAACTAAAGCAGCTGAAAAGCAGTATTAAATAAGAATAGATTAACTAAGAGTGCCCGCATAGAGCCAGTAAGAAAATAGTATATGTAACTAGTTAAGTATTTTATATCTACATTACGAAAATAAAATTTTTTAATAAAAAAGAAATTCGTTTAAAAAAAATGATGTAAAACTCAAATTTTACCCGAATAATTTATTAAGTTGCTCTCTCGATTTCAATAAGCAACACGATAGTGTTAGATACATAGAGTGGCACATAGATATTGGGTTGGCAAGTTAGTAATTGCAGAGTTCACTCATACCAGGTATATTAGTATGAAGTGAGAGTCAATGTACAAATGTCTCGATAGGGAACATTTGTTGTGAACGAGCCCTTGCTATGACATCTGTGAAAAATATTTAGTATACATCAAGTCATTGAACAGACAACATCATAATTTTTTCATCGTGTTAAAAATGTCGAATTTCGTACCCGAAAGTGATGATTACGGAAAGCATTAATTTTTTTGTTTTCATTTGAAGAAAAGTGCTGCAGAGTCGCATCGAATGCTTGTAGAGGCATTTGCTGATCAAACTCTATCAGAAGCAACATGCAAAAGGTGGTTTCAACGGTTCAGAATAAATGATTTTTATGTGAGAAATGAAGAACGTGTAAGACCACCAAAAAAGTTTGAAGGCGCCGAATTGCAAACGATTTTGGATGGAGATGACACTTTGAGTCAAAAGCAAATGGCAGCAATGTAAAGTGTTGCACAACAAACAATTTCTGACCGTTTAAAAGCTATGGGAAAGATCCAAAAGTGTGGGTGCAAATGGGTGCCACATGAATTAAATGAAAGGCAGATGGAAAACTGAAAAAAAACCTTGTGAAATTTTGCTTCAAAGACACCAAAGAAGCATCGGCGATGAGAAATGGATTTATTTTAAGAATCCTAAACGGAATCAATCTGGGACAACCATCAACATCGACTGCAAAACCAGATCGATTCGGCAAGAAGACAATGCTGTGTGTTTGGTGGGACCAGAAAGGTGTGCTATACCACGAGCTCCTAAAACCTGGTGAAACTGTTAATACTGATCGCTACAGACAACAAATGATTAATTTGAACCATGCATTGATCGAGAAACGACCAGAATGGGCCCGAAGACACGGCAAGGTAATTTTGCTCCATGACAATGCACCTGCACACAAAGCAAAACCGGGTCAGGATACAATCAAAACACTTGGCTGGGAGCAGTTACCGCACCCGCCGTATCCACCAGACTTGGCTCCTTCCGACTACCATTTGCTTTCATCGATGGGACACGCATTGGCTCAGCAGCACGACCTCCTACGAGGAGATCGTAAATTCGGTGTCTGATTGGTTTGCTTTAAAAGACGAACAATTTTATTGGCGTGGTATTCACAAATTGTCAGAAAGGTGGTAAAAATGTGTAGAAAACAATGGTCAATACTTTGAATATTCAACATTCAACACACAATCATTCAACACAACCCATTACCATCTACGATTTGTTAAAGAAACATAATGAAAATGATGCATTTTTAAAACGATTGAGATAACTGGGGATCTCAAACAACCACCAAAGCGGATTAAAAGGAATTGTCTACTTTCAACGTTTACCGCTCAACCTAACGATCAATTCAGATGTCTACATTGAACAACAAACAAAATTGAATATAGCAGTTGAAGGAAAAGCCGTCTGAATTGACAAATCGGAAAGGTGTTGTATTCCATCGTGGCAATGCGAAGCCACACATATCTTTGGTCACTCGGGAAAAATTATTGGAGCGTGGTTGGGATGTATTATATATAGTCTGACCTTGCACCATCTGATTCCTTTTTAATTCAATGTTTGCAGAGCTCCTTGAACGGTAATCATTTCAATAATGATGAAGATGTTAAGTCGTACCTGGTTCAGTTTTTTGGCTGTTACAAACTAGAAGTTTCCTTAAAGTGGAATTATGATGCTGCCTGAAAGATAGCAAGAGGTTATCGCTCATCATTTGATTACAGAATGAAGTTGTCTTTTGTTTTCTAAAAAAAATTGACACCATACGAACAGCGCCCCACATTTAGGACATAAAAATGAGTCAAATGTCAAACTGTCAGAATAAAAAAAGAAATAAAATCTAGTACGGAATAGAATTTGAAACGAATGGTTGTGTTTTTATTTCGGGGTGATTTGTGAAAGTTCCTTTGAGGGTAAACCGTCTTGACAAAAATACTTAGCAATTACTTCGTCATTGTATACAACTGATTTTGGAATACCTCAAGGTTCCGTTCTTGGTCCCATCCTGTTCAATATCTTTATGTCCGATATACCAAGATCTACTGAAAAAAATTGTCTTCTGTTATTTGCTGATGATACAGCCCTGTTCTCATCCAAATTTTTAGCACAGGACTATATAACTTCGTTACAGAATTTATTTAAAATTTTTATAAATTTCTGTAGTTAATGGAAAATAAAAGTAAATGATGTCAAGTTTCAGGGTATGTGGTCTACTAGACGCAGAAAGCATCCGTTTCTACACCAATAAAACCTGCAATTGAACTCTATCAATATTGAATGGTCTGAATACTGTAAGTATTTCGGAGTCATTTTTGATAAAAAACTAACATTTGAAAAGCATCTATCGAACACAGTACACAAAGTAAACCTCATGACTAATATACTTTACCCGTTTATCAATCGAACGTCGATGCTTAGTACAAAAAACAAATTATTAATTTTTTAAACCACCTTCCAAACATTTCTAACTTACGCTTCACCTGTGTGGGCAGATTGTGCTAATACTCATTACTCATTACATTACTCATACATTAGGAAACTACAAAATTGTTCCCTTTAATGGTAAAAGTTTAAGTTCTTTTGTTTTCTCGGGGCTTTGTGTTATCAATAGTTACGCTTCCCTTTAAGAAACCCTGAACAAGCATAAACACTGTCTTTTTTTGGTGGACTCAAGCAGTTTCTGTCATCAAACCTGCCCACGTACACGACTTCTAGTTCCTTACACTTGCCGTTGGCATTATTTCGCCCTTCAAAGCTCTTATAAAAAACTCCCCGAGACACCCATAATTAACGCATCCAGCTCAGACAATGCATCGATTCCCATCAAACTCTTCTGCAGTGCAACACACTTGCATAACGCAACCTCCTCGCGAGGTTTCACGAATTAAATTGTCAACTTCTTCTTGCCGATATAAACTATCAGTTAGGGATCTCAAACACCGCCAGTTACCGCCGCCCAGGCGTCAGTGATTTCATTATTTATTGCGCCAACCCATCATCACCTTCACGGTAGCTGTGCGGAGAGCTCACATCCATATAACTATAATTAACTTTCGAAACACCCTGTCCATCAGGTTCGGGACTCTTGGACATGGACGCGGACACCGACACGGATGCGGAGACGGCCACATCATATCGAATGCACCTATTTAAGACTTCACAAAAATTGTTTATCATTAATTTGACTTGTCGTCGTAATTGCATGACAATTCCCCATTTTCCGTGCGTCACGTATCGCCGCTAGGGCGTCCGAGAGGTTCTCTGAGAACGATGATGGGACCGGAGAGGCCAACGCATGCGGTTCGTTTTCCAGCTAAAAGGAGTTAATGGAGCTTTGCACTCTGAGACCGCTAACACAGGCCATTGTGCTCATGAGACTGTAGTGACGATGGCGGCGGCTTCTCCGTCTCCGTGTTGGAGGCAGCGGCAAGGCGGCGGCTGTGGCTTTGGATTAGGTTGAGAGCGAGGTTTCCCTAAGGCTCTGCTGGACTCTGCCCGTTTCGAGCGTATGGGCGCATGTGGTTTTCTCCACCAAAGACAGACTACGCCATCGGCGGCGGCTGAGACAGCACTCCATTTTTGCGGTGATGATGCGGCGGTGTCCTCCGTCGTCTTCGTTGTGGTTTCTTTTGGCCATGATTGATGGTTAATCTGCAATAGGAATCGGTGTGTATCCAGTTTTCTTTATTACTGGTATCGATATCTATGGGGACCATTTCGGTATAATTGATATTGGTAAGTAATTGCACATGAGCACAGACACAGACATACACACCCGGACACGCGGACACGGTGGAGTCCGATCCACACAATGTATAAATAATTCAGACCATGAACTCTCCCTTCGTCTATTATATCATCATTTTAATGTTAACAATTTGTGCGGAACACACGGCAGCGTATCGATGGAGTCTTCTATCGGCCGCCTGTCGATCTGTGGTGCAGCCGGCGACGAGCTGTCAGTCGGAGCTGCTGCTGAGAGCTGCTGCAGTGGCGGTGGCACAGCGCGTCTTTGTTGAGGAGAGACTTGGGCGCCCGGGGTCGTGGTCAGCTCGGTGATGGGATCATAATATTTTGTTGATTCGATGGTTGGTTCCGAGTTAATTTTCGTGTGGACTCCATGATGACATTAAGCGAACGATGTGATATCGGGGTGAAAAGGTGCTGATTGTTTGCCACTTGCCTCCTATACGACCCGGGTGGTATTGGCGATGGTCGGGCCAGCAGGGATTGGCTGCGGAGTGATGGTAAAGGTTGCATTGGGGATTTGATTGACTTGCTTGTGCAGTAGGTAAGTGGCAAAGTGTTACGTTCACATCCCACTTTGTTGGGGGAAAAGGTCAACATAGGATGAAGATTGCTGCGAAAGTTTGTAGATTATCTTTCTGAATGTCTACAAGTTTTCAGAATTCCATTTTTGCAGATAAAATCTTGTTTGATGGACTTTTGTAACAAACAATTAAGATGTTTGGGATTTTATTGTGGAAACTAGGAAGTCATGGAATTTGTGTTCATTTGTGTGGCACGCTTTGTCAATTAAAGAAGAAGAGGTGATAGAGAGTTTATAAGCATCTGTTTCATGTATTTCGGAGGTATCACATTTTAGGCAGTTAATGGTCCTTGATTTGGGCGTTTTCTTAATATGAGGGTTGCCTTTTTTTTGGGGGTTAGAGAAAAAAAAACTAATATTCATCATCGAAATAAGCTTTAATGTATTTCAAAATATTCCCCCTTAAAATCTATACACTTTTGCATGCGTTTGAACCAATTGTCGAAGCGCTTTTGCCACTCTGATTGAGGTATCTCCAAAACATGCATTCTGAACGTATCAACCGCTTCTTCAGGTGTCGGAAAACGTCGACTTCTGATTTTCTTTTTTACGTACGGGAATGAAAAGGCGTCATTCGGTGCCAAGTCAGGACTATACGGCGGATGACTCATCAAGTCGATGTTTTGAGTGCTCGAAAATTGCAGTTATTTGAGCCGATGTGTGTGAGATCGCATTGTCGTGGTGAAGAGTGATCCGTCTTCGGCGGTTGGTCTTCCTGATTTCTTGGAAGACAACTGGCAAACAAATGGTTGTGTACCACTCAGAATTGACTGTTTTGCGTTGTTCTAGTGGTACGGTTGCGACATGTCCAGTTTTTCCGAAAAAAACAAGCGACCATTTGCTTGAAAGTGCTTCGTGCTCGAGCAACTTTTGTTGGATTTGCCTCAATTTGAAACACCTATACAGTCGACTGCTTTTTACTTTCGGACACAAACGCGTAAATCCACGATTCACCACCTGTCACGATGTCATAGCCGTGTTTCGGAGCACCGCGATCGTATTTTGGAGCATTTCTCTCGACCAATCGACACGAGTCTTTTTTGAGCGATTGACAAATTGTGTGGGATCCAACGCGAACAAATTTTTTTGACGGTCAAATGTTCATGCAATATTGAATGTATGCTGGTCCCACTAATGCCTGAGGTTGTCTCAATCTCACGATAGGTCACATGACGATCTTGCAATATCAATTGGCGCACAACATCAATGGTTTCCGGAACAACAACTGATTTTGGACGACCTTCACGAAATTCGTCTTGGAGTGAACTGCGACCTCGGTTAAATTCGCCATACTATCGATAAACACTGGTCCTTGATGGAGCTTTATCGCCAAAAGTTGAATTAAGTTTGTTGTTTTGGTTTTGAGTTAATCCACGTTGAAAGTTGTAAAAAATAATCGCACGAAAATTTTCACGATTTAATTCCATTTTGGGGCCAGATGAATCTTTTAAGTTACTGTAAACAACACGAAAAGCGCTCGTATGTCAAAACGATCTGAGTACGTATAACCTCAAAAATGTTAAACTTTACGATAGAGCTGGCAGTTGCCAGATTGCAACACTAGGGTTGTCCAATCCCGAAATATAAAAGGCAACCTTCGTATGTGGCAATAGGCTGCAACGATGCGAATTTTTGTAAATTGATTCACGGTGCACAGAGGCGCCTTCGAAATAAATACGTACCAGTTTATAGAATGGGCCAATTGAAATAAAATGTGGCTAAATGGACGTGGTCGCCGTGGCGTAGTGGATAGAGTGCGACATTCACACGTGGAAGGTCTAGGTTCGATTCCCGGTTGAACACCTCGAATTTTTCACATCACCACCTCTGTCGAGCTGCTAACAACATTCAAAGAGTTAAAACTGTCGAAGAAAGCCTCTCAAACTTCGCCGTTCGGAGTCTGCAAAATACTGTAGGTCCCTTCTACTCTTGAGGGAATAGCGCGCACAACGCGAGTAGTTGAGGAGCAAAGTAGACACTGGTCTCCCTGTGGACTGTAGCGCCATATAATTATTATTATTAAATGGGCGTAGAAAAATTGACAGGAGATTTTCGACGTTAATATCAACGGAACAAATGCAAAATAAAATGATTAAAAACGAACCTTTTTGCTTAAATGAATATATTATTTGTATTAATATCTGTATCTTTTGGTGTGTACCAAATGGCAAATGGCAGCAATGTTAAATGTTGCACACCAAACAGTTTCTGACCGTTTAAAAGCTATGGGAAAGATCCAAAAGTGTGGATTGAACATGAATTGAATGGAAAACCGAAAAAACACAAAAACTGAAATTTTGCTTCAAAGACACGAAAGAAAATCGGTTTTGCATCGGATTGTTACTGGCGATGAAAAAATGGATTTATTTTAAGAATCTTAAACGGAAAAAATCATTGGTTAATCTGAGGCAACCATCAGAATCGACTGCAAAACCAGATCGTTTCGGCAAGAAAACAATGCTGTGTGTTTGGTGGGACCAGAAAGGTGTGCTGTACCACGAGCTTCTAAAACCTAACGAAACCGTTAATACTGATCGCTACCGACAACAAATGATCAATTTGAACCACGCATTGATCGAAAAACGACCAGAATGGGCCAGAAGACAAGGCAAGGTAATTTTGCTCCATGACAATGCACCTGCACATTCAGCAAAACCGGTTCAGGATACAATCAAAACACTTGGCTGGGAGCAGCTATCCCACCCGCCGTATTCACCAGACTTGGCTCCTTCCGACTACCATTTGCTTTCATCGATGGGACACGCATTTGGCTGAGCAGCACTTTGATTCCTACGAGGAGATCGTAAATTCGGTGTCTGATTGGTTTGCTTTAAAAGACGAACAATTTTATTGGCGTGGTATTCACAAATTGTCAGAAAGGTGGTAAAAATGTGTAGAAAACAATGGTCAATACTTTGAATAAAATGTTTTTTGTACTTTTACATTAATAATTAGTGTTTTATTTTCAAAAAAACGCTCATTTTATACCGGTATACCTGATTGCTTTTATTCTGGCGTCTGGCAACAATTGTGCAGAAAAAAATTGTCGTTATACGATCAACCTATCATCTTGTGTACACATAATGCATAGCAACATCGAAAAAGGCACCGGGTAGAATATGTTCAAGACAGACAATACAATGAAAAAAATGTAAATAGAAATCGAAATAGTTTTTGGTTTCACATTTTTCTGGAACTGAAAAGAAAAGTAATACAAGATCTGTTGCATTATTGTTAGCTTATCAAGTGACCACAGTTTGAACATTCACAACACATCAAATCAAATAACTTTTATAAAATGCTTGATAATGGGAGTGTCCTCAAACGTTTACTTTATCAAACATAAGAACTTCAGCAACTATCAATTTAAGATGATTCTTTCATTGGCCAGCATCACAGTTTACCACAGCATCGAATTCCCTCGATGTCTGTTGCAAGATAAGGGCATTTTCCATCTGTGCCAGACAAAATCAAGTCAACACACCAAATTGATAACACTATATGACCTGTAGCATATTTCACAATAACGATCACATATTGCTGATACGATACGTCACTGTAGTTCTCTTCAAACATCACTGCACAGGTTATTAATCTGCTTCTCTTCAGAGAATTAAAAGAAAGGATGTTCGCATTTTTAAAGTTAACATTTATTTTACACATTGACTAATTGGTATGCAGACATTGTTGTCATCTCTGGCGTATTTCGGTTTACAGTAGCATCCGAATGGCGCCCAAATGAATCTGATTGTACATGGCTTTCCAAGTTCCATGCAAACAGTGTCACAATTGGGGGCGGTCCCTTGCGGCAGATACACCTCGTTTACCCCACACTCTCTTGGTGCTGGTGTTGCACGAGAACTCACTGTAACAACAGAAAAAAAAAATATACATCAGATTGATTTTGATGAGATTTGGTATCACTGAATTAAGACACAAAATGACATTTGTTACAGCGGGAGGTAATTTATTTGCAGTTTCTAACACACGTCACATTAATTTCGCACAATTTGTGTTACAATTAAAAATGACCCCGCCTCTACGCATTTGGTAATCGTTCTCAAGTTCAAAATGCACATTTGACATTCAACACTCACCAGAAACAACACTCATTATCGCGACGGCAACGAAAACCCAAACTGACAGCTTCGACATCTTTCCTTGTGCTTCACAAAATCTTAACTCGTGTGACTTTATCGGCTGCGGTTCAATTTATAGCCTGCCTCTGCTTCGTGTCTTGATAGATTCTTAAGCCGCCTTAGAGCGAAGAAAACAAAAAGAACCTTGAAGTGGTTTAAAACAGAAAAGAAATTATGACAGAACGGATTATCATGATGCTGAGTTGAACCCTCGCACTTAGCGATTAGTTCAGATGAGATGTAAACGCTGCGATGATTGTGAGATTCCATGTGAATTAGAATTTCTGGAAACGTTTAGCGGTGGATGGTTTGTTTTGTTTGTTTATTTTGTTTTGTGTTGCTTGGGGGACTGCCACTAAGAAACATTCTGCTGCTGGTGACCTTGTCCTTGTGTCTACTGAGCGTAAATTCACTAAGTCAGCTGGCGGTAATTTTTACCGTTTCTACAACAGTGGTGTGTTTGAGCTGGAATAGAGGCGAATTGCATGGTTTTGCCGTGTCTTAAATTAACAAAAATTGCAAAAATAAATTTGAGTTGCATTTTGATATTAGAGAGTGGTATGACTTTCCAAAACTAATTTTTTCCTGCCTCTTGATGACGCGTGATAATGGAAAACATGTTGTAATGGTTTAGATAATGTTGGATTATCTTGAAACTTTAAAACACTGGGGAAAGATGATCAAATGATTGAAATGAAGACATCTCTGAGAAATCGAAGCATTCATTTGAATTATTTCTGACCTCTTGCTTGAATATTTTTAACTTAAAAAAAAGATGGGTTGAGGTAGGAGTGGCATTAGGAAAGGAAGAAAGGCAACATTTAAAATTTGTTTTTGAAACTGTATTTCGGAATAGGATGAACATAGTGGAAGAAATACTTGGGAAAATTCGCCTCCTCTTTATAGACTGTTTTCTTCACCTCTGAAGAAGAAGTTCCACAATGGAAACTCCAAAGTTCCCTTGGACAAACCCGAACTATATTGAAAGCAAGTGTTTTTCCGTTTTATATATATTTGTAGGTCCGAAATTTATACGAAATAAAAGAAGAAAGCATGTCCGTTCTTTACGGAATTTAATTCGATTGCATTACTATTTCCTGCACTTAAGTTATTTAATCCCTCGAACAGCTTACCCAGAAGTATTTTACATCTGTTGCATATGTAACATTCTTTTACAAAATATTCGTATGAATGTATGTACTTTTCGAATGAATGCATGTACTTAGTATACGATAATAAGTGGCTGGCTCAGTGTCGTTTCCTCGGTTCACAAGAAAGGAGACCCTTTGACTGCGCCAACTACCGAGGGATTAGTCTCCTCAACATCGCATACAAGATCCTCTCTGACGTATTGTGTGAGAGTCTGAAACCGTTTGCATACGACCTTATAGGTCAGTGACCTGTGTATCAGTATGGATTCAGAACAGGGAAGTCCACAATAGACCAGATCTTCACATTACGGCAGATCCTGGAAAAGACCCAAGAAATGCAAATTGACACTAAACCTATTTGTCGATTTCAAGGACGCATGACAGTGTGCATAGAGACGAGCTTTACAGTGTCATGTCTAGTTTTGGCATTCCTACCAAACTCGTCAGATTGTGTAGGATGAGGATGGAGAACTCTCGCTGCTCCGTCAAGGTCGGTAACGAACTCAGCGAGACCTTCAATGTTTTAGACAAGGTGATGCACTGTCATGTGACTTCTTTAACATCATCCTCGAGAAGATCGTGCGTAAATCACAAGTCAACACCAGAGGCACGATCTTCCAGAAGTCAGTTCAATTGCTAGCTTACGCTGATGACATTGACGTGATTGGACGAACACAGCGGGCCCTCAATGAGGCGTTTGCGGCTAAAATGGGTCTGGCGGTAAATGAGGGCAAAACTAAGTACATGCTGTCATCAAGGAAGGACACACAACATCGATGTCTCGGACAGAGCGTCACACTAGGCAGCAGAAACTTCGAGGTAGTCAAGAACTTCGTCTACCTCTGCTCCGCGGTAAACAGAGACAACAACATCAGTACCGAAATCAAACGCAGAATCACTCTTGCCAATCGCTGTTTTATTGGGCTCAAAGGGCAATTGAGTAATAAAGCCCTCTCTCGAAGGACTAAGCTCGCTTTATATAACAGCTTGATCATCCCTGTCCTACTTTATGGCGCGGAAACTTGGACGTTAGCAAAAGCGGATGAGGAAGCCCTTAGTCTCTTCGAGAGAAAAGGTCAAGCGTCTACGAAGACAACGCTTAAGATGGCTAGGCCATGTAGAGCGTATGGACACCACTCCTTCGGCTCGAAAAGTCTTCGAATCAGAACCATTGGGCCAAGGTTAAAATGGAGTACACACGTGGAAAAAAGACAATTAGAGGCAGATAGCGAGAGACCGTGGTCGCTGGAGAGGCATGTTGGTTGAGGCCCAGGTCAACCGCGGACTGTAGCGCCATAATAAGAAGAAGAAGATGTCTTATGTATCCTCTCTGTGGCACTACGGCTCAATCTCAATAAAATCAGCACATATTTGGAACACAAAATTTAACTGAATTCTAAAAAACCTGGAATTCCTGGAAACCTGTTCTCCAGCTTGCCTTAGTGATAATGATGCGTCAACTCAAAATAAGCGCTTCCTTTCGGTCTTTGTGTAAGCAAAGGAATTTTATTTGAATGGATCCTTATAAATTCTTTGCCCCTAGAGCACCACTACATGCAGTTTCTTCATAAAATCTGAGCACACCCCCTTAACCAATCTGTGTCCATTGGATTTCACAGGAGGTTTGTCTTAAATTATTCGTGGCACTCTTGTCGATCCGAGAGTGTATACATACGATCGCCATGGCACCGTCACGGTCTTCGCTTCGTATGGTGTCAGCAGCGTCATAAGAAGAAGAAGAAGAAGAAGAAGAAGAAGAAGAAGAAGAAGAAGAAGAAGAAGAAGAAGAAGAAGAAAAAGAAGAAGAATAAGAAGAAGAAGAAGAAGACGAAGAATAAGAAGCTGCCGCAGAGTGGTGCGTACGGGGAACGGCAAAATAAATCTGTAACTTTTGAACCCGTTGACCGACCTTAATGAAATTTGAAACATAGTATCAGTGTTATAAGATCCTCTTGCTGCCAAAATAGTGGGTATAGCATGAACGATGACGGAGTCATTTAAAGTTAAAATATTTGAAAAATTCACTTTTTTATTTTATTGCATAAAAAATATTTAATAACAATTTACGACAGGCTTATACTTAAAAAAAGCAAAAAATCATAACTATAATATAATAGTTGTTGGCGCTACATTCCTAAGTGGGACCAGGGTCTAGCTTGCTCATCAACTACTCGTGTTGTGCGCGCTACTGTTCTCTCACGAGTAGAAGGGACTTACAGTTTTTTGCCGACTCCGAACGGCGAAATTTGAGAAGCTTTCTTAGACAGTTATTACTCTTCGAGTGTTGTCAGCAGCTCGAAAGAGGTGTTGCCGTGAAAAAATCTAAAAATTGGTGTTGAGCTGGGAATTGAACCTAGACCCTTCGGCGTGTGAGCGTTGCACTTTACCCACTACGCCACGAGAACAGAATTCATAGCTGTACAGAAAAATACGTTCAATTTAATTTACTAACACACTTTTGCTGTAAAAAGTTTATAAATAGAAATTAAATTTAATAAGTATATCCCGCCAAAGGTGGTTTTAACCAAAAGCCTGGCCTTTCTAGGCTGGTGGTCAAAATGAAAAAACTATTGATGCAGTTTAAAGGGTAAATTTTTGCCCTGAGGTCTTGTTTAACGAAGCGAACGTAAACAGGGCTGATAATTTTATTATTAAGCTGATTCGGAGGCATGTTGCACGAGCCATGACCTCTGAGAACGATCTCATATTTGGGGCCTACTACCCAAATGACGAGTACCACGAGAGCGCTCGCCGAAGGGGTTTCATTCCGCCCGAAAGCGTTCTTATATCTTGACCGCATTGGACTGATTCAGGATGCGGAGGCATGTCCACTTGTTTACAACGTGGCGAGAAGGACAGTGGGCAGGCGACTGATGTAAGACGTCAGCGTCGCAAGTGTTAGTCGGGATGCTCTCCGGTTCAGCACATCCGTCTCCATCCGCGATAGGATGGAAACGGATAAGGACCGAGAGTTCTATTGGTGGTTAGAGCCCCACCAAGAGCCCCAGCTGTCGTCAGCCTAATTAAGTTGAGATTGGCCCCCTACGGCCAACTCACATCAAGTATAAGTTAGGTTAAGTTAGTAATTAAGATTAAACTAAAAAGATGTATAAAATAAAAATAACAAAAACAAAAAAACAACACAAAACCCAGAAAAAAAACAATAAAATCAAAAAATGTAAAAAAAATGTCAGTCGTAAGTATCTTTAAGTTAGAACAGGTTATATTAAGTTTTTATAAAAAAATTGTATTTATTATTTTTTTTTTGGGCAATTAAGTTTTTCTTAAATATTTTCTTAGTTTTAAATAAATAAACATTAGTTTTAATAAATTAAGAAGAAAATAAAAAAAAAATTTACCGCCGAAAGGAAAATAAATAAATAAACAATTAGTTTAGTTTAGAGCGCCCGCATAGGGCCAGTAAGAAGATATAAGATTTCATATCAGATGAACCTAGGTTAAGCATTTTGTTCCCAGCGTTAAGTTATGGTTTGTTGAAAGAAATAAAAATGCATTTCAAACTCAAAAAAAAAAAAATCAAATGAAAGGACCTTTACAGTGGATTGGAACTGGAGATGAAAAGTGGATATACTACTTCTAGCCTCTCACATTCCGAGCCTCTGATCAGATAGTTGCTAAAGGTCAAATACCTGATAGCCGTCGTCTCACCAAGTGGGCTTTGTCCCCATCAGTCATGGATGTCATTTTGCGTTAGGCGATTCATAAATCCAAGCCAGCAGTCCAAAATTGTTTCAACATAACCAAACAAAACAAGCGAATGAAACGTATTTCCCGGGAGTTTATAATTCAGAATACTTCTTGAAAAGATAACATATTAATTGCAAGCTGCACGAACGACACAAACAAGTTATTTAATTTCAGGTTAAAATGTCACTTCCGATGTCGCACGTTGTTGCATGTACGTAACCTTATCCTCTTATCTCGTGTAATTTACGTTTGAATCAACTGATACCAGCAATCGCCGCAGTCCCATAGAAAAAATTCTCACTCAGTCCATCATTTACTCCCAGGAAGAGGCTACACACATTGTCAATCAATTCACTTTCTTATCAAGGAAATTGTGTGGGGAATCGCTTTCAATGACGGCACCCGCTAGTCTGGGGTTCATGAGTTCATTGATTATCAAGCTCATTGCACTTGGCATTTGTATGCAGTTGTACGTTTTTTCCTTGTTTTTTTTTTTGGAGCCCCATTCTGAACGCGTGACGTTTGTTTTATACTTTGCAGCGTGCTTAAGTTGCGACAGTGACAAACTTGTTAATAAGCATGCCTACCGAGAAGTCGTGAAAGGTGTCTTTTGATAAGTACTTCGTAAAGAAAAATTGAGAATGGCATTTCTTCACATTCGAGATTTCAAAAGAGAAAAAAGAGGTGGCTGTTTATCTTTTGATTTGATAGAGTTCTTTGATTGACACCCTGTGTCGATATTATAGGCCAACTCATCCCAGTTTTGAGGAAGCTTTATCAATGAAGTTTGTCGCGTTGAGCATTGTCAGTTCTTCGATATCAGTGGTCCGGCAAGAAACAATAAATTGCAAGGCGGATCTCGACGTCGAAGTTTTACTAATTACTGCTGCTTGTTTTTAATAATTGACGCGTGCAAAAGGGGTTGCGGATACCCTTAGGTGACCGGATCAAGTCACAGCACGTGCCGAAGGTATAGAGGAAGAGAGGGAGAGGAGGTACCGATGCACATTAGTTTTAAATGCCTGTGGATTGTAATGAGGAGGAAAAATCGAGCTGGGAAGAGCATTCCAGGTTCGTGTAATGCGGCTAAAGAACGAGTCTCTGAATTTGACTGTACGTCCGAAAGAGGGCTTGAGGGTGAATTGGTGGGCATTCCTAGCGAGGCGTGTATTGCGGATGAATTTTTGAAGGGGAGAAATGCAACTGGCTAATTCATCTGATCATTTCTTGTTAAAATAGCGATAAAAGAGTGACAACGAGGCGACATTACGTCGGTGTTCAAACGAGCCAATCAACTTCGCAATATTACTGTCACCTATAAGTTTTATCGCTTTGCTTTTGAATTCTATCCAGCAGGGGCAGGGAGGTCTTAGAAGCAGCTGACCAAATAGCGTTATACTCAAGTTTTGGGCGTATGTAGGCCTTATATATTGTAGCCAGATCAGAGGGGGTGAAGTACTTCTTGCATCGTTTTAGGAAGCCTAGACATTTATCAACATTTTTGGCGACCTCAAATATGTGATCGTTAAAACTATTTGTTGGGTTGAAACACATACCAAGGATGGAAAGTCTTTCAGTTTCAACACCGCAAGTGCCGTTCATGGATAACGGCTGGTTATTTTCTGATCGCTTTAACGACAGTAGACAGCACTGGGTTTTGGAAGCATTAAATTCCACTCTATTCTTATTTCCCCAATCGATTATGCTGACAAGATCGGAATTTAATGTGCTTAACATACGCTGCCGTTCCAAGTCTATGGCCGAAGTGGAGGGACTTGAGCCAAGGAACGAATATGAAAAGCCGAGGGTATTGTCATCAGCGAACGAATGAATAGGATTAGAAGTAGCAGACAAGAGATCACTTATAAAAATGAGGAAGAGTATCGGATACAAAACAGAGCCCTGGGGAACACCAGCATTAATATGGTGAATATCAGACTTGAATCCATCCAATACGACTTGTATTGAACGATTCGAAAGGTTATTTCTAATCCATTGAAGAAGAGACTCATCGATCCCAAAAGCAGCATTTTCGACAAGAGAGCCTGATGCCAGACCCATTCAAATGCCTTCGAAATATCAAGCGCATCTTGCTTTCTCTTACATTGTGCAAAGATTGGTTCCACTTTTCAGTGAGATACGCCATCAGATCACCAGTGGAACGGTTGCTTCGGAAGCCGTACTGCCGGTCATTAAGAAGCTTCCGGGACTCAAGATATTTCATAAGCTGACGGTTTATCAGCGTTTCCATGACCTTGGAGAGAAGGGACGTTAGTACTATGGGTTGGTAGGAGGTGGATGACGAAGATTCGCCCTTTTTAGGGACAAATGCAGTTTTCCACTTACTCGGAAAGAGCCCTGAAGAGTAGGACAGATGGCAAAGCTTACGCAGTGGTTTTGCCAGCGTAGAAGAAGGGGGTAAATCATCCGTGCCAGCGGATTTGTGTATGCTTAGATCTTTAAGTACTCTTGCTACTGTACGAGTGCGAAAGTGGATTTGCTCCATGGAGAAATTTACTCTCTCAAGTACAGGCGGGGACAAACAGCTATCTGGCAGCGTTGAGCTGGCTGCAAAGTGGGCAGCAAGCAGATTAGCTTTGTCCAAAGAGTTGACAGCTGGAATGTCATTACAAATGAGCGTTGGGATCAAAGACGAGGCTGAATTCCTTATGTTTTTTACGAAAGACCAAAAGCTTCTGCTACCCTTGGGGCATTGTAGGACCTTTAGCCTCAATTTTTGGTCAAAGGAGAATTTAACACGTCCTATTAATGCATTCCAGTCATTTCGGATCCATTTGAACTTTTTCCGGGCTTCCTCAGAAGGGTTGGCTTTATAATCCCGGAAACTCAACTCTCTCATCCTGATAGCCACTTTGCAGCTCGAGTCGTACCACGCGTTTGCCTTAGGCTTGATGCTCTTCACTCTGTGAGGAATGAAGGACCTCATGCCCAGCGAAATAATGTTTGTGATCGCATCAGCAGCTGCACCCACGTCACTATCGAGGAAGCATTGTGACCAGTTAAAATTCCTAAAGAAGTTGTTAAGCCCGCTCCAGTTGGCTTTCTCGTAGAGCCATCTGGTATTTTCGGAATTCGTTCTCTAACTGTGTGGGAGGAGTACAAGAATTTGGCTGATACGACACAGTGGTCGGACGAGCCTAGGGGCGACAATATATCAATTGAATATTTTTCAGGATGAGAGGTGAGAAACAGATCCAAGGTGTTGGCGGTATGATCTGCAATATCAGGTATGATATGCTGTACGCTATATCAGTTGAAACTAGATGAGAGTCTGCGGAAGTACATTAGTACAAAAATAGCAAGACAAACAAAACACCATCTTGTTTTTCCATTTCAAACTTTCATGTGTTTCTAGGTTTTGTCTGATTCATGGATTAAAGAGTTTGGGAATGTCCGATTTTTTTGCAATTTGGGCTTTACACAGTGTTCAATTTGCTTCTATATCCGACCACAGACATCTGTAGAGTTTTGTCCTAGGCATTGGGTTGATTCTGTGAATCTTGTTGCCGTACGCAACGTGAGATATTCTTGTAACACTCTCTAATTTGAAGGTTTCTAAGTCTACGACTCATCAGTCGGGGTATTACGTGTGATGGCTGCTTTGCAGTTTTTTCATACTAGGTAGTGGTGACAGCTTTGTGGTCGCAGTGGCGTAGTAGGTAGAGTGCGATGCTCACACAACGAAGGGTCTAGATTCGGCTCCCAGCTCAACACCAATTTTTCGAATTTTTCACGGCACCACCTCTTTCGAGCTGCTGACAACACTCAAAGAGTAATAACTGTCTAAGAAAGCTTCTCAAATTTCGCCGTTAGGAGTCGGCATAAAACTGTAGGTCCCTTCTATTTGTGAGAAAATAGTAGTGCGCATAGCACGAGTAGTTGATGAGCAAGCTAGGACCTGGTCCCCCTTTGGACTGTAACGCCAACAATTATTACTTTTAGTGGTGTCAGCTTTGCAAATGATTCTCTTTTTTCGAAAAAAAAACGTGTTATTATTGCTCCAATCTTCCACAGCATAGTAATCATTGCTGTGTACTTCCCCAAGGAATCCAATTGCAAATGTTTTGGAGAAGAGTAAAGTGCACCCGTCACGGCAATATACGTCATGTGCTGAAAATTGTTCAGTTCTCATAAATTGATTAGTAGGCCTTATAAGTTAATAGCTCCGCACATCTGTCTAACCAATCTGAACCTCCTGCGGGGTTTCCTAATACGGCCTTCTATATTATCGTTTCAATTAAGCCTATTATCAAGCAGGATACCAGAGTACAGAGTGAATCAAGGAAGTTATTCTCGCAATCATTTCGTGTTCCAAATTGATATAAGTCATATCTCTAAAGAACAAGCTAAAGACCAAGCTTCTCAAATAGAACCTTTTCTAAAGGAAGCCTATGCATCCCATGAGTCCCAAACGACTCACACTGGGACTGGGACTGGGTCATCACTAAACGCGACTTTAAATAAACTATGAAATGAAAGGACCTGAAATTATTCACGAACGTTTCAGCACGATAAACGAAACGTTTATAAGCCAAAATAAAGGACAGGCCTACACACAAATAATTGGGCATCACTCAAACATGGTCCTTCGTGTAGAAAATTTTAGTGAAGAAAGTGCACCAATAAGCTTAACAGAATTTAATGCACACTTAGGGTTTAAGGAATCATTTGGTTTCCTTTACTTCCTTAGTCGACCTTTCGTTGTTTTTGGAAACGTCCGAGTAAGTTGTTGGGATACTTAAATTAATTTTGTCGTCAGTTTTTGTATTTGAGAAATTTGTTTTATTAAGAAAACGGTAATAATACATCCCTCAAAGTATTGTGTGTCGGAAGTGACAACTTCCTTCCATTTCTTATGTAATTTTCGAATACCATCAATGTCTAGTAGTGATTCAATTTTTGAGCCACATTTCGTTTTTTTTTTCAAAAGACATGAACTGGTCAGCCCCCAAAACGTTTTGCATCTGTCGAAAAAGCCAGTTGTGGAAAAGAACAAGGTGTGCCGAATATGCCGCGAGGGGTAAAATATCCCTTCCTTTGATGTCCTATAAAAAGAAGTTCAGAGGTAAAAGATCGCTTTTCGACACCTCTTGGTTTAAACTCGTAAGGCACTCAATTTCTTTCCTCATTGGATAAATCCATATATCTCCAACCAAATAGAAATTGTTTGTCGATTTTGATGATTCTTTGCAAGGCAGGGGTCTTGATTTAATAAGGTATACAATTCCTTATCTTCAAACTTTTTGGGCGGCTCAAAAACCTCTTTGTCTTCGATTGCCTCTTTTAAAGCGTCAAAATCACTCTCTCCATGATGGAAGAAGGTTTGCCATAAACCCCTGCAAGCATTTGATGGATTTCATCTGCACTTTCAAAAAAGAAAGTTTAAACTTTCACCAATTAAGACATATCCAGACACTTGCTAAGAGTCACAAATTTTTGTGATTGCAGATTCTGATTGTTTGGGGCATGGGCCTGTGCATGCGAGGTAACGTTGCTGACTGCGATCAACACGGCGAGCTGCCAAGGCTATCCTCGTTAGTGTCAAGTTGACATACACCCTGCACGCAGCCCCCCTTGGAAAGCCACAACACCCGTTGTACAGTAAACCAAGGTATGCAGCGAGCCCCTCTGCCCGAGGGTTTAAAAAATGGGCCTGGCCTACCAGTCTGTTAACGCCCCCTCCACGTAAAAAACCTTTAGTTCAGAAACGCCGAAATGCCACTGTGAACAGTTGACGACCCCAGCAAACGTTTTAAGGACAACGATATTCGGTTTTGCACGTGGAATGTGAGGTCCCCTAACAGACCACGTGCAGCCGAACAACTTGTGGAGGCCCCTGATTACTACAAAACAGACATTACCGCCATCCAGGAAGTGCTTTGGGATGAGCCTGGCATAAAAACGATGAAGAACTGCAATATCTACCACAGCGATTGCTATAGAGAGAGATGACAGCGCTTATTCGGATGCGGATTTGTTGTTCGAAGCAGACTCGGGCAAAAAGTCTTAAGCTTCAACCCCGTCAGCGAACGCCTCATGGCAATCCGCATCAAGGCTAAATTCGGGAACATCACCCTCATTTGCGCTCACGGGCCGACGGAGCAGAAAAATGACAACACCGTGAATGACTTCTATGATTTCCTAGAAAGAACATATGATCAATGCCCCAGCTACGACGCCAAGATCGTTCTAGCAGACTTCAACGCTCAGCTGGGAAAGGAGGACATCTTTACTGGGGTCATCGGTAAACACAGCCTATACGACAACACATAAGAAAACGGGCTCAGCCTGTTCGACTTCGTCTCGAGGCGGAATCTCTCTGTGGCTAACACGCGGTTTCTACACCTGAATCTTCATAAAGGAACCTGGCGATCTCCTGATCAATCCACCGTCAATCAGATTGATCATGTTGCGATCGACGTCAGACACTCCTCGCAAAGCACCCTGCGATCGACGTCAGACACTCCTCCTCTGCGATCAACGTCAGACACTCCTCCAGTATTCTCGATATCCGAACCTTCTGAGGTGCAAACATCAACTCGGATCATCACTTTGTTGTAGCCAAGGTAAGACACCGGATATCGAGAGAGCAAAGGAGTCGAGACAGGCCAAACGGGTTTAACGTCGAAAAGCTACAATCGCAGCCGATTGCTGGGAACTTTGCCGAACGAATCTCCCTGAAACTCGCTCAGAGTTCGACGCTTCCTGCACTAAGCATAGAAGAAGAATGGAAACCTTGTCAAGAAGCCATCAAAGATGCTGCCACTGATGTGCTGGGTTTCACGTCACCACCCAGAAGGAACCCATGGTTTGATGACGAGTGCAGGCAAGCGCACGCAGCTAAACAAGACGCCTATAAGGCGACGCTGCATCGAACAACGAGGGCTGTTCGTTAGCTCTACGAACAAAGAAGAAGGGAAGAGTACCGGCTTCTCAGAAGGAAAAAAAAGGAGCATGAGAAGCGCGCGGTCGAGGAAACGGAAAGGAAAATTGATCAGTGTGGTTTTAGGCCAGGGAAGTCCACGATAGACCAGATCTTCACATTACGGCAGATCCTGGAAAAGACCCAAGAAATGCAAATTGACACTCACCACCTATTCGTCGATTTTAACGCCGCATATGACAGTGTGCATAGAGAATAGCTATACAATGCCATGTCTAGTTTTGGCATTCCTACCAAACTCGTCAGATTGTGTAGGATGACGATGGAGAACTCTCGCTGCTCCGTCAAGGTCGGTAACGAACTCACCGACACCTTCAATGTCAAAATAGGTTTAAGACAAGGCGACGCACTGTCATGTGACTTCTTTAACATAATCCTCGAGAAGATCGTGCGTAACTCACAAGTCAACACCAGAGGCACGATCTTCCAAAAGTCAGTTCAATTGCAAGCTTACGCTGATGACATTGACGTGATTGGACGAACACAGGGAGCCGTCATTGAGGCGTTTGCTGGCATTGAAGCGGAAGCGGCTAAAATGGGTCTTGGCGGTATATAAGGGCAAAACTAAGTACATGCTGTCATCAAGGAAGGACACACAACATCGACGTCTCGGACAGAGCGTCACATTAGGCAGCAGGAACTTCGAGGTAGTCGAGGACTTCCTCTGCCTCGGCTCTGCGGTAAACAGGGACAACAACATCAGTACCGAAAGCAAACGCAGTATCACTCTTGCAAATCGCTGTTTTTTTGGCAATTGAGTAATAAAGCCTTCTCTTGAAGGACTAAGCTCGCTTTATATAACAGCTTGATCATCCCAGTCCTGATTTATGGCGCGGAAACTTGGACATTAGCAAAAGCGGATGAACAAGCCCTTAGTCTGTTTGAGAGAAAAGTTTTGCTTGCGATTTTTGGGCCTGTTTGCGTTGATGGCTTCTGGAGAAGATTTAACGACGAACTCTATGGGTTGTACAGCGACATGCGCCTGGTCAAGTGTCTACGGATACAACGCTTAAGATGGCTAGGCTATGTAGGGCGTATGGACACCACTGCTCCGACCCGAAAAGCCTTTGCCTTTGCACAAGCGCAATAGAGGGAGTGGTGCACACAAGTGGAAAAGGACCGAAACCAACTTGGAGTGCGCAACTGGAGACAGCTGGCGAAGGATCATGCTAGCTGTCGAGGCATGTTGGTTGAGGCCCAGGTCCATCTTGGACTGTAGCGCCACAAAAGAAGAAGAATTATGTTGTACTCCAAATATTGTGGAAAACTACTTTTCACACTAGCTTGAGTAGAATCGGGCTCATACATCTCTGACTATTGGCTTATAAGATCACATCGGCTCACTAATCGAAAGCTCTAAAAACGCTTTTCCTTCTCGTTTTACAGTTTGTGGTTGTAAGAAGATTGACTTTGATTACAAATTCTCCTCTTTCTTCTCCAACAAATAAAATTGCACCATCTAGAGCCGGAAAAAAGAAATACTCTTTCCAAAGTTTTTATAGAAAGAAGACAAATACAAAGAACAGATGGGTCTGCGCCAAACGTAGGGAAAATTGTTTTGTTGTTAGACGCGGCAGAAACACCCAATACAAATAAAATTTTAATTGCACATAAATCGTTGTTTTCAACGCGCATTAGTTGACAATAGGGTCTCGATAATCGAAAGGGGTTCTTATGACACGGAAAAACAAATTCTTATTACCTCGCTAAAAACCCTAAACTATTTCCAATCCCGTCTGCGTGTTAAGACTGGGCAACAAAATTTTGTTGACAGTGCTGGGGAGTTATTAAAATGACTACGTTGCACTATTTTTCCTTGGAACTCCTACAACACATCTCAATTTCTTTATAAAGTCATATTTATCGCATTAAGATAAAGCTCAAGGCCCAGCTTGAATAAAATTCCCCCAAAAAAAGGCAAAATTCATTTCAAGACTTGAACAACAAACACGTCTGCAAGACAGTTCCACCTGTGTGCCCTCGTTCGTTGCTCCTGCATGAATAGCAACACCTGTTTCCCTTTAGTGTTGACATTTTTATTTACTGTCTCGCGATGCATATCGTCGCCCCATAAAGCGAACCAGAACTTCGACTATAAAAGCACCCATCCACGCCAGAGCTGTGTGAATTTTGAAGAGACCTGAACGAAAGATGTCAAAGCTGTTGCTTCTGCTCGTGAGTGCTGCTTTCATTGCAGGTTGCGTTGGTGAGTCATTTCAAAGTTATTTCATTGGCAAGAGACGTGTTTGACTCGGTTTTCTGTTTTCTAGCGCAACAAACCTGTGGAGCGAAGGAAGTCTATTTAGAGCAGGGAGTAGCACCGAACTGCGATACAGTTTGCAGCCAGATTGGAAAACCTTGCACCATCAACTTCATTCAGGCGCCCTTCGGCTGCTATTGCCTTCCCGATCATGCAAGGAACAGTCAAGGTGTTTGCGTGCCAATAAGCCAGTGTAACATAACTTGTCGCTACAGAGGTTAATAAATGCACTAAAGACTGCCTTCGGAATTCAATTTTTGTCTTGAATCAAAATCGCTGGTCATAAAGATCGGTGTAGTGCTGGAAGTGCAATCTTAGGCTTGATTTTTTTCGCTGTAGAGAAGTCATGATTACGAACGATAAGAGGGATTTGCAAACTTCGGGTCAAACTTGGGTGTCCATACGTTCATCGTGCCCTAGCTACCCTAAGCATTGAATCCTTACAATCTTGGTAATGCGCAGCTCGCCGTAGTGCTGAATTGATTCTTCTCATCCGGACTTCATCAACTGTCCTTTCTGTGATGAATCGTGTGTAGAAACTTTGTCAACGGCTTGTTCATCTAAGAATCAAGTTCTAGTTTCTGTGTAATAACAGGTCGGACATATAGGAAGCGCCACTAACAAAAATTATTAATTAAATTTTTTTTTTGTTTGCGGTGCTCTCTATGTCCTGGGACTTATTGAGTGATGTGTTAAAACGGAGTGAAAATTGCCAAGTTATAAAAAGGAAGTTTAAAACTTGGAGAAATATCGTACTTCTCCTAAATCTAAACAAATAGTAAATAGCGAGGGAGCTTATATGCTTGACTTAGCTACTAACGTCCCTATTACCGGTTCGGCAGAGATAAACGATGTTCTTGGCTCGCTCAAAGATACTGCTGTCTTTGCTGTCACTCGGTCTGAGACTTTTTTTCTAGAGCGTCCTTTTGCAAAACGTCTAGCTCTTCAGCTCCACAACGGATAGAACGAAAAAAACCTTTTCTTTTGGTAAAGTCTGGCCAGGATCGATGACCGTTGCGGTCATCGTTAACTCCAATTTGCGGTCCTTATTTTTGCTCTTCTTCTTCTCCTGCCTGTGGCGATACAGTCCGGGGTGCGCCTGAGCCTCAGCCAACATGCCTCTCCAGCCAGCACGATCTCTAGCCTTCTGACTCCAATTGCGCACTTCAAGTTGGTTGATGTCCTTTTCCACTTGTGGGCTCCATCTTAGCCAAGGCTGTTCTCTGTTGGTTAGCCCAAATGTCTCTGATTCGAAGACTTTTCGGGCCGGAGCAGTGGTGTCCATACACTTCACATGGTTTAAGCCTGGTAGACACTAAACTAAGTTTTAAAGCTTGAGTATACATATTTGTTCTTTGATGTTACCGTGTTAATGAGACACCGAATGAGACTGTCGAAGTTTAGAAATATGGCTGACGTTCGGGCGTCCTTAGCAAATGATCCAAATTAGTCAGTTCCACTGCGTTTTCTAAAATTGTGTATCACTCAGACCACATTATGGTGTCTTTTGCGTCAGGTATTTGGTTCACACTTGTACAAGATCAAGAATTGAAGCCCCTGGTCCATTTGAGGCGACGTACGTTCTCCGTTTGTTCTGTGGAGAGGATGCGCCAAGATGATGAATGTTATCGCAATATCGTCTGAAGTGGGAAAGGTCAGTTTTGGCTCCTTGGGCTTGGCAATAAGCAAAACATACGTTATTTATCGAGTAAAAATCTTCATGAAACATCACTTCGTCCACAAAAAGTCAGTGTTTGATGCGGCTTCCCTGAAGGAGGTGACATTGGGCCATTTTTTAAAATCGATATTAACTATCGTCACATTGCTGTGAACGGTCAGCAATGCTGACTCAGCATTATCACGTCATGATTATTGAATATTTCCGGCATGATTTGAAAATATAAACTTGGGCGACATTTGTTCTTAACGAAATGGTGACACAAGCCGGATAGTACAAGTTACAATTGGTGACAATAATGATTGTAGAGTTCGTTCGTGCGATTGAACGCTGCTTGGCTATTTTTTGTGGGATTAGGTTTGGTGGGTAGGTTAAGGTGGCTGATGAATGCACTTAGTCCCATACAGGACCATTGTGCTGCCACACCATGTGGGAAGAACCTAAAACCAGCTGGAGCCGATAATAAAGTTTAACATGTCGGCGGAACGGGTTTTATTGAGGTCATGCAGATCGTTGAGGAAATAGCTTCCAAAGTGCTTGTGTCTGAGGCGCGAGAGCGCCGGGCATGTGCATAATAGGTGTAGGAGATTTTCTGATTCTTCCTCATCGCTGCAGCTTCTGCAAAATTCGTTTGAGGGAGCCCCTAGCCTGCTAGCATGCTCACCGATTAGACAGTGCCCGGTTATGGCTCCTACTACCAGGTTTATGTCTGATCTTTTGAGCGATAGTAGCAGTCTGGAGCGTTTGGGTTGAAAAGAGGGCCCACCTCCTTGGAGACGCGACAAATATTATGGTTAGACCACCTTTGATTAGTCTGATGGATTGCGTTCAAGTGCAGTTCTTACTTGCATGTGGAGAGAGGGATACTGAGGTGTTCCTGAAGTAGTGGTTGCATTGTGCCAATTCGTCTGCTATACAGTTACCCAGAATGTCTCTGTGACCTGGCACCCAGCACAGGCATATATTGAACTGCTCAGCCATCTCGGAGGTGCGGCAGTTCATGACCGTCTTAGAGTTTGATGAGACAGATTCCAGTGCCCTGAGTGCTGCCTGACTATCCGTAAGAATAAGGATATCAGCTGAGGATATTCTATTCCTCTTCAGCCAAGACAGTGCTTCGTTTATGGCCATTACTTCAGCTTGGTACACGCTAGAGTGGTTGGGAAGTCTGAATTTCAGACTAAGGTTAAGATCCTCACAGTAGACTCCGAATCCAACGCCTTCGTTTGTTTTTGATCCATCGGTGTAGATGCACGTAGCGTCAGCAACCCATTTTGCTTTAGCCGACCACACGTCTCGTTCAGGGATCAAAGTGCGGAAATTTTGTGTCAAAAAGACCTTCGGTGCCGCATAGTCAAGGTTTTGGTATACAAAGTTTACTTTTTGCGTCCGTGGGACACATTCCATTGTGATGAGGAGATCAGTCTTATTGCTGTACCAGCCGCCGCCTGTTGGGTAAACAGATCTATGTGCATAAAGTTGAGAATGACGTCCAATGCATCTGATGGGGTGCTTCTTAGAGCACCGCAGGTACATATGGAGGCCAGTCGCTGGACTTTTCTGATAGTGTTATAGTGGGAGTCTGTGTCTAGTGTTGGCCACCAAATTGCAATGCTATATAGTAGAATAGGGTGCACCACAGCCGTGTAGATCCAGGCCATCATATGCGGTTGGATACCCCATCTAGACCCACTGACCGCTTCTGCACATGTAGACTGCAGTCGTGGCTTTGCGGGCGCACTCGGCAATATTCGCCTTCCAGCGGAGCTTCCTGTCCAGCGTAAGTCCTAGGAACTTGGCTGTCTCGGGAAAAGAGCATTGCTGGCCACTAATGGTCGGTGGGTCAACATGGGGAACTTTGTATTTCCTGGTGAAGAGGACTAGTTCTGTTTTTTTTTTGGCATTGATGCTTAGTTCATTTTTGCTCGGGATTACGTTAAGCCGTTGACATATGTCAACAATTTGCCGACGCTTGAAGGGCTCACGTCCAACATTAAGCGCGAAATAGTGACAGTTTCGACCGAAATATATGCGCATAGAGCTCGTAAACGAGCACTGCGTTGATGACATCTAGAGGAGAAGATTTAACGACGAACTTGATCGGCTGTACAGCGGCATGCGCCGGTCAAGCGTCTTCGGATACAACGTTTGAGATAACTAGGTCATGTAAAGCGTATGGCCACCACTGCTCCGGCCCGAGAAGTCTTCGAATCAAAGCACTTGGGACAACGCAACAGAGGATGACCAAGGTTAAGATGGCGTTCATAAGTGGAGAAGGACCTCAACCAACTTGGAGTTCACAATTGGAGGCAACTAGCGAAGGATCGTGCTGGCTGGACAGGCACGTTGGTTGATGCCCAGGTCCACCCCGGACAGTTAAATTTTATTTATAAATGGTGTGATTGCAATTCAATCTGACAATAAGGCTCTTGAACTACGTCAAATGATTTCAGTTTTTTCCTTTTGTAAGTTGTCTGGTCTTTATTGGGAAAACCTTAACAACAATTCGACATGCAATGCAATGATCTTCAATGCAAGTAAAGCAATAGTCACTTGTTTGAAGAATTCGATTGTTTACTTGTTGCTTTGTGACTCATATCACCACAGTATAAAACAAACGAGAAAGTCGAAACCAGCAAACAACTGAACAAAAGATATTAAACCACCTTTGTGCGCTGTAATCGTTACTAAGACTGGTTAGTCATTTCCAAGCCCCCGTACACATACTTGTGTTTTATTCACACATTACTTTTGAACGGTGGATTCATCAGCGTAGTCAAATGAAGAGTTTTGGGATTGTCTAGAAATGAGCACTCTGTACTGGTATGACACCAATATAAAAACCTGCTCGACATTATTGCAGCAATGACAATGAATAGAGTTTAATACGAGGGAATCGTTCAGCTGCTTATACACCTTTGAACAAAATACAACACATTTATTTTCAGTGCCACATGATGATGTTGAGTTTTAACATCTGTTTAAAGTCAGATATGTAACTGCGGGCATTTTTAAGAAAATAAAAGACAATTTTTTCATGGAACGAAATAACTTTATTCTGTAATAAGTCACGTGACATATGAGGGCGCCACTAACAAAATATCCATCCATGACTATAAACACAGTGGCGCCCCCTATACCAGGTATACCGGTGCATAAGCGTTTTTTTTTTTGAAAATAAAACACTAATTATTAACGGGAAAGTAAAAATATTTTATTCAAAGTATTGGCCATTGTTTTCTAAACATTTTGAACACCTTTCTGGCAATTTGTGAATACCACGCCAATAAAATTGTTCGTCTTTTAAAGCAAACCAATCAGACACCCAATTTTCGACCTCCTCGTAGGAATCAAAGTGCTGCTCAGCCAATGCGTGTCCCATCGATGAAAACAAATGGAAGTCGGAAGGAGCCAAGTCTGGTGGGGTAGCTGCTTCGAGCCAAGTGTTTTGATTGTATCCCGAACCGGTTTTGCTTTGTGTGCAGGTGCATTGTCATGGAGAAAAATTACCTTGCCGTATCTTCTGGCCCATTTTGGTCGTTTCTCGATCAATGCATGGTTCAAATTGATCACTTGTTGTCAGTAGCGATCAGTATTAACGGTTTCACCAGGTTTTAGGAGCTCGTGGTACAGCATACCTTTCTGGTCCCACCAAACACACAGTATTGTCTTCTTGCCGAATCGATCTGGTTTTGCAGTCGATGTCGATGGCTGTCCCATATTAACCCATGATTTTTCCCGTTTAAAAATTGTTGGCGCGACAGTCCACAGGGGGACCGGGCCTAGCTTGCTCATCAACTACTCGTGTTGTGCGCTCTACTGTTCTCTCACGTGTAGAAGTTTGAGAAGTTTTTTTTAGAGAGTTATAACTCTTTGAGTGTTGTCAGCAGCTCGAAAGAGGTGGTACCGTGAAATATTCGAAAAATTGGTGTTGAGCTGGGAATCGAACCTAGACCCTTCGGCGTGTGAGCGTCGCACTCTACCCACTACGCCACGGCGACCCGTTTAGGATTCTTAAAATAAATCCATTTCTAATCGCCGATGCAAAACCGATTTTCTTTCGTGTCTTTGAAGCAAAATTCCACAAGTGCTTTTTCGGTTTTCCATCTGTCTTTCATTCTATTCATGTGGCACCCATTTTCCACACTTTTGGATCTTTCCCATGGCTTTTAAACGGCCAGAAATTGTTTATTGTGCAACATTTAACATTGCTGCCATTTGCTTTTGACTCAAAGTGTCATCTCCATCCAACATCGTTTGCAATTCGGCGTATTCAAACTTTTTTGGTGATCTTCTACGTTCTTCATTTCTCACATCAAAATCATTATTTCTGAACCGTTCAAACCATCTTTTGCATGTTGCTTCTGATAGAGCATGATCACCATATGCCTCGACAAGCATTCGAAGTGACTCTGCAGCCTTTTTCTTCAAATGAAAACAAAAAATTAATGCTTTCAGCAAATCATCACTTTCTGGTACAAAATTCGACATTTTTAACACGATGAAAAAATATGATGTTGTTTGTTCAACGACTTAATGTATACTAAATATTCTGCACAGATGTCATAGCAAAAAAAAAAAAAAAAAAAAATAAGGGCTCGTTCACAACAAATGTTCCCTATCGAGACATTTGTTTCTTGACGCTCACTTCTTACCGGTATACCTGGTAATAATAATAATGATTGTTGGCGCGACAGTCCACAGGGGGACCAGGGCCTAGCATGCTTATCTACCACTTGTGTTGTGCTCGCTGCTGTTCTCTCACGAGTAGAAGGGACCTACAGTTTTTTACCGACTCCGAACGGCGAAATTTGAGAAGCTTTCTTAGAGAGTTATAACTCTTTGAGTGTTGTCAGCAGCTCGAAAGAGGTGGTGCCGTGAAATATTCGAAAAATTGGTGTTGAGCTGGGAGCCGAACCTAGAACCTTCGGCGTTCGAGCTTTACTCTACTTATTACTACGTCACGTCGGCCATACCTGGTATGTACCGTGACTTATTGAGTGATCTGATATTTCCCATTTTATATTATATTTTATATTTATATATATTGCCATCTTTCCGGCAGTAGCATAATTCAACGTTCATACAAGTTCTGTAATCAGAAGATTCAGGACTATATGGTTAATGTTGCGAAACATCCCAAACAAGCTCTAACTATTTTTGCCGAGTGACAAAAGATGTGTGTAGCCTTGCACTGTCGTGATGGAAAACATCATATTTTCGATTTGTCAATTCGGGTCGCTTCTTTACAGCTGCTTTGTTCGATTTTGTGAGTTGTTCAATGAAGAAATTTGAATTGATCGTTCGGTTGGGTGGTACGAGTAAAAGTTAAAAGTAGACAATTCCTGTGTAATTTTACCAAACTGATAACATAACTTTCTTTTGATGAATATCAGCTTTTGATGTTCTTTGAGCTGGTACCCTTGCTTGCTCCTTGATATTTTCCAATTGAGAATGTTCAAAACAATTCATTTTCCACCAGCTATCAATCGCTTTAAAAGTGAATCATTTCCATTACGTTTCTTTAGCAACTCGCAGGTGCTCATGCGTTGTGTTAAATATTTTTCTTTCAATTCATGAGGAATCCATAGATATAGAGAGTTTTCGTAAATAGCAAAGTTCTTTTGAGCGATTTTCAATGCATGTACATATGAATGTGATATACGAAGCTTCTCTGAAATGTCACGTTGTACTGTGAGGATCCAAATCGATTATTGCTTAAATGTGGTCATCATCAACTGAACGACCAGAGTGTTTTTCATCTTTGAGTGAAAAATCACAACAAGAACGAAATTTGGCAAGCCAATTTTGACACTGTCATAGTTTCTAAGCTTCATCACTGCAAAACAGCACATAACTTTTTGTAAGCTTGTGATGTGCTGTTTCCTTGCCGGAAACAAAAAACAGCAAACTATGACGAAAATGTTCGCTTTGATTTTCCAATTTCCAAAGCCCCCAAACAAAAACTTCACAGCCAATTTTTTAATACCTCCCTTCCGCCGTTTTGTTTTTTGAATATTCCAGCGCTACAGAGCTCGTATTTGGCAATACTATAAATCAGAAAAGTCTTAACATAACCTACAAAACGACGCTATGCATGATGAGTTTGGATATTGCGTTCAATAGTTATAGACGTGTAAACATGGATTTCACTTACGCCGAAATTCGGGCTATTTTAAAGTTTTCCTTCGTTAAAGGCAAATTCGTTAGATAAACGTTTCGTGAGATTAATGGTGTTTTGGGGGACGGTACTCTATCACTTCGAACCGCGGAGGAATGGTTTCGACGACTTAGAGTCGGTGAAAACGACACCATGAATAAGGCAGGCGGCGGAAAACCTGTGACGCCGAATACCGATCGAATCATGGAAATCATCGAGCTAGACCGCCATGTGGCATCTCGTGACATCGTCCAGGAGATGGGAGTTTGTCACACCAAACCATTTTAAAACATCTGCAAAAGGCTGAATAGAAAAAAGCTTGATGTTTGGGTTCCGCATGATTTGACGCGAAATAACCTTCTGGACCGAATCAACGCCTGCAATATGCTGCTGAAACGGAACGAACTCGAATCATTTTTGAAGCGGATGGTGACTGGCGATGAAAGATTGATCACATACGACAACATCAAGCAAAAATGGTCGTGGTTGAAGGCCGGTGAATCGTCCTAAACAGTGGCCAAGCTGGGATTGACGGCCAGGAAGGTTTAGCTGTGTGTTTGGTGGGATTGGAAGGGAATCATCCACTATGAGCTGCTCCCATATGGTCAAACGCTTAATTCTACCATCTACTGCGAACAACTGGACCGCTTGAAGGAGGCGATGGACCAGAAGCGTCCAGAATTGGCCAACACTTCGTTGATGACTCGTCAGAAGGCCGAAAAGTCTTTGAGACAAAGCCAGGAACAGGAACAAAGCAACAGAGGACCTCAATTAACTTGGAGTGCGTAACTGAAGGCAGCTAGCGAAAAATCGTGCTGGCTGGAGAGGCATGTTGGTTGAGAAGAAGGTGATATAGACAATGATGGAGCGGGTTCCCCAGGCTTGGCATATAACTTCTTTTCATCTCTAGATATGGTGCAAAGTCCTTTCCTTTGATGTCTTTCAAGAAGCAGTTCCGAAGAGAAGAATCGCTTTCCGACATCTCTCGGTCCGGAGGCAATCGCTTTCCTTGCTTTACATAAATCCAAATTCCATTGGAGTTCCGAAGAGAAGAATCGCCTTTCTACATCTCTCGGTCCGGAGGCAATCGCTTTCCTTGCTTTTACATAAATCCAAATTTCTGTACCTAATTATGTTCTGCAACTATTTTGCGTTTGACACAGATCTTGATCCAAAAGGTTCTCCAATTCCTAGGCTTCAAACTTTTTGGGCAGCCCAAATCACAACTTTCGAAACTTCAAAACCGCTCTCTGCATTACTTATTGGTTGAAACAGATTCACCATAAACTTCTACACACAGTCGATGGACTGCAGTGGCACCTTTTTCAAATGGAAAAAAGGAATTAAAAAAATTCCGC
The DNA here is from genome assembly GCA_955652365.1 of Eristalinus aeneus. NCBI lineage: Eukaryota > Metazoa > Arthropoda > Insecta > Diptera > Syrphidae > Eristalinus > Eristalinus aeneus. The sequence goes on from OY019133.1 coordinate 36,732,996, forward strand.
AAATGCTTTTTATATGAGACAAATGCAGATATTGTATTTTAGAAGAGGCAAAAAACAATGTTGTTGTCCAAGACAGATGCTGACGCACACTTATGATTGCTCACAAATGTCAACCTTTCCAATGAATAAGGTAATTGCTTCCAGGATGAGCTACGGCTTGCAAGTGGCGCCATCTTTTGAAACCGAAATAATTTGTACCCGAATAATTTTCTTACGCTGCTGTTGTAAAGGCTAAGTTGCCTAAGGATTTTGGATAACTGTTTAAATATAAACTTGTTTGTGTTGAAAATTAATTTTGCTGCAGTGATCATGCAGTATACAAATTTCTTAGACCTGAATTCCATCGTCAGTAAGAATAACTTTTTCTGGAACAGCTCTAGAGACCACTGAGAGAATAGATTTTTGTATGGCTTTTGAAAAAGAAAGGAATTGCTCCATCAATTGTCAGGTTTGGAAATGTATGTTCCGTCGTGCAGTTAAACTTATTTCTTTGGTCACATTTTGCTTTTCGAAAGTAGAAGAAAACTGAACATCTCGGTACGTCAGTGTGTGCAGGGGTGCACAAACGAATTCCCAAAGAGCGAGTGCTGTCTTTCTTTATTTTTTTAGCTGACTCTGAGAAGGGATTACACCGACCCTCTTACAAAGTACTTCCACTCAGGGCCCCAGCAAGGACACGCACACCAGGCGCTGCAGTACCCGCAATAAATTACATAATTGAAGCCATAAAACTGATTCGCTCAACTGTGTGCCTCCAGTGTCACGCAACTGGTGTAATTGTGACCGCCGCGGCGGCCGCAGCAGAACGGTGCTCTTAAAAATTCAGTGCAGTGGCAGTGAATGAGTTCCACGCAGGCATGTAGTGGAAGTCGATTTTGTCATTAACCCCGCACAGCCACTCGCTTACCCTCCCAAAGGAGACGACTCATTCTACTGACTCTATGAACAATTGATTTGCGGAATCCGTTTTATTTCCTTCGCCCTCGTCTACTACTGAGCTGCAGAGTCACGTTCACGCATCCGACGGACGAGTCTTTCAGACATCCCAGGAATTAGATATACGACGGCGAGTACATGGAAGACGGCGCCTTGGGCGCCGTCCGTAATTAATAGGGACTCACTGCAATTTTGTGTCACGCGTTTTCTGTAATTTATCCTTCATCGGCCTGTCAAAGCTGTGCTCCTGTGTCCATGGCATTCATTCCATGTCAGGCATTTGCCGGAGCCACATACGAGCGGCTGCGAAATCCAGAAAGAACTTGAACTCATTAGGATATCAGCACGTTTCGAGTGGTCAAGCAATTAATCATCACTCCATCTGGGGGAGGCCTAATAGAAGTGGATGACCGTTACTCTTTTGGTATCCTAATCGTTTGTCCGAAAAGCAAATCCAGTCAGTGGGATGTTGGCACGAAACTCCACTCCATTGAACGCGGACAAGCAGATATATACAAATGGACATGTCAGCTGCTGCTGCTGGTTTTCCATGGACTGGTGGTTCTTACCCGATCTTCTGGGCGCGTGCACGCTCACTGAACTCATCCACGATGCAGTTGAACCACCTGCGCAGCCAGTCCGTGCTTAAGACACCATCTAACCAAATAGACCACAAAAATCGCTTCAGGTTCCAACTGCTTCTTCATCTCCGGGTTTCTCTGCTTCGGTTTTGGTTTCGGTTTCATCAGCTGCATAGTGGCTGTTCGTTGGGCTGTGAGGACCACGAGCCACTCGCCAAGGACTGAGTTGTGGTTATAATTTAGAAGTAAAATATTCTTGTCGCCTCTTGATGAATTATGGCGGAAAACAAATTATATAACCGTACCATCGGCACTGGGGATGCAGAGCTGGGGCACAGAAGTAGACTTGCCCAGAGATGGGATACTCGCTAATGGAGAATCTTGCGCTATGAATAAAACCAGGAAGAGATTTTCATTTCAAGTGTTTGCGATGGATTCTTCAGGCTTGGAGTTGAGATTGATGGTCTACAGTGTGGTGAGGCAGGAAAGGGGTCTGGTGTCAATCGAAGACGACGAAATTTAAATGTGACAGAGCGAACTGGAAAAGGAAAGGGATCTGGTGTCAATCGAAGACGACAGAAAAGAGTTATTTTTTCCGAGGAGGATGTGGTCAGAATTCACCATATGCTCAGTTTTGTTAGAAACTATAAATTTTAATGGAACAGAACTGATGCAAACTTTTTGTGAAGACGGATGTAAGTAAGAAAATTCGAAAACAGACCTCGTGAGCGTGATTTTTTCCACACAACAACCAACATGGGTTTGAGAAAAATAAGAGCACCCAATGGCTTAACAAATACTATCAACGCTGGATTAAACAAAAACCACTATGTCCTTGTACTTTTCATCAATTTTAGTAAGTCTTTCGACAGCCTGTAGCCTGGAAAATTAATAGATTGTCTGTACAAATATGGCCTAAGAGGACTAATGACAAATTGGTTAAAAAATTATTTAACAGACAGAACGACAAAAGTTAAAATATTGGACATAGCAAGCACTAAAAAGAGAATTATGTATGGAGTACCACAAGGCTCGAAACTGGGACCTATCCTATTCATTCTTTTCACGAATGAACTACTGACGATACTTAATAAGGGAACGACCTATGCCTATGCCGATGATATAGAAATTATGGTAAAGCACCGAGACCTGCAAGTAGGCATAAACATTTTACGAAAAGATTTTGATGCAGTATCAAAATGGTGCCACGATAATGGGCCTATTATAGATGCTGCAAAACCTTAAGTGATATACGGACCGCATCCAATAAAAGCAAACACATCTATATTTCCCACAGAAATCACTGTTGTCCAGTTTCGAAAACCAATAGCGAAGTCCAAGTATCTGGGAGTAACAATAGACAACAACTTTTTATAGCGCGATCACATAAATTCCTTGCGTCTTCAACTCAAACGTGCTATTGTGTACCTGAAAAGATACTCAACAACTGTAGTTCAGAAACAAGTGTACTATTCGCTTGTTGAATCTCGAATTAGATATATGATTCTGGCTTGAAGTAACGCAGCAAAAACTCATCTTGACAAAATGACCACCTTACAGCAGCGGCTTGTTAAATTAGTGGGATCTTTTAAAGTATTAGACGTCCTAAAAAAGACAAATCTTAGTTACCCACCTCCTACCGACCCATAACACAAACGTCTCTTCTCTCCAAGGTCATGGAAACGCTGATAAACCGTTAGCCTATGAAATATCTTGAGTCCCGGAAGCTTCTTAATGACCGGCAGTACGGCTTCCGAAGCAACCGTTCCACTGGTGATCTAATGGCGTATCTCACTGAAAAGTGGAACCAATCTTTTCACAATGTAAGAGAAAGCAAGGTGCGCTTGATATTTCAAAGGCATTTGACAGGGTCTGGCACCAGGCTCTCTTGTCGAAAATGCGTGCTTTTGGGATCGATGAGTCTCTTCTTCAATGGATTAGAAATTACCTTTCGAATCTTTCAATAGAAGTCGTTTTGGATGGACTCAACTCTGATATTCACCATACTACTGCTGGTGTTCCCCAGGGCTCTGTTTTGTCTCCGACACTCTTCCTCATTTTTATAAATGATCTCTTGTCTGCTACTTCTAATCCTATTCATTCCTTCGCTGATGACATTACCCTCAGCTTTTCAAATTCGTTCCTTGGCTCACGTCCATCTACTTCGGCCATAGACTCGGAACGGCAGCGTATGTTAAGCACATTAAATTCCGATCTTGTCAGCATTTGGGGAAATAAGAATAGAGTGGAATTTAATGCTTCCAAAACACAGTGCTGTCTACTGTCGTTAAAGCGATCAGAAAATAGCCAGCCATTATCCATGAACGGCATTTGCGTTGTTGAAACCGAAAGACTTTCCATCCTTGGTATGTGTATCAACCCAACAATTAGTTGGAACGATCACATATTTGAGGTCGCCAAAAATGCTGCGAAATGTCTAGGCTTCCTTAAACGATGCAAGAAGTACTTCACCCCTTCTGATCTGGCTACAATATACAAGGACTACATGCGCCCAAAACTTGAGTATAACGCTCCTATTTGGTCAGGTGCTTCTAAGACCTCCCTGCACCTGCTGGATAGAATTCAAAAGCGAGCGATAAAACTTATAGGTGACAGTAATATTGCGAAGTTGATTGGCTCGTTTGAACACCGACGTAATGTCGCCTCGTTGTCACTCTTTTATCGCTATTTTAACAAGAAATGATCAGATGAATTAGCCAGTTGCATTCCTCCCCTTCAAGAATTCATCCGCAATACACGCCTCGCTAGGAATTCCCACCAATTCACCCTCAAGCCCTCTTTCGGACGTACAGTCAAATGCAGAGACTCGTTCTTTAGTCGCACTACACGAATCTGGAATGCTCTTCCCAGCTCTATCGTTCCTCCTCATTATAATCCACAGGCATTTAAAACCAATGTGCATCGGTACCTCCTCTCCCTCTCTTTCACTTTACCTTCGGCCCGTGCTGTGACTTGATCCGGTCACTTAGGGAACTCGCAACCCCTTTTGCACGCGTCAATTATAAAAAAAAACGTTAAGGCAATCAACCGGATGACGCACTACATGACCGACCGAAGATTTTTACAGCCTATACAACACAGGCCGCCGTGGCGTAGCGGGTAGAGTGCGACGCTCACACGCCGAAGGGTCTAGGTTCGATTCCCAGCTCAACACAAATTTTTCGAATATTTCACGGCACCACCTCTTTCGAGCTGCTGACAACACTCAAAGAGTTATAACTCTCTAAGAAAGCTTCTCAAATTTCGCCGTTCGGAGTCGGCAAAAAACTGTAGGTCCCTTCTACTCGTGAGAGAACAGCAGCGAGCACAACACAAGTGGTAGATAAGCAAGCTAGGCCCTGGTCCCCCTGTGGACTGTCGCGCCAACAATCATTATTATTATTACCAGGTATACCGGTAAGAAGTGAGCGTCAAGAAACAAATGTCTCGATAGGGAACATTTGTTGCGAACGAGCCCTTATTTTTTTTTGTTTGTTAGCTATGACATCTGTGCAGAATATTTAGTATACATCAAATCGTTGAACAAACAACATCATATTTTTTCATAGTGTTAAAAATGTCGAATTTTGTACCAGAAAGTGATGATTTGCTGAAAGCATTAATTTTTTGTTTTCATTTGAAGAAAAAGGCTGCAGAGTCACTTCGAATGCTTGTCGAGGCATATGGTGATCATGCTCTATCAGAAGCAACATGCAAAAGATGGTTTCAACAGTTCAGAAATAATGATTTTGATGTGAGAAATGAAGAACGTGGTAGACCACCAAAAAAGTTTGAAGACGCCGAATCGCACATGATATTGGATGGAGATGACACTTTGAGTCAAAAGCAAATGGCAGCACTGTTAAATGTTGCACAACAAACAATTTCTGACCGTTTAAAAGCTATGGGGAAGATCCAAAAGTGTGGAAAACGGGTGCCACATGAATCGAATGAAAGACAGATGGCAAACCGAAAAAGCACTTGTGGAATTTTGCTTCAAAGACACGAAAGAAAATCGGTTTTGCATCGGATTGTTACTGGCGATGTAAAATGGATATATTTTAAGAATCCTAAACGGGAAAAATCATGGGATAATCTGGGACAACCATCAACATCGACTGCAAAACCAGGCCGATTCGGCAAAAAGACAATGCCGTGTGTTTGGTGGGACCAGAAAGGTGTGCTGTACCACGAGCTCCTAAGACCTAATGAAACCGTTAATACTGATCGCTAACGACAAAAAATGATCAATTTGAACCACGCATTGATCGAAAAACGACCGGAATGGGACAGAAGACACGGCAAGGTAATTTTGCTCCATGACAATGCACCTACATACAAAGCAAAACCGGTTCAGGATACAATCAAACCACTTGGCTGGGAGCAGCTACCGCACCCGACGTATTCACCAGACTTGGCTCCTTCCGACTACCATTTGTTTTCATCGATGGGACACGCATTGGCTGAGCAGCACTTTGATTCCTACGAGGAGGTCGAAAATTGGGTGTCTGATTGGTTTGCTTTAAAAGACGAACAATTTTATTGGCGTGGTATTCACAAATTGCCAGAAAGGTGGTCAAAATGTGTAGAAAACAATGGCCAATACTTTGAATAAAATGTCTTTACATTCCCATTAATAATTAGTGTCAATTTCAACGTTCATTTCAGGCCGGTATACCAATAATTACGAGAGATCCCTTTCAAGATATCGTTCTGGCTGAACAGGTATGTTGGTTGAGGCCCTGGTCTACTTTGGTTTGTAGCGCCCCACAAAGAAGAAGAACTCTCATCTTCAAAGACCTGGACAATGACAAGGAAAGTTTTCCTTCTTCGTCCTTATCAAAAGCCTCACTCCCTTTACTTTTTCAGCCAATCATTTTCAAAGTGTCCTTTTCTTATCTTTCAAACCTCGCAGATTCCAACATGTCAGACAGACTGTTCCCCAGATGAGTGTCGTTTGCAATAATCCCCTGAAAGCGCAGCGAAGCATTGCCACCCAAACTCAAGTGTGATTTATAAATTAATTAGGGAATTCATTTCGTTGAAATGCGAAGACATCCCGGGAGTTCTGTGGTGAGGATTTACGCGTACCCCTCAAGGCTGGGAACGCTCCGAAATCGGCGAAATCCTGATCCACCAGCAGCTTCCTCGTTTCCTCTTGACATTCATTGGATGAGTTTTGATAAATCGACGTCGGAAATTTCGCACAATACAAATGCTGCAGCCCCCAGCACCCACCCGATGCAGTGCCACATCCACAATGAAGTGAAGCATTATCCGAATGGAATTCCCGCGAATTGGACAGGGTGTGGGGGGTTGCGAAGTAAGCAGCCCAGCAACTCTGGCCCCCACAAGCAAACATACGGGAATTGATGACTATGCATGAAGAGCAAACATGGCATCCCAGAGGACGATGGTTTCGATTCTGGAAAAAAAGTATTCGAATGCGAGCGACACTGCAGGGCCGTGACCGTGACGGCGGAGCTAGTGGAGCAGAGTAGGAGGAACTAATGTTGAATTTCCAAACCGAACGACGAACCAGTGTCGTTCAGCCGAAGATTGATGGTAATAGTTGCGTTATTAGATATTTCAATGGATTCATTATTCATCCGCTGGACGCTCTGGAGCGAGAATGGGATTTATTTCTGGACTCGATGCTGCAACGGCGGAGTGGCTGGCTGCGCTGATGGAATACCGCTTGTGTTCATTGGAAAAGGATATATAATTTATCACTTAGCCCGTTGGGGAAACTGTTTCCTGGAGGGATTCCATGGATCTTTTAGAGACTTCCTTGCGAGTGCACTTGACGGGTCAATGGACTGTGATGGACGGAGTTGACTTGAAATTGATGCTGCAAGTTGGAGGAAGCACCATGCGAGGCGAAGCGAAGACCGTGACGGTGCAACGGCGATCGTATGTATACACTCTCGGATCGACAAGAGTGCCACGAATAATTTAAGACAAACCTCCTGTGAAATCCAATGGGCACAGATTGGTTAAGGGGTTGTGCTTAGATTTTATGAAGAAACTGCATGTAGTGGTACTCTAGGGGCAAAGCATTTATAAGGATCCATTCAAATAAAATTCCTTTGCTTACACAAAGACCTCAAGGAAGCGCTTATTTTGAGTTGACGTATCATTATCACTAAGGCAAGCTGGAGAACAGGTTTCCAGGAATTCCAGGCTGCCAGGAACTGTGAATTCAGTTAAATTTTGTGTTCCAAACATGCGCTAATTTTCATGATATGGCTCTGTAGTGCCACAGGCAGGAGCACTTACCCCTGACTTCTTCTTTTTCTTATTTTGTCGCTACAGTCCGCGGTGGACCTGGGCCACAACCAACATGCCTCTCCAGCCAGCACGGTCTTTCGCTAGCTGCCTTAAATTGCTCACTTCAAGTTGGTTGAGGTCATTGTCGATTGTGTGCGCCAGTTCAGCCTAGTTCGTCCTCGATGGCGTTGTCCCAATGGTTCTGATTCGATGATTTCGGGACGAAGCAGTGGTGTCCATACGCTCTACACGGCCTAGTCATCTTAAGCGTTGTATCCGTAGACGCTTAATGAGGCGCATGTCGCTTTACAGCTTATCGAGTTCGTCGTTAAATCTTCTCCTCCAGATGCCATCAACGCAAACAGGGCCAAAAATCGCACGCAAAACCTTTCTCTCAAAAAGACTAAGGGCTTCCTCATCCGCTTTTAGTAACGTCTAGGTTTCCGTGCCATAGAGCAGGACTGAGATGATCAAGCTGTTATATAAGCTCGCTCAGATTGTGTAGGATGACGATGGAGAACTCTCGCTGCTCCGTCAAGGTCGGTAACGAACTCACCGACACCTTCAATGTCAAAATAGGTTTAAGACAAGGCGACGTACTGCCATGTAATTTCTTTAACATCATCCTCGAGAATATCGTGCGTAACTCACAAGTCAACACCAGAGACACGATTTTCCAGACGCCAGTTCAATTGCTAGCTTACGCTGATGACATTGACGTAATTGGACGAACACAGGGAGCCGTCATTGAGGCGTCTGCTGGCATTGAAGCGGAAGCGGGCAAAATAGGTCTGGCGGTACATTAGGGCAAAACTTAGTACATGCTGTCATTAAGGAAGGACACACAACATCGACGTCTTGGATAGAGTGTCACACTAGACAGCAGGAACTTCGAGGTAGTCGAGGACTTCGTCTTCCTCGGCTCCGCGGTAAACAGGGACAACAACATCACTACCGAAATCAAACGCAGAATCACTCTCGCTGCTTCTTTGGGCTCAAGAGGCAATTGTGTAATAAAGCCCTCCCTCGAAGGACTAAGCTCGGTTTATATAACAGCTTGATCATCCCCGTCCTGCTCTATGGAGCGGAAACATGGACGTTAGCAAAAGCGAACGTGGAAGCCCTTAGTCTGATCGAGAGAAAAGTTTTTCGTGTGACTTTTGGTCCTGTTTGCGTTGATGGCTTCTGGAGAAGATTTAACGACGAACTCTATGGGCTATACAGCGACATGCGCCTGGTCAAGCGTCTACGGATACAACGCTTAAGATGGCTAGGCCATGTAAGGCGTATGGACACCACTGCTCCGGCCCGAAAAGTCTTTGAATCCGTGCCATTGGGATAACGCAACAGAAGACGATCTAGACTAAAGTGGCGCACACAAGTGGAGAAAGATCTCAACCAACTTGGAGTGCGCAACTGGGGACAGCTGGCGAAAGATCGTGCTGCCTGGAGAGGCATGTTGGTTGAGGCCCAGGTCCACCTATGACTGTAGATCCACAAGAAGAAGAAAAAGAAGATCTCACCAACACTTTTAAAAACAACTTGTCGGAAATCACTTTTAAGTTCAATTCCAATTTGTGTTGTAGGCCTTAGCCCTTCAGTCCTTATTTGGAGGCCGGTTAATAATGGAATTACAAGAGACATCGTAGGAAATTTTTCTCCGGAGTGTTCCTCAGTAAGCTTTTCAAAAGGTCTTAGAAGTGGAATACAATCCTGTATGGTTTCCCCTTCGGATGCAATAAAGAATTCGGGAGCTCTGGGTAGATCTGGTGGATCTGGTAGATCTGATTTCACCTAGTAATTACATCTTGTTTTAGTTTCAATTGCCGCAGTGACATATTTTTCTGTACATTTCTTAATTTTTCAGAAGCTGAAATGCTATGTTTGAAATGCCGCACCAATGTTCGGAATTTTCTTAATAAGTCAGCAAAATCGGTATTGTTCTTATTGTTACACATAACTTCAGCGTATGAGCCACACAAGGATGGTGATGCTTCTTCAAGTGTCCATTGACTGCGTTTCTTCCATAAGCAGCATTATCTGACACAATTGTAACTATTTTCGTATTGATGCACCATTCCACGAAAACCTGTGACAATACCTTAGCGGTATTTTCTCCTGTGTACGAATCATGCATTTCACGAGTTGCAAGTACCGGTGAAAATAACTTGTCATTGAAAATAAAATGACTGGTGACTGTATAGTAGGATTTATTGCCTAGTACACATTGTGTACTTTGAACTCAAATACTCGCTTTCAAGCATCAGCACCATATGTCGTGTTCACCATTTAAGTTTGAGAGTGACAACTCAACAACAAATTCTGAAAGAAAACAAAAATCCCACCAATCGGTCGTCCATCTGGCGACATGTCCCTCGACAACAATGTATCCTCACACACGTTTCCGCTTTCAATGAACTTGTTTTCCGCAGCCGCATTCCTGTCGTGAACATTTTAATTACGTCAATTTGTTGAAATCGCCTTGATCTGGGGCCCATTAGCACCTTTCCAATGCACACCCAGAGTGGTCATTAGTTCGCTCTCATTGGCCGCTTCTTTGTCACACCACTTAAAGTGCGCCATGTCACTCGCATCAATGTTGCGGCCGGAGTATTAAGATTAAGGCGAAATCACTTCAGGGCCACTAGCCGGGTAAGGCGTGCTGCACCGCAGAACACTTCCCTGATGCTCATGCGCGAGCACCATGCATAGCTGTTTCTGGTTTTCGCACCCACAGGCGTCACCTTTACCACTCGTCATCGCGGTCGTGCGGAGCGGTGCCATACCGACTGGAGATCATCTGCTGCGACACAAGCTGGACACGGAATCGAGTTGTTCTACTGTTGCAGGAACAGTTGCCATCTAGGCTTGGCATTGACTGTCTTGACTATCATCTCGTTCCGAAATGTGCACGGAGCATGGCCCGCCGATCTCGGCTGGGGGACCCATAAATTCATAGTGTTCCTAGTTATCGGTTCGAATGGTTTGGTCACATCTACCTCGGGGTCCGTTGCCGTTGCCGTCTCAGCCAGCATCATCGTCAGTTCATCACCGCTGTTAGTGCCTAATCCCAGTGCATCGCGGGTTCAGATGTTGGAATTCCAGAGAAGAGTCAGCCGAGTCCTTAGAACGTGGACCGCTGTGTGATCGCGTTATGTTGTGCGGAATGATTTCGTTATGGATGCGGACCGTGGCGAATCATCGATTCACCAGGGGTCTACATAAGCGCGCACTGCTGGGTCGACCTTTGCTGGTTGTGTTTTAACCTGCGGTAGGAAAGCGATTTTTCTTGTTTTTTGGGTTTTAAGAGGGTGTCTCCTCAGCGCTTCGGTTTGCCCTTTGGTTGACTCTGTAGGCTGAGTAGGAGCGACGATGGATTTCAATTTTACTATCAGGAGCAAGAGGTTCTTCAGTTGCGACAGAAATGCAGATGGACATCTTCTGTCCGTTGAGCGATTTGATTCGAACTTAATGGGTCGATCTTTGTGACACTGATGCAAGGCGGGCACATTGCTTAGGCAAGAAATGTTTAGTAATTGCCGTGATTTCCGGCGTTGGACACGCGTATTTGATGTGTGGAATGATCACCGATTTAGAATTTCGATTTCGCTTTTTAAATTCTAAATTCATTTAAATTCAGGACGGGCAGTTGAGGATTCAATTGGACAAGGACATTGAATTGAATAAGCGGTCATCTCATTTATTTACAAACTCCTGACAGGAAGGTCGTTGTTTATGTGGTTGTATGGTGAGAGGAGAGTGGTCCACGGCGAGTAGTCCGAGGGGAGTGGTCCACGGCGAGTAGTCCGAGGACAGTGGTCCGAGGCCAGTGGTCCGAGGCCAGCAGTCCGAGGCGAGGCGAGAAGTCTAATAGAAAGAGGAATAAGCGGTTGTTGCATTGGAAAGTGTCGTAATAATGCATGGGAATACCATCACATGTGCAATTTTTCAGTCATGAATTCCATTTCCTTTGATGCTTAGGTGCGCGCGTAGGGGGTTTCGTTTTTGTTTAAGGTGTGGGTGTTGATCTACATTTTTTGTTTTGCTGTCGTTTGTTTGAAGTAGTCTTGAGATTTTGAAAACTTTCAACATCTATGCATGTATTTGCAATATTGCAGCAGATGAAAAACTTCAGCTTGTACCTCACTGTTTTCTCAGAAGACAACAACATAAACAAGAACAACGATATGAATAAGTACAAGAATAAGAACAAATACAACAAAAAGAAAAAAAATATGAAGAAAAACAACAACATGAACAATAACATGAACAAGGAAAACATGAACAAGAACACGAACATAAACATGAATAAGAACCTGAACATGAACAGAAACCTGAGCAAGAACAACAACATAAACAAGAACAATCACATAAACAAGAACATGCAGAACATGAACAAGAAGAACATGAACATGAATATAAATATAACAAAAACCACACCACACATGAAGAACAACCACAACATGAACGAAAACCACAAGAAATACAAAAACAACACCATGAACGAAAACCACAACATTATCAAAAACCACAACGGATAAAAGAATAACAACATGAATGTAAACCACAACGTGAACGGAAACTACAACAAATACAAGAACGACACCATGAACGGATAAAAGAACAACAATATGAACGTGGTTTCGTTCACACTAACAAAAATCACAACATGTGCGAAATCACAAAATTATCCAAACCACAACATGGGTGAAACCACAACAAATCAAAACCACAACATTAAAACAACAACATGAGCGTAAATCACAATGTTGTCAAAACCAATGTTTGATTTCGGACAAATCAAACGCAGCATTACTCTTGCCAACTATTGCTTCTTTGGGCTCAAGAGGCAAATAAGTAATAAAGCCTTCTCTCGAAGGACTAAGCCCGCTTTGTGAAACAACTTGGTTATCCCAGTCCTACTTTATGGCGCGTAAACATGGACGTTACTGATGACACGGATGGGAAAAGTTCTGAGTGCGATTTTTGGTTCTGTTTGTGTTGATGGCGACATGAGCTTGGTCAAGTGTCTACGGATACAACGCCTAAGATGGCTAGGCCATGTAGAGCGCATTTACACCACTGATCCCGCCCGAAAAGTCTTCAATTCTGAGTCATTGGGACAACGCAACAGAGGATGTCCTAGGCTAAGGTGGCGCACACAAGTGGAGAACGACCTCATCCAACTTGGAGAGCGCAACTGGAGGCAGCTGGCGAAAGATCTGATGGAGACACGGTTGAGGCCGAAGTCCTCACTGGACTGCAGCGATACAGGAAGAAGAAGAAGAAGTACAGAGATAAGTGAGCATTGACTGATTATCTCTGTGTGTGTCTCAAATTTTGTTTTTAGTGAAGCTAAAAATTAATTTAACTTACTTTACACATTTCGTTTAGATGCGTTTCCGTACTTTACCTCTCTCTGAACCTCGACTCGACTCCTTAATAAATGAAAGTCATCAGAGTTTGACAGAGAGTATTGGAACACACCTATAAATCGACTCGACTCTTGTTCCACATACATTCCACAACTGCAAAGCTGTCCTTTGAATATTTGAATTGTCAAATGGAATTGTTTTCGTGAATTTTAAAAACCCGTATATTTGTGAAACTGGAGTGAATTCAATTGTCTTTTTAATGATCAAAACTATACTATTGTCGAAGAAGATCAAGATATTTTAAGCAATGATGTTATTTACATAAGAAGAAACATTAGATCAAATTGCAATCCATTGGATATTATAGTAGAAAGAGGCCTATATATTTATTGTTCGCAACGCTTGCATTTAAAACTGATGGGAGTTCAACCGATGGAAAGTTTGACTTTGCTTCCAAATTAAGTTCTTCTTTCACAAAAATTTGATATCGTCTAAGAACCCTCCCAAGAGCATAAACACTTTCTATTCAAGGAAAGACTCCTTGATGCCGACTCAGCGAAATACTTTTGATATTTTGGCCAAAATGATGCCCCTACCGTAGCTTGGCATTCGTTCTTGTTGTGCAAGAGATTAGTTTTCATTTTCAATTTGAGACAATGTCAAACCTATAAACCACAATTAAATTTTACAAATATTATACCTGCAATTTACTTTCGCCGCTATTTCTCATATACAGTTGTGTTCACACAAATAGCAGTAGTTATACGACTTATATAATTAGCAACATATTTCTAAGAAGATCCCTTTTCCAAATGTATATCCGGTTTTATTGTATTTTCCGGTTACTAAGAAACCATACCAGATATGTATGTAGGTTGTCAAATATCTCCCTTCCGCCTTTTTGTCTTTTGAATTTTCCGGCTATGTACAAAGCGCTACAGAGCTCATATCTGGCAATACTATACATCATTTGAAAGGTCTTACAAAACGACGTTACGCATTATTAGTTAGTTTGGATATTGCGTTTAACAGTTATGGCAGTGTAAACATAAAGTTCACTAATGCCGAAACACGCGCTATTTTAAAGTTTCCCTTCGTTAAAGGCAAATCCGCTAGAGAAACGTTCCGTGAGATTAATTGTGTTTTGGGGGATGATACTCTATCACTTCGAATAGCGGAGGAATTGTTTCGACGATTCAGAGTCGGTGAAAACGACACCATGGATAAGGCAGCCGGCGGAAGACCTGTGACGACGAATACCGATGGAATCATTGAAATCATCGAGTTAGACCGGCATGTGGCATTTCGTGACATCGTCCAGGAGATGGGAGTTTGTCACCAAACCATTTTAAACCATCTGCAGAAGGCTGGATGCCAGAAAAAGCTTGATGTTTGGGTGCCGCAAGATTTGACCCAAAAAAAAAAATGTTCTGGACCGAATCAGCGCCTGCGCTATGCAGCTGAAACAGAACGAACTCGACTCATTTTTGAAGCGGATGGTGACTGGCGATAAAAACTCTATCACATACGACAATATCAAGCGTAAACGGTCGTGGGTGAAGACCGGTGAATCCCAAACAGTGGCCAAGCCGGGATCGACGGCCAGGAAGGTTTTGCTGTGTGTTTGGTGCGATTGGAAGGGAATCATCCACTATGAACTGCTCCCATATGCCCAAACGCATAATTCTAACATCTACTGTGAACAACTGGGCCGCTTGATGGAGGCGATCGACCAGAACCGTCCAGAATTGGCCAACAGGAAGTGCTCCACCAGGAAAACGCCAGACCACACACTTCATTTATGACTCGTCAGAAGCTACGGCAGCTCGGATGGGAGGTTTTATCGCATTCACCATATAGCCCGGACATAGAGCCAAGTGCTTACCACCTGTGCCTGTCCATGGGGAACGCCCATGGTGGTGTGAAGTTGAACTGAAAAGAGGCTTGTGAAAAGTGACTGTCCGAGTTCTTCGCAAATAAGGAGGGGGGCTTCTACGAGGAGGGTATTGTGAAGTTGCCATCTAGATGGAAACATATCATCGACCAAACGGCTTCTATTTGAACTAAATCCGATCACTGTAACACTTTTAATGAAGCATTGAATGGAGAGTAGAAAAGTGGCAACCTTATATATTGCTTTATTCCAATAATCGTACATTAGAAAACAACGCCAAAATTAACAAAGCATTGCTCGTGTATGTGGTCGCCGAGGCGTAGTGGGTAGAGAGCGACGCTCACAAGCCGAAGGGTTTAGGTTCGACTCCCAGCTCAACACCAATTTTCCGAATTCTTCACTGTACCACTTCCTTCAAGCTGCTGACAACACTCAAAGAGTAATAACTGTCTAAGAAAGCTTCTCAAATTTCGCCGTTCGGAGTCGGCAAAAAACTGTAGGTCCCTTCTACTAGTGAGAGAACAAAAGCGCGCACAACACGAGTAGTTGATGAGCAAGCTTGGCCCTGGTTCCCCTTTGGACTGTAGCGCCAACAATTATTATTATTATTGTTAGTGTATATAAGCCTAAAGGCTGAAGGCTTTCTCTACTTAAGCGCTTAAGAAGGGAACCCCAAGTCTATATGCATATGTTTTATAGGTTTCCTATATTATAAAAAACCTTAATCAAACAACATTTTCTTGCAATCGGTTAAGGAACGCCTCTTTTTAAATTTGTGGAGAAGTTACAATTCTATTTAAAACCTTTTAAAATAGAATTGATATAAAATAAAGTTTTACATAATGTCATTCAAAATGATTTTCCATTGGGGCGTTCACACGACTCACTGTCGTTTTACTTTACCGACTATCAGAATACCAGTAAACGACATATGTCACTCAACAAATATGTTCCACGCGAGAAAAAATAACAGCTTTACGGCTTTCATAATATTGAACCAAAAACAAAAATAACAATAAAAAGAACTTCATTCAATAGTAAAAAAATGAATTTAAGAAAGATAATTTTGCAGCTTTTCACGTTGAGAGGTGGTTGACAGCAACGACGTTTGAAATTTTTAAAAAGGCGTGGCAATGTTACCGCATGCAGAACTCACATTGTTGAAGGCTGTCATATGGCAAGGTATTGCCAGAGCGATGGTTGATACATAAGACGGACTGCAACAAATTTTTTAATGACAGATTTTTAAAGGAGGTAAATATTTTTACTGGTGGCCGCCGTGGCGTAGTGGGAGAGTGCGACGCAAACACGCCCAAGGGTCTAGGTTCGATTCCCGGTTAAACACCTCGAATTCTTCACGCCACCACTTCTTTCGAGCTGCTGACAACACTCAAAGAGTAATAACTGTCTAAGAAAGCTTCTCAAAGCTCGCCGTTCTAAGTCGGCAAAAAACTGTAGGCCTCCTCTACTCGTGAGAGAACAGTAGCGCGAACAACACGAGTAGTTGATGAGCAAGCTAGGCCCTGATCCCCCTGTGGACTGTCGCGCCAACAATTATTATTAAATATTTTTACTAAAATGTGACACAAGACCTTTTGTTTGTTGTTTGGGAACAAAATTTGGACAAATTTGAAAGCAGCAAAGGACGTGAAAATGAAACAAATTGATTTTAAACAAAGAATTTCTCACATTTTATTTGAATAACTACCAAATTTAGTTCGTAATTTGTTTACATTTACAAACCTACATCGCATTTTTATTTATTTATGTTTTTTTTTAAAGTGCCAACTATGACATATTCTCACACTTAATAATTTTTCTTTATATGGTAAACTATTTATATATCCTACAAATTAATTAAATATGCAAAATTATAAAGTAAATGATTATACAGTGTGTGGTAAAAGAAAGTAAAACGCATTGTCTAAAAAATATTTTTGAGCTTGGAAAAACTACTGACTAGGCGTGACATATAAGACTTTTTCTTGCAGGACTGAGGTGGAGTCAGTTCGAAAATAAGGCACTACGTTCAATTGAAGAGCAAAATTTGACTAAAATGAAAAGGAATTGCAACAAATGAAAAATTAGGGTTTTAGACGTCTTCAGTTTTTACTTAAAACATAAACTGTGACTGGATATTGATTAATCATTCAATTTGAAAATTTGCCAAATTCGACGAATATTTATTTAATTTCATTTCCTTCATCATTGTTTCAATTTTCTGTATTCAATGAAATTAAGGCATATAGATTTTAGTGAAGTTTGAAGCTTAATAACATTTTTATTGGTTAGTCTTATGAGAAAAAATTGAACATTAATAAATTCCAATCTCAAAATTAAGTTCAAACTTAGGAGTTTAACAATTTCCATGAAATGAATAACAAAACAACAACACCGATAGTCACTCCCTTAAAAAATTATATTTATTGCACACCTAAACCAAAGACGAAGCCATTTTCATTTCTTTTATAATCACACACTGTACTCAAAGAAACACCAAGCGCGTGTGACTCTGGAGAAAGTGGAAGTTGCGTACAAGAAAATCAAACAAAAACGAACTTAAATAAAAGTTTGAGTTTTCTCATTTAAAATTATAAAAAATTTAAACGGCAGTATGAATGAATACAAACTGTTACCAAAACACGAAAATTACAAAAAAAAAAAAATATTTAAAATTATAATCAACTGAAAAAAGAAAATTGATTTCTTCCGTTTCTATTTATTTAACCATAAAATTAAAATCACAATAAAATAGACTTGAAAGCTTAATTAATTTCTATATAAAAAAAATAAAAACTCAAAGGTTCCTCCCATCATTCTTCATTTGCTTATGTTTTGTTTCCATTTATTAAACCTACGCGTTTTTGTTCATTTTCTAATTGTTTTATAAAATCCCAATGCTCGTTGAAGGTTACGTTTATGAATGCGTTGTGAATTTTTAGTTGACAACAACAGTACGGATACATTTGGATAATAGTATATGAATTTCAAAAACGTTTTTGTTTTTTTGAAAACGACAAAATGCAGACTACAAGATTTTAATATTTATATTTTCTTTCAAAAATAAGTCTAACTACGCTTAGACTCAATTTGAAGAAAATTTCGTTAAGAATTTACATAAAAATCTGATCTTCTTCTATTCATAAAATTTCTTTCGATTTTGTTCCAAGAAAATCAAATATTTAGCAAAATGTTACAATTTGTGTATTTTGTTTTTGTGTCTGACTAAATTTAACCCTGAACTTTTTTATGGCTTCGAAGAGGTTTTAAAGGAGATTCGTTGTTGATGGAAGTACGTGTTGTGGTCTACTTCTCCTGAGTGACGTTCTGTGCTGAATTTGGGCATGCGCACGGGTTAAAAATTGGTTTGGTCCTTCGGGATGGTATGAATTCCCTTGAGGTGGATTGGTGGTGCACGGTACGAGGCTGGTCTTCATCGTCATTCTGGTCCTAATTGTGTGTCGTTTTCATAGCAATGAAGGAAGGAAGGCTGCAAATAAAGAAATGAAAACAAAAAAAATTATTTACAATTTTTGCCAATGTATTTGACTACAGCGTGCTCCAATTTCTAAACAGGCACATGTTAGTTTGGCCGCCGTCTAAGGATGGACTCTAAACCACTAAAGGATGAACTCTTAAGGATGGACTTTAACCCATTAAGGACGAACTCTCAATAGTATTTATTATGAATTAATGATGTCGTGGTAATAGTCCCTTGTTAAGCATTGATCAAATTTAAAGTCAAATGAAAGAAAAATTCCAATTCCACTGCGATTGCTAATGAAAGTTCGAAATCTGTGAACATTTTGAGGAATTTGACACTTCTCTCTTACTATCTGTTTAGTTTTGCTCGTGTTTCATATTCTTTCACTCCTTGTTGCAGCGGTGAAGAATGAAATAATTAAAGTTTTCGCCAGAAACAACATACTTCAAGACAATCAAAACCTGCGCACGTATGTGCCTTCAAAGTCTAGAGAATCTCAATTTGGCCTTGAGAGAATATTAAAACAAACTAAAAAGGTAAGTATTGAGCTACAATAGGCGATAAAGAAAATAAATGAACTTGGAAAACGCAAGTTATACTGGCTCAAAGATGGTTTCGTATACATACACTTATTTCAAATTTTACTTAATCGGTTTATGAAAATTAAACTGCAAGCAAATATGTACAACTATTCAGTCTATAACTTTTCTGTGCTATTGCATTGTACATTATAGCTCTTTCATTAAATTTTTTCTTTTCAAAAAATTTACAAGCCCTCCTCTGCGGATGAGCGTTCACTTTTCCCAGTCCATGTTCTTCCATCGAACGATGAACTCTTTTTGCATAATCGACGATCATGCTATCAGGTTCAGGTCCAAGGACTGGCCGGCTCTTAAGTAACTTAATCAAGAGGTTGATCACCTTGAAAAGGGGATAACGCAACTGAACACGCATTTACCGAATTACATAACGATGGCTCCAACAATGAACACTGCCGCTGAATGACAGAGAGACACCAAGCGAAAGAGGGAGTGAGAGAAAGAAACAGTGAGAGAGAGAGAGGGGTGGGGGTGGGTAGAAAGAGACTGAAGACGTTCATTTAACCAGTGTTGACAATAATCTGGTTGGACCAGAGGAAGATCAATGTTATCCCTCAACCCTGAAACGTAACCAGTTGTTTCTGCAATGCCCCTTGCCGCGCCTCGCACTCCACTTGCCGCACTGGTTACGCGCGATCTATCTGTGAAGCGTTGCTATTTTTCACGAGGAACAGCATAAATCTCGTCCGGCAGGTTTGACTTTTTCTGTGCCTCCTCGCTGTTGCTGTTGTTGCGGTTGTGGGTAACTCCTTTCTTCTTCGTTCCGTGTAATGGAGTGGATCGACTTCATCTCCATCAGATGGTGTCCTCTCCTGAACCGATTCGTAGGTTCGCTTGGGCACGTAGGTGCAAACACCACCGCTATACACACAGAACAACTATAATATGCCTGTTGGTGGCTGCTTGCCACCATTTCGTCCCCGCAACTCTACAGGCTTCGGAGGGTTCAATACCTGGCGTCGAGTTCACTCACTCACTCACTGGTTGCGTTGGTCGCTTACACATTTTCCCCCAAACACCGGGACGAATTCAATTTATCTGGAAGGAGAGTGGTCACGTTTTCTTTTCCCTGGTTTTGGTTCACCGGAGGAAGGAAACCTCATCTCATGACCGGCTTGGTGCTCTCATTAGGAGCACTAAGCTCTATTTTTAGCTCCTACGGGACAAACTCCGTCTCTCTCTCTCGCTCTCTCTCTCGTTGTTTCTACTTTTGTTTAGATGTGCAGGTATATGTGTGTGTGTGTGTGAAGGGGGTTGGGGGAAGTATAAGTCAGGACCTGGGCAGGTCACGAGGCTTCGATACTCACCTTAAAACTATTTCCATTTATCCTACAGATACAGTGTCGCCTGCTGGCGGTGATCGAAATGATGAATGTATAATTTCTTTTTTGACTTCTCTTTGGATGGCCTCAAGTCCCAAACTAAATTCGATAGACTGCGCGGCCGGGACAGGCGTCTGGTCTTCTTTTCGGGCAACTTCGAGTCGCCAGATGTTCGGCCGCCGCTGCGCGATGAGTCTAAGGTACCTTCACGAGCACCACCCGTACTTGCACTTTTTGATAGAAGCTGATTGCTGTTGTTTATGTTGTTGTTGTTACTGTTGCTAATGCTGTTGTTAGAGTTGTTTATGTGGTGGTTAATGTTAGTATTGGGATTGGTATTGTTGCATTTGACAACAACAACATCTTGTTGATGCAACTGTTGCGGCTGCGCCTGTTGCTGGAATGGTTGAGGTCCTTTGGGAGTTGTTGAGATCGGAGTTGTGGAATTGCTATCTGGAGTTAGTTGTAAACTGCTAAGACTTTTATATCTGTAAATTGAACAAAACAAACAAAACATTGATTTAGTTGAAATTCTTTCGTAATGTGGTTTATTGGATTTGTTGTTGGTGGGGACAAGCTACGTTTCGAACAAACAATTTGTTGATATTTTTTGCTAATCTGCTTCTTCGAATTGAAAGGTTCGTGCTTGGAGAATGCTCTAATTGAAGGGATTCTCCTATTTTTCAGTATGACGTGAACTAAACTCCAGACGGTCCGTGAAGTAGCACCTTAACCAAATTGCTGTGCACAATTAGAGACATTTAGTTGGGGACCGTGCAAATGCAGTGGATCAATAAAGAAATCTGACACCCCCTTTCTTACTTTCTAAAGGACTTGATAATAAATGTTGGCGTGACAGTCCACAGGGGGACCAGGGCCTGGCTTGCTCATCAACTATTCGTGTTGTGCGCGCTACTGTTCTCTCACGAAGGGACCTACAGTTTTTCGCCGACTCCGAACGGCGAAGTTTGAGAAGCCTTCTTAGACAAGTATTACCCACGTCGTGGGCTACTTTCGTTTATTGATTTTTTTATTTTGTTATGTTGGTACTATCGTCTCGTTGTGAGACGAGAGAAGCATAAAATTTAGACGTGTTTTGCGTCTTCAGCGATTTTCTGCTGTCGGGAAAAATGGATAAAAGAATTTGCGTTCAATTTTGTGAAAAATGGAATTAAGTGTTCAAAGCCAATTGAAATGTTGACAGCGTCATTCGGTGAGTGAACACAAAGTCAACAAAATCCTTACAAGAGGCACAAATTTTGCAAGGAAGGTAGAGAAAATGTGAATCGCGACGCTTGGCCTGGACGCCCTGGCACACCAACAAACATTGCAAATGTTAAGAAAGTGAAGAAAATTGTTATGGAGAATCGTGGAATCGCTATTAGAGAAGTTGCTGCATATGTTGGCATATTGGTTGACTAGAAAATTTTGGACGTGAAGTGTGTGGCAGTTCGTTCCGAAATTGTTGTTGTTGTTGTCAACGCCGATCCAAATTTCTTTAAAATAACTGGTGACGAATCACGAATTTTTAATCCTTGAAACTGTAAATCTATGTACCATCATAACAAAATAAAAAAATTGGTAATCGATTGTACGTAGCTCGCAAAATTTAAAAGTTAATCTTTTTTTCTTTTTAAATAGACATATAGGAGGTCTTTTTAAAAAAGAAAAAAATTAACTTTTAAATTCTTAAAGCCCCTTCTTTCTAACAGTATATACACAGATCACAAGTATTCTCATTTAAGAAAAAACACCTAGCTCTTCAAGGAAGGGAAATGTTTTAAAGAATTCAAGGGCGGGAGTCGACTGTCTCCTTCTGTTATTGGTTTCTGTTAGTTTTATTTAGGAGCGTGGCCGTACCCAAAATAATCAACACAAATCAATACAAAACAACGCTAATCAACGAAAGTCTGTTCCAGTACATCCAAACATAGGCTTTATGTCAAATGTTTGACATTGATCATTTCTTTTCGATACTGATTTAAGTCACTAACCTTCCTGCTGCGTGTAATGCTTTACATTCAAAACTGGAAATGAACTGTCAAAGAGACAGACATTTTGACAGGCACAACCATTGAGTCCTTATTCTTAAACTTTCGCATTGAGGACTAAAATCAATTCTTCTTAATTCGCTCGAATGCTATTTAAAATTTTGCATACAAAGAGCAAAAACTAATGAACTCGTTTCGAGAGACATACTACTGTCCTCGGGAGTGCCTCAACAAAGGTATTTCATTTGTTAATGACATTCCATCTACGTTTCAATCGTCTAAGTGCTTACTGTACTCGGTAGACCTTAAAATTTATAAGAATATCACTTCCTGTCGGACTGTCATCTATAATATTACAGGACGATTGAAAGTTTCTGAGAGAGTTGGAGTTTTGTTAAGTGCTAGCTTAACTTTCAGTAGTCACAATGATTTCGTATCACAGAAGGTTAATAGAGGGTGTCCCAACAAGAACGCAAGATTTAAATTCGGCGCCATTCGAATTGTCGTTGTTTGACATTTGAACAATTATTATTGTTTGTTCGTAGAAGGTATAAGGTTAATGAAAATGGAGCGAAGGGAGTTCGTTAATTAAGTATTGGAGAGACAACATGAAAATGCTGACTTCGCCGATAAAATCATCTTTAGTGACAAGGCCCATTTACGTCTTGATGGCTTCGTGAATGGGCTGAATTGTCGCATTTGGGGCGAGGAAAATCCTCGAGTGATTCACGAGAAGCAAATATATCCTCAACGTGTCACTGTGTGGTGTAGATTTTGGGCTGGAGGAATCACTGGACCTTTTTTTTATGAAAATGAGTCCGGTCAAGCTCAAACAGTCAATGGTGTTCGGTATCGCGAAATGAAAACAAATTTTTTCGTGCCTAGAATTGAAAAAAATGAATGTGGAGGGGATGTGGTTTCAACAAGACGGCGCCCCATCTCATACAGCCAGAGAAACAATTCAATTGCTGCATTCGCGTTTTGGAGACCAGAATTGGCAGCCTAGATCATGCGATTTAACTCCATTGGACTTTTTTCTTTGGGGTTTTTTGAAGTCGATGGTTTATGCGAATAAGCCGACGACGACTCAAGCCTTAAAAGAGGGAATTGGACGCTGCATTATTGAAATACATTTATGCAAAACGGTCATTGAAAATTTCATTAAAAGTTCGCGTAAGTGCAAAGCCGCGGCGGCCATTTGACCGATGTGTTATTCCACACGTAACCTCATTCTGTCTACTTTACGACATAATAAAGAATTCACGATTTTTTTTAAATATCTGCGTTTTATTTAAAATTTAAATCTTGCGTTCATGTTGGGACACTTTTTATTTCCCCTCCCTACGAATTGCTGCCGAAGAAAAATCAGTGGGCAGCAGATGGCTGTCAAAGTGAAAATAAAAAACGTCTGACATTTCATACGAGTACATCCGATAGCTGTTTACGATTTTGTACGAAAATTCGTTTTACAAGTTTCGGTAGTTACTCTCTGCAAGAGAGATCTTTACCCAAACTATTCAACTACAAATTTCTGTACACCAATCAATTGGAACATACCTAATAATGGGGTGGCGCTAAAGTCAATAAAGGGACCAGGGCATAGTTTGCTCATTAACTACTCCTGTTGTGCGCGTTACCGTTGTCTCACGAGTAGAAGGGCCTACAGTTTTTTGCCGACTTAGAACGGCAAACTTTGAGAAGCCTTCTTAGACAGTTATTACTCTTTGAGTGTTGTCAGCAGCTCTGTTCCAGTTCATTTGTGGGCAGAAATTCGTAGTTGAGTAGTTTGGGTAAAAATCTATCTGGGAGAGAACAATGTGCCGAAATGTGTAGAAATTCACAGAACTAACGAAACAGCAAAAAATATTAATAAATGCTTACAGCTGCCAGGTATTTTATATTAAATGTCAGAGATTTTAGTATTTTCAATTAGACAGTCATCTGCTGCCCACAGATTTTTCTGCAGCAGAAATTCGTAAGGAAGGGAAATATTTTACACTCCCTTCAAGGACAAGATCAGCAAATGCAACGCCTTTTGACAGTTTATCCGCAAATTTCGCTGGCATTCGCATTTCAGAGCAATTGAAACAGACCTGTTAGGTGTGCTGTGTGTTCCCGTACCCGAAACAAATAACACAAAACAGTGCAAAACAATACAAAGTAATACAAAATCCGTTTCCATATACCGAAAAAATGGATTTTACGTCAAATGAAAACTTTCTCGAGAGACTAAATACTTGCCCATTTTAACACAATTTTTGTGGTTAGCTTACTCACAAAAATTTCTTGTGTTTTTCTGTCAAATTGATTGGTGTGCGTACAGAGATAAGTGAGAATAGACACATAATCCTTGAGCATGAGTCTCAAATTTGATTGTTGTTTTTGTTTTCTGGAGCGAAAAAGTAAATTTGACATTTCACAATTGCATACTTTACACACTTGGTCTAGATGCGTTCTCTTTCTGAGAGAGTCTTATCCCCACTCCTGAACAAATGACAGACTTCAGAACTTGGTACAGGAAGTACTGGAACACACTTATTGTGTCATTCTAAGTTGCTTTTCTGTCAAAGAGAGCTGATCCACCAGGTGTTTTCACTCTGACAATTCTCGAACGTGTCGGTTATTTACTAATCGTTGTTAGTTAAAGTCTTATTTTTGACAGTGATGGACGACTCACATTTTATACAAAAACGCTGTCATATGAGAGGGTGAAGACGAGAAACCTGTGGGTATCTTTCCCTTTGTTGGTTTCTATATGTGTGGTTTGACATAAAAACCTTTTTCGGGCGTACGGGAACAGCCTTTCATTGATAAGCGTTTGTTGTGTTGTTTATTTCGGCTGCGGCAACATACCTTTTCAGATTTGACATTTCAAAATGACATAATGCACACAATAATTGGTCTAACTTTGTTACCGCATGTTTCTTAAAATGTATGTCCCTCCGACCCACCACTCCTCAATCAATGACAGACGTCACAATTTGGTGCAGAAAGCACCGAAACACACCTTTTTGCGAGAACACACAGATTTCTGGGTCGGAGGAAAGCATGCCCGATGAGTGGAATCTCAGCGTCGTTTACCCAGTTTACAAGAAAGGAGACCCCTTTGATTGCTTCAACTATGGCGGGATTAGTCTCCTGAGCATCGCATTCAAGATCATCTCAGTCGTATTGTGTGAGCGTCTGAAAACGTTTGTCCATGACCTCATAAGTCCCTATCAGTGTGGTTTCAGACCAAGGAAGTCCAAAATAGACCAGATCTTCAGATTATGGCAGATCCTGGAAAAGACTCAAGAAGTGAAAATCGACACTCAATACCTAATCATCGATTTTAAGGCCGCATATGGTAGTGTGCATAGAGACGAGCTCTACAGTGCCATGTCTAGTTTTGGCATTCCTACCAAACTCGTCAGATTGTGTAGGATGACGAAGGAGAACTCTCGCTGCTCCTTCAAGGTCAGTAACGGACTTACCGAGATCTTCAATGTTAAAAAAGGTTTTAAACAAGGCGACGCACTGCCATGTGACTTCTTTAACATTATCCTCGAGAAGATCGTGCGTAACTCACAAGTCAACACCAGGGGCACGATCTTCCAGAAGTCAGATCAATTTATAGCTTACGCTGATGGCGTGATTGGACGGAAACAGCCAGCCGTCAATGAGGCGTTTGCTGGCATTGAATCCGAAGCGGCTAGAATGGGTTTGGCGGTAAATGGAGGCAAAACTAGGTACATGCTGTCATCAAGAAAGGACACACAACATCGACGTCTCGGACAGAGCATCAGAACTAGGCAGCAGAAACTTTGAGGTTGTCAATGACTTGGACAAGGAACAACAATATAGGTACTGAAATCAAACGCAGAATCACTCTCTCCAATCGCTGTTTCTTTGGGCTCAAGAGGCAATTGAGTAACAAAGCCCTCTCTCGAAGGACTTAGATCACTTTATTCTTCTTCTTCTTTTTGTGGCGAAACAGTCAGGGGTGGACCTCGCTTTATGTAACAGCTTGATCATCCCAGTAATACTTTATACTTCAAAAAATTCGTTCAATTGCCTAGCCTAGCTTACGCTGATGACATTGCCGTGATTGGAAGAACAAGACAGACACAACATCGACGTATCGGACAGAGCGTCACACTAGGCAGCAGAATCTTTGAGGTAGTCAAGGACTTCGTGTACTTCGGCTCCGCGGTAAACAGGGACAACACCATCAGTGCCGAAATCAAACGCAGAATCACTCTTGCCAATCGCTGTTGGGCTCAAGAGCCAATTGAGTAATAAAGCCCTCTCTCGAAGGACTAAGCTCGCTTCATATAACAGCTTGATCAGCCCAATTCTACTGTATGGCGCAGAAACCTGGACGTTACTAAAAGCAGATGAGGAAGCCCTTAGTCTTTTCGAGAGAAAGGTTTTGCACGCGATTTTTGGTCCTGTTTGCGTTGATGGCATATGGAGGAGAAGATTTAATGACGAACTCTGTAGGCTGTACAGCGACATGCGCCTGGTTAAGCGTCTACGGATACAACGCTTAAGATGGCTAGGCCATGTAGAGTGTATGGACACCACTGCTCCGGCCCGAAAAGTCTTTGAATCCGTGCCATTGGGGCAACGCAACAGAGGACGATCTAGATTAAGGTGACGCACACAAGTGGGGAATGACCTCAATCTACTTGGAGTGCGCAACTGGAGACCGCTGGCGAAAGATCGTGCCGGCTGGAGAGGCATGTTGGTTGAGGCCCAGGTCTACCCTGGGCTGTAGCGCCAGAAAAAGAAGAAAAAGAAGAAGAAGAAGAAGACACAGATTTCTGAAGAGGGAGAGAGTGAATTTAGATCAAAACACATTTCCACTCACCTTATATGAAAGAGCGGACTTTGCGGCTCCAGACCGCAGTCCTTCCCGTTAATGGCAGCGCTTATTGGTGAATTACCGTTTACTAGATTTGGTGAATTACTTAAAACCTTAGAATGATGACTACTGCTCGACGAGTTATTCTTCACATAGAGCTTTGGTAGTGTTGGCCGCTGTCGCTTCTCTGGCAGTTTCTTGCCAGGAATCGTCTCGATTGGCGGTGGCACGGGCTTGATGTCCTCCTGAATATGGCTGTGGTTGTAGTGTGCTTGCAAATGAATGATTTGCGCCGATTGCTGTTGTGACTGATTGTGATTGTTCGTGTTGTTGTTGTTGTTATTGCTGTTGTTGCTGCTGCTGCTGTTGTGATTGTGTGGTGGTAGCTGCGGCTGCTGCGACGTGTGGTAGTGGTGATGGTGATTGTTGGTGCTGCCTGAGTGATGATTGTGATGGTGGTGGTGGTTACTGCTACTGTGGTGACTACTGTTGTGTTTGTTCGACTCAAGGCTGCTGTAGTTGTTGTTGTTGTTATTGTGGCTGTTGCTAGAGCTGCTAACGCGAATAAGGCTGCAGTAGTTGCCGCTGTCTGTGGTTGCCTGGGACTTGAGAGTGGGGGACTCGCAAATCGGCTCGAAACGAGTCAGGCCCTTGGAGAGGGGTGTAAGGCCGCGCACGTAGTCGTAGATGTGATCGATTTCGTTGTATTCGTCAGCGATCTGCGTTGTTGATTGCATCTGCTGCTTGCTGTATGAGTCAAGGCTGGCGCTCTTGCGCAGCACATAGCCATTCTCAAGGACGCCGGCCGAGGAGGCTGTCAGGACGTGGGGCAGCTTGTTGCGACTGCTGAACTTCGAGTCTTTCTTCTCCTTCTCGGAGAGCTTCATGTCAACGATTTGCAGGCGGTCGCGCGCATCGGCGAGCAGACGCTGGGCCTTGTCCAGGAAACGGCTGTATTCGATGAAGTGCTCTAGCTGATCCATGTTCTTCGAGCGCTGCAACTTGATCTTGGCGTTAAGTGGTACTGGCACTAGGTCGGTGTCCTTTTGAAGGGGCAGCGCGAACACACGATCGATCTCTACACAGCCCAGCAGCCGCAGCTCAGGGACAAAGGGCTGCTTCAGCCCCTTCGGGGCGCTGCCGTGGACTAATCTGTTGGGTGAGAAGGGGAGTAGAAATTAGGCTTGCCAGGGAGGGGCTGTGCCCGTTGAACTTACCTAACAATAACTGGCATACGTTTGAGTAATAAATTTTTCACCGAGTGCACCCCACTGATGCTGTCCTCCTTGGCGATGGGTGAAAACTTAGCTTTGGTTTCGAGTGGCAAATTGATGATCTCGTCCTTGATCGTCCTGCACTGGAGGTACTTGCCGTTGTCGTTCATTGTGGTCAGCAGCTCGCCGGCGTGGATAGTCCTGTTCATCTGCGTGCAGCGGAACGTTTCGCGAACGAGGACGCGCAAGTTCCGCCTCTTCGACAGCTCCAGCACTGAATCGATGCAACGTGTCGAACGACCATCCTCGCTGAGCAGCTCAAAGTATCCCGGATAGGTTTCGGGTATTAGCACCTTGGCACCGACATTGGTCGGCTTGCGACCCTCTTTGATTTTGATCGGTTGAGCGAGTATCTGATACTTTTTGCCGGCGCTGAGGAAGAGCGCGGTACTCTGCAGCGATGGATTGGAGAGGGTCGGCACTCCCAGATTCTGATGCTGACCCTTCACAATCTTAGCCACAGCCGGCAGCTGCTGCTTGGAGAAGTCACGCAGGTAGACCGGTATTGTATCCCCGAAGCGGGATGCAGCCAATATTATTTGGCCATCGGTAGCGGCCATCGTTTCTTTCTGAAATAGTGATAACACCTTGATTCGCGCGAAGTTAACATTAATCAAGTGTGTTTTTCATTGGCTGACACTTGGCGGTGGCGGCGGCGTCAATGGGGTGATCAACGCGGCGGTCGCCAGTTGTGCGTGGTTGTCGGCCGGAATGGGTTGGTTGGTGATGATGGTGGTGTTGTTGGCGGCGGCGGGATGCGAGGAAGTGGCTAATTGGGGAGAAGTTTTTCTCGTTGTGCCGTTTCCTTGCATTCGGTTGTGTGTTGCTGTTCGTTTTTGGATATTATCTGAAAAGAAAACAGAAATTGAATAATTTGACGTGATAGTGGAGCACTGAAAGGAGGATTTAAGCTGTACGTGACGGGACTCGGGAGGTCGAGGTAATAAAAGTCCTCTTCACAAAGATCTTGAAAGACAAAGAAGCATTCGTCAAAACCACTATTTGCACAGCGGCATCGTCGGTGTCAGTCATAGGCAAAAATACAAAACCCATTACCATAGCTTATGGAACTGATTTAATTTCACAAAGTCCATAAAGTCAAACAGAACCCGGCGCAAGCAGATGCACCACACTCACGGTCAGCTCTTTGGGAGTCCTCGCCCCGCCTGAAGCGTCAAATCCCATTCGTCGTGACACTTTAATTGCCAAGAGTGGTAAACTTTTACGAGTGTACTTCTTTGATTGACGAAAGAGAACTACAAGAAATTCGTTCGGCCATCTAGGGACTGTGAAATAATTTTATAGCCCGTACCAGTGGTTAAGTGATTTTTAGTCTCTCCCACTCGAGACCTTTGCTGTGACATGAAACAGAACATAATTCTATTCCACATATGCGCTCGTTTATGGGAATGGCTGGCGGCGGTGCACAGCCGTCCCCGTCTGACAGTTTTCCTGGGAAGTTGTTTGTTCCGCTTCGAAGTTTTATTGTCTCCGTGGCTGGAGCAGCTTCGGGCTCTCTTTGATTAGATCATTTTTCATCGTTTTATGGATGTGCCAGCCAATTGGTTGTTACTGTTGATGACTAGTAATATCGGACACATGTTGCACAGAGAGCAGCAAAAAATGGAAGGAATATGCAAGTCGACCCCGACCACACGCTCGCACCGTGCACAATGTCAAAGTGTGGGCAAAGGGAGTGCGTTCTGGACACTGAATTCATAGCCAAGGGCAGACACTGTGCTCCACGCGACTAGTTGCAGTTTCGCATTATCTGATCGAAGGACGCTTCAAAGAGTCCTTGAATATCAGCATCTGTCTGAACGTCTGCCGCTGGCTGGACACACGCATCCCGGTGATGGTATGCATCTCATGAGGTGTTGTTTACGATGTAATAAAAAAGCCCACTTTTGACGGATGCAATTTGCGATGACGACTGCCGCAGGCATGTGCTTTGTTGCAGCGGGAAGGGGGGAATTTTACCTTGGTGTAGATGGAATATTTACGTTTCTCAGATTATGCTGCGGATAAGTGCAAATCTTCTCCTGCCCCATCCCGGGCCTTTCTTTTGGTGTTCAGTGAGGTCCGGATTCGACAAGTCCGACATATGAATCTGACATTGTTGTACAGGGGACTACGTGGGACGTCTGGAACTTTATTTGCTATTCGTGGGAACGTAAACTATCATGGCTGGAAGTTCCAGACCGGAATCTAAGGGAATT
Source organism: Eristalinus aeneus (assembly GCA_955652365.1). Lineage (NCBI taxonomy): Eukaryota > Metazoa > Arthropoda > Insecta > Diptera > Syrphidae > Eristalinus > Eristalinus aeneus. Next base: position 36,763,787 of record OY019133.1, read on the forward strand.
GCCAATAAACGATGGAATGACTGGACGAGAACGTCAGTTCACTAGTGAAATGATTTTTAAGTCTCCTTCGTCATGTCAAAGAACAAGCGTTTGGTGTGTGTACAAATGAAGATAAATGTATGAAGGATAAACATTTCTCTGGAAACCTAAAATTTTTGTTTGAAAACAGATCGCTGACGACGTTGTGAAGATGTTCTAAGTCAAGAAAAAGTACCAATAAAAGAGAAAGCTGACGGCAATTGGCCTGATCTATTTGCGCATAGAGGGTTTCGTCTGCAAAATATTCAGAATATGAAAAGGGGTTACAGTAAATTTTACTGCGTTTGAACTTGAATATTACTATAAGATGTATGCGTGTAAATTCTGTGGACAGCTTTGGGGGCATCGGCCTGTGCACGCGAGGCAATGCGATTGTCCGCGCTCAATAAGACGAGGTGGTAACACTACCCTTGCTATTGCACAGGTCATTTGAAGTACAGTTGCCTCACAACGCCCCTAGATAGCCAACACCACACGCGTTCTGTGGTGAACCAATCTTCTCTGATCGATGGTTAAGTAATGTGCCTGGCCTATCAGTCTGTGGGTTATGTGTGAGATTAAATATCTCACCACCTAAAACAAATCTAGTTCAGCGACAAAAATATGCGCCAGAAAAAGACGGATTAACTTTTGATGTTAGAAGTACATTGATCTTCAGTTTTACACGTGGATTGTGCACATTTGCATGCACTGCACTGCTGACCACGGCAGCTAAATAACTTGCGAAGCCCCTGAACTGCTACAAAGCAGCCATCACCGCCATTCAGAAATTGCGACGGGATGGGCCGGACAAAAGGACAATAAGGAACTGCGACATATACTTCGTCGATTGCTACAAAGAGAGAAGGCAGAGCTTATTCGGATGTGGATTTGTTGTTCGAGGCAGACTTAGACAAAAACTCTTGAGCTACGACCTTGTCAGCAAATGCCTCATGACAATCCGCATCGAGGCTGAATTCGGGAAAAGCTGCCATATTTGCGCTCACGACCCGACAAAGGAGAGGGATGACAACATCAAGGATGACTTCTATGAACTCCTTGAAAGAACGGACGATCGATGTCCAAGGCATGACACCGAGATCGTTCTAGGAGATTTCAACGTTCAGCTGGGAACTTGGATGACTCCAGCCTGCACAACAATACATCCGGAAACGGACTCAGACTGTTCACATTTGCTCTCTGTGGGTATCACACGGTTCCCCCACCTCAACATTTTAGTCTACAACAAATTTTAATTTAATAGCAAACTTGTTAGCCAGGTTGTATGTCGCTACTCACTCTATTTCTTCTTTGGCCATCTGATCGAACGATTCACCCAAAATATCTCCCTGTCAGGTAACAGGTGGCCCCCGTGGCGTAGTGAGTAGAGTGCGATGCTCACAAGGTGAAGGGTCTAGGTTCGATTCCCGACTGAACACGTCGAATTTTTCACGGCACCACCTCTTTCGAGCTGCTGACAACACTCAAAGAGTAATAACTGTCTAAGAAAGCTTCTCAAACATCGCCGTTCGGAGTCGACAGAAAACTGTAGGCCTTTTCTACTCCTGAGAGAACTGTAGCGCGCACAGCACGAGTAGTTGATGAGCAAGCTAGGCCCTGGTCCCCCAGTGGACTGTCGCGCCAACAATTGTTATTTGCTAAGAGCACGAATTTTAGTACTTAGCATTAGCATAAAAATATAACAGAGAATGAACAGTTGGGCCCTTAATGAAGACGAGCCACCAGCAGATCGTTGTTTTTTTATTTTTTCCACACATCCGCTTTCTTCTTCGCTTGAGAAGTCTACAACAACCATAAAGGAACCTGGTGACCCTTTGATCAAGCAACCGTCACGTTGCATTCGACGTCACACACTCCTCCAATATTCTTTCCGAACTCTCTGAGGTGCCAGCATCGACTCAGATCATAACCTTGATGCAGCCAAGGCAGGAACCCGAATATCGAGAAAGCAACAGAGTCGAGACAGATCAGTATGGTTTGACGTCGGAAAGCTACAATCGCAAGTAATCGCTGGGAACTTTGGTTGGTTGCGGTGCTTCTCCATATGTGTGCTCCGGCCTAGACTGGAGACTACGATGTGTTGTCCCAACGGCTCGGATTCAAAGACTTCTCGGGTGGGAGCTGTGTCGCACATGAACTAGCCATCATAAGCGTTGTACCTGAACACTCTTGACTAGGCGCTTGCCACCGTACAGCAGATAGAGTTTGTTGTTGAGTCTTCCCATCCACACATCATCAATGCAAGCAGGATGCACTCAGAACTGTTCTCTTGAAGAGGTTAAGGACCTCCCCTTCCGCTTTAAGTAACGTCTAAGTTTCCGCGGCACAAAGCAGGACTAGGATGATCAAATTTTAATACCAAGCCAGATTAGTGTTCCGCGAAAAGGCCTCTAGAGCCAAAGAAATGGCTTTTGACAAGTTTGATACTGCGACTGATATCGGTTCTGATGTTGTTGACCCTTTTAAAAATCTGTAAACCCCTGTAAAATGTTGGCACTCGGGGAATCCTTAAGTGACTGGTTGACCTTATTTCAGACGTCGCGTCGTCTTGCTGGAAGTAAGGCCATTGACTTTGATTTATAGATCCACACAACTTGAGGCAGTTTTCAGTTTTAAGACGCAAATGCATAAAAGTCGAACAGGAATAGCCAAAGTGCCAGAATAAACCCCTCATAAAGGACCAAGTCGGCTTCATACTTGATTTGCTTAAGGCAGCTCCCCCTTTGCTCTATATAAGGTCCTCAGCGGAGGAACCTCATACAACTGTCACTTCAAATATGTGCCATGCAAGAGCACTCTCAATCACCGCACGATTGAATAACGCACTCCACTCCTAACTGCCGGTAAATCACAGATTCAAACTGGAACAAACTTTTTGACAAATTAAATTCAATCAGAAGTGGGCTCCCTCACTGGGTTGAGCAGCAGCAGTTAACAAGATCCACCCTCGAAGCCCCTAATCCCTCTTGAGAATATTCCACCGTGCAACCGGAAGTCTATAGACTGCAATGACATGCTCAAGAACCAGAAGAAGACGCAGTCGAGGGTGGAAGTGGAGGTGCATATTGAAAGATTGATGTTTGTGCACTTGCCTCCTCTCCTGCAAAGCATCGAAGCCGAAGGGATGATTAATGAATGACGTATTCATAAGGAATACATCAGAGGCAGGTCTGCATTCAATGCCACTAACCATAGGCCTTTGTTGCGAGTTTTGTGTGCGAGCACACGAGAGCCAGATGGCTGAAGATGGTAAAGGAAGTCGTCAATGACCTTTTGACATCCTAGTCGGAGTTGAAGTTGTTCATCTTCTCAGAGTCCCCACAGGAAATTCCATTTGAAAGACCATTCACCACGTGATGGGGCATGGACAGGCTCAGACACCCGGTTGAAGTGAATGAGTCCCGCTTTCCTCTTGGCTACTCAGAGGGAGGGATTGAAGAGCTCCGTAAAGGATTTTCCTGCGTCTTCGTCGAGTGACGTATGTCGGGGTTAATTAAAATTCGTTGAACTCGTCATCAGTTGGATGCCGCATGCCGCTGCAGATGGAAACGATTAGTTTCGGTTGCTCACTTCACTTGGTATGCCGCCGGTGTCACCACCCCAGAGATTCGCGGTAAATCATTTGAATGCCATCGCCGACAGTGGCTGGCCACCCCTTTGGATAATCCACTCGTTCCCCTTCTTTGTGACTAGACTGGCAATGGGCAGCAGGTAGGTGCTACTTGTGAACGAGCCAAAACGTCGACTTAATATGCGCACCGCAGCCATGGGCTACCTGTGTCAACAACAGCGCTCCCGGTGTCCGGCACCACCGCGTGAGGAGGCGATTAAATTCCGTACGGACGCGGTTCACTCGGAATGTGAGTCCGTTTTGCTGCCTGCGCTGTGTGTGATGACTTTGGACACATGATGAGTTCGGAAAGAGAAACCAAGCCGCTAGGGGAACTTCTGGATTAGTCATCTGACGTGTGATGCTGGTCGGGAGGGAATTCCTAACCAAACAATTGAGGTGATGTACTTTGTTGGGCAGTTATTCGACTTATCGTTGAATCAACATGAAGTTGATCAGAAGAGCTGGTTTCGAGGAGTTCTCTGCCAACTTGGTCGGGTTTGTAGCGGTTTGAAGGGAAGTGACGCATATCTGCTGAAGTCACGCTCAGTAATTATGTGCATTAACGCCGCCGTGGCGTAGTGAGTAGAGTGCGATGCTCACACGCCGAAGGGTTTAGGCTCGATTCTAAGTTCTTTTGAGCTGCTGACAACACTAAAAGAGTAATAACTGTCTAAGAAAGCTTCTCAAACTTCGCCGTTCGGAGTCGGCGAAAAACTGTAGGTCTTTTTTACTCGTGAGAGAACAGTAGCGCGCACAACACGAGTAGTTGATGAGCAAGCTGAACTCTGGTCAACCTGTCAACTTCCGCGCCAGCAATTATTATTAACCTTCAAATAACGTTCGGAAGGTCTTGGTAATAATTTTGCTTTGGCAGTAGTTTGTTGGTTCAGTGTTTGACGGAGTGTAATAGTTCGTATCTTCCACAGTCTCCTCTGTCAAGACTTCCAACAAATTCTAACAAAGAAACATGCCTCCCTTCAGATGGTCACTTATGCTTGTAGAAGCCGACGGTAATGAAACATTTGAATTCGGCGATTGATGGTAAATCGGTTAATGAAGGCAAGACCAAGTCACCACCAAACACCAACGTCGCCTGCTAACTACTAGGACACCAGCGCTGAAATCAATTAAAACATTACTCGCCAGCCGATATTTCTTTGCACCAAAGAAGGGAATAAAGGGGAACATTAGAGAATGAACTCAACAAGCTGTTAACCTATGTACACACAGTCGGAAGACTATTGATCAAACGAGATTTGGGATGAGCCCAGTCCGAGAAGTCCTTGAATCTACCCCAGGCGAACGGCGCAGTAGAGGATGATCGCCAGCAAGAGGACGTACCCAAGAGAACGTATCCAAATAAAGACAAACCCCAACAAGTTATGCCTTCGAAGCAAAAGCGGCGAGAATAATATCGAGTCAACTGAATAAGCTCTTTGATTTTTGCCAAGGTCTGTGGCGCAACTTTAAATTATAAAATGTGCTTTCTGGGGAGTACTAATACCTCCAGAAAGTGCACGCGATGCTTACAAAGCTTATAGAAGACTTCCTAAACTGTCTTGGACTTGGTTGACAGAATGAGCAAAATCTTCTGCCTCAACGTACAAATTGACTCCTCACTCTCTCTCACGGGTTCTTTGCAATTTAGTTAGTACACCAACCCAGTTTTTGCTAAGTATCTAGTTGATGTCTGTGTCTGTGTCTGTGTGGGAAGGAGTCGGCTTTGTATGTACACCCAAGCAAGAACCTCCATGCGACAGACGGCATATCCATGAAACGCAAGATTAACAAAGTTCTGCGGCTTAAACCATAGCATAGGATGGATAAAAGAACTTTACAACGGGGATTTATTAGTACATTCAAAGGGAATGAACGTCAAAGTAGCCATTGGTTTAATTTCATTATGCGTAATGCTTGGTACGCCCTACTGCAGAAACACATTTTTTGATCCACTTTTGAGGCTACCGAAGATCTCCTTAGTACCATGGTAAAACACATCATTCCCAGGACATAAAGCTGTGCCACTAACAAAAGAAATAATAATTAATTCATTGAAATTAATAATTTTTTGTTAGTGGCGCCCCCTGTATGTCCCAGGACTTTGAGTGATCTGTTATTTACTAAGGGATTTCTTCTTGAACAAGAAAGCCCAATAGTTCTAGTATGGAGTATGGACGTGGGACTTGCTGGAAATAGTTTTTGAAATCGAGTCAAGTTGTTGGTTCACACATTCGATCAGCACATACGAAGGTTGCTTTTTATATTTCGGGATTGGGCAACCCTAGTGTTGCAATCTGGCAACTGCCAGCTCTATCGTAGAATTTGGCATTTTTGAGGTTAAACGTACTCAGAACGTTTTGACATACGAGCGCTATTTGTGTTGTTTACAGTAACTTAAAAGATTCATCTCGCACAAAAAATGGAATTAAATCGTACAAATTTTCGTAACATTATTTTTTACAACTTTCGACTTGGATTAACTCAACAACAGTGCATCGATGAACTTAATTAAATCTTTGGCGATGAAGCTCCATCAAGGACCAGTGTTTATCGATGGTATGGTGAATTCAACCGAGACCATTGCTTACTCCAAGACGAATTTCGTGAAGGTCGTCCAAAATCAGTTGTTTTTCTGAAAACCGTTGCTGCTGTGCGCCAACTGATATTACAAGATCGTCATGTGACCTATCGTGAGATTGAGAAAGGCTTAGGCATTAGTGTTACCAGCATACATTCAATATTGAATGAACATTTGACCGCAAAATAATTTTATTCGCGTTGGATCCCACACAATTTGTCAATCGCTCAAAAACAGGCTCGTGTCGATTGGTCGAAAGAAATGCTTCAAAAACACGATCACGGTGCTTCGAAATGCGTCTCTGACATCGTGACAGGTGGTGAATCGTGGACTTACGCGTATGTGCCCGAAAGTAAACAGAAGTCGACTGTATGGGTGTTTCAGATTGAGTCAAATCCAACAAATGTTTATCGCGCACGAAGCACTTCCAAGCAAATGGTCGCCTGTTTTTCCGGAAAAACTGGACATGTCGCAACCGTACCTCTAGAACAACGCAGAGCAGTCAATTATGTGTGGTACACAACCATTTGTTTGCCAGTTGTCTTCCAAGAAATGAGGAAACCCAACCGCCGAAGACGGATCACTCTTCACCACTACAATGCAAGCTCTCACACATCGGCTGAAACAACTGCAGTTTTGAGCACTTAAAACATCGATTTCATGAGTCATCCGCCGTACAGTCCTGACTTGGCACCGAATGACTTCTTTTTATTCCCGTACGTAAAAAAACAAATGAGATGTCAACGTTTTTCGACACCTGAAGAAGCGGTTGATGCGTTAAGAATGCACGTTTTGGAGATACCTCAATCAGAGTGGCAAAAGTGCTCCGACAATTGGTTTAAACGCATGCAAAAGTGTACAGATCTCAATGGGGAATATTTTGAAAAACAATAAAGCTATTTTTGATAATTAATAGTTATTTTTGTTCTCTTATCCCGAAATATAAAAGGCAGCCCTCGTATAACCTATAATGCGAAATTTGCGGTTATTGTAGGTCCCAGTGCCACTCTTATGATGACGAGTTGTTTAAGTATGTGAAATTCATGTAAATTTTTTTGTATTTAAAATTTATGTAAATTTAGGCTGACATCTGTGATGACATGGCCTACTAGAGAATCCCATGTTTCAAGCAGTCACTTACCAAACTAATTTTTTTTTCACCCTCATCTTCATTTCACCCACACAAATCGAAATTGAATCGTGAAGCAGAAGTGTAGAGCTCCATAGAATACCTGACTACAGCATAGTGTATTGCGTCGGTTCTTATTTTGAAAGTTTAGGCTTGAATTCGAAACTGGTCCTTTGTTTATCCCTCCTTTCTCAATTCAATCGTTTGCATCTTGCGAAACATTTTCAAGTTTTCACGTTTGAAGGTAGCATTGAACTGTAAACATCTTTCACTCGGGAGAGAGTTCATGGCCCAAGTGGTTGTTGAAGAAACCAGGCATTAGTTCTTGAGCTGCGGTATAACTTAAAGTATTCATTCTTTTCAAATTTCATACGACGTCTGTCCGAATAAATGTCCTTGCTAACAGGGTGTGTATTTTGAGCCACTGAGTTGTACCTCAAGTGCTGCCATATTTTCTGAATTCTAAATTTCTAAGCAATCAACAAATAAACCACTGTATCGTTGCCTAGAATCCAAGAGTAAAATGGCGCCCAACAACTGTCCCTAGGTCTTAAAAATGATTTTCAGTAGTAAATATATCATTAAAAGGCTCTCTTTAGTTTGTAGACCTAACATTTACATGAAAGAGAGAGAGAGAGAGAGAGAGAGAGAAAGGGAGAGAAAGAGAGAGGTAGAGAGAGGGAGAGCGAGAGAGAGAAAGAAATAGGGAATAATGTAAATAAAACTTATATAGGATAAGGAATTCTATTTCGTTTTCCGAAATTGGGAAATGGGTCACTACCATCTCCAGAAGCTGGGACTGTTTTACATTTTAGCTGCCATTGGCGTCATCATTCATGGAGGGATCAACTTGATCCAAATCCCAGTAAAAGTGTCGAACTTTCAGCAAGTACAGCTTAAAACTTTAAGACAGTTCCAAGATGAATTCAAGATGGCAAGTTCTTATTTTGTGTGAAAGTACGTTAAACCTCTCTGCTGATACGCCAACTTTGATTCCGATCGTAAAGAGATGTCGTTGGAGTTTACATTAAGGATGTGAAATTCATATTTGTAGAATAGAGTCTTGAAGTTGAACTCAATTGAAGTCAGGGCTATCCTTTTGAAAATACTACTAAACCAGTGACGTCCCTTTTTTTCTTTTCTTTTCAGTCAACGCACATTCCAAGACCTTGTAAACTTTCAAAGGAATGCAATAACAAAAATCGCTCGACACTTTTACTTTATGTTTTTATAGCTTGTCATAATATCTGTCATAGTGTTAAAGTAAAATTGAATTTGCGCGACTTTGAAACAAAAACCATTGCAAAGACGAAGCAAAACATTTGCCTTGTCCCTGCTTCGATCTAACTGATTTTGAAATACTGATTGCATGCAAATTTTTCGAGAGCAATTAGACACATGCCCGTTTCCGATACACACTGAACACCGAAAGTATTTGTTCTGTTGAACGGAAACCGTCATCGATTGCGATCGAGATCTTGTCGGGAATTCAACGTGCTCAAAAAAATGTGTCTTTGTCTTGAACAAGTTCTTGTCGGCCACAAGTTGTTCTGATCGAAGAGGTCAAGGACGGATTTCTTGAAGGTAAGAGTGTCTGAAAGAATTAATGGAATTTTCGGAAGGCTATTTTAACACCTTCATTTTAGCTAGGGTTTTGAAAGTGAATTGAGAGTTGGTTTAAAATTTGTCAATTTTGCACTGTCAAATGTATTGATGGCTCTTAACGTGTGTGCAATGGCAGAGGACAACGTCAGGTAAATAAGGTACAAACTTTATCTTTTGCCATTTTGTGTAATTGCTGTGATTCATCATTCATGTCTATACTGAAACAAGTGCCATCCCGTTGTAATTGCGGGTTTGAACAATCACCCAGTCACTGTAGTCTTTTTCATGGATTTGGATAAATTGGCTTATTTTTTAACTCAATCTGATGAGATTGTCTTTGAAGTCTTTGAGTCTTTGAATCCGAGCCATTGGGACAACGCAACAGAGGACGACCTAGACTGAAGTGGTGCACACAAGTGGAGAAGGACATCAACCAACTTGGAGTGCGCAACTGGAGACAGCTGGCGAAAGATAGTGCTGGATGGAGAGGCATGTCGGTTGAGGCCCAGGTCCACCCCGGACTGTAGCGCCACAAGAAGAAGAAGAAGAAGATGAGATTTTTTTCATTTAATTATTTCAGTCCAATTCGAATTTAATATGAAAAGTAATTTGAAAGTGCTCGTACTTCTAAAAACAAAAGCAATGAAAAAATTTGGAAATAAGGTCTAGAGCCGTGGCGTAGTGTAGTGGGTAGAGTGCGACGCTCACACGCCGAAGGGTCTAGGTTCGATTCCCAGCTCAACACCAATTTTTCGAATTTTGCACGGCACCACCTCTTTCGAGCTGCTGACAACACTCAAAGAGTAATAACTGTCTAAGAAAGCTTCTCACGCCGTTCGGAGTCGGCAAAAAACTGTAGGTCCCTTCTACTCGTGAGAGAACAGTAACGCGCACAACACGAGTAGTTGATGAGCAAGCTAGGCCCTGGTCCCCTTTCGGACTGTAGCGCCAACAATGTCTAGAGCCGAACGCGGGGAAAGCCCACTCGTGCATATTTAAACTTTAGAGAGTAAGCATACTAGAACTGCTGCCACCGAAACATTTGCTAAATGTTAGGGAATCCACACAGCGACTCTAGCGGAAATTGCAGGGACGAACTTATGTTCAATTTGCCTTATGTGTCCATGTGATGAAAGGCTTGACTTGAAACTTTTCTTTGCAATTTAATCCGTTTATTCACTCATGAGCTCTCTGTTCTAAGGCAAATATCAGCAAATGGAAAGCCTTTTGTTAGTTTTTCGGCGAATTTCGTAGACATTCGTAGCATTCTAGAGCAATTGGAGCAGACCTGATACAAAGGTTGTCTTTTATATTTCGGCATAGGGCAATCCTATGCAATCTGGCAACTGCCAGCTCTATCGTAAAGTTTAACATTTTTGAGTTTATACCTACTTAGAACGTTTTGACAAACGCGCGCTACTTGTGTTGTTTACAGTAACCTCAAAGATTCATCTCGCCCAAAAAATGGAATAAAATCATGAAAATTTTCGTGCGATTATTTTTTACAACTTTCGACGTGGATTTACTCAACAGTGCATCGAAGAACTTAATTCAATTTTTGGCGATGAAGCTCTATCAAGGACCAGTGTTTATCGATGGTAAGGGGAATTCAACCGAGGTCGTAGCTTACTCCAAGACGAATTTCGTGAAGTTTGTCCAAAATCACTTGTTGTTCCGGAAACCATTGATGCTGCGCGCCAACTGATATTGTAAGATCGTCATGTGACCTATCGTGAGATCGAGACAACCTTAGGCATTAGTGGGACCAGCATACATTCAATATTGAATGAACATTTGACCGCAAAAAAAAATTTATTCGCGTTGGGTCCCACACAATTTGTCAATCGCTCAAAAACAGGCTCGTGTCGATTGGTCGAAAGAAATGCTCCAAAAATACGATCGCGGTGCTTCGAAACACGTGTACGACATCGTGACAGGTGATAAATCGTGGATTTACGCGTATGAGCCCGAAAGTAAACAGCAGTCGACTGTATGCGTGTTTCAAAATGAGCCAAATCCAACAAATGTTTATCGCGCACGAAGCACTTCCAAGCAAATGGTCGCCTGTTTTTCCGGAAAAACTGGACATGTCGCAATCGTACCACTAAAACAACGCAGAACAGTCAATTCTGAGTGGTACACAACCATTTGTTTGCCAGTTGTCTTCCAAGAAATCAGGAAAACCAACCGCCGAAGACGGATCACTCTTCACCAGGACAATGCGAGCTCTCACACATCGGCCCAAACAACTGCATTTTTGAGCACTCAAAACATCGATTTTATGAGTCATCCGCCGTATAGTCCTGAACTGGCACCGAATGACATCTTTTTACTCTCGAACGTAGAGAATAAAATGAGAGGTCAATGTTTTTCGACACCTGAAGAAGCGGTTGATGCGTTCAGAAATCATGTTTTGGAGATACCTCAATCAGAGTGGCAAAAGTGCTTCGACAATTGGTTCAAACGCATGCAAAACTGTACAGATCTCAATGGGGAATATTTTGAAAAACAATGAAGCTATTTTCGATGATTAATATTTATTTTTGTTCTCTAATCCCGAAATATAAAAGGCAACCCTCGTAGGTCTCTATTTCTAGGAGACATGCACATTTCAAGATGTCACAATTTTTTCACTAATGTACTCGAAATTGTCGAACTTAAACCGACAAGCTGTGTCTTCCACCGCTTGCATGTTGAATTTTCCAATCAATTCACGCTACTGTCACACACATCCTCCCACCCAATTGAAACGATTCGCATTTCCAATTTTATTTTGTGGTGAAATGTGTAAATGATGGTTTACTCACTCACTTTACGCACTTTTCACAGCCTGCCGAAGATTTCCGCTTTAACTGTCAACTGAGTTCGAAATTCGAGTTCGAAAAGAAAAACGTACAATCAATATTTTCGCACTCACTGTAAAACGCGGTGTTCGTTTTCACTTCGAGGAGATCACTGTTTCCGAAGTTTGATGCTTTCACAAGATTCCGTTTATGACTGCCAGATTGGCACAACCAATTGAGTGCGTTCTGTGGCGATTACTGAAACGTTTAATGAAGTGATTCTTCGCATTACAGCAAAGACCAAGGCACACAGCCGACGACCACCACCGAGCACCGTCGCGTCGTCGACCGGTTCAGGTGGATGAAGTGTATTTGTGGTTTGTCGGAATTCTCCGACGACAACAACAAAAAGCTGATCGGTTCCCTTCAAGCAAGTGTTGAATCATCCGGCAGCAGCACACTTGGCAGACAGACACTCCGGGATGAGACAGCGATTAGTTCGACTTTGTGTTCGTTTTTGCGATGAATGGACAATGAGCCTATCAATCGACACGAACGCGGCGTAATCAGGTGAAATTTTTCATTTATTGGCAGTTGCACTAGTGCGTGTCAGTGTCACGCAGAATATAAGTGAAGCTGCGGGCGCCTGCTGTGATGACACTTTGTGATGTCAAGCTGATTGATGTCTGAGCGTAGACTGTCAGAGACGTTTACACGGCTCATCGAGGTGTCAATTAGTCGTGAGAGCGTGAATGTTTGACAACTCATGAATATTGATTCACGGTGACGGACGAACGATGCTCTTTGCGGCTGGTCGGCGGCCGGTTTTATGATTTCAAATTTGTACGAGACTTAATTTGGATTGGGTGTAAGTTGTAAAGTCATCACCAAAGGTTCAGCGGGGGAGTCTGTATGAGAAATTGAGATTTGGGCGCGCATAGCCGCTGGCTTGGAGATTTACGAGTGAAACTGGCAGAGCGGGGATTAATGGTCTTCGCGAAGAGCATTGCGGGTGGATGGCTGCCGAGACACTTGTTATGGTTTCTCGGAAGGCCTGCCGACCTCGTTGTGCGATGGGAAGCTTTGATGGGTGATTCTAGGTTTACGACGAGCTGGTAATTATTGCTGCGAATTTTTTCGCTCTGGAAGTGCTTGCATAGTTTTCGAAGTGCGATTGACTTTCGGGGAATTCCACGGTGAGCGAGCTTTGGTGTGCAGGGAAAATGTGGAGTGGTTGTTTTGCGTAATGGTTCTTCTGACCCTTTCTAGCTAATGAGGAGCGATTTAAAGTCACATGGATTTGGGAAAGGTTCAAAGTGATATGACAAAGTTTGAGGGGTCTGAAAGAGTCCATTTATGTAAGTCTCAAGGTTTGTGAAAGTTTGGGATGATCTGAAAATGCTTCTCCGTCTGCACCGAGCACGATTTGGTTAATTCCGTCAGTCAACTCAGCTAACAATTCCGCGTCGGCTTTTCTTCTTCCTCAAGATTCCCGATAACGCCATTGAGCTTGCAAAACAACGTGATGTCATGCAAAGAGAACAAGACATGGAACACAAACGGCTCAGTTCAAAGTTAACGTGTCCAAGTCGCTTTCCCACAAACGGCCCTTCCCTATGTAGGCTGGAAATTAATCATGCAGGCCGCTTAACAACCATTCTGTCGCCAATTAAATGAAACAAAACACGAATTATGTGAAAGAACACCACGTCAGCCGATTTGTCATCGCAAAACTATCCTCAAACGCCGTCATTCCCATTGCGGTTGTCCGGAATCTATGGCTGAGTCCGAAGCAGTCCTCCACATACTGGGAACAGACGATGACAGTAAGCATTTCATTGGGGGTATCCCATGTCGGTGGCGCACCGCGACTCATGGCATGACAAATTTCGAGACGCAACACATGCGACGGAGGTATGTACTACTCGCCCTGTGTCGGCAATTGATTGATGACACCGACACACGTAGCCCGTGTTGGCCAAAACCGCCGAATCCCTGGGATCCTTCGGCTTATCTGTTCATCTTAGTTCCCAAAAAGAGTGAAAGGGAAAAGAGAATGGATTGCGAACGCTGGCGGGTAACGGGTAGACGAGGCGGTCGTCTGACGCACACACAGGCCTCAAATAATTTATTGCGATCGAGTTTAGCCAGCATCTCTCAAGGTCAGTGTATCAAGAACATGACTATGTAGCTCCTGACCGCGACATGGCATCAAGGGAGAGAAAGAGATTCCGAATCCGGCACAACCAACAATTTGTTGTGTCTGCCGGCAGATGGTAGTTATGCTGTTTTCTTTTTATTTTGCCTTGCGACCGAACTTGAGTGAGAAGGGTACAGTCTGGTGAGAACCAAAATCTGTGGGAAATCGAAAACCTTATCTTCAGATTCATATCTGCGCACGGAGTGGATGAGGGTCTGCAGATTGGAAGGTCGTAAGGAAGGACGTAACGAGCGGGAGGATGCGTTTCGATTTGGCGATCATTAATGTCATGGCTGGAGTACTGTTACTCACCGGACAGCTGTCAAATGAATAATTTTGAGCGAATAATCACATGGGCAGAGGAGACCTGCAAAGGAGAGGAAATTGGGAATTGAGGTTGCCTGTCAGTCAGGAGAGTGTTTTCTTTGTAGAGGGACTCCTCTGCGATATGAATGAAGATGGTCCGTGACAAAGGCACAGTGACTAAAAGTGCGCCAGTGGGTGAGTCATTGGATTTGTCTGCTGACAGTCAGCAAGGAGTGTCAACTGAAATTAGTAGAAGACTGCTGTTCTGCGGTGAAACAGCAGAGGATCAAGGAGTTCAGAGGAAATCATTTTTATTTGTCAACATTTGAAGCAATTGTAATGAGGCGGCGTTTAGAAGAGACAGGCGTCCTTAGACCTGAGTTGAGCTGATTTTTTTCCCAAGTTTTGCAGATTTGCTTTGTGTTGAGATTCAGACTCTGTAAAGGAGTTGAGGGCTTTTGAGTTAAGACCCTCAAGTCCTGTCTTAAGACCTTTGGGGTGCACCATTGTGACAAGCCCCTTTTTAACACCAAGTTTGGGAAGAAGTTAAACTTGTTATTGAAGATGGGGTAGGCATAAGCTAATGCGGTTGTGGATTTATACTTTTGATGCTTAGATCCTTAGAGACCTTCACTCTTGCGCGAAAAATGATGAGATTGCAACGTACTTTGAAGATATGATGCTAGGCTTTCGACGGGGTTATGATTTGAATTTGTTGTGGCCCCCGTGGCGTAGTGGGTAGAGTGCAACGCTCACACACAGAAGGGTCTAGGTTCGATTCCCGGCTGAACACCTCCAATTTTTCACGGCACCACCTCTTTCGAGCTGCTGACAACACTCAAAGAGTAATAACTGTCTGAGAAAGCTTCTCAAAGTTTAACGTTCGAAGTCGGCAAAGAACTGTAGGTGTCTTCTACTCGTGAGAGAACAGTTGCGCGCACAACACTAGTAGTTGATGATCAAGTTAGGCCCTGATCCCGCTGTGGACAGTCGCGCCAACAATTATTATGATCTGAATTATAGGGACCCTATTTCTTAGAACACTGATGGTCCGCGAGAGGGGTATGATGGGTTCTATGACGTCAAGGGTTTCCCGTGAATATTATTTTTTCCATATCGAGCTCTGTCCTCCTGCTAGTTTGCTAAGGATCTGTGTCCTTTTCTACATTTTCTTGTTCCTTGCGTGGCGCTACTGTCCGGGGTGGATCTATATCTCAACTAACATGACTTCCGAGACAGCTGCATGCAAATGGCGCACTCCAAGTTGGTTAAACATCTCCTTCTCTTGTGTGCGCCATCTCTCTCTTAGTATATCCTCTGTTATTTGGTCCCAATGGCTCAATTTTGAAGACTTTTCGGGCCAGAGCAGTCGGATCCATACGCTCTGCTCGGCGCGCATGCTGTGATGCAGTACATAAATTTCTTCGTTGAATCCTCTCCTCCGCGCACGCAACACTTTTCTCTTGAAAAAACTAAGTGCTTCCTCATCCTCTTTGAGTAATGTCGAGGTTTCTCCGCCGTAAGGCAGGATTGGGAAATCAAACTACTGTACAGAGCCAGCTTCTTTTTCTTTTTGTGGCGCTACATTCCAGGTTGAGCCTGACCCTCAACCAACAAAGCCAGCTTAGTGTTTCGAGAAATGCCACGTTTCTCAGTTCTGCCTTTAGCCGGAAGAGAAAAAGAATTTGCAAGTGTGATGTTGTTGTCCCTATTTTCGCGCGACAGTCCACAAGGGGACCAGGACCTAACTTAATCATTAACTACTCGTGTTGTGAGCGCTAGAAGCGACCTACAGTTTTTTGCTGACTCCGAACGGCGATGTTTTGAGAAGATTTTGCTTAGACAGACACACTCTTTGAGTGTTTTCAGCAGCTCAAAAGAGGGGTTTTTCCGTGAAAAATTCGGGGTGTTCAGCCGGGAATCCAACCTGAACCTTCTGTCGCGCTGTATCCACTACGCCGTAGTGGCCACCTATCTTCGTCTTCCTTACTTTAATTTACCCTCATGCCATACTTTTCGTTTTTAAGTCATACTAAGCGACGAACGTACCACTGCGGTGTAAAGTCTTTCTTTCAATTTAGGGAGCTGAGCTTCTCCCGCAACACCAGTGACATGTCATCGCAGGCTTCTTGCCTATTGATCGAAGATCTCTGATATTCAAGCTCTACGTATGGAAGCGTGTTTTCATTAAAAAAAATTGTCTGGAGATGGTCTGTGCGGATCGGCAAATACACAGACGACATTCACGCTGGACAGGATCGTGTAGGCGACATTCAACAGGAAGGTACATTGAAAGTACTTGCATGAGGTGGGAGCGCCTTTTGTGTGGATGAGATATATGGAGTTAGTATTCCAATCGTCGTTCTCTGGCAAAAGCAATGTCTAGTCCACCCTTGATAATTTGTTTGGACTAGAGTGGACATGAGTTTGATAATTACTCATGATGGCTTCATTGTCAGTAAAGAACAATTGATGCACATCTGGCTCCGTCATCTTTCCTTCCAGCAGACCGTCAAGGGCAAAAATCAACAGCAAACGACTGACGATGCTTTTCTATTACACATCGACTTGGATTGGGAACCCGCAGGTGACTTCGGATGGGCATGTCCTTGTTTTTCCACCTCCACGAGAGGAACGTCGCCGTCTGGGACCCGTTTGTTTCTTTGCACTACTCAAATCGAATGCTCACTATGTATCAAACGATTTGGCATCATCCTGTTGATCATAATATATTGGGAGAAAAAATAAAAAGGTCCATTTTCAAAAGATGGCGCCACCTGTGAACTGTGGCTGGTCTTGGAAGCTATTACTTACTTCATTGGAAAGTTGTGACAGCTGTCGGAAACAATTAGTGTAGATCAGCGTCTGTTTTAGACAACAAAATTGTTTGTTGCTTTTAAGAAAATATCCGGATTAAGACAAATTGGTGGGAAATTTTGATTTTCTAATTTAATCAAAAGAATGCAGCTGAAGGCCTTGAAGAAGTTAATTGCCAATCTACTGCGACTAATAAGTCACGCAAAATGTGGTTTCAACGCCTCAAAATTGGTGAATTTAGCGTTGAAGACAATGAGCGTTCCAAAGAGTTTGGAAATATGAAGTTGGAGTTTTATTATTTTTATTTTTATTACAATCAGGCCTGCAAGCAATGAAAGATCTTAGCTTGAGCCATCTTCAATTCTTGACGTTCTCGGGTACGGTGTGAAAATTTGGTTTATAGTCGATTTACCGGGCAGGAAGCCCTACAGGAACGTGCCGTTTAGTGCGGTGCAAAACGGCTTTAGACGTTCACACAGTATGCTGGACAGAACCTTGTAGGCGACATTCAACAAGGAGATACCTCGAAAGTTCTTGCGTGAGGTGGAATCGGCTTTTGTGTGGATGGGACATGTTGAGTTAGCATTCCAATCGTCAGGCATGCTTTCAACAGATGATCTGGTACATACTCGGAACCAGAACACTGTCACCAGCCTTGAAGAGCTCCAATCGTCAGGCATGCTTTCAACAGATGATCTGGTGCATACTCGGAACCAGAACACTGTCACCAGCCTTGAAGAGCTCCAATCGTCAGATATGCTTTCAACAGATGATCTGGTGCATACTCGGAACCAGAACACTGCCACCAGCCTTGAAGAGCTCCGATAGCAAGCCATCAGAACATGCAGCTTTGTTGTTCCTCAGCGATGAATGGCTGAGCTGTCTTCTTTAAGACTGGGCGGGAGAGCTACTTCCTACTGAGAGCTACTACTACTATTTGGTGTTGGAGTTTGGATGTCTCCACCTACTCTCTCCTGGTCATGCCCGTTAAGCAGCTGTTGAAAATTCTGCTTAAACACTTCCACAATTCCTTATGGGTCAGCAACTAGGTAACCCTCACAATTTCGAAGAGTCTGAGTGACTTTCTGGAAACCTACTGCTAGGCTCTTGGTATTTTGCGTCCATCCCCTGACTCTTTGATGTCCTTGAGATACCGAGAGACCGTTTTCTGAGGCGTATAAGCTCTTTTCGCCTTCCTCCGTCCAGCCCTATATTCCACTCGCACTGTGTTAGTTTTCAGTTGAAGCCCTTTTCTGTGTGCCTCGTCTGCCAGTTTTTTCTGCTCGCACTCGCCATCATACCACGGTTGCGTGTCGCGGATGGTCGGTAGGCAATAATGAATTCGGCTATCTCTTGGATAGCTAAGCGACAATGTAACCACATATTGTTGACGTTTAGGTTCGACGAAGGCATGCTGAAGAGTCTCAAGCTGAACTGCTTTTCGTAGGCTCTGGCAATCTCTAGAGTGCTGAGGCTCCTATGTCAAATATCGACAAAAATCATTGAATAATCGAGGTCTGAACCCTGGGGGATCAAAATCAAAATCTGCTTCAGCGCAAATTTTACTCACAGAATTGTTGGAAGAATACAACTTACGTTCGGTTACAGAAATTTACAGAAGTTGTACAAATGTGTGAATTAAGGATTCAAACCTTGGAAATTCGCCTAAAAGATTACTGATTGTCACAAAGGTCCTCCTGATGAAGAAGAGTATTTCTCAATAAAGTTTACCCAGCTTAGGACTGCTTAGAAAGCATTAAAGCCCTCAAATGTGCTCCAAACGGCGTATTTAGCTACGGCGTATTTAGCTACGGCGTATCTAGCTACCACCACTCACTCCAAGTATTTGCCCCTTCCCACGAATGGACATGAATACTCGTTTAGGTTACCTTTGTTTCTACCTCCACCCTAAGTTGCGGCGGCCCAGCCCACTCTCACTTATTGAATAGAGCCGTTCTTTTATCGCAAACCATATTTATGAACATCTACCACTTTCATAAACAATGGTCATCGAGAAGACAAAGACACGTTAAAGATTTTAGCTTGAAGCGGTTCATAAAACGAAACCTCTCGATTTACCGTGGTTTGGTGTTCCCTTTCATCACAAAGCTTCCGTCTTCCAAGTTCACTGTCACCCCTTAACCCAAGCCTGCGTCATATCACCGACAACATGCGTCATTCCATCTCCCGAACAATGTCCGACATCTGTCATCAGCTCAAAACGGCAAAATTGCCGTGATTAACTACCACTTCAGCCCCGTTACCAATCACATCGAACGTGCTCATCCGTGACCCGAATTTCGGTTGCACATCCTTATCCTTAAATTTAAATCTCATTTCGTTCCTGCTCTGCCCGTTATTTGTGTTTCATAACCCACTCAGGAATCACACAGCAAAACCCCGCAAACAGCCCACTCGAATACGGCGATTACTTGTCTTGCCAAAAAGGAACGAAAATTCCCAAGCCATTCGCCGGAGTTCATCGGAGTTCAACATCGTCTCATCAAGACTCATTGTGCCCCCAGAACGTATTATTTCGAAAACCACGCAAATAAAAGCAAAGCACACACCGCAACTCACATTTCATGAGCATCACACAGGGGCTGTCCGCGTTTTTGGAAATAATTACCGACGGGAAGCTTATGCAACGATCGGGAGAATGCATCTTTCGCGAATGTGCGACGCGGCTAAAAGGAGATCGTTGATCATCTCGATTTACTTGGAAATCGTCTGATCCGAACGGAAGCGTTAAAAATACGCTCGAGGATTGGTGTCGAACTTGTTTATAACGTGATTCGTTTTATTGAGTGGGCGATGTGCGATCAGTTCGTTTCGGGTGATCGACGGCTGATTGTTCTCGCAAATTTTGGGTGCGTTGGTGGACCAAGATTAACGCCAGTTCGCTGTGGCCCAAAGAAAGAAGAGAAGGTTCAAGAAACTTCTTAACAGGGACGCGTGGTTGTCCATTAAGATGAGATTCGAGTAACGACTGGCATCTAGTGAGGTGTCTAGGTAGACTTCCCGCCACTCAGAAAAAGGTTTGTGGACCACGACTAACGCCGGCTTGCTGTGAGCCGAAGAATGAAGAGGAAGTTCAAGACACTGCCTACCAAGGACGCGGGGTTGTCCTTTCCGATGAGATTCGGGGTAACGGCAGGCGTCTAGTCGGGGATCTAGTCAGGTATCTAGGTAGTCTTTATGCCACTCACAAGGAGGTTTGTGGACCAAGACTAATGCCGGCTTGCTGTGAGCCGAAGAATGAAGAGGAAGTTCAAAACACTGCCTACCAAGGACGCGGGGTTGTCCTTCAAGACGTGATTCGGGGTAACGGCAGACGTTTAGATAGGCGTCTAGTCAGTCGTCTAGTCAGGCGTCTAGGCAGGCTTCATGTCACTCACAAGGAGGTTTGTGGACCAAGACCAACGCCGGCTTGCTGTGAGCCAGAAAATGAACTGGAAGTTCAAGACACTCCCTGCCAAGGACGCGTGGTTGTCCATTAAGACGATATCCGGGGCAGCTTCAGGCAGGTGTCCAGTCAGGCTTCATGCTCAGTGGTATGAAGCCAATCTGTTAACAAGGACGTTGCGTTTCCTTTGATAAAGAAATCGATAGAAGAAGACTAGAGGCCCATCTTTCTTGGGTTTCAACCCAGATGACAACTTGCTTGACCTCGCTGGTGGCTTTGTCCAAAAGATCGGATCAATAGATGCGAAGAGCTTTACTGGCAAACGTTAACTTGGCACAAGCTCCTGTTCATTTACATTTCCCTATAAATCGCATTAAAGGGGACTAAATTTATCCTTTGAGTATGTTCTTACAATTAAATGTCTCCTTGAGTTCGGGAGAGAACAAGGAGAGCTTTCCAGTCCCATCTGGTGGATGTGAGTGTGCCCTGCAAACCCAGCATGTCATAAAGTTCCCTTTTCTAGGACTTGTCACAATATTAGATTCTGATGCAGAGCGGCGTTCGTAAGGCAACTGGCAGGCCCAGAAGATCTCCAAGTCCTCCTCCTCTAAGTTCATCGTCCTAAGACGTCTCTCCAATGAGTACTTGATGACTCGACGTTTTTCCCCACTCACACAAATAATTGTATTGCGCACTTTATCCATTTCCAAGCCCTGTCAGTCGGCTCACAAGCTATGCAACCCAACCCTCAGGCCTGTTCTCCGCCTAAGCCCATCTCCGTCTCCATTCAAATCCCTCAATTATTTCCTTTCAATTAAATTCTATAGACCCCGTCTGCCTGTGGCCCAGTCATCGACCGACTTCGCATTTGGACATCATGGTTAGTTGAAACGCGCCGATGTCACTCCGGCTCTGTTCGGACGTCATCCATTTACGTCCCGCATAAATTCGCAGAGCCCTTCGAGGATGATTCGAGTCCTAGATGGGCCGCAGAGTGCACCGCAACTGCCCCCATTTGCATCCCGATAGAGGAGCCCGGAGATGACCACATAAACAATGACTCGCCCGGATCATCAGTATTCTAGCAGCGGCACACCGCCGATGGTAATGGCAAGTCGGCGACACTGCCACTTTGCATACATGGCAGCGGAGTGGCGCGGTCAGAGTAACGACAACCGACGAGGACGCACTCGGAGCGGGTGGTGTGTGTCGGGGGGTTTGTGTAACAATTGAGGATGGTGACAGCACGCATTGTCCATGCTCCAACCCCCGCTCCCTATGACTAGACTCAAGAGGGACACGGTCACTTCGGCGGCGACTGCCTAATGAACACACCGACCACTGGCCAACGACCAGCGGCCGACGAGGATGACGTTTTTGCATAGAATTCAAATGATTTCCAAGTAACGTATCTGCTGATGAAGAAGTACGTGCGCTGGTGGCGGTGCTGCGACGGCACGGCGATAGTCGTTCAAGGGTTAAACCAAGTCAGCGGCAAAAATATTTTCCGCCGAAAAGCAATTAAACCACAGCCGCGTGTGCGAAGAGGAGGCAGAGGCACAGAGACATCGCACATTGCTTTAATTGGGCACGTCAACTGCGTCGTTGTTGGCGAATCCATGACCTTCCAAATGGTCTAAGAGACCAGGTTCAAGGCCAGCAACGCCGACGAGGAGATGGGAACGTTGACGAATCGATAGCGTGGAGATTGACTGGCTTTGTGTGGGGACGGGCCCATATCGGCGCAATTAAGCCAGCTTCGGAGCGTGTGTCAGCGCTCTGCGAGAAGATTATTCATGTTACCCATCCGTACATGGCGACAATGACCAATTACCAGCACCGTCGCTGTCGTCGCCGTCACATAACCACACTCCCAAGGAGAAGGTATTGTTCTTGGCGGGCTCGCTGACTCAGTGCGAAGTGCTTTAATGAAATTAATTGAATTAGTCTTTAATACAAATTATGATTCTTTGTGGGGTTCTGAGAAGGAGTCGTAAACCTACGGTTCTGCTGGGGTTGGTGTCTTGAACTCGAGTGATTTTTGTTATGATCCGACGGTTCCAGGGGAGGCGCAAAATGTCGGATGACTCAGGTGAGAGTTGCCTTGAGGAATGTGACCTGCTTGGAAAACTGGTCAAGGCTGGCCTGAGTCGAACTCCAACGAACGACCTTCACGGCGGGATCAACGATGCTGGCGAGGAACGAAAAAGGTTGTCGACTGGAGATGGATTTAAGAATGATAACTGCACGGATGACTTTGGTACGACGGTGCTGGAGTGCAGGTTCTGTTGGAGTGGAGACGGTTCTGCTGTACGATAGGTACGTTTTCGTCCACAGTCTTTAAAAAAAATCAGGGCATCCGATTCCTTACCCGTTGGAGTTTGCTACAAAGAACCGGTTTGGGAAAAATTTAAAAACGTTGTGCTCCAAAGCGTTGGCGTCAGAAGTGAGAATAAAAGCATTGCAAGGCCCTCCTCCAATATTCTCGATGTCCGAACCCTTCCTTGTCGTAGCTAAGGCAAGAACCCGGATCTTGAGAGAGCAACGGAGTCGAGACGGGTCAATACGGTTTGACGTCGGAAAGCTACAGTTCCAACTGAATGCTGGTAACTTTGCCGACAGAGTCTCACTGAAACTCGCTCAGAATTCGACGCTGCCTACACTAACCATAGGAGAAGACTGGAAACGTCGTCAAGAAACCCCTAAAGAAGCTGTCACTCATGTGCTGGGTTTCACGTCATCACCCGGAAAAGACCCATGTTTTAACAGGGAGTGCAGGCAAGCACATGCAAACAACCAAGACAACGCTGCATGGAACAACGGGGGCTGTTCGTGAGCTCTACGAACAGAGAAGAAGGGAAGATCACCGGCTTCGCAGAAGAAAAAAGAGAAGCGCTTTGTCGAGGAAATGAAAAGGTTTTATAGCAGGAATGAAGTCCGAAAGCTTTATCGAACGGTAAAACTTTTGGAGGATTCAAAGTTCGGACCGAAGCCTGCCGGGACAAAATTGTACAGCTTGTGGTAGAGTCGCAGTCTGTGTTGAGAATCTGGAAGGATCATTTCTGGTGACTCCTTAACGGCGATGACAGCCCAAATCCCGCTGTTTGGCAGAATGTTCTACTCAATTTGGATTATGATAGACAAGAATTTCGTCTGACTTAAACGAGGTGAAGATAGCAATATCCAACCTGAAGTCGAACAAAGCTGCTGGAGCGGACGGACTGTCCGCGGGACTGTTTAAGGCAGTTGGAGATGATCTGGTCGGGTGCATGCACCAGCTCATCTGTAGGTTATGGTCGGAGGAAAGCATGCTCGATGAGTGGAATCTCAGCGTCGTTTGCTCGGTTCACTTGCCCTTTGACTGCGCTAACTACCGAAAGATTAGTCTCCTGAACATCGCATACAAGATCCTCTCTGCCGTATTGTGTGAGCGTCTGAAACCGTTTGTCCATGAGCTGCTAGGTCCCTATCAGTGTAGTTTCAGACCAGGGAAGTCCACTATAGACCAGACGTTTACATTACGCCAGGTCCTGGAAAAGACACAAGAAATACAAATTGACACTCACCACCTATTCGTCGATTTTAAGGCCGCATATGACAGTGTGCATAGAGACGAGCTATACAGTGCCAGGTCTAGTGTTATGATTTTCCTTCAGTTGAAAGGTTTTCGCCTGAAAGTATACCCTCGATTGATTGAATTGAGTGGGTGGATAATGGTGAGCATCGTGACGTAGGCTGTACGCCCATCGTGGATCAATTAGCCAGATGGCTTAGAGGTAGAGTAGTCGCTAGGGCGCTGAACGTTGTGGGTTCAATCCCAGGTTTTGTCATCGTGCTTATTTTGTTATTTTTCTTTCTGTCCTGTCGGTGGTTTTCCCAGTTTTTGTGGACCGATGGACTGACCCTTGATCCTCCTCGAACGAAACGTGAGGATAGCCGTTCTTTGGTGGTACGATGGAGAGTTTGCGGCCTTCCTGGTGGTTCGATCTATTTCGACCGGTACGGGTGGTCAGGCGATCATGTCCCAAAGTGGACGAAAGATATCGATCGTCTGATCAGCCAGGAGTTCGAGGTAGGTTGGACGAGATGAGGATGGGCAGTCTTTGGGAGGCGACAGTTGAAATCGGTCGGCTAGGTTGGGCGCGATCCGGAAAATTCGGTTCCAAGTAAGAAGTCGGAAAAGAAAAAGCTAGAAAAAAAAACAAAACCTAAAATTGAGCTAGTGCTAGTTGCCACGAAATTTTTTTTTTTTTTAATATCAGTGCGATAGGGAGAATTTATCCTCCCAACCCACCAAAAGCAGCGAGACCCGCCATATAAGAATAGTGTAGTGTGGTGTTGAGTGGTGCAACAAGTATATAACCCTCCTCTGGAAGCCTTTTAATAACGAAAAAAAAAAAAAACAAGTAAAGAAATAACAAAAAAAAAAAAAGCGAATAAGAATAGTGTGTGTGTGTGCTAGTATGTGAGACCGCACAAACAGAACGAGTGATCTTTGACGAGCCAACCCCTTTTCCTCACCTCTTTCAAAGAAAAAAAAAACGAATACGAATAGTGTGTGTGTTAGTGTGTGAGACCGCACAAACAGAAAGAGTAGACTTTAAAGAGCCAACCCCTTTTCCTCACCTCTTTCAAAGAAAAAAAAAACGAATACGAATAGTGTGTGTGTTAGTGTGTGAGACCGCACAAACAGAAAGAGTAGACTTTAAAGAGCCAACCCCTTTTCCTCACCTCTTTCAAAAAAAAAAGAACCAAAAACAAAAAAAAAAAAACGTGAAATAGAGTGAAGTCAAGAACTCAACCAGGACGAGAAGCGACCAGGTCATCAGGACGTCCCAGACGAAGGCAGGAAGACGGCAGGTGACCCCTCTCCAGGGAAGAACTTCTTTTTTTTTTTAATTTAACCCTTATCACCTAGTTAACTTAGCATTATTTTTTTTTCTTCTTCAATTTATTTAGTTGGTAGTTTTTTTTTTTATTCTGTTTCTTTAGTTTTTTTTTTTTTTTTTTTTTTTTTTTATTTTATTTTTAATAACTTTTTTTATGGATGATTAAAGATTTTATTAAAACGAATTAGTAATTGGAGTTAGTGTTGTCGTTCAAAGCGTGGGATCGTTGGGTACTACCGGTCGCGAATCGCGGGTTCGAGAACGGTTCGGGGACATTTTTTTTTTTATTTTCCCTTTTGTTTCCCTCTGGTGTGGTGTCTAGTGTCTTGGTTAAGATAGTGGTAAGAATTTATTGTGAAGTATTGATAAGTTTTTCTGAAGTTTTTTTTTTTTTTTTTACTGATAAGTATTTCTTAAGTCACAAACTTCCTTGTTTATGAATTAATACTTAAATAAAAGAAAAAACTTTGTTTAGGTTTAAGGTGAATCGCTGTGTTTTTTTTTATCTCTTCCCATCCTCAGTTCCTGAGTTTCCCTTTTTTTTTGTTGATTCCTTTTAGTCATTTTCCTGTTGCCTTGTTTTTTTGTTTTTTTTTTCTGCGGGGACGGATTGGATCCTTGCCCCTTAGTCGCAGTTCTAGGGGTACGGACCGTGTCGAGCGGAAGGGCAACTGCGTGGCGCCCTAATTCCATCTTTCCCACGACCATACTCCATTGAGTGGCTTGGCGCTCTTTCGTTCGACCCCAATCGGAAATATTTAAAATCTGACGGTAACACTAGTTTTGGCATTCCTATCAAACTCGTGAGGTTGTGTAGGATGACAAAGGAGAACTCTCGCTGCTCCGTCAAGGTCGGTAGCGAACTCACCGAAACCTTCAATGTCAAAAAAGGTTTTAAACAAGGCGACGCACTGCCATGTGACTTCTTTAACATTATCCTCGAGAAGATCGTGCGTAACTCACAAGTCAACACCAGAGGCACGATCTTCCAGAAGTCAGTTCAATTTCTAGCTTACGCTGATGACATAGACGTGATTGGACAAACACAGCGGGCTCTCAATGAGGCGTTTGTTGGCATTGAAGCGGAAGCGGCTACAATGGGTCTGGCGGTAAATGAGGGAGAAACTAAGTACATGCTCTCATCAAGAAAGGACTCACAACATCGACGTCTCGGACAGAGCGTCACACTTAGCAACAGAA
Organism: Eristalinus aeneus; assembly: GCA_955652365.1. NCBI lineage: Eukaryota > Metazoa > Arthropoda > Insecta > Diptera > Syrphidae > Eristalinus > Eristalinus aeneus. The sequence goes on from OY019133.1 coordinate 36,790,352, forward strand.
GCTTCGAGGTAATCAAGGACGTCGTCTACCTCGGCTCCGCGGTAAACAGGGACAACAACATCAGTACCGAAATCAAATGCGAAATCACTCTTGCCAATCGCTGTTTCTAAAGAGGCAGTTGAATTGTAAGACCCTCTCTCAAAGGACTAATAATAATAATAATAATTGTTGGCGCTACAGTCAAAAAGGGGACCAGGGCCTGCTTGCTCATCAACTACTCGTGTTGTGCGCGCTACTGTTCTCTCACGAGTAGAGGGACCTACAGTTTTTTGCCGACTCCGAACGGCCAAATTTGAGAAGCTTTCTTAGACAGTTATTACTCTTTGAGTGTTGTCAGCAACTCGAAAGAGGTGGTGCCGTGAAAAATTCGAAAAATTGGTGTTGAGCTGGGAATCGAACATAGACCCTTCGGCGTGTGAGCGTCGCACTCTACCCACTACGCCACGGCGACCACGTGGGTAGAGTGCGTCCCTCAAAGGACTAAGCTCGTTTTAAATAACAACTAGGCGTGGAAAGCTGGACGTTACCAGAGTGGGAAGAGGAAGCCCGCTGTCTTTTCGAGAGAAAAGCTCTGAGTATGATTTTTGAACCTGTATACGTTGATGGCATCTTGAGGAGAAGATTCAACGATGTCCTTTGTGGACTGTAGTGCGGCATGCGCCTAGTAAAGCGCCTTCGAATACGACGCTGAAAGTGGCTAGATACTGTAAGGCGTATGGACAGTGACCCGAAAAGTCTTCATTTCCGAGCCACTGGAACAACGCAACTGAGAACGACTTGTTTTGAGATGGCGCACCCACGTCGAGAGGGACCTTAATCCAAATAAAGTGAGCTATTGGAGGAAACTGTCGGGATCGTTCTGTTTGGAGAGGCATGTTGGTTCAGGCTCAGGTCTACCCCGACTATAGCGGCACAAGATAAAGAAGAAGAGTTCTGTGAGTTTTTTTTATAGGATTTCATGAAGGGCACCAACTTGGTTCCAATTGCGAACAGTCATTTTTAACACTTAGAACGTGCATAAAATCACAAAACAACATGGAACCTAAGCCTGCAGTCGTGGTTTTAGTCAACACATGAGGCCACGAGGAGAAATAAAACCGAATGGATAGTTTTCTATATTTGTCGCCGCTCCACAAAGGGGACAGAACTAAACAAACTAACCAAAGTCGTTAAATGAAACACTAACCAAACCACTATCTGATTTGCCAAGCCTAAAATTTATAAATGATGTCAAATATTTTTAAACCTTTCCACTGCTTACTTTTAAATCTAGAAAAAACGTGAAACCGTGCGTTTGTCGATCCGCAATCAACACGACTTACAAATCGCTTCAATTCGTCCTCCAATTTGAGTGGTTTCCCAAATCCGTTCAATTCGTCCTCCGATTTGAGTGGGTTCGATGCGTTACTTGCAAAATCAAAGAGTGTTCCCTCGCACTCACATTCTGCAGACAACCCATTAATCAAGACTACAGCGTGACCTAACAGTCGGCAAAGTTCACAGACAACCACTTCGACAGTCCGTTCCGCTTGACCAACATCACCATCAAACCGTTTTAATTTAATAAGAAGAAAGTACTATGAGCAAGCCCGAGAGCCTAATGAGACAAACGAACCAATTGAAGAAATCATCGTTCTGCTGCTGTCCCGCTCGCATAATCGCAATTATAACACTTTCACACCACGGTCACGGTCTAGAAAGCGATTCACTCTTAATTTTTCATCTCCGCCACGACCAAGAGACCGCTTCCGAAAAGTTTAATTACCACTTAAGCAGCCAGCACTCGTCCCCCCCCCCCCTTCGCGAAATCGCCAAAGGAAAAGAAACAAAATCCAATTCGCAACCATCATTAAGCACGAACTTAAGATACCAGAACAAACTAACAAAACTCGCGCAAAACCCAACCACCATGAGACACAATTTTCCCTTTTAACCACATCAGCCTCGTCCACGGGAGAGTGTCTTCTGTGTAGCTGCTGCTACTGCTGCTGCTCTTAGTGAAGTGGAGGGGCGGGTGAGCGCAAAGAATGTTTATTGCACGAATGGTCTTGGACTCATAAACTCAATTCTTTGTCGCTCTCTTAATAAGCCGTCCCAGGCAGCAAGCCGCACAAACTGCCAGCCGTGCAGCCTAGAAGATGCCGAGTTACATGCGCACCACACAGACACAGCTCTGCAGAAGCGCACAAATACTTTCTCCCGCATTCAGATACAACACAAAAACAGGGCCGGAGGAGGCCTGCGAGGAATTCACTTTTCTTCCAGTGAGTGGCCATCTGCACGAGGGGAATTGCAATTGACCCGGATCTACAGCAGGGGTTGTGGAATCGAACGCCCAATCGGGACCAAGTATTCGGATGCAATTTAGTGCATCCACGAGTGCACACTTGCAGCACATGCTTGGTGACATCGTTAACAAAACGGGGACGCGGCAGAGTTTTGTCCCTCTCGTCTGTTGCAAGTGCACGAAGGCTTCGAATCCAATCAATAGGAGCACTCGCCTATGCCTGCGGCGGCAGCGTGCCGGTGTATCGGAGCACACGGCAGACAGTGGAGCGGAAAAAATCTGATTAAGAGTTCCTTTTCCTTTTCATTGGTCATAAACAAAGTTCCGATCGGGACCTGGACGACGGACTGCGGAATGGTCTTGGATGGCTGCGCCCGGATTAAAAGGGAAATTTCATATTTTCAGACAGCAGCGATGGGGGACGGAACCTGCAGGCGAACAATGCCACGTGAGAAGAGTCAATTTTGAATAGGACTGCGGGAGATGGGACTGTCTTGAATTAGATGGCATTGTCCAGCGGTGGTTGTTTATCAGAGAAGGGTTCATTATAGTGCTTCAGAGGAGGAGGATGTTTGTTGTTCGTTGTTTGCATACAAGAGGTGAGTGCATGAGTTTGGAGTAAGTAGAAAAAAAAACATCTTCTGCTATTCACATCAGCTTAAAGACTTCTAATTTGATTCCAAGCGCGGGAAGAAATTAAGTTCGTATGGATTGTAAATCACGAGACAGGATTCGGAGTTCACGATGTTGTTAAGTTTTGGGAAAGTTATCTTTGAGTTTGTGATCATTAATTAAGACAGACTAGAATATATGTCTCCATGGACAGGTGTCTAAAAATCACTCTCACTCATTGACGGTTTCGTTTTTCGTTTGTAGTGCAATATAAATGTGTGGAGGTACCGCGCAACTAGAACTAGAACGTTTCCCTGTGAATTCAGTCGGAATTTAGGAATTTGATGCCAAGCGGGGGAAGCGATTTAGTTCCTATGGATTATGAATCAAGAAACAGGAAAGGATTCGGAGTTCTCGATGTTGTGCAGTTTTGTCAGAGTTATCTCTGAATTTGTGATCATTTAGGAAGACATGTCAGAATATTTGTTTCCATGGACAGGTGTCTAAAAATCATTCTCACGCATTGACGGTTTCGTTTTTCGTTTGTAGCGCAATATAAATGTGTGCAGTTATCGCGCAACTAGACAAACAGGTATCAATACGTATAATGAACGTTTCCCTGTGAATTCAGTCGGAATTTAGGAATTTGATGCGAAGCGGAGGAAGGAATTTAGTTCCAAGGCATTGGGAATCATGAATCCAAGGGAAATTTTGGAGAAGATATCCTTGCATTTCTAACTACTTACGAAGACGAAACAGAATATTTGTCTCTGTGACAAATAGTCGTTTGGTGGCAACGAAAGTTTGGTGACTCTCACACGTTGATGGTTTCGTTTTTCGTTTTTATTGAAACAAGGCTAACGAGCATCAATACGTATGATGAACGTTTCCTTATAAATTGAGGAATTTATAGGTTGTCCGTATTACAGTGTTTCAAGCTACTCCACTCAACGACTACACCCGTGTCCAAGTTACATCAATCAAGAACTACGATCAAACATAACCAATGCTTTGTTTAGGCAATTGCGAGAGCTGCAAATACGGTTAGACGGGTTATCGCAAAAATTGCAACAAATATTATACAATCGTTTGAACATTTGCAAAAAACACATTGTCAGATCAGTGCCAGATGCTGCTAAGTATCTTGGATATTCGGACATTCAGGAAAGTTTGCAGTGTCAGATCTGACAAAATGTTTGTAGAACTGGCAATGCTGTGCCTAGAAGATCCAATTCAAATTTCTGGTGAAAATTTTTCTTTAAACACAAATAAGTACGCATTGAGGTTGTGACTAATTTGACCAAAACGCCACAACTATTAAGCTATACATATATAAACTAGACGGTTTCCTCGTTTCCTCATTTTCTCCTGAACTATACGTGTTGTGCGTGCTCACGAGTAGAAAGAACCTACAGTTTTTGGCAGACTCCAAACTACAAAATTTGAGAAGCTTTTCCATAGACAGTTCTTACTCTTTCAGTGTTGTCAGCAGCGCGCAATGGGTTGCGCCGTCAAAAATGCGTTGTGTTCAGTACGGGAATCGAACGTGTTAATGTCGCACACTTCCCATTAGGCCACGGTTGCAATGAAGTCTGATTTATAACCATATAATTTTTGCACGCCGATGTTTCCGTCAACTAAATGTGTGTTTGGGGTTATAATAGAGAGCCTGTCTACATGGCTTACCTGTCAAACATACTCATGTCCTTAAATTCCTAAGAACATATAAAATGGACACAACTTACATCTGTTCACAAACGCGTTTTGAAGGAAATCGATTCATTTTCAATTGTTTTGTGACACATTTGCCAGGGGAATCAGTATGGTTCATCAGCCTATGAAACGACATTTTCAGCAATAGCCAACTGGACTACCATTTTTTTTTTCATTTTATATTCTTGAAAGGTTCTAAGCCCATTCTCAGACGCCATGGTTCATTAGCTAAGAAACAGTGCAAGATGTGATCAGATTCTCGTTTCTCGTATTGTTCCTAAGTTCATTTAAATATAACATGGTTCGGAAGACCCAACCCAACCAAGACCCAACCTGGAAGACTGGCTTTAGGCTTAAGCATCTGGTCCAGGGGCCAATTCATACTTTGGACCACTTCGAAGTGGTAGCAGTAAAGTTTATTCAGAGGTGTAATAAGGAAGCTTTATTTCCAATTGAGTTGTGAAGCCCCTGTCACTCCATGCTAGTATAGCCGGCCAATGGGCAAACATTGACTGGATTGCTCAAACACAGCGAATTGCCAAAGTTGTCTTCCGCTTGTGAAGCATAAGTACCCAAAACAAAAACTAACGACGAACAAGGGCAAAACGTAAGTTTTCGTTTTCGTTTGAAGGCTATCATAAAAAACAGTGTTTCGTCACTTTTTTAAGCTTTTGAGATGGTGCGTAATTTTCAATTAATTGGAAACTTATATTTTCTCTGTAGCCGTAAGATGAATCAAAGTGTTCAAATGATCACCCCTAATACGATTCAAACACATTTCGATCCTTTTTTAAGTGTACCATTGATTTTCTCGCGGAATCTTGGACGTTAGCAAAGGCGGATGAGGAAGCCATTAGTCTGAGTTTTGCGTCCGATTTTTGGTCCTGTTTGCGTTGATGGGATCTGGAGGAGAAGATTTAATGACAAACTCTCTGGGCTGTACAGCGACATGCGCCTGGTCAAGCGTCTACGGTTACAACGCTTAAGCTATGGCTAAGTCATGTAGAGCGTATGGACACCACTACTTCGGCCCGAAAAGTCTTTAAATCCGTGCCATTGGGACAACGCAACAGAGAACGACCTAGACTAAAGTGGCGCACACAAGTGGAGAAGGATCTCAAACAACTTGGAGTGCGCAACTAGAGACAGCTGGCGAAAGATCGTGCTGGCTGGAGAGGCATTTTGGTTGAGGCCCAGGTCCGTCCGAGACTGTAGCGCCACAAGAAGGAGAAGAAGAAGATTGATTTTCTCTTCTTGGGCACCTTTTTATGTCATACGCATTATAACCGCCTCCATTTATGAAAAAAAATACCTTGGACAGAGCTTTTGACCTTAAAACTTGATCCAAATCATTTCATACAGTGTCACAGACAGAGATATATATCGTTTCTTGAAACGAAACCATAAAACAATGAGTGATGCCAAAGTGTATATATCCAAAGTCTAGCTTTTTTTTAGCAACAACTGGTATTTCAGCGGCAATGTTCTCCCACGAGCTGTGCTGTCCCACAATTTACTGTCGACATCAAATAGCTTATTTCAATTAATAATAATTGTTGGCGCGACAGTCCACAGGGGGACTAGAGCCTAGCTTGCTCATCAATTACTCGTGTTGTGCGCGCTACTGTTCTCTCACGAGTAGAAGGGACCAATAGTTTTTTGCCGACTCTAAACGGGGATGTTTGAGAAGTCTTTTCTTCTACAGTTATTACTCTTTGAGTGTTGTCAGCAGCTCGAAAGAGATGGTGCCGTGAAAAATTCGAGGTGTTCAAATGGGAATCGAACTTAAACTCTTCGGCTTGTAAGAGTCGCATTCTACCCACTACGCCACGGCGACCACAGCGTATTGAAGGCACACTGAAGGCATGACGCCTTATTACTTTAGAAGTTCTGGTATCGTATCCATAACTGAGTGTCGTCACTACTCTCCTTGAAAAGTGGAACTAATGAGAAACTGCGGAATTCATATAGTAAACTTCGATATGTGCGAAGTTTCTGAATAGACTGTGTTTTGCTTTCTGGACGATTTTGGTCAGTTTGAAAGGATTGAAAGGATATTTATATTGTCCTCAAAATGGAAGGATTTACTTGTAACATATATCTAGACAACGACACACTTGAACCAGGGTTGCTTCAAATTTTTTAATACGTGAAGTCGAGGTCTGTACGAAGGGCGGCAGAAAACTTTCCCGCCAACACGGGATATGGCTCTGGTACTGCTCTTGGTGCACTGCTTAATTTCCTTCCCCTTGACATCCACATCATGGGATTCAACCAGTTTAAAAAGGAAAAAATCTCGCGCAGGAGATTTGATGACATCGCGCACCGCATCTCCTATGTCACTAGTCTCACGGACGTGCTGTCTGATGAGAAGTCACCAACGATCGAGCTGCGTCGCTAATACAAAGTCGACTTTCCCCGTGTTCAGGAGTGGCTCTGGCCAGAAGCTGAACCAGGAATGGAATACAGTCTGATTTTCACGGACAGCTCCGAGACGACGGAGGGACAAAGAGCTTGGGAATCACACCTCTTTAGGTAATTTTACGTCGGTCTTCCGGGGGGAAACGTTTGTGATCTTAATAATAAGGAAGTACCATACATTCTGAAGAATAGGTGGAAGGGGCGAATTATCTGCGTCTATAGCGCAAGCCGAGCTTAAGGCCTTATTCAACCCTTTAACCATTTTTAAGATAGTCCAGAAATGAAAGCCTTCCCTTAATTTGGTCGACAGGCTGAAGAATTGTCAAAAACATCACGGGATTATGGGAAACGAGATTGCCGATGAACCAGCTAGGCAAGGTTCAAAAATTCCATTCGTAGGGCCCGAACCCACCTTGGGACTACCCGCATCCACGGCTAGGGCTTCCGTCGACGGTTCGATCTTCCAATAGCAGAACCAGAGATGGCATGACTCTCCAGGAAGTACATGCTCCCGAACAAGAAATCTGCAGCTTTTCTGTTATCTCTAGACAAACAAGGCAACTTGTTGGCGTACCAATAGGTTACTTCGCCTTCGCTTAGCACTTAAGTGTGTTTGCGTGGAGACGCGTGTAAAAAAGAAGACATTGCATGACACTTCCTATTTCACTGTCCCGTCTTTGCTGGGATCAAGTGGCGGCTGTGCTGGGAGATGAAAACCTCGGCTCTTTATTACCAGCCAAGAAACTACATTAAATGAAGGTTACTGCCTGTTTGTACAATGGTACAGTTTTGGAGTCTGAGCTGGAATGCCTCTAAACAAAAAAAAAACAATGTCCACTTCTTAAATCACTGCGTTGACTAAGGAAAAGGGTCACTCTACGCAGTGTTCTTCGATTTTGTGGCGAATTTGCCTTAGGCTCGCTCTAAGGACGAAGGAATTACAGACGTTCAGAAAGTTTCAATTGACTACCAACGTAATACTTGACATTACTTCAGATCCAGCGCAGACTGAGCCATCTTCACTCTGCCACTTAATAAGTCAAATTTGGCCAGGAACTGCTCCCCCCACTTCTTTCTCAATTGGCCAGATCTTTTTTCATAATTCAAGGAGCCCCCACGTGGGGTAAACATTTTGCGCCAAATGAGACCCCCACCACGAAGGTTGTCGTTTTTCGTTTTTTGAACGGATTTGGATTTAGATTTAGAAACCTAGGGCCCTATTGGATCGAGATTAACAAACAAATATCGCTATCTTCACGCCAAACTTGTCGTACAGCTTTCGCTTATCTCCCGCAGAATAACGTCTGGTAATAAACCGAAAAAAGCAACCAGGAGAAGGTCTGTGATCAACGTTAAGGCCTCGAAACTAAAACATCCATCAGCCTGCTTACTGTCCTTACACAACCGTCGTCGTTTTCCTTCCGGCACCCGTGCAGATCGTTAAAATTTCTAAGCACATACCTCTCGGAATTAGCCACACCCCTCCACAGAAATCCGTTGTGAGCTTACCTGCAAATACAAAAAAAAAAGGATTGTCGTTAATTGAAAATAACTCATCAACAACGTGGAATAAATAATTTAGAAAGGTCTCTGAGGCTGACAAGCACTTGGCCGTGTATCAGTTGTAAGCACCCGTTGGCCGGGGGTTTAAGCAAAACCCCTCCGACGGGCGGCGCGATTTTTACACAGAATGTCAAGTATTTGCGTTAGAACAGCATTCCCGTGCTGCATAGCTTAATTGGGCAGATACTGTGACATTCTCGTCATGACACCGGCCCGCTGGCGTGCATACTAAGCGCTGTTTACACGTCAAATCAGCCTAATCGATGCCAATGCGAATTTCTAGAATGGCGGCGCAGGTTTGAGACTTACATCCCTTCAACGGCACACGCAGATACGATCTGTCATGAGGGGGGTCATAAATCAACTGTTATTCTGCCCAGCGAAAAAAACAAGTCTGACTCGACAGGTGGCAGCTCGGCGAGGGGACGGCTGGCGCTGGAAAAACATTTCATTAAGTCATTCCGCTCGCAAGCTTACAGCCAGCACGCGAGGCTAATTTATTGTAATTATGCTATGCGATAGCAGTGACTTGTTGTCGGCGGTGTTACAGCACGGGTTGGAAACTTGTCCACGTCGTCAACGATGACGACACAACTGCGCGCCGGGTGAATGCCTCACATTTGCAGAGCGCGAACCTGCGAGCAATGCAAGCGAAATGGCGGTCTAATGTAGTCTCAAAATTCATTACCAATGTGCACTCGCCTCCACAAGCCAGCGCGGCTATCCCAAGTGCAATGCACCGCACTGCAGCCCATCTAATGCCCAATTGCAGCGCGGAACTGCTGCAACGGGCAGTGAATAAGTATCTTGTAGTCCGATATCGAGTGGATATGGTGCGCACTCCACGGTGCCACTGGCAAAAGTTCATCGCACACATAATAAGCCACCGCCACCGCTACAGCCGCCGCAGCCGCTGCTGCAACTCCTCGATATATGGGTTGCACATGGGAGCCGCACGCTTTACAGTGATATCATCTCTGAAAACCACTCTCGACTCGAAATGGTGAGCGGGAGTGAGGGAGATGGGGAGGCAGTTCCTGCACAGCGCTCCATTTCTGCAATGAGCGAGCAGACGTTCGCTTTTGGCCAGCTGGTGGCGGTTGGCGCTGGTGATGTGCAATCGGAAGGCAATCGATGGGACGCACTCGGAATGCAAGTAGCAACATTGTTGGGTGGATCATTGTGGTAATTTCCATAGTTTCCCATAATCACACTTAATGGAGCAGACTTGGCCTTATTGTGCGCGACCGGACGATGTGAAAAAGGACGTGAAAGGGGTTAACTGCTGACGGGAGTCGTTCAGTGGAGTTGCTGTGGCATAGTGCGTGGCCGTTGGCGGGCCGGAGAATGCCGATGGCATTCTCGGAAAATGTTGATGTGACAATATGGTCTGGCTGTGGATCATAAATGGAGCATTCAGTGGTTGTTGTGGGGCTTCACCGCGCTGTTCATTTAACTGCTAGCTTGGAACACATTTGGAAGTAATTTAAATTGGCTGGAGGACTTAAGCTTCGGGAAAAGGACAAACAAAACCCCTGATGTTCCAGTAGAGGTTTGCCTTTGGTTTAAGAGAGAGGACAAATATTATTTTCAACAAAAGTCGTTAGTCGTAGAAGACGTTGGAATGTGGAAGACATTGGAGTTTGGAAGACGTTGGAGTGTGGAAGACATGGGAGTGTGGAAGACGTTAAAGTGTGGAAGACGTTGGAGTGTAGAAGACATTGGTGTGTGGAAGACTTTGGAATGTAGGAGACGTTAATGTGAGAAGGACGTTAGCGTGTGGAAGACGTTAAAATATGAAAGAAGTTGAAGTGTAGAATATTGGAGTGTGGAAGACGTTAATGTGTGGACGACGTTGGAGTGTGGAAAACGTGGGAATGTAGAAGACGTTAAAGTGTGGAAGACGTTGGAGTATGGAAGACATTGGAGTTTGGAAGACGTTGGAGTATAGAAGGCGTTAAAATGTGGAAGACATTTGAGTGTAGCAGGCGTTCAAATGTAAAAGACTTTGGAGTGTGGAAGACGTTGGAGTGTGGAACACGTTGGAGTGTGGAAACGTCAAAATGTGGAAGACGTTGCAGTGTGGAAGACGTTGAAGTGTGGAAGATGTTTGAGTGTAGAAGACGTTGGAGTGTAGGAGGCGTTAGAGTGTGGAAGACGTTAAAGTGTGGAAGACGTTGAAGTGTGGAAGACGTTGGAGCTTGAAAGACGTTGAAGTGTGGAAGACGTTGAAGTGTGGAAGACGTTGAAGTGTGAACGACGTTGGAGTGTGGAAGACGTGGGAATTTAGAAGACGTTAAAGTGTGGAGGGCGTTAAAGTGTGGTAGACGTTAAAATGTGGAAGACGTAAGAGGGTATAAGACGTTGGAGTGTAGAAGACGTTGGTGTGTGGAAGACGTTGGAGTGTAGAAGGCGTTAGAGTGTGGAAGACGTTGGAGTGTGGAAGACGTTGGAGTGTGGAAGACCTTGGAGTGTGGACGACATTGGAGTGTGGAAGACGTTGTAGTCTAGAAGACCTTAAATTGTGGAAGACGTAAGAATGTGAAAGATGTTAAGATGAAGAAGACGAGGGGAACACTTAGCAACAGACACACACATAAAACTAGAAATCTCATTTTCCACTATTGAGCGACAGCAGACATGGGGAATCTTCGAAAATTGAGATCAATCGAAGTGCGCAGTCGTCAAAGTATCGGAAGTTTCCAACAGAAGTCTGACAACAGAAGTTGCACGGAAACAGACAACGTGTTACTCAATCGCAGGTTAGTCAATTTTTCGCAAGAACAGAAAGAACGCTGCCAGCAGTGCTATCCAATAGTGCACTCTCTAGTACTTTAGATCCTTGACTCTGTTTTCACAGTTCAAGATCTAATTCCACTCCCACATTCCACAGTTACATTAATCAATCCTCATTAAAAGGAAAGGCGACACAACGTACCTTGGCGTGGCGAATACTCGCAGTCATGCATCCAGAGAATGGAACCACTCCCATGGAGTCTTGCTGAAAGTGAAAGCGCCTGCAGTGAAAATTTTATTCGGCCACCTGTGTGCGGTTGCGTTCTTCACAACCAATCGAAAGGGAAATTTTGTGTCAGACACAGAAGCAGGCTAAACGCGGTCATCGCAATGCAAGAAGCAACGATTTGGAGTTCGCTTCTGGGCACCAACCCAGAGAAAATCTACCGGAGATCAATCATCCAAAGTCGGTTGAGAAAATTCAACACTGCTTCAGTTTCGGTTAGGTTTTGATGCGCGATTGATTGAGAAAGGAACCACATGTCGAGCCGAGGTCTGCGGAGTAGGCTGTTATTATGTGTGTGGAGGGAGCATTGGACAAGCTCTGACGGTTGCACGTAATTGATGGGCCAAATGGGATTTCGAGGTGAATTTAATGATGACGGTGACTTAAGTTTGTTATGCAAGCCGAGGGAAGATTAATGGTCGACTGTTTATGCAAGGCGACTTTGAGCGAGCGCTCCTGTTGCGAGTGATGTGCAATCTTTTCTTTGTGGCAGGAAATTGTCTTCGGCTGCTTTGGAGGAGTTTGATTTTGTGCCGAAAATTAGCGGAATGGAGAGTTCGGTTAAATGCTAGTATTTGGATATTTTCATGTTTTTTGGAAGGTGAGGTTTGAGTGTAATTCAGTGGATAGACTCTGTATGAAAATCTAACGGCTTAGGTGGTGTTGAGCTTCAGGTTTCTTTGTGACTGCTTATGATGAAGGAACCGCCGAATAATTTTCTGTGACTGTGGATTTTAATGATTTTGAATAAATTCTTTTACGCATAAAATGTTTGGGTAGGGTGTGTTATGTAGGACGTTTGCACATTGTTTCAGTTCAAAATTTCTTCGATTTGAGGAGGTAAAGAACATTAAAAACGTGTCTGAAACCTATTGATCATCAAAATTGTAGGCAGCTCTTCTGTTCAAACCTTCTTCTTCTTCTTCTTCTTCTTGTGGCGCTACAGTCCGGGGTGGACCTTGGCCTCAACCAACATGCCTCTCCAGCCAGCACGATCTTTCGCCAGCTGTCTCCAGTTGCGCACTCCAAGTTGGTTGAGGTCCTTCTCCACTTGTGTGCGCCACTTCAGTCTAGGTCGTCCTCTGTTGCGTTGTCCCAATGGCTCGGATTCAAAGACTTTTCGGGCCGGGGCAGTGGTGTCCATACGCTCTACATGGCCTAGCCATCTTAAGCGTTGTATTCGTAGACGCTTAACCAGGCGCATGTCGCTGTACAGCCTATAGAGTTCGTCATTAAATCTTCTCCTCCAGATGCCATCAACGCAAACAGGACCAAAGATCGCACGCAAAACTTTTCTCTCGAAAAGACTAAGGGCTTCCTCATCCGCCTTTGCTAACGTCCAAGATTCTGGGCCATATAGTAGGACGGGGATGATCAAGCTGTTATATAAAGCTAGTTTAGTCCTTCTAGAGAGGGCTTTATTACTCAATTGCCTCTTGAGCCCAAAGAAACAGCGGTTGGCAAGAGTGATTCTGCGTTTGATTTCGGTACTGATGTTGTTGTCTCTATTTACCGCGGAGCCGAGGTAGACGAAGTCCTTAACTACCTCGAAGTTTCTGCTGCCTAGTGTGACGCTCCGTCCGAGACGTCGATGTTGTGTGTCCTTCCTTGATGACAGCATGTACTTCGTTTTGCCCTCATTTACCGCAAGACCCATTTTAGCCGCTTCCGCTTCAATGCCAGCAAACGCCTCATTGACGGCTCGCTGTGTTCGTCCAATCACGTCAATGTCATCAGCGTAAGCTAACAGTTGAACTGACTTCTGGAAGATCGTGCCTCTGGTGTTGACTTTTGAGTTACGCACGATCTTCTCGAGGATGATGTTAAAGAAGTCACATGACAGTGCGTCGCCTTGTCTAAAACCTTTTTTGACATTGAAGGTCTCGGTGAGTTCGGTACCGAGCTTGACGGAGCAGCGAGAGTTCTCCATCGTCATCCTACACAATCTGACGAGTTTGGTAGGAATGCCAAAACTAGACATGGCACTGTATAGCTCGTCTCTATGCACACTGTCATATGCAGCCTTGAAATCGACGAATAGGTGGTGAGTGTCAATTTGCATTTCTTGGGTCTTTTCCAGGATCTGCCGTAATGTGAAGATCTGGTCTATTGTGGACTTCCCTGGTCTGAAACCACACTGATAGGGACCTATCAGGTCATGGACAAATGGTTTCAGACGCTCACACAATACGGCAGAGAGGATCTTGTATGCGATGTTCAGGAGACTAATCCCTCTGTAGTTGGCGCAGTCAAAGGGGTCTCCTTTCTTGTGGACCGGGCAAACGACGCTGAGATTCCACTCATTGGGCATGCTTTCCTCCGACCATATCTTACAGATGAGCTGGTGCATGCGCCCAGCCAGGTCATCTCCAGCTGCTTTAAATAGTTCTGTTCGAACCTGGAGGTTTGAATTCGAAGATTCTCTTAGCTCAAGTACTGCTATCCTTTCGCCAGATGTGGCCAAGTCCAAGTGGTCGACGGCATTTCAACTATTTCGGACTACATCCACATCTCGATACAGCACCTTGAGTTCGCGCCTATGTTTCCCTCTCCACTCATCCTTCTCCCAGACACGACCGTATATTAATCGCAAAATTTTTCTTTCAAAGGCTTTTGTGAAAGGCAATTGGGGGCTTTGCTTTTTTGCTTATTGTCCAGCTTTCGTTTGATACGATGCGCATGAACTTGGTCCCTCGCGGTAGGATTTTTGATTTTAGCTGTTTCCTCAAGCCGAAATAGCATCAAGAGTGACATTTAATTGGAGATGATGTGTGACGGCTGGATTTCTGCTCAGTTCTTCCTCACTGACTTTAAGCCAAGCCTGCTCTGCATGTTCTTCAACTGCCATGAGAGCGTTTATAACAGTCAGCTAACGACTTCCGATGATTTTGACGTCATCTGCGTAGCCCAGCAATTGAATTGTGATTTGAAGAAGAAAGCACTGCCCTACACATCGTTCTTTTCAGTGAAAGATTGAAGAATTCACATGACAGCGTCTCTCGTTACGAAAGGAACCCCTCCAGGTTTTTAGGGGTTCCGGCACGATGCCTTACTCTTTTGCCCCGAGGTAGATGACTGGGATGTCCAAACAGTAACAAACTGGAAGATTTCACAAACCGAGTTAGTTACTTGCTTACTTACCAGGTCAACGACCCGTGAAGCATCTGAGCTTGAGCTATACCTGCCTCCTATTCTTGACGGTGGCGGCCGTGGCGTAGTGGGTAGAGTGCGACGCTCACACTCCGAAGGGTCTAGGTTCGATTCCCAGCTGAACACCTCGAATTTTTCACGGCACCACCTCTTTCGAGCTGCTGACAACACTCAAAGAGTAATAACTGTCTAAGAAAGCTTCTCAAACTTCGCCGTTCGGAGTCGGCAAAAAATTGTAGGTCCCTTCTACTCGTGAGAGAATAGTAGCGCGTACAACACGAGTAGTTGATGATCAAGCTAGGCCCTGGTCACTCTGTGGACTGCCGCTCCAACAATTATTATTATTATTCTTGACGGTGCTGCGCTCGTGGCTCCAAGTTGTCAAGATCAAGCTCTCTAGCGTCCGCAATCACTTGGCTTCTATACCAGAGGTTCTGTCTTCGTCTTCCTCCCGAAACCGGAGGCTGGGATTCGAAGTCCCTCTTAGCTGGAGTGTTTTTCTCCATTCGCTCTAGGCGAGCCACTGTAGTCGATGGAGATAGAATTAGATTAGATAGATTTTCGCCTTTCTAACTACATCCACATCTTGATACAGCACATACAGTTCGCGGTTCTCCTCCATTAGCCTTTCTCATAAACAGGACCATATATCCATATATATTCGTCGCAGAATTTTTCATTTAAAGGAACCAAGAATCGGCTCTGCCGTTTTGCTTATCATCCAGCACTCGACTACGTATATGAGTACGGGTAGGATTAGCGTCCTGGAGGGCATTATCGTAGTCCTTCTACTCGGCAGTTTCGACTCTAGCAATTTTGACAAACCGAAATAACACTGAATCTCTACCGAGGTGACGTTTATGGGGTTCCCGTTTGAGCTTCGTCTCGAGGTGTTTGTCTACCTCGGGGCAAAGCTCAAAGTTGTAGCTGTCAATTGCACATTCCGGCCAGGTTATTGTTCGACGGATCGATTCTTTGGCGACAGCATGTTATAATAATTGTATGGCGCGACAGCCCACAGAGGACCAGAGCTTGCTCATCAATTACTCGTGTTGTGCGCGCTGTTGTTCTCTCACCAGTAGAAGGGACCTAAAGTTTTTTGCCGACTCCGAAAGGCGAAGTATGAGAAGCTTACTTAGACAGTTATTACTCTTTGAGTGTTGTCAGCAGCTCGAAAGAGGTGGTGCCGCGAAATATTCGGTGTGTGAGTGTCGCACTTTACCTACGACGGCTTTACAAATATCGTTTTATCCTCGTTCACTCTAAGACCAGCTCGTTTCGTCTTTTCTTCTCTGACCGTGAAGGCTTCTACAACGGCTTGCTCGGAACGGGTGACAAACCGAGTTAACCCGGGTTAAAAAAGGAGCAGACCGAGTTGACTTTAAACTTAAGTTGAGTCAAGGTACTAAGCTTGAGAATGATCTGAAAGCACGAAACCTCGCTTATAGGATGCAGCAAATTGGTTTGTGCTGTCGTATTTGTTTTGGGGTTGCTTTTTATTCTGCAAATTATGCTCATTGTTCGGTTTTACCTTTTAGGTATGGAGTTAATGCCAGTTTGAGTCGTTTTATGTGTATCTTGGGTGTGTTTATTTTTTTTCTGGATTGACATACTACTGATTCTACAGACGTAGTATCAATTGAGCAGTGGTCGCCATTTTGGGACTCTATAACGAGACAAGACCGTAACGTAATCTAGTTCTCTTTAATTCAGGGTGAGAAGTAAAAGGAATGTGTGAGAATTTGGTCCTGTTTACATTGATAGGATTTGGATGAGAAGATCTATTTGGGCCGTAAAGCGACATGCGCTCAGTCATGCGTCTTTGGATACATCACTTAAGATGGCTAGGATCGTTTGGACACCACTGCTCAGGCCCGAAAAGTATTCGAATCCGAGCAATTTAAGAAACGCAACAGAGGACGATCCACGCTGAGATGAAGAGTAATATTAAGGGAGGTTCGCGAGAAAGAAAACTCAATTTTATGCAAAATTTATTGTAAATACTTATGTCGCGGAAGAATTTCGGGAGTACACTGACACACTGTAAGGAGTTCCGCGTTGCTTTATATAGATCGATTCACTGGGTGTTGCGACAGTTTTATGATGCGTTAGCATTTTTGTGCTTAGATGTTACATTGTACAATCTGTGGCCTCAATCGCGCTCATCGGTTTGATTTTTTGCTTTAAGACTGTCGTTGTAACAATTTTGTGTGTCGCAACAGTCGCAGTGTCTTATATTATGCTCTGCTTTGTGCTTTCTGATATAACTATGAAGCTCGCAAGTGGGGAAAGGCCTGAACCAACTTGCTTGCAAGAAATCGTGCCAGCTGCAAAGGCTTTGGTACGTCATGGACAGTAGCACCACACAAGAAGAAGAAAAGGGAAAAGGAAGAGGAGAAGAAAAGAAAAGGAAGAAGAAAAGAAGAACAAGAATAAAAAGATGAAGAAGAAAAAGAAGAAGAAGAAGAAGAGTAGAAGAAGAAGGAGAAGAAGAAGAAAAAGAAGAAGAAGAGTAGAAGAAGAAGGAGAAGAAGAAGAAAAAGAAAAGAAGAGGAAGAAGATGAAAAAAAGAAGAAGAATAAGAAGAAGAAGAAGAACAAGCAGAAGAAGAAGAAGAAAGGAAGTAGAAGAAGAAGAAGAAAAGAAGAAGATGAAGAAGAAGAAGAAGAAGAAGAGGAAGAAGAAGAAAAAGCAGAAGAAGAAGAAGAAGAAGAAGAAGAAAAGAAGAAGATGAAGAAGAAGAAGAAGAAGAAGAGGAAGAAGAAGAAGAAGCAGAAGAAGAAGAAGAAGCAGAAGAAGAAGAAGTAGAAGAAGAAAAGAAGAAGAACAGAAAAAGAAGAAGAAGACGAAGAAGAAGAAAAGAAGAAGAAGAACAGAAGAAGAAGAAGAGTAGAAGAAGAAAAGAAGAAGAAAAGAAGAAGAAGAAAAAGAAGAAGATGAAAAAGAAGAAGAAGATAAAGAAATAGAAGAAGCTGAATAAAAATATCCGAGGAAATTTGCAATTTTTCAAAGACTGTAGTTTTCGTTTTGAACTCCCACAGGGAGTCTAGATTGCTCCTGCTCCTTATTTCTCTGTTCTGTGAGTTTAGAACATGGTATGAAGATTGCGATTTCGCTATCATTTTGGGTTTTGAATTAAAGAACTTTATACCCAAACCAGTGTTGGAACTTTCCGTGGATGTATGAAAATATTAAAAAAAAATTGGGCTACTTAGGAAAGTCGTAGTTGTGTTCGAAGATACCCGATTTTGATGCTTAAAGAGGTTTGAGCAGTGCTGGAGATTATTAAGAGTTCAATCAGGGTAATATAACTGAGGTCGCTTGTTGGTCGCATTGAATCTATTGGGGGAATGCTGAGTATGGAGGCTGCAGTGAAATCACATCCCGAGATTTCCTTGTCTTTTCGTATTCGTTAATTCTGGCTTTATAACATCGTTAAGTTGAATAGACTATCACCTACGGACACTGCAAGGTTCTGCTCTGTTTCCAGAATAATAATCTAATATCGTTGTAACCTAGGTGGAAAGTAGGGAGAAATGTAAAACAACTTCCTTATTTTCCACTACAGTGGACTTTTATCTATTTTTTTTTTATTAAAATGTGCTTTTTACCAACTCTGCAGCTACAAAAATTTGATGCTAGACTTCTACTTTTAGTCGTAGTCAGAATACAGTTCATACCACATAGAGAAGAGGGTGGGGAGATGGTTAAAAGGAACGAACACGTGACTCTGTTTACGTTCACCCGCAGGCAGGTAGTTTACAGAAGCGTAATTAAATACGTTCTCTCACACAATGCTTGGTGCATCTGGTTGGGTTGCTATCACCAGTTATTCGAACCGTGATTTGTGGCCAATACAAACCGCACACCTAACATCGAGTTTTGGGGGAATCTAGTTTCCGTTGACTGTTTTTCTAGCACTTAATTTGCATAATCGGTTTTGTTGTAAGCTTAAAACCGCGGCATACTGCCGCATCCATTATTCCTTGATGGACAGAGTGGCACTCGAAAGATGGATCCCCTGAAAATTAGTTCAAGTGTGTCGTAAATCGTTCGAAAGCACTTGGTGTGGTGTGTAATTCAGGCAAAGCACCTCTCAACTGTTTGAGATATGCAAAAGAGGCACCGTGTCATATGACTTCTTCAACCTTATACTTCAAAGTAAAAGACACTCGCTTCCAAAACATCCATAAATGCATTTCAAACATCTTTTGTCGGCCCTAGGATCTCTTAGAATTGGAAAATAAAGTTCCTTCAGTTTCCAGATTGGTTGCCACAAAAAAATGTCGCGAAACCGAGTCAACTTGAAATCCTTTCCCAATCTACACCCCAGCATGTAAGTGGAGTGCACACAAAACAATTTATTGATACATCGACTCGCATTCCAAGATCGCCGATAAACCAATCCACTTCTAAAGACATCCGTAAGATGCTTGACAATCAGCAGAACTCACTGAAGACACTCTTATCTGCCTCGTAACAAATTACTCGTCCACTGCTGCTTCCTGGTACCCCCTTATGTCAGATTCCTCGCTGCGATCTCAACAATCCATTCATCTTAGGCAAGGAACGAGAAGAAGAGAGACAAAAAAAAATAAGAACGCAACAGAACACACAAGTCAAAGTCGGGTCAAGGCGTAATACCACATCCAGACTACCATCGCAATCCGCTGCTATCTGCAAACGCCAATCCAAAGTGTGTGCTTCTCAAAATGTCTAATGCCCGTACACAAGATTCGTGTAGGAGTGCAACAAATTATCCACGATTTCCCTTCCACTCGCTGCCACTCTCGGTTTCAATGTCTCTCCCTCTTCCCAGCGTCGTCGTCGTCGTGGTCGTCATTGGGGGAGTCAATCGGTCCCTGCGCTATCTGCGCAAACACATCGGAACAGGAAGACCATTCGTTTTGCTTTGTTTTGGTCTGCGTGCCTTGTTACCGCGCGATCGAGAGAATCATTTCGCGGTTGTTTACCCCTAGAATGAAGCTAGCGACAGCAACTAAGCAACTAAGCAGCTAAGCAGGCACCTCAAGGTGGGAGAAGAAGATGGAGAACGCCGCAACAGAACAAAAAAACACTCAGACTCTCAAGCGAATCTGGAAAAGTTGAAGAATCCAAAGAACCCGAGGAACAGGGAAAAGCGAAAGGAAAATGCAAGACAATTGAATGGAAACTGTCGGGTTGCTGCCATTCCATTTATTTTTATGCGGGCGTCAAACAAGGAAGACACGTACTCCGTACACACAGAGACGCAGCGGTAGCGAAGCGACGAGTGGGTGGACGCGGTGGTTGGGGTGGTATTGAAAAGGCATCGAACCCGCTGAGGAGTTCAATGAAACATCGCGTCGTGGTGGGAAGCCGATGCCCGGACAGCAGTTAGCAGAAGGCGAAGGCAATGCTTCTAATTGAATTTCTGCATAAATTAAGTCGAGAGAGGATTTTCGCGACCGCGGGTAGGAAGTGCAGCTCAAAACGGTTGTTAGTTCATCACGCCGGCAACTGACATCTGATCGCGACTGCGCACACCAACGACACAGGGGGGTTGCAGATAATTGCCCATATGGATTTATAATTGAAACGTGCCGCACCCATCTCCCCCCGGGCCGTGTGGTTTTCTCACGCGCTCGGTGATGAGCAGGTTCTGATTAGATGACGAAGATGACGACCAACTGTTTTTGTAGTGACACAGAACGCTGCTAAGCGGGAAGTTTGCCAAGTTGAGAAACCCACTCTGCAGCCGCCACGTTACTGGATGAAAGTTGTTGTGTCACCGGCGTGAAGTCGTTGCTGCATGTGAACGTGTGTCTAACTAGGGGTCAGCTGACGTTATCTCACGTTGTGGATCGGTTGGAGAGGCAGCAAACATCAGTAACATCAGAAGCAGCAACAGAAGCAGCAGAAGAAGCAACGGCAACATCAACATCGACGACAGTGTGTGTACGTAATGGCTGCTATTCAGGGAATGTGGTACCGGGATGCATATACTCGGCTCGTTGCAACGATTAGAATCTGAGAAGAGTGGGTTAGAATGGGTTATTCTGGAGTGGGCTTAATTAAATTCCATCTCGCTCGCGCACGTCTCACATCGCATCGCTCGGTCCCGCGCTCAGTACGTGCTGATGGGACTTGTAATCGACCGTGTAGATGGCTCCGATAATGTGGGTGGTGGTGGGGTATTCTGCTTGGTTGAGTCATTTCTTTTGCCCAAGGATTTCGAGGAAGTGATGGAAGTTGGGAAGACAGCCTTGATTGTCGATCTAGATTGATGCTTCAAACTTAAGTTCTTTGGGGATGGAAAAAGTTTGCTGCATCATAGTCGAAGGTTCACTCACAACTGGGCTGCTATTTAAACTGCTGTCTAAGTCAATATATTGTTTAACTTATGCCATAAAAATTGAAATTGGAAAGGAGAGCTGAAAAACAAGCACTAGCCAGTGGAGTCAAATGGTACGGAAGCATATGACCATTCACTTTAAGTTGTGTACCTATACACCCCTTAACCTGACGACACCGAAGAGAACAGAGTGCAAGTAGGAGTCTTGCAGTAAAGGATTTACTTTGCAAGGAAAACAAAATCCGTCAGTTGTTGTGTTCAAAATTATTTATTTATTTATATTATCTGCCGAAAGCGACTACTTTTTTCTCTCTAGCGATTTTTGAATATCTAAAATAATAAGTCCTCTCAGGCATCAATCCAGTAAATGAGCCATTCTTCGATCTCTTCAATTAAATGAGATATCCTACGAGTTCTTTAATTGATTCGAACCTGTGATCCCCTGAATCATTTTAATAAGAGTTGGTGCGACAGTCCACAGGGAGACCAGGGCCTAGCTTGCTCATCAACTCTTCTTGTTGTGCGCGAAGTTCTCTTACGAGTAGAAGGGACCTACAGTTTTTTGCCGACTCCGAACGGCGAAGTTTGAGAAGCTTTCTTAGACAGTTATTACTTTTCGAGTGTTGTCAGCAGCTCGAAAGAGGTGGTGCCGCGAAAAATTCGATATGCTCAGCCTGGCATCGAACCTAGACCCTTCGTTGTGTGAGCGTCGCACTCTACCCACTACGCCACGGCGGCATGAATCATTTTGCATCCTTTTCAAAAGCAGTAGTTGGAAGGAGCAATGTCTGGATATTACGGCGGCTGTGCTAAGAACTCTTATTTCAACACTTCCTGGTATTTTTTGACGACCAAAGGGACGTGCAAAGTCACTTTATCTTGCCTTTAAGTCGTTTCTGACTAGGACATTACTTGCACAAACGAACGTTTTCCATCTATGGTTACGCCTGGTTTCAGCAGCTTTTAGCACACAAAACCCTTCTGGTCCCACTATATGCAGAGCATGATCTTTGAACCGTGGATTGCTTGCTATAGCGTAAATGAAGATGGCGATGGAAGGTTTATGTAGTACCTCTTTCATCGTCATCTTTATTTGCACCATAGCAAACCATCCGCGGTTCAAAAATCATGCTTTTCATCTCCAATCAGGATCTGGTCCAAGATTCGCTTCCTTTGATGTCTTTCAGGAAGCAGTTCCTAGGTGAAGTTTCGTCTTTCGACATTTCCCGGTTTTAATTCATACAGCTACCAATTTCCTTGATTTTCTAAACCAAGTGAAACTATTTGCTGAGTAACTCTCAACAATTCTGCGAATTCAATCTGCGTTTGTCACGAACCTTGTTTCCTAATTCTTCATCATCGAACTTTTTAAGCTGAATAAGAGACTCTTTCTCATCGACGCCATTTTGAAGTGTCGAAACCACTCTTCTCACGAATTATAGGTCGGACCAAATCCACTATAGACTTTCAAAAGCAGTTGATTTGCTTCAGCTGTAGTTTCCTTCGAATAAAACGAAAGAGTCAAAATTTCGCAAAAATTTGAACTCTTTCGAAGAAACAATGTTGTTGTCTAAGACAGATGGTGATGCATACAAATTTCCGCCAACAAGTGCCGCACCTTTCCGGTGGAGTAGGTAATCGCTTCCAAGATCAGTTCCAGGTGGCACCATCTTTTGAAAACGAACCGTATTAGTTTATACCCCTAATACTTTGGTGCGTAGTGACAGATGCTGATGCATACTAGTTATTGCTGACAAATGTCACACCTTTCCAATGAAGTGGATAATCACTTCCAAGATCAGCTACAAGTTCCAGGTGGCGCCATCTTTTGAAAACGAACCGTATTAGTTTATACCCTTAATACTTTGGTGCGTAGTGACAGATGATGATGCATTATAATTATTTCTGACATATGTCACACTTTTTCAACGAAATGGATAGTCACTTCCAAGATCAGCTACAGGTTCCAGGTGGCGCCATCTTTTAAAAACGAACTGTATTAGTTTATACCCCAAATACTTAGGTGCGTAGTGACAGATGCTGATGCATACTTATTATTGCTGACAAATGTCACACCATTCCAATGAAGTGGGTAATCACTTCCAAGATCAGCTACAAGTTCCAGGTGGCGCCATCTTTTAAAAACGAACTGTATTAGTTTGTACCTCAAATACTTGGGTGCGTAGTGACAGATGATGATGCATACTTATTATTGCTGACAAATGTCACATCTTTCCAATGAAGTGGGTAATCACTCCCAAGATCAGTTACAAGTTCCCTGTGGCGCCATCTTTTGAAAATGGACCGTATTAGTTTATATATCCAATACTTGGATAAAAAAAAATGTTCACCTTTCATAAGCTTAAGGGGGGCTGAATTTACTGCCTGAGCAAGATTGTCGACACTTTAACATCAGTAAGCTGATCTCGACTGTTACAAAAGCTGTTTCTAATCCTTTTTTTCAGAGCCGTTGCAGTTGAGTGTAGAAGTCGAATTTAGTGAGGGACCGCCTCATTCTGATTCTTCTTACAGCAATCCCTTCAGAAGTAATTCTGTGCAAGAAACCTTACCTTCTTGTTTGATTTGTTCCTAGACAGCTCCCATTAAAAGAACTACGTGCGTCACTTTCGCCTATTCAGAAGGGTAACAGATGGAAGTTTTGCTAAAGCAACCAAGCAACAGCTATCATTTCATCCATAGCTACCATCCTCGCTTTTGTTTTCTCGCTTGACTTGGTAAAAAAAGATGCTTACTGCTGCCAGTTGCCATCAGCAAACCCATCGCTATGTTTCCTAATTCGTTACCACTTTGCTTTGCAAAGGGCGCCTTTATGTCCAGCAACTCGGTATGTGTCAAGTTATTTTCCATCACTTTAAGAGACAGACAGAATCATCCCAGATTTTATCAATGGTGAAGCAACTCCGGTCGAAGCACATCAAATTCCAATAATTTCAGACATTTTTTTTTTCATTCGAATGTGTTAAAGTTACTTTTGAAAAGAAAAACGAAACCTTAAAAAGTAAAAGTTTTGAATTTCACTGAGTTTGGTTAAGTTTCTGTAATGTGCGTTGAGTTTCGTCAAGCTGGCGATAAGTTATGTTAAGCTTCGACAACTATGCGACTACTTTGAGTTGGAACCTCGGTGAAACGCATCTTGTTTTCAAGGTCTTGAAGTCATTTGTTACATTTTCTAAACCCTTTCCTCCCTTGGAATTCAACTATCAATGGAGCATTGGGATTTAGCTTCGCCTGGATTATCGCTTTTCACAAACAGGAAAAATTACAGAGAGTCTAACATAAACGAGGGTCTGAAGTCATGAAGAAAGCCGAGACGCGCCCATATCTATAGACACTTTCAGCTGGCCTAGCCCACTTTTTGAAACAATCCTTTTTTAACTTTCACGCGACCACGAACTTCTGTATTGTCTGTCTGTATTGCCTCCAGACTGTTCAGATTCAGCACAACAGACCTAGTTTTGGCGATAATTCACATCAATTTTAGCGCACGGAATGAAAGTGACTTATGTCAATGTCAGCCACATAACTCAGCTTCCAACGGATCAATAATGCCAATCAAACTGACAGCGACAATTTTTCACTTGTCAAAACGCAAAACAGCCGCAGTTCGGTCCCGCCAACAGTCGCCGACGCACGTAACACCAGCAGACCACCATCAAACCTGAGCGGTATTAGGGTCACAAACAAGCAGGCAATTCGATTTTGTAACGCACACGCAAAACAATCTTTAACTAGACATCCGTTCGTCGAATCAAAATCGAAATTGAAATCGAAATCGAGACCGAATCTGAAGTCGATGTCGAGCCTTATGTAAGTGAGCTGGACTCCCAGTGGCCGAGGCTGCCTTTCGTGCGGGTGATCATGGCTGTCGTGCTGTGGAGGTGCCCATCATCGAAAGTAAAGAGTTAAATTAAAATCAGATTACGGGCGATATTCATTTGATGTTTTATGGGCGATCTGGTGGCATTCAAGTGAGCACAGATCGCGTGAGACCGTGTACGTGTGTGACGTTTGGCAACCGGTGGAACGAATCTGATGTTGTGGTGTGAAGAAAATCTGCTGAGGTCATTGAATCGAACAATAACCCGATGAGGGTGTGAGATACTTTTGATTCGCTTGCGAATTACACTTCACACACGGCTCAGCTCGACTGAGGACTTTGATGAGACTCCATGGAGATGCCACGGAGGTGGAGATTAGTGGAGACTCTGTGCGCAAGCTGATTGCTTCATCTTTGAGTGGCTGAAAGAGGGTTTTTGGCACTAATGAAGTGAAATTTGCGAACTCCATTCAGGGCCAGGAGTGTGATTCGGTTTTCCTCCCGGTCATAGGAAATTGCTTCGTGATGTGGTCTTAAGATGGTGTCGAGAATTAAAATGGTTGTTAGCCGGTTTGTAGTGTACTTTGGGACAGAGGAGACGTCTTAAGGGTGAAAGGTTGCAGCTTCCGGGCTGTGGACCAATGATGTTGAATGATTTGGCAGGTTGTTTCGCAACAATTTAGACTGCTCAGGAGAAGGGGAAACTGCTCTTGTTGTGTTAAATTTCAATCGATTATCGTCTTAAATCTTCCAGTCGGAGTTTGTGGGAATTGTGAATGGCCTGACTAATAATGTTGTACGTAGGTTGCCTTTTATATTTCAAGATTAGACAACCCTAGTGCTGCAATCTGGCAACTGCCAGCTGTATCGCAAGGTTTGACAATTTTGAGGTTATACGAACTCAGAACATTTCGACATACGAGCGCTATTTGTGTTGTTTACAGTAACTTAAAAGATTCATCTCGCCCAAAAAATGGAATTAAATCGTGAAAATTTTCGTGCGAATATTTTCAACAACAGTGCATCGATGAACTTAATTCCATTTTTGGCGATGAAGCTCCATCAAGGACCAGTGTTTATCGATGGTGTGGTAAATTCAACCGAGGTCGTAGTTCACTCCAAGACTAATTTCGTGAAGGTCGTCCAAAATCGGTTGTTGTTCCGGAAACCATTGATGCTGTGCGCCAACTGATATTGCAAGATCGTCATGTGACCTATCGTGAGATTGAGACAACCTTAGGCATTAGTGGGAGCAGCATACATTTAATATTGTAAGAACATTTGACCGTCAAAAAAAATTGTTCGCGTTGGATCCCACACAATTTGTCAATCGCTCGCGTCGATTGGTCGAAAGAAATGCTCCAAAAATATGATCGCTATGCCTCGAAACTCGTCTATGACATCGTGACAGGTGATGAATCGTGAATTTACGCGTATGAGCCCGAAAGTAAACATCAGTCGACTGTATGGGCTTTTAAAATTGAGCCAAATCCAACAAAAGTTGCTCGCACACGAAGCACTTCCAAGCAAATGGTCGCCTGGTTCAGTCAATTCTGAGTGGTACACAACCATTGTTTTGCCATTTGTCTGCCAAAAAGTCAGGAAAACAAACCGCCGAAGACGAATCACTCTTCACCACGACAATGCGAGCTCTCACACATCGGCTCAAACAACTGCATTTTTGAGCACTCGAAACATTGATTTGATAAGTCATCCGCCGTACAGTCCTGACTTGGATCCCCTTACAGGACGGTAAGTGATTTCATAAGAGTACTTGCCACAAAGGAAACGACTTTGATTTCATTTAAAATTGACTTCACGGCAACGATGTAAGCTCATTTCAACCAGAAGCGCAACCAGTCCCTCTTCCATCTCGAGCAGGACACCAAACGTCTTTCAATTAACTCGATCCCGTTAGCATTCCATCCGTCACATAAAATCATTACTCAAAGGTCTCACATCCACAATCTGAAACCATCATCATCAGTGCATGACATGCAAATCATTTTAGCTCGCACACATCTCGGCAGATGTTAACTGTTGTCCATGCAGTTCCAGCATCAAGTTCACGGTCTAACACACCTCGTCGTCTATCAGTAATCCTAGCCGCAGTCAGACAGGTAGCGCGATTTGTGCACTGATTACACGTGATTTGCGGTAATAAGCTGATACTTAGACCCCCGCTGTGCAGGACTGACGCCGTCATGACGCTGACGCAGCAGCACGCTGACCGAGGATGTCTCATCGGAAAAGGGCGTTTAGTGAAATTGATATTGCCTCATTACAAGTCCTCGGCAACTGATTTGATTTTAGACACTTGAACCGGGCAATGGTTGCCTATTAGGCGTCATTTACACGAGCAGATGGTGCCAGGGGGAGGGAGTGTGCCATTTGAGCAAATTCAACCGTTAGCAGGTGTGCGCGGGCAGTGTAACGGATCGTATTGGAAACTACACGCTCGTCCGACGGACGATCAGTCACAGTTAAGTGCGATGTAGCAGATGAATATGCGCCAGGCATACGCGTGAATGAGGGAGCGCGCGACTGGTGATCAGTCAGATCGATGAGCGCCGATGCCTTGATGGCTTTCGATTAAAGTCAATCCATGGAAATTGCAGAGAGGGCGGGAACGCTGGCGGAAGATTGATTTAGAGTGTAATTGGCGAGGTCTACGATGACGATCAGGAAATTTGCTAAACTGGGGATGGCCGGAGTATAAAAATGAATGAATGTCTGGAGATTGGTGAAGTGTTCGTGTTTTGTCCTTTTTATAACTCGTCACAAGATTTGTTGTAAGATTACGTCTTTTAAAAAGGATCTCGCATCTCCACTGTTCATGGGAAATCCTCTGGGATCATACCAATCCGGTGAGTTGACCGTACTTAGACCTCCTAACACCTATTGCCTATTTGGAGCTTTTTACTTCTTCCGTCTTACCAGCTCTTCTTGACTCTTTGAGACTTAAGGCAAAGACAGGAAAGCCATTCTTTCTTGACATTTGAAGGATGCAACTTTCCAGTCATCAAGACTTCAGATTTGATATCTGTGATGACTAGGTTCGAATCTGAGCTATTGGGACCATTCAACAGAGGACGACCTAGGATAAGATGGTGCACACAAGTGAAGAAGGACCTGAACTAACTTGGAGTGCGCAACTGGAGGCAGCTAGCGAAAGATCGTGCTGGGTGGAGAGGCATGTTGGTTGAGACCAAAGTTCAAATTGGACTGTAGCGCCATAAGAAGAAGAAGAAG
Organism: Eristalinus aeneus; assembly: GCA_955652365.1. Taxonomy (NCBI): domain Eukaryota; kingdom Metazoa; phylum Arthropoda; class Insecta; order Diptera; family Syrphidae; genus Eristalinus; species Eristalinus aeneus. The sequence continues at coordinate 36,818,544 of OY019133.1, forward strand.
AAGAAAAAGAAGAAGAAGAAGGAGAAAAAGAAGAAGAAGAAGAAGAAGAAGAAGAAGAAGAAGAAGAAGAAGGAGAAGAAGAAGAAGAAGAAGAAGAAGAAGAAGAAGAAAATTACTAGGTTGAGAGGCGGTACTCGTTTCTTTCTCAAACCTGAAAACCTGACAGGAATTCGAAGACTCTTTTTCCCGAAGCATTGTTGAAATTTCTTCCGACGTGGAAACAAGAATGGTGTCATTCTACAATGGCCATACATTTTTATACAACTAGAATAGGATTTAAATGACATCAGGAGTAAGTCCCAGCCATGTGAATGCTTTCTTTCTTCTCAGAACTTTCCTTCGAACGTAGACTCGGAGGGAAACACTCTGCTTCTTGTTAGAACCCAGGGAGATTTGAAATGACTTTTGCTGCGCGATGCATCGCATTTGCGTCTGCGTTGTATGACACAACTGAATCAGTTTGATCGGAATACTGAATTTTGTCATCACAGCAAAGAGCGGTTTTAAACGACAGGGTGTATGACATCTTTTGTTGGAGGTTTGGAAACTGGATAACTCACACTTAAAGACTAGTCCATTGTCCTAACTTACATTTAATGTATTTTCTCGGTTTTCCAGAGGAAAGACAGTAAGCGCTTCTGTAATAAAAAGACGAACATTTTCAGCTCTCACCTCATTAGCAACATACAGCTGCCACCTGATGGGAAATTGACAGAAGAAGTTTTCTGCAGTGCCCTTACCTTCTATACAAACAACGTATAGAGTACCATCATTAAGCCTTAACACGCTTGAGTGCTTAGCAAAGATGAAGTGTCTCCCTAGTACGTCAACTATTTGTCTGCAGCGCTTCCTATCTAGGAATAACAGAAATGCCGTGAATTTCTAACTCATGTTCGGGAGACTTGGTCAGCCTGCAACCTGGAGAGTCATGACATCTTTGGTTGTGCTGTTGGAAGACCAAACCGTCGACGGAAGTCCTAACCAAGGACACGGATAGACTCAAGATGGGTTCCGGCCATATTAGTGCATTTTTTCAAATTCGTCAGTAGTCTCATTTTTCGTGATCCCGTGGAGTCCCGTAATCCAGACTAATCTTAGTCAATTTAGTCAAAATTAAGGGAAGACTTGCATTTCTATCAAATTTTGGAAGCGGGTAGAGGGTTGAGAAAGGCCCTTAGCAGATGCAGAAACTTCGCCGCTTCCATCCATTTTACAGTATACTTCGTGGCTATTAGGATAGCAAACGTTGCCGTTTTTAAGACTGGCGCGCAATTACCTAAAGAGGTGTGAAATCTAATGTCGTCGTTTTCCACAGAGGCCCCAGTTCCAGATCCCTCTATCGTCTTGGAGCCCTCTGTTCATTCTCTTCCCGTCTCAGTTTCCGGTCACAGCCAGTCCTGGACGCAGGGAAGGTCGACATGGAACGACAACGAACAACGCAACTGTGTTGTTGGTGTCCCCGCAGCAGGCGGCCATGTGTCCATGAGACTAGTGTCATAGAAGATGCGGTAGACGATGTCATCAAAGCTCCAGTGCTAGTCAAATCAAAGACTTATTCCCTTATAGTCGGGAGATGGTCTTCATTGTGCATTCCAATATGTGGATGTTAAGGGGAGGGAGGCTCAGCCTGACGTGCTAGCGAAAGCCCTTGTGCATCCAAGGCACACTGTGCATCCAAGGCACACTGTGCATCCAAGGCACACTGTGCATCCAAAGCACACTGTGCATCCAAGGTACACTGTTTTAAGAAGCTGAGTGAGAGCAGCAGTCACGTAGCAGCCCAAGAGCTTATTTCACCAGTCGACTAATTCAATGGAAGGAAAGGGTCTTAAATAAGCCCTGTGGATTCAGACGGATGGATCTCTAGTTCCTGCCAAAAACTCCTTTACACTTCCAGAAAACTGACAGCGCCTTAGAAGTGTTCCACTCGCTTCATATGTGCCGACTCGCAGGACACTGGTCTTTTCTAAATGTTCTTTCAAAACGGATAATCGAGCGTCTATCAAAACAGTGAAAGATGTTCATACTCAATGCCCTAAAGGAGCTCGAAGGCTTCGCTGATTGAAAATATACCTCGAGAGTTCTTCCAGAAGGCAGTATCGTCGTTTTTTATGGATGGTGCACTGTTGGACAGACTTTCGTCCACTTTCTGAGGCCATCTTATAAGAGTTTCTGTGGCGTCACAACTGAATCTGCTGTTTCAAGGTCTTAAAAAATGTGCCTAGCTCTTCAAATTTTTATAAACTACATACTTATCGACTGCATTTTAAGCCTTTTCCTCCTTGTTTTCCTATCTCGTAATACTTAAAGGACATTACAACGTTTCGCTTGCATTTGTGGAGAGCCTGGCAACTGACATGCTCTTAACATCCACCTTAAGCCATAAACGTGATAAAGATTAACTTGCAGCAATATAAGGGCCAAGTGTGGCGGACTTTTCGATCTTCGTCAAGCTTCAGGAAGTTCTGTCTGTTTCCTGTCTACACACGACCCTGAGGGTACACTTCTCTTGGAGACGTCAAAATTTCAGGGCACTGAAAGTATGTTCACTGTCACTCCCTTTCCTTGGAAAATGAAAGTCAGTCAAAGGAGTGGCAAATCAGACTCACAGCAGGTAACGACTCGTAACATCCCACGCCCCACACCCCATGTCTGTAACCCACATTCCCAACTTCAGCTCAATCCCATAAATCATCGACAAATCTGGAACTTGGATGCGAATCCACGCCAGCAAGGGTGCAGTACCATGCCAGAGCTGCCCTGTCAATCAAGTGGTGATTTCTTATAATTTATGTGAGTGCGGACGGTTTTTGTCTTTGTCTTGAATTCAGGGCGGTGCCTCATCGTTTGGGATTGATTCATGGATTGTGACACCGTCTAGAGGCGCAGGAAAACGCCAGCCCTTGCTTTGAGGCTGAAATCGAACAAAGCGAAGAAGTGGGTGTATGGTGGTATGGATTGTCCTCAAAACGGAAACGCCTTTGCAGGCAACATTTTGTGTGGTGCATGAAGATGTGGAACAATTCGAGACAGAGAGAGGTAAGAGCCTGTGTGATAATATTTCACGATAAATTTACCCCAAGGTCCAGTTGTCAGCTCATAAAGACCATATTTTGACACAACCTCGCGGCAGTCCACGCAATCGACGCGTCTCCAATCAACCGCAGCACCAAGTTCATTGTTAATTACAACTCTTCACCCATTCAATCCGAGCGATTATGTCAATCATAGACGAAAACAGACGACAATGCATTCCCTTGGCCGATCGAAGCGGCAATTAAAGCCACAATCACAGCATCAATCAATTCCAACACGCAGTCGATTACTTAAATGAAGACGTGCACAAGTAGGCAGCGACGACATCACAATGTCAAGGCTCTGCAGCGTCACAAGGTTGCCCACGGTCCAGTAGCGCACACGGAACGCACCGCGCACGCCGAACGACAAGACACACGCCAGCTGCCAACACATGGACCACGGGCGACGTGAGCGTGCTTGCGAAACCGTCTGTCATGTGTGCAATTAGTGAAATTACAGATCGCTGCCAAAACACGAAAACCTACTCGAGCAGTCAGGCAAGCACCTCATCAGGCTGTTTTTGGCGTTTTGTCATGCAATGTGCCTATGATGCGCGAGGCGGCTAAGTGTTAGCGAAACTATTGCCGTCTTCCTCCACTGTGGCGCATCTTTGCATCTCTTCGAGAATAACCGCTCAAACTTATATCCGTATCCGAGGGCAATAATTATGAGTTTGTTTTGCAAACAGTGCCCCGCGTTTCGCCGACACATTTCGCGCCGTGCGTCAAGTGCGAAGCGGCGCTGGCTATTAAGTAATAAATTTCTAAATTGATTTATTTGTCGTAAAACGGTTTTTATGTTTTTTTCCAATTAGCCAACGGCGTCGGCGAAAAACGGAGGGAGATTGCATAAATGTCGATAAGCACTTGCAGGAGCCGCGCAATAATGAGCTTTGATACGCCGTCGGCTGGGGGTATCTCAGAGGAATCACAAAGACGACGGAGTCGTGCAGCCTCCCATTGGAAAGTGTTTCATCACCTTGTTGTGGGGGATTTGTATTTAGGCACTAACAGCTGTAGGAATCGAGGAGATAACGAGAGATTGGTTTTATTGCTGCTACAGGCGGTTTGAAAGCTCGTACTCTTTAGGCATAGCGATTAAAAATTTTAAGAGTTAGGGGCAGAAGAACTGAGACTGGGACTGGGACTGGGACTGGGACTGGGACTGAGACTGGGACTGGGACTGGGACTGGGACTGGGACTGGGACTGGGACTGGGACTGGGACTGGGACTGGGACTGGGACTGGGACTGGGACTGGGACTGGGACTGGGACTGGGACTGGGACTGGGACTGGGACTGGGACTGGGACTGGGACTGGGACTGGGACTGGGACTGGGACTGGGACTGGGACTGGGACTGGGACTGGGACTGGGACTGGGACTGGGACTGGGACTGGGACTGGGACTGGGACTGGGACTGGGACTGGGACTGGGACTGGGACTGGGACTGGGACTGGGACTGGGACTGGGACTGGGACTGGGACTGGGACTGGGACTGGGACTGGGACTGGGACTGGGACTGGGACTGGGACTGGGACTGGGACTGGGACTGGGACTGGGACTGGGACTGGGACTGGGACTGGGACTGGGACTGGGACTGGGACTGGGACTGGGACTGGGACTGGGACTGGGACTGGGACTGGGACTGGGACTGGGACTGGGACTGGGACTGGGACTGGGACTGGGACTGGGACTGGGACTGGGACTGGGACTGGGACTGGGACTGGGACTGGGACTGGGACTGGGACTGGGACTGGGACTGGGACTGGGACTGGGACTGGGACTGGGACTGGGACTGGGACTGGGACTGGGACTGGGACTGGGACTGGGACTGGGACTGGGACTGGGACTGGGACTGGGACTGGGACTGGGACTGGGACTGGGACTGGGACTGGGACTGGGACTGGGACTGGGACTGGGACTGGGACTGGGACTGGGACTGGGACTGGGACTGGGACTGGGACTGGGACTGGGACTGGGACTGGGACTGGGACTGGGACTGGGACTGGGACTGGGACTGGGACTGGGACTGGGACTGGGACTGGGACTGGGACTGGGACTGGGACTGGGACTGGGACTGGGACTGGGACTGGGACTGGGACTGGGACTGGGACTGGGACTGGGACTGGGACTGGGACTGGGACTGGGACTGGGACTGGGACTGGGACTGGGACTGGGACTGGGACTGGGACTGGGACTGGGACTGGGACTTTCAAGCGCTAAATATTTAGTGCACAAATAAATTTCTCTCTCTCCTCTTCATCACAAAGCACTGTGCAGCGTCCATATACCGAAGAGTTCCAAGACAAAAAAACAGACAAGGCCGCATGTAAGGTTGATTAAAATGTCATCCACAAAGTGTGGCCACATTCCAACGAAATCCCCACCAGCCAAGCGTCTTAAAATTTACACCAAAAAGCTGTTTCATCACTTTGATGTGAGTTTCATTGCACTGCGACACTTGATACCGCTTACACTCCACTCCACTCCACCCGCACTCCATCACCGCTCGAGCTTGAAGACAACTCACGATTTAATCACCGGTTGGACAAGATGGTGATTACCTGGAAGTGAGCATAAAACCGAGCGAGGATACCAACTTAATTTCACTTTTACGGTATAAATGCGCAAGAGGCCCATAATTCCTATGTCAGGGACGCAAACTCCGCTCAGGGACGTGCTCAACCTCATGTGACACACTTTCTGCCAAAAGCTCTCACAGGAGATTCACCTTCGCAAGCGCCGCGTTCTGGACACGCGTCGTATCGTGCAAGGTTTGCGGTACACAGCGTGGGCAAAATTCACCAATGACCTGCCAGCACGGGGCAAACCGATGAAGAGAGAGGCGACGACCTGTGGTCGTGTGAGACGGATCTTCTCTCTTGACACCTCTTGGATGTGTAAGCAACAACAACGACTTCTGTATTTGCATTGCAACCAGTTTGACTTGAAACACCAGCCGGCTCAAGTCGGCACAGCCGCCGGAGGTCCCAACTGGAACTGCATGTGACACAAATTCTCTGACTGACGCAGAGCGCAGTGGTTTTGCAGTGATGCAGTTTGAAATCTTGTTTGTGGGGCAACTGGAATTGATTGTCCTTGATTGGGCTGTGGACCGGGTCCCCTGGCCAATTAATCAAACAAAACCACAAGCGTTCAGCTGTTCAGCGATCCAGACACCGAAAATATTGGGTGTGTTATGGAGTGCTTTTTTTGGCCCGCTTTGTTGGCGACAAAAGGGCGCCGGTGGGCGAGTGAATCGGCGACAATCGTAACGGTGATGGTAATGGCGATGGTGATGGTTGTTTTGAAAGCAGACACGCGCTGCTGTGAGATCTGGAACATGAGATACGCGCAATTGTTCTGGCGAGCGTGGATGTGTTGAAAGCATTGAATCCGATATGACTTCAAAACTGTAATCCGAGGCGAAATGACAACATTTGGCGTTTTGACAAGTTGACCAGTTGTGTGGATATTGCGGAGGTGGACGGAAGGAGGGTGCACAGTGGAGATTGTGGTTCCGTCGGATGGCATTGGTTGGGATAACTGAGAGAATGGAGAATGGTTTGTGGGCTTAAAGCGACGGAGTGTGATTTCTTGACTTGTATGACACAATGAGTGCACTTGAGACATAGGGACGGCTTGTATTCATCAGGCGAACTTACGTTTCAAAACTTGCCGGTTGCTTTTGCCCCTGTTGGTAGCTGATAGCTACCACCATAGATTGACAGTCTAAAATTCCAGCTATAATTAAATATATTGGGGGTTCAAATTGGAGGGCGCCACCTCCAAGTTGTGGGTTATATTGGAAGCCTTGACCAACTTCAATGGAAAGTAATGACATTTCAAATTTTGGTTAGTTTTCAAAAGAGGGCGCCACCTCCAAATTTTGGGTGATATTGGAAGCCTTGACCAACTTCAATGGAAAGTAATGACATTTCAAATTTTGGTTAGTTTTCAAAAGAGGGCGCCACCTCCAAATTGTGGGGGATATTGTAAGCCTTGAACAACTTCAATGGAAAGTAATGACATTTCAAATTTTGGTTAGTTTTCAAAAGAGGGCGCCACCTCCAAGTTGTGGGTTATATTGGAAGCCTTGACCAACTTCATTGGAAAGTAATGACATTTCAAATTTTGGTTAGTTTTCAAAAGAGGGCGCCACCTCCAAGTTGTGGGTTATATTGGAAGCCTTGACCAACTTCATTGGAAAGTAATGACATTTCAAATTTTGGTTAGTTTTCAAAAGAGGGCGCCACCTCCAAGTTGTGGGTTATATTGGAAGCCTTGACCAACTTCATTGGAAAGTAATGACATTTCAAATTTTGGTTAGTTTTCAAAAGAGGGCGCCACCTCCAAATTGTGGGTGATATTGGAAGCCTTGACCAACTTCATTGGAAAGTAATGACATTTCAAATTTTGGTTAGTTTTCAAAAGAGGGCGCCACCTCCAAGTTGTGGGTTATATTGGAAGCCTTGACCAACTTCATTGGAAAGTAATGACATTTCAAATTTTGGTTAGTTTTCAAAAGAGGGCGCCACCTCCAAGTTGTGGGTTATATTGGAAGCCTTGACCAACTTCATTGGAACGTAATGACATTTCAAATTTTGGTTAGTTTTCAAAAGAGGGCGCCACCTCCAAGTTGTGGGTTATATTGGAAGCCTTGACCAACTTCATTGGAAAGTAATGACATCTCAAATTTTGGTTAGTTTTCAAAAGAGGGCGCCACCTCCAAATTGTGGGTGATATTGGAAGCCTTGACCAACTTCAATGGAAAGTAATGACATTTCAAATTTTGGTTAGTTTTCAAAAGAGGGCGCCACCTCCAAGTTGTGGGTTATATTGGAAGCCTTGACCAACTTCATTGGAAAGTAATGACATTTCAAATTTTGGTTAGTTTTCAAAAGAGGGCGCCACCTCCAAGTTGTGGGTTATATTGGAAGCCTTGACCAACTTCAATGGAAAGTAATGACATTTCAAATTTTGGTTAGTTTCCAAAAGAGTTTCCTCCAAGTTGTGGGTTATATTGGAAGCCTTAACCGACTTCATTGGAAAGTAGTGACATTTGTCAAAAATAATTAGTGAGCATCAGCGTTTCTCTCTATTCTTTTTACCTCAATCAATTTACGTTCAAGATCGGAATTTAATCAGCATAGCATACCTCGCTGCTCTATGTCTGTGGCCGAAGAGGAGGGTCGAGAGCCAAGGAACTAATATGAAAAGCTGAGGGTACTGTCATCAATAAAGGAGTGAATTGGATTAGAAGTGACAGTCAGGAGACCATTTTTAACAAAGAGGAAAAAGTGTCGGAGACAAGACGGAGCCTTGGGGAACACCAGTGTGCATATGGTGAATATCAGACTTGAACACATCCAATACAACTTATTGGAACAGTTCGAAAGGTTATTTCTAATCCATTGAAGAGATTCATCGATTTATCGACGCCAAAAGAACGCAATATCGACAAGAGTGCCTAATGTCAGACTCTGTCAAATGGTTTTGAAATATCGAGAGCAACGACCTTACCTTCTACTACATTATGCAAAGATTTGTTCCACTTTTCTGTGAGATATGCCATCAAATCACCAGGGGACTTACTGCTGCGGATGCTGCATTGCCAGTCGTTAATAAGCTTCAAGTTTTAATATATTTCATAAGCGGACGATTTATCAGCGTTTCCATGACCTTGGAAAGTAGGGAGGTAAGTGCCATGGGTCGGTAGGTGGTGGGTGATGACGATTTGCCCTTTTTTAGGGACGGGCTGGACAAATGCTGTTTTCCACTTACTCCGAAAGAACCCTACAAAGTAGGACAGATGGAAAAGCATACGCTGTAGTTTTACCAGCGTAGAAGAACACCTCTTCAGAAGAACGGGGGGATACCATCCGGGATATCGGATTTGTTGTTTAGATCGTTGAGTACTCTTATAACTGTGGGAGTTCGAAAATGGACTAGTCCCATGGAAAAATTTACGCTCCCGAGTATAAGCGCGGACAAAGGAGGTGCTATCGTTTTAACCGATACGGTTGGACGTTCTTCGTAAAATCTTTCGACAATGTCTTCATCAGATAATCCAAAGAAAGTTATGAGAGAGAGACAACTAGACACCAATCCGTCTGCCAGTCACAGGCCACTACAGATCTTTAACCGCTTCTGGTTAGACTTCTAAGGTCGGGCACCATGACAGCACCACACTTGCTGACTAATGGAAAGCTGCTATGCAAAATCTTCCATCTTCTTAAATACTGTGCAGGCTGGGTTAAAGTCACTATCAAACCTTTCACACATAAATAAAAGCAATCAACTCTGAAAGAGTGCTCGAAAATTAAAGAAAAGTCGAAAACACTCACCACTGACTAACTAAACACCGTCGACTCAAAACCGCAGCCAGAATCGATGTTGCTTCAAATGTTCACTGGGTAGCGGACACTTTTCAAGCACTCCCATACTCGGTATTAGAATAAGAAGGCTTCATTCACTTTGAATTGACTTCTATTCCCACTCTCACTTTGCAAAAAATCCATCCAAAGAGACACTTTCACTTTAACCTTCACAAGCTTACCCCACTTTTTTTGTAGTTTTCAAACATCACAAACAGAAACGTTTTCGGCCCGCACTTGATTACACCTGTACTCGTTGAAACCAAAACAAACACTAACCAAGCCCCTAAGGGTCCTGCCAGACCGTCAACGGCGGCAGGACACACGCAGAACCTTTTAGCTTAATCATAAAAAAAAAACAAAAACGTTTCCCTCCCCTCAGGATTTACACAAATCCACCGGCTGCCCGAGCGACAGGCACCACGCAGTCCTAATCGAAAAGCAAGCAAAACCGAAACCGCACCCTAACCATGTCCAGGCTTGGCTTTAATTGCACACAACGCTCGCGGCACGTCCGACGTCTCACCACCCCGATACGAGAACGCACTGACACCGCACTCCTCCCCCTAGCAAACAGTGCTGGTGGCGGAGGTATGTTTTGAGAGCGAGAGGAAGCAATTAGACTGCGGCCAGGAGAGTGAGAGTGAAAATAACATGACGACATTTTTTTATTTAATTAAATCCTTGCACGCACGAGCCCAGGATCCACAAAATACCATCCTGCCACCAGACGAGCTAACACGGGGCCGGGTTGGGGAAATCCCTTAGGTTTTGCGAATGAAAATTGCGTGCCACCTCGTCGTGTGCGCAACCATAACCATTCCACGCCACGACACGGTCCTGAACATGCCGTGGCCTAAGCGTCTTTCAATGTCAAGACACCGCCGCCACCCTGCATCGGCCGTGTTTCAGTTGACTGCTAATTGGATTTATAGTGCAATAGTGTCTCCAGAACGGCGAGTCGCACCGAATTCAGGCTTCGGATTGGATTTGGAAAATTTTAATTGGCAACCGGTGTATGCATGAAATCCGTGACTCCTCTATTTGGACATCACACGCAGCGGGAGCGTTCCACTTTGCCTCACATCCTGCGCCAAATGAATCATGGAGGCAACCCGTTCATCGCCGCCATGCACACATCCTGTGGTCTTGCACCCGGTCACCTCTGCCGCCTGCATACATCAATAAATTCATATTTATAGCGTAATACCAACATCGGTAGACATTAATCCTGTATATTACCATTTTTATATCGCTCGTCTCGATTACTCTCGGCACTTGTAAAAACAATATGCGCATAAATTTGCGGACGACGACGACGGAGACGACGAGGAGCAACCACAAGCACGACCACAAGCAACGCGAGAAGGACACCCTGAGAGCAGGCGCAGGCAACGGCGGAGGTGGCTGTGGCGAAGGCGGGCCAGGAGGCGGAAGGAAGCCGGTAGATAGGATACGGTGTGTGCATAGCAAGTGTGTGCCTGCAACCTGCTCCACCACCGTCGTCGCCAGTGAATTTGAGATGCAATGACACAACTGAAATGGAAACTTGAAAACTACAAAGCCAGTCGTAAGACCATCTGCTGTTGGTTTTCCAGCAAATCCGATCGGGTGATGGTCGCAAGTAGGAGACGAGGAGCCAGCCAAGCAGAGGCAAGAGACAACTTGACATGATCGTTGACAGGATTCAAGAATCCAATGGAAGTTATGAGGATCAGGTTCGAATTAACATCGGGTAAATAAATATCCATGAGGAGTCACTGCACTGGTGGTTGTGTACGCAGAGACGATATGAATTTGATATCGTTCCCTGGTCGAGCAGGTGGCTGGCAGATAGGTTCAGTTGTTGGCTTTGATCCCTTGTGGTCGGCTAATGGCGACTGTGGTGGGGCCCGTCGAGAATGTGCACGAGATTTGGTGATCCACGAGGGAATGTGTACCGATGGGAGAACACGATGGGCAGTCAATGCCTGGGCTGACGCAAGACGCCTCGTGAAAGCTTGAAAACTGACTGATCGGGAGGAGGACTGTGCATCATTGCGATCACAGATCGCAATTTTGGACCGCGTTTGTTCACGATTAAGACCAATTGTAGAACTAAGTTGCTGTCTTGAGGATTTCAGTAGAATACGATTTATTAGGCTCCTCTTATAGGGCCTCAGGTATTATTTGTTGTTAAACAACCCACGTATTTTGGCCACATTTCATCGAGTTACCAAGTTTATTTAAAACATTACTCAATAGCTCCCGGCACATATAGAGAGCGCCACTAACGAAAAAAAAAATTAATATTAAATAAGTAATTCTATAGATAATGGCGCCCTTTATAAGTCCCGGGTCAATGAATAAGTTCCGGCACATATAGAGGGCGCCACTTACGCAAAGAAAAGTAATATTAAATTCACAATTTTTTTAGTTAGTGGCGCACATACAGAGGGTGCCACTAACAAAAAAAAATATTTAATACATGTTTTGTTAGTGGCGCCCATATAGAGGGCGCCACTAATGAAAAAAAAAGTGAAATCCCTTTTTATCCCGGGACTTATTCAGTAATCTGTTATATCATGCCACAAGTCCAATTTACAAGCGTATGCCGCAGTCGTATTTCTACATATAGAGGGCGCCACTAACGAAAAAAAAGTGAAATCCCTATTTATCCCGGGACTTGTTCAGCGATCTGCTATATCGTGCCACAAGTCCATGTCAGTAGCATATGCCGCAGCCGTATTTCTACACATTTAATAAAAATTAAAAAAAAAGTTGGGACCTATCTGCTGAATTGATTGAGGCTCAAATCTTTACATTTCAAGTTAAAAATAAGTCCCTACTGTACATGTTCACAGATCGACATTTCTTGCACATTCGGCAGACAGTTTGTAAATCAAAATAAAAGAAAAGTGAAAGAGAGTTGTGGAAGGCGTGTCATTTCCAGTAGTATGCAATTTTCTTCCTCATTCCAGACCCTTGTCAGTGGGTCTTTCTGATCAATATTCACTACGTCGCACTCGTGTAAAGATCATATTGCCCTGTGGTGTATTCTGCGGTCGCAGAGCCCAACCATTAACAGCACCGACAAAGTCTCAGTGAAAGTCGCTACAAGAAGGAAGTGGTTGTCGCCGCCACCACCAATCCCAACCGTCTTATGTCATGCTTGTCGCAAATGGCAAAAACTCAAGTGCACTGTTGCGCAAGTGCAGCTCATTCAATTCATTGGATGGCGGACTGTCTTTAAGGTCAATCGGCGCCGATAATTAATCGGCAGCTATTAGTGTTCTCTGCTAGAATTCATTAGTCCCGCTCCACCCTGGACAGGCAACGAAACCAGGTCGAACCGCAGGCCATGAAATTGAACCTCAACGTCCGACCAAAACAAAAACAGAAACACACGCGTCTTCTGTTTGGACAGATGAAGACGTTTAAGGAAATGACAGACATTTGCGGTGACCCAGAAATCCAGATCTGAGGTCACCGGCACATCCCCAAATGCAGGCCAATTTGTCCAAAAATGTGTAGAAACAGCAGAAAAGTGCGGGACAATTGAAGCGAAGCACATGCCATGTAATTGTGTCCGAAAATCATCTGCGAGCAGCAGCGGTGACGGCGCAAGTGGGATGCGTGAGTGGGCTGCTGGTTCTTGAAACACTTTTTCCTACGATGGTGGGCCAGTGTGAAGTGGTTTTACTTTTTGCACAAGATTGCGTGTGTCCCGGTTGTGGGCCGCGGTATGTAAGCGAGCTTGTGACATGGTTTAGTGAGAGTTTTGATTTTATGACTTGTAAGAGGACCGCAATCGGCGGCTGGTCGGTTGGAAATGATACCGCGTTGAGGTTGCGTATAACTGGGCTAGGGAATCGTGGGCTGTTCTAGTTTTGTAGAGTGGAGGGGAATCTCCAGAATGTGTGTCACTTTGTCAAAATATAAGAAAAGGTTGTCATTCCGCAGAAATATTCCAAAAATTGAAAACTTGTCACCCGCATGGGGGAGGAAGTAATGACCGCCAGTCACGAACGAGACACTTATTTCCGCTCGATTGAGCAGGACAGTTCTCCCCACCCCCATCGAATTCCTATTCCATCCGCTGCCACTCATAACAGTTGTTCTACACACCAACGACTTTCGAATCTCAATTGGTTCCGCAGCGGAGGAAAAAGCAAAGAAATCGATTGCCCCCAGGGCACAGTGTGACAAGGCGGCAAGGGACTGGTGCCTGATAAGTGATTCATAACGAAACGCACCTCCCCTCCCCCGAGCCGAAGAGGCACACCATGAATAAGCAACCGGAATGAGAAACAGACACTGAGTGGCCCAGGTGGACGTCAGAGGTCTGCAATGTTGGTCAGAGTGCCATGCCACCGAACGACAGCACCATCCCAGGTGCATTCTGCTCAGTGCCCCTGGTGCACTGTGTCTGTACAAAGCTGTGCTGCGTGAGGCCCTGGGCATTGCTGCTTCCACCCCAAAAACAACGGAGAAAAGCGGCCCGGCTTCCGCTGCTGTGGGGGACACGGTGTGACTATTTATGATCGCGACGCCTGGCACGTACGATTTACTGTTGTTTAGTGACACCGTAGGAAGTCTCTCACGTTAGATTAACGAGGCTACCTCGCCAGAGTGTCCGCACCGCAGTGGGGGTGGTTGATTTGGATTTTGCGTAACAATTCAGATATGAATCGTCGCGCGGTACTCGAATGTGCTCAAGTAACCTTTGTGATATCTTTCCACACAAGCACCGCGCGACGATGACGACAACTGTCGGCAGACACCCACACGCATGCCCGGTTGCACAACGCACCAGGCGCACAATGGACTGCCACTTAGTTATGTGTCAAATGCGGTGAAGTGCTGCAGTCGAATGGACGAGGATATTGGGAGGCCTGAAAAACGGCTGACAATCGGCCATGTTCCCTGAATAGAAAATGCCTTTTGAAAGGAGAGCGACGACGCTGGGCTTAGCCTGAGTTTATGTAAGAGGATTGGTAAATGAATGACTTAAGGGCGTTCGCCTACGCGGCACTTGGATGGAATATGGCATGTCATTTGTTACTGAGACAAGCTAGCATTACTGTTATGCAGAAAACCGTTAAAGCCAATGATAGGTCTTGGTCTGGAGACCTAAAGTCAGCTTCACAGCCTTTTTTTGGGAAGGGATTGATGTTCTTGGTTGGATGGCTTTGCTCATTTTTTAGTTGATAGCTTGCGTTAAGTGTCCCTCAGGAGAAATATTTTGGTCCGCGTTTGTTAACGTCAAGACCAATTGTACAATTGAGTTCCAGATGATGTGACTAGATTTATGAATCACATGCTTCAAAATTACATCCGTATCACTATTTATAGTGACAACGGAAACGCTGATGGAGGAAAGACCATCTGTGGCGGGATGGCGGCTAACAGACCCAGGCTTTGAGGGAACCTGACTGGTAGTGACAGCTTAACCAGAGGCTATATTCTGGTGCCACGGGAGGCCAGGAGCCCCTGGAACTTCGGTTCCAGGGTAACCGCTGCGGTAGGCCCCCTTGTGGGAGTTTCGTGGTGGCTACGGTTTACCACCTAACATCGCGGGTAGAGTCGAGGATAGTGTACTGTGCTGACTTGTCTAGCCCATTGTTTAAGCAAAACTAGGCAAGTCGGTTAGGGGACTATCCCTTCTCAGTGTGGAGTTGCATTCTCAACCGGGCGCTGCGACCCAAAGAGCGGAAGAGGTTTTAGAAAGGCTTCGCATCAAACCAAGGTGGGGTGATTGCCCCTCAAGCATGATCTCAGTTTGGTACTTGGGTAACTAAGGCGTTTAGTCTTGCGTTACTTACGACTCTTGGGAAAAAGGTTCCCCGTGATATAAGCCGTTAAGGCAGGTGATCACGTAAAACCAAATCCCACATCTGTACAATTGAGTTGCTGTCCTAAGGACTTCAGACGAAAACGATTTAATAGGCTCCTTTTATAGGGCCTCAGGTCTTACTTGTTGTTGACGAACTCGCGTATTTTGGCCGTATTTCAACTAGTTGCAAAGTTTATTTAACACATTTCTCAATAAGTCCCGGCACATATAGAGGGCGCCACAAACAAAAAAAAAATATTCAATTCATAATTTTTTTTAGATACTGGCGCACATATTTATCTCTTATATGTCCCGGGACACTGAATAAGTTCCGGTACATATAGAGGGCGCTACTAACAAAAAATTAATATTAAATTCATAATTTGTTTAATTAGGGGCGCACATACAGAGGGCGCCACTAACATAAAAGTAATATTAAATTCAAAATTAAATTTCAAAAAACAAGTGTTATATCGTGCCACAAGTTCATGGCAGAAGCATATGCCGCAGCCGTATTTCTACACATTCAATACCAATTTAAAAAAAAAAGTTGGGACTTATCTGTTGACTTGATTGAGGCCCAAATCTTTACATTCCAAGTTAAAATTAGTTCAAATTAGTTAGTTTTGAGCTTACTTAAAAACGAAACGGGAAGTACCTACTGTACATGTATGCATATTTCATATAAGGGAGCCATGTCTTCCCTCCTCCAGAGCTATGTTTTGATTCCCGTTTAATACAAAGGCTTGCATTCAAGTCACGAAATGGGAAGTCATTGCAATTCCAACAGACCGCTTTCGAACACCTCCCAGGGGGATCCGTTGAGAACTTCTGTTAGGGTCACACGGCAGCACCATACCGACATCGCCGCCCATCTCCCTCTCATTGCGCGTCAAACCCTGCCCGGAGTTCACCAAGAATTCTATTGTTGTCCCATCATTCGATTACGGTACTGCATTACCTTAAAGGGAATCCAACGAATCACTTCCCCCCTCGCAATCCAAGTCAATTCAATTCATTCACCGCATTCATCGCCCCCTATTCTCTGTGTGTCACCACATATCGAGCGTTTGCGCCGGTGCGGCGCATAAACAAAACTCTTCTCAGATACATCCATGACAGCAAAATAGATACATTTATTCATTTTCGTTAGAACACTTGTTATTTTCAAACGGTTCTTCAGTACCGTCACTCTGCGCCGATTCGAACGCCGAAGACGATGAACCCCGCACACCAGATCAGTATGGCACTCGGTGGTGCCCGCCGCAGCAGGAATAATGATAAATAAGTGTTTGGCGATGCCACCAAAACGGGAACAGCCACACACAGGCACGATGATGGTGTACGGCTAGTCAGCAGGACCATAAATGCGGGACGAGTCCTCAGGTCTCTGCGTCCATTTGTGGTGGCAACGGCAGAGCCGACGGAGAGCCCACAAAACACACAAACCATGCAGAGCACACATGCAAGCGCTGCGGATCCCCACGGGAGGAGAGACAAGTCATTTTTCATAAAAAACGGTTGTAAATTCTAATCTGACCATAAATATGAAACAATTCTCTCAGACTTGCCCGATACACCCGAGAGCTGCTCCGGCAATCTTGGGATAGGGGGAGAAGGGTCATGACGAGAATGCAAGCCCCCTAGGCTTTGGAAAATGAAATTCTTATGCAACATGTGGCCTGGCAGAGACATGCCTCTGCCCAAATAAAGTCAACTGAAACTGGCGGAAGAACCGTTTCTTGTTTCTTCATTTTGATGAGGGCCCTTTCCCATCCATCCCCCATCGGTTGACGTGTGCGCCTCTGGGCACTGTGTGCGAGAGGCAGGTTTCGTGACAGAAAAATTGCACATTTCCGCTGAATAAGTAAATAGTAGAATAAAATGGAATACCACTCGAGCCGAGTGGGGATCCGTGGGATATCTGCAGTGCTGGTTGATCTAGGTGCAGAAGTAGGGCTCTCTAGAATAGATTTTCCATTGACATTTGTGTCAATGAGTTAAAGGTCACACGACGTCTTCTCTGATGCCACGACACCCGGTCGCCTTAATAGGAGGAATTGTTTGTGGTGTGCTGCTTAATTGATCGAGTCGAGGTCATCTATTGTTTGCCGATGTGTCCGTGTATCGGTTGGGGATGAGAAAATGACATTGGATGCACACTGACCGGATTGTGGAGAGCACTCGATGAGTGCAAGGGCTTAAATCTAATCTGCTTTGTCATTGCAAACAGATGACATTGCAATTTTGAATTTGGGACAAGGAGATATTTTGAGGGGGGTTGGTTACTTGCAAACCGAGGCCGTGTGCGGCTTTTGTTCATCTGTCACATAATGATTCATTCTATTTTTAAGTGCTTCAGGGTCTAACAATTTTTCTTTTGCGTATAAATTATCATTCCGAAGCCGCCTTAAAAAGGCATTACTTTCAAAAAGCAAATAAACGTCTACCCAGGATTGCATGTATTATATATTCTCATAATAATTAGATTTTTCAATAATTCCGAGGTCCCGGCAACCGTTCAGAAACCTTCGTAGAGGAATTTCCGTAGGCTCCGATTTACCTGGAATTACCGCGAGTGCCGGCAATTTTGCTTTAGAAGTCGTTTGGTTCTTTGCGTACAAAGAGTTGATGCAAACGAATTGCTTGTGCGCAATCTTTTTAAGGACCTCAAACATGTAAATAAAATTTGTCGAGTTTATCCAAAGCGCTAGTGAACCAGTGACCCCCCAAATCGTTTCGCACCCTTCGGAAAAGCTCGTCTGGAAATACGGCGAGTGGGAAAAGACTTCCTACTTCATTGTTTCCGGGTAGACTTTGGCGACTACAGCCGAGCGTCATTATGTTGCTAAACATCCTGCAATTACTTAGACGTTAGTTTCTGTCAGTTTCGCAGGGCTCAAACGCATTGGTTGAAGTCTATAACGTTTTCCATCAATTGTTTTGCCATTTTTTTTTACATCCGTCTGGTCCCATCATATTCAGAGCACGACCTTGGAACCGTAAAAGTCCTTCTTAGGCTTAGGTGTAGACGGTGATGGAACGCGTTCGCTAGGCTTTGCATTATTATTTTAGTCCACCCACCTTTCATCTCCAGTTACAAATATTAGTTCCTTTGATGCCTTTCAAGAATCTTTTTGAAAAAAAAAAAAAAAATAGCCTTTCGACATCTCTCGGGTTCAACTCGCACGGCATCCAATTTTCTTGGTTTTTATTAAATCTATATTGCTAAGCTGCTTAAACACTTAAACACTTAAGTAAAGCTTCCAGTTCCTCATCTTCAAACTTGTTTGGCTCACAACAACATCTTTGTCTACGACGCTCAAATCACCACCTTTGAAGTTTCGAAACCGCTCTCTGCAAGATTAAGGGATCAGAACGGCTTCTCCATAAATTGGTAAGGAATTCGATCGGATTCATCTGACGTTCTTTCATTTAACACGTTCCCTGCCAAGCTGTTTTTCACTAGGTGCTATTTCTACGCCGCGTTTACAGAAAACAGTACACGGTAAGCGATTTTATAATTTTGTATAAATTCTTATTGCTTTGCTTTGCTTTGCTATCACAAATAATCACCACGCCGCGTGTACCGTTACCAGTACATGATGCAAAAATTCCTCTAAGCATCACTAAATAACATAAAACAATAATAATGAGAAACTTAAAAACTTAGAAACAAATTTTTAATTTGAAAAAAAAAAACACGTTGGCGTAGAAATGAAGCTAAGCTTGTATTGTTTTCGGTACACGCGGCAGTGTTAAGAAATCAAAACTTCCTACAAATGCTATTCATTTAAGACCGAGGTACACTTACTTTGACAAATATCACAGTTTTCCAATGAAGTAGGTTATCGCTTCCAAAATCAGTCTAAGTGGCGCCATCTTTTGAAAACGATCCGTTTCTTTGTTTTAAGTTCTTAGAAATAACCCAGCTTATTTGACAATAGTCGGATCATATATTTGTTGGGTGTTATTGTTGGTGTAATTTAGAAACGTTTCACTGTACCTATTCGATTCCATCATTTGATATGACAGTCCACAGGGGACCAGGGCCTAGCTCGTCATAAACTACTAGTATTGTGTGCGCTACTGTTCTCTCACGAGTAGAAGAGACCTACAGTCTTTTGCCGACTCCGAAAGGCGAAGTTTAAGAAGCTTTCTTAGACAGTTATCACTCTTTGAGTGTTGTCAGCAGCTCGAAAGAGGTGGAGCCGTGAAAAATTCGAGATGTTCAGCCGGGAATCGAACCTTAATCCTTCGGCGTGTGAGCGTCGCACTCTACCCACTACGCCACGGCGGCCACTTCTTCGTTTCCATCAATTTTACATCAACGAAAAGTCACCACAAGCATTTTAACTTCCCACCTTCGATCCATCAATATTCTGTTCTTCGCTTTCTCGTCGCGATTTTAGTTTAGGCGCCAAAAAACAAACTCTTAAATTTTCCATTGATTTTCATGCTCGCTGAGTTCGTTTTGGATTGCATTTAATACATTTTATAATTGGTTTCATCATGGAAGTAAAAAATGCAGTGCCCAATAGCCGAAACCAAGTTTCATTTCACAATTTCATGTATAAAAACCAGAATCCCGACAATCCCACAATCTATTAACTCAACCACAAAACAAATCCAAATGGAAATTGTCTGCTTAATCTTTTCCAACGATTCTGCTAGATCACTTTGCGTTTGACAAATATATAATCAATTTAAGCTTCTAATTTTTCATCTTCAAAATGTTTGACCTTGCCAAGACACTCTTTGCCTTCGATGCTAAAATCATCACTTTCAAAGCGCCAAAAGCATGATTTATTAGTCGAAGCAAATACACCTACAGCTTTTCGATGAGCCTTAGCTTTACTGTTCTTCCACTTAAAATAAGAAAAAAAAAACTATTCGGAAATGCTTTTCATTTACGGCAAAATAAGCTTTTTTACAAAAAGGCAAAAACAATATTGTTCTCTATAACAGACACTCTTATCTTTGCTGATAAATGTAACACTTTTCCAATGAAGTACGTAATCGCTTCCAAAATCAGCCACAACTTGCTGGTGGCGCCATCTTTTGAATACGAGCCGAATAAATTTCTTCCCCAATAGTTTTGAGCTGTCTTTTGCCGTGCCGTAACCTTAGTTTCGAAGGTTTTAGTCACTGATGTGATCACTGGAGACAGGTAAACCTCCAATCTCGGAATGGACTTGAAAACTGCGGTACTTTATATACCCTCCGACTGTCGAAAATAATCAAGACAAGAGAAATTTATTTTTGAAGAAACGTGTGAAAACTGCCGCTATCCCTCCTTGCTTTTGCAGTGAACTTGGTGCCTTTTTTAAGTCTTATTGCGAGCTGAAGTTGGAAAGGCGTCGAATTTTATGGAAGGAGAAATGAGAGTTGATTGGTAAACTGCGGCTTACGTTCTGTCAATAAATGACAGAACTGTGAAGAGTGTCTCTATCTGCCTTTCAGTTGTTGAGATCATATTCTACAATTGATATCACAATGGATCTGTACACACACCTTCTCTAACAGATTGCCCGCTTATATGAATTTCCCGACAAACCCCCTTCGAATGTGCTTTCAATTTCCGATCAAAAACCATCCATCTCGATCGACAGCCATCAAAATCAATTATCATACAAATGTAATTTAATTTAACTTGAACAACTATCGTTGCTCCGCTCCCTCTCGGTCACAGCACACAATCCTAACGGTATCGGCAATTACTTAAAAGTTCATCAACACTAAGTGCTACACGCAAACGTCGTGTCGTCGCCCATCATGTGCGCGCCCCGCGTGTGTGTGAATTGATTTCGATTTTCGTTCTTAATTTCGAAAACAATACAGAGCTCAAGAGAATGATAGAAAGAGAGAGAGAGAGAAAGGGATTGAAAGAGAGATGGAGCAAGAGAATAACGACAAAAAGTAAACAAAATTTTGACAGCAATTGTCGCGTCCGGGGGGAAGAAAATCAAAATGAAATTGATGGCTCACGAAACGAATGCGTTCCACTTTCCAACGTGGCGCGCACACAAACTCCGCCCGACGATGAGAATTTTCCGTCGTCGGTTCGTGCGCCTTTGACAGCTGACCGAATTCGGACGTTAATTCGCAATTCATCTCTCACATGGCGATCTCCATTCGCACATTTGTCCATGTGTCCGATTTGTGACGCGAGTACGCAAATGAATGCGGAATGCTGGTTCTGGATGGCGGCGCTACACACGGGCAATTGGGTCACACCATGACGAGGTGGAACATGTGTCGTGGAGCGGCAGCGAATGGCCGTTTGAGGTCCGGTTTCAGAGCCCACATTGATCACGCATCCACTAAATCTTGATGATTATGAGCCCAGGCTGTACCCTCGGCGAGAACGCGGCTCCGCTAGAATTCCCATCTGGGTGTGTGGCTGGCGGGTCTATGTGGTGGGGGATCGACAAGGTATCTGGATTTGACTTGACTGGATGGCCCAAGTGTGGCATCGCATGTCATGCGACTGTTATAGAGGCCTTTACTCACCGTAACGGATTTCTGAGCACAGTTAGAAATTGTTTGGAGGTAAAAAAAAATTGCCGTTTGCAAAAAACGACCTGCCTTAAATTCAGGTTTCGCGCTGAAGACACAGTTTGAGGTCCTTCGCGGTGAAGACAATTAATTGCTCTGAAGAGCTCAAAAGCGTACCTAAACCCCTGCCAATGGCATGCACTCGAATCGCGAAAATCACTGCCTTCGCTGCGATGACATTGATCGCGCAATGACGTAATCCATAATTTCTGCCTTTTTTCTATATCTCTCGAGCTCTGCATACACCACAGAGGCGGGTGTTAAGCGGAAGGTGATGGACGTCGATCGATACCGATACGGTAGACGAATGAATCAAATCGAAATTTGAAACAGCATCTTAAACCGGCTGAGAGTTTTGCAATCATTTTAATTGAGCCGCTAATTCAATTGTTTGCCCACGACCTTACGATGCGCTGCTCCCGGCGGCGTTGGTCTAGGAGCGGGGGGCAAAGACCCGGAACTGGCTGGAAGGCGGGCACTTTTGTCGGAGTTTTGGTGGCGAGGAAGAGGTGGACTTTTCAAGGAGAAGGTGATTCATCGACTTGATAGAATACGGTATTGTTTGAAGTTTGTGGTTTTTTGGCTATTTTAAGAGCGGTTGCTGTGACCACTAGTCCAACTCCGATGCATCATGATATAGTGGCTTTAAGCGTGTACTTTAAATTTGAGAAAACTTTGAAGCAATGAAGTAAGCGTCGCCGTTGAATGAGCCTTGTTTTTGTTTCTCCTAAAAAACTGCTACTAAAACATAGAGCTCCTTAAGGTTTCTATAAATGACATCTGGTCTTCAAATTATGGATATGTTCCGTTCTCTTCACTAGTAACAAAGGAAAAGTCGTTAAGGCTTTAGACAACATGATTAAGTAAGCTGAGAGAATTCTGGGAAAAGTGAATCTCAAAACCCCTCCTAAGGCCACTAAGGAACATGAAATGTGGTGAAAGACCAAAGTTCTCTCAGTTCGTCTGTGCGTGGCGTCACAGTCCGTGGTGGACCTAAGGCTCAACCAGCACGTCTCTCCAATCTCTCGCCAGTTGCCTCTAATTGCGCATTTCAAGTCGGTTGAGGTCCATTTCCACTTGTGGAGACCACCTCATCCTACGGCATCCCTTCTTGCGTTGTTACAATGGTTCGGATTTGACAACTTTTCAGGCCGAAGTAGTGGTGTCCAACGCTTTACTTGGCATAGTCTGCCTAAGCGTTCTATCTGAAGACACTTGGCGAGAGGCATGTCGCTGTACAGTCTGTTGTTGAGTTCTTTCCTTCAAATGCCCTTAACACAAAGAAACCTTTTCTCTCGAAAAGATGAAAGGGCTTCGAAATCAGCATTTAGTGACGTCCAAGAAAAACCAAAGTTGTTGCGCAAATATTTTTGAAAGGTGGCGAGAAGATAAGAGATCACTCAATACGTCACGGGACACATAGGGGGCGCCACTAACAAAAATTAACAAAAATTATTAATTTAAAATTGTTTTTTTTTTTATAAGTGGCGCCCCTATATGTCCCGGGACTTATTAATTGATATGTTCAGTCTCATAGCCAAAGAAATTTCATCTAGAAGTTCCTTATATGAGGCCTCAGACACTGGTGGACTTTTTCCGCAATCAACAAGCCTCCTAAACCAGCAGGTTATTTTGCCTGCTTCCTCCAGTTGGGCACGCCGAGTTGGTTTAGGTCGTTGGCCACGTGTGTGCGCCAGTTTGTTCGTGGACTTCTTCTTTTGGGTGCTCCCATTGGTTTTGAGTTGAAGAATATTCAAACTGGAGGGGCATACACAAAATTTATCACGCTTTTTCTTTAAAAATGCATTATGATCTTCAGAGGAATGAAGTTGGATGCGTTTGACCATTATGTTATGATTTGGTAACACTCGAAGTTCCTTGTAACGGTTCATGAAGACTGATTTCTATTCCCACTCAAACAAACGATTTTTTGGACGTATGCATTTGCAGTGGTATCGTGATCAATTTTGTGAGCTTTAAACGGAAATAAAAGAAAAACAATTTTTGTATTAAAAATTAAAAAAAAGTGCAAGGCAAATTAATTTGCAATATTCCCTGTTCTGTTGTCTAGTTTAGTGAAATATAAACATTTCGTTTGTTTTAATTAAAGTTCTGAAAAATGGACCGAATAACAAACCTCTGAAAACAGCAGAAAAGGATCAAATGGAGGGCCTTTTAAGGAAACGTATGGCCCATCGAACAATTTCGGAGACCACCGGAATATCCATCGGTGGCATAAACAAATTTCGTGAAACTCTCAAAAATGTACCTTATACAAACCGTGCCGGACGCAAAAAGATCTCGAACAATCTTGCGATCTATTGAAGATCGCAAGATTGTTCGTGACTTGAGGATGCAAAAATTTTAAAATGCGGTTCAAATCAAGCAAGCACTAGAAGTCGAGCAAAATATTACAGTTTCTATGGGAACCATTCGCAGGACTGTAAGGGAAGGTGGTTTAAGAGGAAGAGCCAAAGTAAAAAAGCCCTTGTTAACAATACGTCATAGAGACTTAAGGCTGAAATTCGCTAGAAAACTCTCAAATTGGTTGTCTGAAGATTGGGCGAAAGTCATCTGGTCAAACGAAAGTAAAATTAACCGTTTGGGCTCAGATGGGCGAAAGTGGGCTTGGAAAACTCCTGAAGAAAAATGACAACCCCGTCACGTTAAGCCCACTTGGACGTTTGGAGGAGGATCTATTATGATTTGGGGTTGCATGATGTCACAAGGAGTTGGAAAAATTCACAGGATCAAAGGTAGTATGACGTCACCATCTTATATAGAGATTTGGAACAGTCATTCAGTTGAATCACTAGCCAAGTTCGGTGTTAAAGCTTCAGACATTGTCTTCCAGCACAACAATGACTCGAAGCACACAGCTCAAATAACCCAAAATGATTAAAAGATAACAATTTTACAGTGATGTCATGGCCACCGCAGTCTCTGGATCTAAACCCCATTGAACACCTATGGGGGGTTTTGAAAAGATCCATTGCAGGCGAAATCGGCAATTAAGACTAACTCTGGGCCAAAGTGCGGACTGCATGGGAAAACGTTACGCCTAAGTCGTGTAAAAGTTTAGTCGATAGTATGTCCAACCGAATACAAGCGGTTATTGACGCCCGTGGTGGATACACCAAGCATTAAGTACTATAGAACTTCGTTTTTTCTTAAAGTCACAAAATTGATCAAACACGATGAATATTGCTTTTCATTTTTTATTTTTTTACAACGATGTTATTTACTTTTATATTATAAATTAGAATTGTCGAAATAAATATTAAAGCTAAAAAAAGCCCAAGTGTTTTGATCCTTATTTTTGTTAAACCGAAAATTTTGATGTTTCAGTACAAAGCGTGATCAATTTTGTGAGTAACTGTACATATATATATCCTAATCATGGATGGAATTGAATATTTAGACGCCTGACGTTGTTTGAAAAGTTCTATTGGGATCCACCTTAGACAAAGTCCTTCACAACCTCGAAGTTGCACCTGTCTATTGTGACGTTTTGAACACATCGCCCATGATGTGCAACCTTTCTCGTCACATTCAGTGTCGGACAAATAAATAGCACTCAATAGCATTTTTTCGGATAAAACTGCAAAATTTTAATAGATTTACATAAATCATATATCTGTAATTTACTTGATTTTGCCCTCATTCGCCGTTAAAATCGTCCTGGCAGCCTTCTCCTTGAACATCGGAACACGTGACTTTGGCGGTTCATTGTATTCGAGCAAACACGTCAATGTTGTCCAGGAATACTGGCATGGAGTGATAGGGGCTTTTTGGGTTCCCATAAATCAACATTACATACAGCTTTTCCGCCCTCTGTATAACCTTTTCTGCAACCACTTGGAAGTGGCCCAATTCGGCTCCCTGCACAGACAGTTAAGCCAAAAGCCGGTCTTGCAGGTTAGCTATTGAATGGACTTCCCAATTGTGCGAAATGAAAATGATTTTAAAAACGAGACTAGAAACAAGAACTCATCTTGCATTGTTTCCTAGCCAACAGTAGGATCTTAACAAGGGCTAAGAACCTTTCAAGAATATACTTATGGTAAAACTAGGGTGGAAATAGCAATCCAGCTGGGTATTGCTAGACGTTCCACGAAGAAAAATGTCTATTTCCTCCTGGTAACGCAACCTGATCTCCGTGGCAAATGTGGCCAAATGATATTAAGGACAGAACAGATCACTGAGTTTGTGCCGGATCATAAAGGGAGCATCGCTAGCAAAAATTATTTAAATTTTTTTTTTTTGTAAGTGGCGCTCCCTTAATGTCCCGGGATTTATTGAGTTATGTGTCATGTGAATTGTATATCTTAAATCTTTTGTGGGACTTAAGGCCATTAGTATGTTTGACATGCTATACACGTAGACAGATAGACAAGGTTTCTATTATACCCCTAAACACATAGTTCGTTGCCGAGACCCTCTGTGGGCAAACATTTGCTGGTTATACACCAGACCCGACGGCCGCTGTGGTGTAGTAGCAGGATGGCGACACCCACACCCCGAAGATCCCAGATTCAGTTCCCCAACTGAATGCCTCTAATTTTTCACGTCACCATCTCTTTTGAGTTGCAGACGGCACTATAAAAGTAATTGTTGTCTGTGAAGAAGCTTCTCAAGCTTCGCGTTCGGTGTCGAAAAAAGGCTGTAGGTCCCTTCTCGTCGTGAGAGTCCAATAACAAGCACAATACGTGCAGTTGACGAGAAGCCTAGGCCCAGGTCACCTGTAGATTGTCACCATCCAAAGTAAACAAACCAGACATGAGCGACGGCGATGAGTGGTCGCCGTGGCGTAGTGGTTAGAGTGCGACGCTCACACGACGAAGGGTCTAGGTTCGACTCCCAGTTCAACACCAATTTTTCTAATATTTCACGGCACCACCTCTTTCGAGCTGCTGACAACACTCAAAGAGTAATAACTGTCTAAGAAAGCTTCTCAAATTTCGCCGTTCGGAGTCGCAAAAAACTGTAGGTCCCTTCTACTCGTGAGAGAACAGTAGCGCGCACAACACGAGTAGTTGATGAGCAAGCTAGGCCCTGGTCCCTCTTTGTACTGTAGCGCCAACAATTATTAGACATGAGCGACAAACGACAAACTTTGGTCACATCTTTCACAAATTCTTCATTTTCTATGGGTTCATAAAAATGTTGGGGTGTCTGCCAAAAAGCTCTTCAGATTGTTAGTCAAAAAATAGTACTTAATTAAAAAAGGGAAATTTTTTACGAGAACGTCCAGACACTCCTTCTGACAAAAGAGAAGACTTCTCCATCCCAACCAGCTCGTCTATAATATGTCAAAATTTTCTCACAGCAAGCACCATTTTTCACTTTCGTTTCGCATGAATATGCGATGAGTACAGGAAACCATCAAGAATTTGGAGTCCGTTGGCTCCAAATCTGTTCTCATTAGTGGATTTGGCCTTTTTCATTTCTGTCCACTTTTATGCCAGTTCTCCAGACCAATGACACATTAAGTCGAACAGGAAATGTTTTCCTCACTGATTGTTGAAACTTCTAAACTGTGACAGGCGATGCACTTACAAAATGATTCAGTTTCTCATAATTTGCAAGCTGACACGTCGTAAGTGGTGCTTTGTCTCTAGGACGTCCTGGATGTTGTCTAATGAAATTTCCTCACGTACCTGCAACGACAAACAAAACGAAGAAAACATGTCCATTAGTTTCAGTACAAGCACATGACACTCAAAGCAAGAAAGTCAACTACATCGGATTCCAAACGAAAAACTGCCCGCATTCAATCACATCGAATTCCGGTAGCGCCAACTATTTTAAATTCAGTCAATGAATGATAACGACTCTCTGTCCAGACGAAAATCGAATAAAACCGAACGAAGCGGCAGAGCACTCGGTATTCCGTCGAGACGCAACGAGAAGACGATTCACTCGCATGAAATTAAATCAATACGAGGAATTTAACAGCATGACAAGTGTGGCTTGTTTCGGTGTGTTAAACATTCCCTCTTCTCCCACCAGAAACCATTCCATTTGCCAAAGTCATTTATCTTGTGTGCACACTGCAGCAGTAGCGAAGGCACATTCGAGTAGCGCAGCACAACTCATCTAGGCACACGCTCCATTCTCAGGGCGCTGCTATTACTGCGGCTATCGCCGGTGTCGCTGCTGCTGGTGCTGTTGGAACGTCTGATGGTGGTGTGAATTTTTGTTTCTTTTATCGTTCACGCTTTCAAGTGGGATACCAATAAAAACAAACTAAATTGCCAACCTATAGCCAGTAATTAAATTACAAATTAAAAATTGTTTACCTTGATTTACGACTTCAATTTCAATCGCACTACGCGAACAACATTCACACACATACTCGTACATACAGAGTAGCAGACATTCGAGCGTGATTGTGAATAAGTGAAGCAGTAACTAGGAGATTGCAAACAAATCTCTTTGCTACTTGATACGGATTGAGATTGACTTGGATTGATCTCAAGGCTGTAAAACTATTTGAAAGTAACGAACGAACAAAAAACTCAACTCGAGACGAAAGAAGACGAAAACACAGAAAAACAAACGGAAAGTCGAGGAAGCTCGGATGCAAAGTGAACGAAAATCTGTTAGCCTCAGTTATCGGAAGCAAGCAGAGCCACCAATTACTCGAGGAGTTGCATCCAGCTGTTGCTGCCGTTGGTGCACCGAGAAATGAAAACTAATCAAGCTGGATGATGGAATTTCGGTATTTTTCCTCATGTTCATGTTCATGCGGTGCTTGTCAATGGATGAGACATGCCATGGTACCCTGAGATGGCCTTTGTGTGAGCTAAGCGCTGTTTAACGCAAAACACGTTCGCTCACCAACTCTTTTGTTTTTCTTGTCGCGTTTTTTCTTTCTTTTTTTGCATTTTTCTCCTTCTCCATCATTTGTGTTTGTTTGATGAATGCTTTCATTTACATCCACTTATGAGGCGTTCGGTAATAGAAACATTCGCCGAATTCTCATTTCTGTCATAAGACCTGGAAGTGGATCTGGAATTTGGAATGAGTTTATTCCTCGCTCATGAAGTAAGATGAAGGTTGCATTCAGTGCGGTATGAAACTTGATATGACTTCGTTTGTCAGCCCGAGCTTGCGCAAAAATTTATGAGAGACCTTGAAAGTTTTTGGAACGATGACATGATGAATAATTTACTCCGACTTTAGGCAAATCCTGCCGTGAATGACGCGCGTGATGACCGAGATTAACTAATTTATAAACTTCAAGCATTTATGATATCTGCGGAATGTGTTTTCATCTCAAGTTCAAGACCATTTCATTGGGATGATTATTTAAATATTGCCTATGCTGTCAGTTGGCAGTTTTCAACAACACTGCTATGGATTGAAGGAGAAATCTTGCACATGGCCAAGACGAGTGACGAATGCAACGTGTTTCTGGTGGCATCATTGGAAGGCTAGCCACCCTTGCTCTCAAGTTGTCTTAAGCCTGGGATGGTTGGAAATAATATCGAAAAACCGGTTGGGTGTCTTAATCTTTCATTTAGTAAACTAAGAACTGGAAGCTATGTGAGTGTTACGACAAGTGGTCCCGTTCGTGCAGATATGTTTCCTGCATATCAAGTGCTGCAGTTTTCGAAAGCCTTTCGATCGAAAAAAGTTCTCAAACTTCACCGTCTGGAGTCGGCAAAAACTGTAGGTCCATTTTTCTCGGGATAGCGCGCACAACACGAGCGGTTGATGAGCAAGGTTCACCCTGGCCCCCCTGTGGACTGTCACGCCATCCAATATATATTTGTTTCGGTCAAAATGAGTCTTCCCTTTACAAGGACTATGAATGGTTCAAGGATAATAAGTTTATAGTCAGAGTACTCAAGGTCCTGGAATCTGTCTCAACAAACTCTAAGACGGTCATGAACTGCCGCACATCCTTAGATGAGATGGCTGAGCAGTTCAATATATGCCTATGCTGGGAGCCAGGTCACAGAACATTCCGGGCAACTGTCAAACAGACGAACTGGCCAGGCTTGCCACAACGCAACCACTACTTCAGGAACACCAACACCTAGGTATCCCTCTCGCCACATGCAAGTCAGAACTGCACTTGAACGCGATCCATCAGACTGATAAAAGGTAGTCTAACCATAACCTTTGTCGTGTCTCCAAGAAGGTGTCGCCCTCTCTTGAGCCCAAACGCTCCAAACTGCTACTACCGCTTAAGAGATCAGACATAAGCCTGGTCATGGAAGCCATAACCGGACATTGACTAATCGGTGAGCATTCCAGCAGTCTAGGGGCTCCCTCAAACGATTTTTGCAGAAACTGCAGGGATGAGGAAGAATCAGTAACCCTCCTACACCTGTTATGCACATGCCCGGTGATCTCGCGCCTCAGACACAAGCACTTTGGAAGCTATTTCCTCAATGACCTACATGACCTCAATAAAACCCCCCGGCGGACATTTTAAACTTTATTATCGGCTCCAGCTGGTTTTAGGTTCTTCCCACATGGTGTGGCAACACAATGGTCCTGTATGGGACTAAGTGCATTCATCAGCCACCTTAACCTACTTACCTACCTAGTCAGAGTACAGTTTAATATGCAGCAATGCAGTAGTGGGCAGAATGCGAAACTTACACGACAAAGGTCCCAGGTACGATTCCCGGACTGAACGCCTCTCATTTTCTCACAGCATCACCTCTTTCGAGCTGTCACCAAAACTCAATGAGTAAGAAATAAGGTTTCTAAGCCAAAATGTTGTGCTAAAGTTCATACACCAGAATGCCACGGCGCTGTCAGTCTTCTGGCAGGGTAAAGGAGTCTTCGGCAAAACCTGGCACCAAAATGATCTGCATGTGTCTATTCAGCAACGATAAGGGCTCTTCCTTTCTATGAATCAGTCGTTTGGTGGAATTTCTTCCAAACGACTGGTGCATGGGAAAATTTCAATGAACGGTCTGCCTTGGCTGCACAGGGGCTTTTTCTAGCACGCCTGACTCTGCGCAAATCGGATGCTCTGCACAACTCGGATGCTCTGCGCAACTCAGATGCTCTGCTTAGTCGCACTCACCTTGACATCCACATAATGGGATTTCCCATCAAGTCAATCTTCAACTTTGGTTGAACTCGCCCACGAGCTTTGGCAACTTCGCGCGTCTTCTATGACACTAGTCACATGGATATGCCGTCTGATGCGTGTGCACCAACCAATTAATCCAATTGAGTCGTTCATACAAAGTCGACTTTCCCCATGTTCAGGACTGAACTGGCCAGAAGCTGAACCGGGAAGGGAATGTAGATTTCCACGGACGGCTCTAAGACAACGAAGGGATCTGTGGTGCTTTTGTGGAAAAACGACAACATTCGACTTCACACCTTTCTAGATAATTTCGCGTCGGGCGTCAAGGTGAAAACGTTTGCGATCCTCGTGCAAAGTGCAGATGGAAGGGACAAAGTAGCGACACCCAACCTGTGCCCTTACCTCTTCCAATATAGTCCAGGAATACAAGTCTTCCTTCAATGGGGTCGGCTAAAATGAATTCGCTAAGGTGTCCCGGGACACCAACGGATTGCGGGTAATGAGACTCCCGATGATCTTACTGGGCAAGGACCCCACCATGGGACTGCCCACGTCTTTGTTAAGATCTTCAGTCGACGGTTGGGTCTTCCGACAGCGCAACCAAAGGTTGCATGACTCCCCAATATGCAGTCTGGCCATGTACGTGCTCCCAAATGTAAGAAAGAAATACGAGCTTTTCTTGGCAAGGTGGTATGGCCTCTCAAGAAACGGTCTGACAAAGTACATGCTCCCAAAAGTAAGCAAGAAATCCAAGCTTTTCGTGGCAAGGTAGCATGACTCCCTAAGATATAGTCTGACCAAGTACATGCGCCCGAATGTAAGAAGGGAATCAGAGCTTTTCTTCTGTATATATAAAAGACTGCACGACTTGTTTGTATACAAATGGGGCTCTGCGCCTTCGCTAAGCATCTAATTTTACACTACACTTTCGCTAAGCATTTAAGTCTGCTTGCGCTTAGTGATGAAAGCTTTACGACGTATGTAGAGGAGGTGAAGACACTTCAGGCCACTTCCTCTGCCAATGTCCTACCTTTGCTCGTGTCAGGTGGAGACTGTTTGTCGCTGACGTGGTGGAAGCTAAAAACTATAAATTCTTTAACACCGTAACGCTTGCTAGTTTATCTTCGGAAGACTAAGAAAGTACATTAAATGGAGGTTATTGCCCGGTGGTAAAATGAACCAGTTTTCGAGTCTGAGTCAGTTTCCCAACCTCCAACAAAAGGAAGTCTGCATTCGAAACATCCAACTCTGCTAGCCTTCTATACAATTGCATCTGTACAACATTTAAATACAATTTTTGAAAACAATTGAAATGACTGTCATTTTGGAAGGGAGAAGTTCTACCTTCCTGACTGGGAAATGTAACTCATGGTAGATTGGATCAAGTTCTTACTCGTGATGAGGTGGACCAAGGAGTGAGTTGGAATCTGCTCTAAGCTCATATTGAAGAGGAGAATGCTTCCACAATAAGGACAAGTCAACATAAAATTGGGTGGGACTTGTGGCGTCCACACAGCATTCACCCGTGTGGTCCTACGTTCGACTTTCGGCTGAATGCTCCTCTGGCATTCTTGCACGACCCACCTTTTGAAAGGTCACGAATAGTTGTCTAAAATGCTAAGACACGGTTCCTTCTAGATTGCTCAGCTATCCAAGCTCAAAACTAGACGAACTTGGGCATTCTGGTCCCAGAATCCCAAATTGATGTACAGCATCGTCATCAATGGGACTCTGGCCGAACAGTCTTGAAAATTAAACGAGAACTGTGTCCTTCGCCTCTCCCTTCTCAGGACAAACGCTTCCCAGCGAAAAGGCAACAGGAAGGCATAACTTTCACCCACAGTCCCAAGATGACTCTATTCAATCTCCTCTCAGGCTACTTCACCGAACTCCCTGAATGACCTTAGGCGCCTTAGCGCCCATTGAAGGTTGTACAGCAATTCATTTATCTTCCGTCGAACCAGTCGACACCATTTCGACAGTGGGACGCCTCGTTGCTTGACCGAGCTGCAAATAAATTCATCAGCGCCATCAATTACCCCGCGGCCTCTAGTTGATGTGTCCAGCCTGCTCCCCAGACATTAGCCCAGTGCCGAACGGCACTCGATTCAACCGCAATAGCACACGACACATCGATTTCATCATCCCCGCGTTTATGATAATTTTGCACAATTTATCTGCTTTTCGCGGAGATTAATGATTGGTCGGACGGCGTGTGGGCCTACATTTTATCGGTGCCCACGTCACCGTCTCTGGTCGCCGCGCCAAGGTTACCAACCTCAAACGGGTTCGCTACTCAGCAGTTCTTTTGTCTATCGCCGCACCACATAAAGAGTTCAACAAAATTTTCGCTATTGCACCCAACAGTCAAATCGCCGCCAAATGCATACTGCCGGAGCAGGTTTTCCTTTCTACACGCCCGAGGTGTAGTGGCACGTTCCACACGGCCACCGAGCGCACAGCTGGTTGTTGGCCAAAAAGCGCCACTCACCTCGCTTTGTCTTTTCGGGTGCTTTTCGGAGATAACTCAGTTCGCGCTTGGCACACGCTATTCGACGAACCACGCCAGACGACCAGACTGATTGATCATGCTACGAGGCTGCAATTCACAATATTTTCTGATGATTTGGCGGCGCGGTGGTGGGCTGACTTCGGAAAAAAAATCTAGAGCAGCAAAGACGACGGGAGCGAAAGGCAGCAGCTCCGCTCAAGCGCAAAGTGTTGGCCGGCTGAATGCGAACTTGGGTGTGACTAACACGGAACATGACGCTTAAGAATTTTAGTAGCAAAATTTATGGCAGTTGGAGCGGTGGTCGGCTGCTAGTCGGCTGAAGCGGGAGCAGTGAACGATTGCCAATCGTTATGAATTTCTAAGTCTGATGAGAGGTGGGGGAATATGACCCGACGAAATTAATTTATTTCCAAACTGGGCGCGTCTTCGCATATCACGAGGCATCGGTTAACGAATTATGCTAATCACCGGAGGGATTAGTGCCGACGGCGGTGTGCGTTCTCACGAAAACCGATTGATTGATAACATTCGAATGTGGAACATGACACCGACGACGACGACTCTAGACGCAGAACTTAAGGCGGCTGGTCTGGAGAAACGCATTGGCGACGACGACGCTGCGGGAGATTGCCGGTTGGTTAATTTGATGCTCTTTTGGGTGAATAAACTCAAAAAGGGTTGATGGTGGACCTTCACGGGGGAGATAAGCTAGAGATGCTGCCGTCTAAGGGGAATCGAATAAATTGAACTGTTGTGGCAGCCGTGGCGTAATAAGTAGAATGCGACACCAAAGGTTCAGGTTCGATTCTCGGCTGAACACCTCGGGCTTGTCACGGTACCACCTCTTTCGAGCTCTTGACAACACTCAAAGAGTAATAACTGTCGAAGAAAACTTCTCAAAATTCGTCGTTCGGAATTTTCGATTCCGTCTAGTCATCAAAAAACTGTTGTGCGCATAACGCGTGTAGTTGATTCGCAAGCTAGGCCCTGGTCCTCCTGTGGACTGTCGCGCCATACAATTATAATTATTAATTGGAACGGATGATGGGCCGATGGGGTCAAATGAGAAGGATGCTTTAATGTTCCTCTCGTCACGGTTCGGGCGCCATTTTGGTAAGCAAAAATATTATTTGCAACTCCAGGCACTTGAAATGTTAAAGTCTTCAAGGCCGCGAGTTGCATTTGATAGTTAAGAGCTATGTGTCGACGACATTTAAAAGGTTACATCATCTGTAACAAAAATTTTAGAAAAGAATTTTAGAAAAGCTGTTTGACACCTTATTTGGGCGCCATTTCACATAAGTTGCAATTCCTTGTGAATTTTTGATTGTGGAACTCGTTGAAGTAACTAGTGTTGATGTTTTGGGATGTTGGTCTGGGGATTTTACGGTTTGGATGACAAGTATCACTTGACACACCTGACGGTCGTATTGGAGGGGACGACAACAATGAGTATGTGTAAAGCAATAAGTTAAGAAATAACTGTTGACTTAAGCAATTCAGGAAGTCCTGCTTGTCAGCCACTTTATTAAGACACCTTTTTAAGACTTTGTGGCGATTTGCAGCAAAAGAGAGTTGATCTAAGGCCTTGCTCGAGTAAGCAGGCACAGTGCAACGTTTCAAAAATTTTGCAATGTGCTTATGTTTTGCGGGATTTCTGTCATTTAAGATTCGATGGCACAACTTTCCCCAAGGTGAACAAAGCCAAACTTCTTCAGAAAGAGCTCCTGTTGTGCGTACTTCTATTCTCCCATAATTGTTCAGTGCTTGGCTGACTATAAACAGAGAAATTCGAAAGCCTTTTCGTAGACAAAATGCTCTCGAGCGGAAAGAGATCCGCCGCACACCACCTAGGCCAAAACGTTACAACCAACAGCTACACTTTCGAGGTAATAAAGGAGTTTGTCTACCTCGCAAACTCCACGAATGACATCGTAGTGGAGATCCGACGTAGAATCGCTCTTGGCAACCGATGCTTATTCTGTCTGTTTAAACAACTGTCCCCGGAACTTTTGACTCGAAGGACCAGAGTCATGCTCTACAGAACCCTTATTCTGCCTGCTTTATTGAGCCGAAAGCCGGGCATTCGAAAGAAAAATTCTACGTCAGATATATGGTCCCGTCAGCGAG
Source organism: Eristalinus aeneus (assembly GCA_955652365.1). NCBI lineage: Eukaryota > Metazoa > Arthropoda > Insecta > Diptera > Syrphidae > Eristalinus > Eristalinus aeneus. Next base: position 36,854,074 of record OY019133.1, read on the forward strand.
GAAGGCGAATGGGGGAGAAGACACAACCACGAACTCTACGAGTTGTACAAGGGTGTGAATGTAGTCCGGAAGGCAAAAATCCGTGGACTACTATGGCTTGGCCACATCGAGCGAATGGACAACAATACTCCAACTTCGAATCCGAGCCTTCTGGTTCGAGGAGGAGAGGAAGACTGAACCTCCGGTACAGAGGCCAAATCATCGCGAATGTAAAACTACTTTTCTTTGATGACTGGAAGCAGCGTGCCCAGAACTCTACGGGCTGTACAAGGATGTGGATGTAGTCCAGAAGTCAAAAATCCGTCGACTACAATGCCTCGGCCACATCGAGCGAATGGACAACAAGGCTCCAGCAAAGAGTGTCTTTGAATCCGAGCCTCCTGGTTCGAGGAGGAGAGGAAGACTGAACCTCCTTTACAGTGGCCAAGTCATCGCGGATGTAAGACTACTTTTCTTTGATGACTGGAAGCAGCGTGCCCAGGACTCTACGAGCTGAACAAGGATGTGGATGTAGTCCAGAAGTCAAAAATCCGTCGACTACAATGCCTCGGCCACATCGAGCGAATGGACAACAAGGCTCCAGCAAAGAGTGTCTTTGAATCCGAGCCTCCTGGTTCGAGGAGGAGAGGAAGACTGAACCTCCTTTACAGTGGCCAAGTCATCGCGGATGTAAGACTACTTTTCTTTGATGACTGGAAGCAGCGTGCCCAGGACTCTACGAGCTGAACAAGGATGTGGATGTAGTCCAGAAGGCAAAAATCCGTGGACTACTATGGCTCGGCCACATCGAGCGAATGGACAACAACGCTCCAGCAAAGAGGGTCTTCGAATTCGAGCCTTATGGTTCGAGAAGCAAAGGAAGACTGAATGTAAGACTTCTTGGCTTTGATAACTGGAAGCGGCGTGCCCAGGACCGTCACCGGTGGAAGGCAGCAATTGCTCAGACTCAGATCCTTCATGGTTCGTCTGCCTGATAAGTAAGTAAGTTTCATAGACAAACAGAACATATTCATATAAATTGATTTAAAATGCAGCACGTACTGAGATTGATTGAAAAAATGTGAAAACGAAACCATCTACGTGCAAGAACAACTCGCATTTCTTTACTGCATTTTTGAAGGCACCTCTTAGGTTTGACTAAAAGTTCTTTGTAAAAATAGTTTCGAATCCCTATCTGGGAGTCATACAGTTTGGGTTCATTTCCAAATGTCCTTAAGCACATGACACTGGTGAAGAAGCGGCAGATACAAAACTGCATTTGTTGCCCTAGAACAATGGAAAGATCTTCATCAAGAGTAGGGCATAATAAGTGTAAGGAGGGTTTGCTAAAGACGACAAATAACATTTGAAACATTTTTAAGGACATCTCCAATACCTTGATCAAGATTTCCGCCCATCCCAGATCAGCCACTAAAAACACCAAAGATGCATTAACAGATGTCAAAATCTCGCTCAAATGGATTTCGGTTGTCGCCTTCTTCGACAAATTTCGGTCATTTATCCGCGGCTCCCATTTCCTGCTGCGCAGTGAACAAGATCAGCGATCTATTTCACCTTGAACACAGACCTCCCATAAAGTTTTCGCCTAATTCCCGGCCCAAAAACACGATTATGCTAATGAGGGGAACATCAATTTCCTTCATTCCGAGATGGGTGTCAACAGTTTAGCTGAACCCTCGTCATCGCGCTCAATTATGGACATCTTTGGCGATCAAAATCGGTACAAGAAGGGCTTGCCTCGAAAATTAATTCAGTCGAACTTCTGAGAACCTCATCCGAGTGTGTGTCCCATAAATCAGCCCCAGCCGAGAGGGTGACGATCATCTCATCCACAGTGTCGTGACTGACCGCAGTGACCACCCATAGAATAATCCCGTTCTGATTTCATCTGAATATCATTTAATTTACACACAGACACACCAGAGATCCCAAGACATCCGAGACACCCGGCGGAGACAAAGACGACGACGCCGCGTCACCGGGAACACACTTATCAACTTAATTAGACGTCATTAGGAGGTGAGGAGAGTCACGGCAACAGCGGCGGTGTTGGATTCCAATGAAAGACCCAACCCAACAATGGATGTGACCATCTGCAAGTGGTAATTAACACCTGCGTCGCTGGCTTGTTTGTTTGTTTGTTTTTTTATCTCTGTGCGAGCGACGCGTTCGAGGGAAATGCAAATTGATGTGACAATGGCTGTTGTTGTGACAGAGGGGGAATGCGTTGAAATCAAAAGAAGAGCACGCAGACTTGCGGGCAATTAATGCGTCCCGCAGAGGTAAACAAAAGAAACGTCATTAAGATGGAAACGTGAGTCGGACGCACACGTACCACATCCGATTTCTTTTCTTTTGCATTTCACTTGTCAGTGGTGACTGATGCACAAGAATGATCGGTAATTGAGTGCGAACTGATTAGAGGAGGGGGAGAAACGTTTGAAATTCATTGAATGTGAGAGTGACAAACTTGCACAAAATTTTCAGTGAAGCATCTGATTAAATTTTGGTTGGCCCGTGACGATAGTCTGCTTCATTATAGATATACATGGAGTTCTGCCTAAGTTTTACTGCTCCTGAGACAGACTGCAGATTTTACCATTCGTTTCTTCATCTTTTCAACCCACTCCTGGGCACAAGGTTCTTCAGTTTTCGAGCATCTTCCACGATCTTCTTCACCTGTCAATGACAAGAGGCAGAAGAAATGTTAGAACAAAAGCTGAAATTCGCTCCAAAACACTGTCCGTTGTCAAAGAACTTCCTCTGTCCCTCAATCTCAATTCGACAGATGGCCGTCATGCAAATTTTTTTCCCCATTCGCATGCAAATTTGCTTCAAATGTCTTCCTTAAAGACATTTTTGAAGGCGGACGCACACTGAGTGTTTGTCAATTGTCACCGCGAACACAGTTAAAAGAGTTCACCGCACTATAGATCCTTGATGCGGTCAAGCAGTCGTGACTTGACTGCCAGCGATGTCTTTTATCTAATTGCTGTGCATGAGGGCAATGGCAATTAGATGAAGCGCGGTTTCGTGAATGGGAAAGTTTTGAAAATTTTGCGGACAATTTTATGAGCTGATCTTACCTAAGCAAGATCGTTGCACTTGATATTTCAAAAGCATTTGACAGAGTCTGGCATCATGCTCTCTTGTCGCAAATGCGTGTTCCTCGCGTTGATGAATTTCTTCTTCAATGGATTAGAAATTACTTTTTGAACAATACAAGTTGTTTTGAATGGATTCCAGTCTGATATTCACCATATTAATGCTGGTCTTCACCATTGCTCCGTTTTGTTTTCGAAACTCTTCCTCAATTTTATAAATGATCTCCTGTCCATCATTTCTAATCCACTTCACTCCTTCGCTGATGACAGTACCCTCAGCTTTTTCTGTTCGTTCCTCGTCCCTCCTCCTAGACCATTGACTTGGAACAGCAGCTTATGTTAAGCTCATTGAATTCCGATCCTGAGAACATAATTGATTGGGGTAAAAAGAATAGAGTGAAATTTAATGCTTCCTAAACTCAGTGCTGTCTGCTTTCACTCAAGCGTACTCAAAGCAACCTGCCATTATCTATGAAAGGCTCCTGCATGATTGAAACTGAACGATTTTCCATCCTCAGCACGTGTATCAAATCAACACTAAGTTGGAACGATCACATATTCGAGATCGCCAAAACTGTAGCCAAATATCTAGGCTTCTTAAAGTGGTGCAAGCAATATTTCATCCCTTCTGATCTGGCAACAATATTAAAGCGGTGCAAGAAAGACTTCCTATACCTTCGGCCCGTGCTGTGACTTAATTCCAGTCACTTAAGTGTATAAACAATCCCTTTAGTGCGCGCCAATTATAAAAAGAAGTCGGAAATGGAAAAAGTGAAATATAATCAGATATCATGGTGAATGGGACTGTCATCGCTGTTAAGTGTTGGGCTATCTTCTAGAGGTTTATTTCGAAAAGATAAACAGGCCGAAAGCAATTTACAAATAAATGCGAGGATCGATCGTAACAAATAGTAACAACATAAAGTTCACAGTGAAATACGAAAAACGGAGGGCTGTGCGCAATGTTTAAGGGAATATGTTGAAGGCTAACAGAAAGAACACAAAGAGTTCACTTTGTGCGTTCTCAATTTTTTATTGAGGACCGCAATGTTTGTTGCACTTGTGGCGTGAAGAGAAGAATTTAGCAAGCAGGGTTCAAGAACTAGTTTATTCAGTTCAGACATACAGTATGTGCATGACTAAAAAGCAGGCGTATATCAAGCAAATGGCCGCAGGGGCGTAGTGGGTAGAGTGCGACGCTCACACGGCGAAGGGTCTAGGTTCGATTCTCGGCTGAACACCTCGAATTTTTCACGGCACCACCTCTTTCGAGCTGCTGACATCACTCAAAGAGTAATAACTGTCTAAGAAAGATTTGCAAACTTTGCCATTTAGAGTCGGCAAAAAACTGTAGGTCCCTTCTACTCGTGAGAGAACAGTTGCGCACAACACGGGTAGTTGATGTGCAAAATAGGCCCTGGGTCCCCTGTGGACTGTCGCGCCATATAATTATTATAGCAAGCAGCACATTTCTTAAATCACCTACACCTACATATCCGTCTTTATTTCGGGGTTAACAAAAGCAACACGACTTTCAAGAAGCTCGTCAGGTGTCGCTCAAACCAAATCAACCATTTTATTATTAACGCAGCTTCGAATTTGTTTTCAAGAGTGTTCAAACAGATCGACAGAAGGTTCCAAACATAAATCAAATGAATTGTCACCATCATTCCATTGGACGATGCTAATCTTGCCAAAGCCAACATAGAAACAACAGATGACAAAGCACACCGGCAAACACAGGAGTAGACGACACCGATAAAGGCATTGTGTAGAGCACAACATTTTCAACAAATTTCAAAAACTTAAAAATTGGTTGCTGCACATTAACGTTGAAGCCTCGGTTTCCACCAAATTTAAACCAAAAACGGACAAAGGAAATAAAACCGACATTGTTCACAGCATAAACTGCGTGGACAAGGCTTATGCATCCTGCAGTCCTGTCTGTCACACGGGCATTATCAAACACCTTCTTCGACAGAGGTTGTCGATCATAAGTCGGACACAAGAGCTATTGTGTTCAAGTAAACCATTTATAATTCAACACTGACCAAAACGTCGACGATGGAAAAAGTTTCGTCCGCATAAGGATGTGGCCATCCTTAAATGGATGTAGAGAATTGCCATAATCAAGGGAAGAAGAAACTGATGAAAAGTTACAAGGCATGTAGGCTAGAATATCGGTCTAGTCATATCCTGGTGTTATTTGTCGACTTCAGCAAAGCTTTCCATACCCCGAACCACGAGAAACTAATTGAAGTTCCGGAACACATTGGTATAAGAGTGCCAATGGCAGACTGGTTGCGTGAGTACCTACACAACCGTCAATTCTGCATAAAAATTGACAACACCTACAGCCAAAATGAGGACGTGCAATACGGAGTTCCGCAAGGTTCAAAATTGGGTCCAATCATGTTCATATTTTACACCAATGAGCTACTACGAGTTTTCAAGAAGGCCATTCCATTCGCATGTGCAGATGACACGGTAATAGTGGTGCGTCACAGATCTTCGCAGATGGCACTTGAATCTATGCAGGAGGAATCGGGCAACGCGGTGAAGTGGTGTCATGACCACGGCCTTTCAATCAATGCAGCTAAACCGAAGATGATTCATATTCGAAGTCCTCAAGCTACACAATCACAAATACGGTACCTCCTTTCCCTCTCTTCCTCTATACCTTCGGTCCGTGCTGTGACTTAATTCCAGTCATTTAAGGCTTTAAACAATCCCTTTATTGCTCGCCAATTATAAAAAAACAAAAGTTATAATATTTTTAAAACAAATTACTCCAATTCTAAACTAACCTGCCTTATAAATTTTTTTCTCTAAATTATGAAGCACAATCTTCTGCAGAAAAGCCTTTATGGGTTCGCGGAAAGATCAAACTGTTACCTATTATTAATGTAAATAAAATGAATTGAATTGAATTGAAATAGAAGGTTAAGAGGGTCTTGAGTTGAAGTCTGAAAATTTCAGAAAATCTTTTGAGTCAAAAATTTTGAAATTGAACAAGCCCTTTCAACTACAAAAAGTACAACGCAACTCTATTCCTTGTTTTTGGAATTTTAAGCAACTTAAAATCAAATTTCGGACCTATGGTATTTTTCAACTTTAGGAACAATGGAAATTTTGGAACTAATAAATTGTCAAAATTTTAACTTTTCATAAGAACAACCAAATTACAGAAGACCAAAATTTAGCAAGTTGACTTCTTTTTGTTCATGACTGTCAAGAATCAACAGCTTAAGGTATTTAGATTTATGTAAGAAAACATTATTTTCAATTTCTAATAATCTTCGATTCGATTTATTTTCGATTCGCGTCGAGTTTCAAAATATTGACTTCTTATGATGGAACTCTTAAAGCTAGAATTTTGAAAATCAATTCATAAAAATTCGTTTATTTCAATTTTTGAAATTGTTGAATTGAATTTGAGTTTTTGATATTGTTTAAGTCTTTTGAAGGTCTGGTATTTCTATGCTCTGAATTGATTTGACTTCTCTTACGAGACCACGATATTGGACACCTTTGATGCGTTCTAAACACGAAAGTATAGTCGCCACGTATGACTCAGTTCGAACTGTTTCGATAGTAAGAAAACCAGGGCTACACAGGGATCCTAAGGTTTTTTGAACTGCCTTTCGCATAGTCCTCTAACCTCTATCCTTGCACCTTGTCGCTTCCTTGACCTGTTCCCCTATTGCCTTATCCTCTTGTTGTCCTGTCGTTTTGTCGTTTCGTTATCCTGAACTGTTTTTCTTTCTTTTTTGTTATTTTCTTCACCCTCTTACCACGTTTTCTATTGTTTCGATGCGTCAAACCTTGTCGTCTAGGTGTTCACGCAACGCCTTCTTGTCGCAATGTCGCCATGTCGCACCGGTGCTCTCACCACATTTCCTATTGTTTCGATGCGCCAAACCTTATCGTCTAGGTGTTCACGGAATGCCTTCCTGTCGCATTGTCGCCTTGTCGCAACGTAGCTTCGAAGCAACATTGCTTTATCGCAAAGTAGCAAATTGCAGCAAATTTTTTTTTTGGAGGCTGGGATAAACTTCACTGGAGTGCTCAGACTTAAATACGGGTCCATTGTACTACAAGGCAGTAACCTTCATTTAATGCATTTTTTTTTATTCTGAAGAAAAACGAAGATGCGCTTCTCTGATATAGAACCACCACATTTGAGCCAAATAGCCGCCACCTGATACGAGCAAAAGCAGGACACTGACAGATAAAGTGCTCTGAAGTGTCTTCACCTTCCCCACAGGCGTCGCAGAGTGTGACATCACTAAGCCCGAGCCGACTCAAGTGCATAGCGAAGGAAAAGTGTCCCGTTAGTACGCCGACAAGTCGTCTGCACTCGTTTCTGTCTACAAATAGCAGAAATGACGTTTGGGAGCATAATCTTGGTCATCTTGCATCCTGGAGAGTCACACCATCTCTAGTTGTGTTGTAGGGAGACCCAACCATCGACGCAAGCCATGAGCGAGGACGCGGGTAGTCCCAAGGTGGGTTGGGCCCTACGAATGCCGCTGTTGAACCTAGGATAACTAGTTCATCGGCAGTCTCGTTTCTCAGGATCCCGTGATGACCCATGCTGCAACGTTGCTCTATCGTAACGTCACTTTGTTTTGTCGTAAAGTCGCTTAAAAGCAACGTCGCCTTATGGCAATGTCTCTTTGCATCAACGTCGCCTTGTCGCAACGTTTCCTTGCAACAACGTCGCTTTATCGCAAAGTCACTTTATCGCAACGTCGCTTTGACGCAACACGCTTTGACGCAACATCGCTTTGACGCAACATCGCTTTGTCACTACGTCGGTATGCAGCAACGTTGCTTAGCCGCAACGTCGCCTTGTCGCCCGTCGATTCGTAAAGTCGCTTAACAGCATCGTCGCCTTATGGCAATGTCTCTTTGCATCAACGTTGCTTTGTCGCAATGTTTCCTTGCAACAACGTCGCCTTATCGCAAAGTTACTTTATCGCAACGTCGCTTTGTCTAAACGTCGCTTTGTTGCAACGTCGCTTTGACGCAACATCGCTTTGACGCAACATCGCTTTGTCGCAACTTCGCTATGCAGCAACGTCGCTATGCAGCAATGTCGCTTAGCCGCAACGTCGCCTTGTCGCCACGTCGCTTTGTAAGGTTGCTTAACAGCAACGTCGCCTTATGGCAATGTCTCCTTGCATCAACGTCGCCTTGTCGCAACGTCTCCTTGCAACAACGTCGCTTTATCGCAAAGTCACTTTATCGCAACGTCGCTTTGTCTAAACGTCGCTTTATCTAAACGTCGCTTTGTCTAAACGTCGCTTTGTCGCAACGTCGCTTTGACGCAACATCGCTTTGACGCAACATCGCTTTGACGCAACATCGCTTTGTCGCTACGTCGCTATGCAGCAACGTCACTTTGCCGCAACGTCGCCTTGTCGCCCGTCGATTCGTAAAGTCGCTTAACAGCAACGTCGCCTTATGGCAATGTCTCTTCCCATCAACGTCGCTTTGTCGCAATGTCTCCTTGCAACAACGTCGCTTTATTGCAAGGTCACTTTGTCACCACATCGTCGCTCTGTCGCAACGTCGCTATGCAGTATCCTCGCTTTACCGCAACGTCGCCTTGTCACCCCGTCGCTCCATCGCCCCAAACATCATTCGCTCTGTCAATTCTCAGCTAATCACTCCATCATCCCATCAATCCTTTGCTACTCATTCTGAAGCCTTGGCGGCCTATTACCCCGTAGCACCATTTGTCCTTTCAATGAGGGTAAATCCTTGGGTTTCAACAGTGGAATGCTGTGGATGACAATTTGAAGGACATAACAGCCGGGAATAATAAAAAACTCGTCTGCTCATTAATGGCGAAAGTTTTTGTTCCGGTCACACATTGGGGTGATAGCCGGCTCTCACTGTTCCAAATTTTGTTGTTTTGTCGCTGAATGTGTGGCTGCAGAAACATCCCTATTAACATCAGGGTAATGATTATTCACGTTTTCTCTTTCTCCACATTTCAGTCACTTCCAAGCCTGAATAGGCGATGCTCCCGTAATTGGCAGCTCACGCGATCCTTTTGCTTAATGCTGTTCGAATTCCGAAATTTGAATTTGGGCAAACTTTTTAAAACTTCTATGACTTGTCTTTCTTAGTGGCATACTGCTGTACAACAGTCTCTGAATACACCTTCAAAATCTCCTTTTCCTCGCGGCACATTCCCCCCATTCCTTCAAACAATGCCACACTTGAATGAGTTGTCTTCCAATTCAGTGCCTCGCCCTGAAGCTGCTGTAACTCATCACCTAACGGCACCCAACGCAAACAACTTCACCTCGCATCGGTGTGCGCGTACACGGCATATAATTGAAATTAAACGACTCGACCCTCTGGCGAGTGACTCGCGAAAACCCCTCGGCCCGTGGAAGGCGTCTAATGAATTGACTCCTCAGTAATCTGCGCTGTTCTCTGGCGTTTATGCAAATCGTGTCCGTCTCCCACCCCCGATCGTGGAGCTTGCTCGGATGAGATAATTTTCCAGAAGACCCCCTCCGCCCACGCCACCCCCAGAACATCGAGACGGTCTTGCTGATGTGTAATTTGCAGAATTCCCAGACTCCGCTTAGAGAAAAACTCAGTAATTGAAGCAAAGTATCTGCATATAGTTAGCAACCCACCACCACCACTGACGTCGCTGCATGCATGGGGAGCGTCCATTATCATGGTTGGCTAGCGAGGAAAATCTATCTCTTTCGCCTGGCGTGAGCCGGGCCATAGCGATCCCCGTTTGCGTAGCAGCAGCAGGGTAAGACGAAGAAGACGTCTCACCGATACGCCAACGGCGACGTTGACGGTAACCCCTTCGCGTTGAAAGAATGTGTTCTATTGTGTGTGGACTGTGTCTGCCCGCTCGGCCTATCATTCTCAATCCGAGCACGGCTTGTTGGCTTTGCTGAAGTGACAGTTAGAATGTGTCTGTTTCTTGGTTTTCTGCTTGGTCTCGTCTACAAATTGCGAGTGAATTCTGAGGGAGATGCCATTTTGATTGCATAATAAATACAGAACAACAGAGATACCATTCCACAGTTAGGCTAAGTGAGACTGCGAACGGCTTCCTGGGCGTAGCCACCGGCGCGATTGCGTGGAGAGGATGAACTTTTGGTTTTGTGGAAATTATGGTAAGTGGTTGAGATTGCGGGGAGAAAAATCAAAAGAACGGCAAATTGAGATGTATCTGCGATAAGCTGGTGTAACTGCTACAGAGGAGTGGCTGATTTTTGGTCACTTTGAAAGCGGTGGGCACGTGTTCGAGGGGATAAGTGCTGTTTTCCATTAAGAGAGGTTAATTCGGAACTGGGTGGAGGAGCATTTTTCATCAATGTGGGCGGGATTGTCTTAAAACGTTAAGATGCGTTTAAGTCTGCCGATTGGAGGAGGCTGATCTAGATTCAGACACAATGCAGTCTCTGATTAATTCGGAAAGTGTGGCATTCTATGGGCTTTCTTAAGAAGTCAACCAGTGGTAGACGTCCAGTGGGTTTTCCAAACTCTGTGAATGGGTGGGTTGTGTTAATGTGAGGAGTAATCACAGTCCCTAAAGCAACCAGTTGCTTACAGGTCTATGTCTCTCGGTTAGAGTACAGTAGGAAGTACTGTAGCAATTCAAAAAATATACGAAATAGTTAACTTCAAACGTGATACCTTGGAAGGCTAGACTGTTACTGCGAGTCATCAATCTGGCCTTTAATTCAATTTCTTAAATCAAAGGGAGGGGAAAATGAAGAGATGAGGTCAAGATTTCCCTTGGGTCTAGCGGAATGTCTTTTAAGAAATTCGCTCTGTTGCTGGTTTACTTTCGAAGAAAGAAGCTCACCGACGTTAAGACATGTTTTTGTCGCCGGGCTTCAGTCTTCGAAAGTGGACCAGCAACAGAGGGGTTGAGCATAATCGTACTTCGTCATATTTGTAAAGTTGAGCAGCAACGTCGCTTTGTCGCAACGTCTCTTTGCAGCAACGTCGCTTTAACGCAACCTCGCTTTAGGCCAACGTTAATTTGCCGCAACGTCGCCTTGTAACACGTCGCCTTGTAGCACGTCGCCTTGTAACAAGTCGCCTTGTAACACGTCGCCTTGTAACATGTCGCCTTATTGGAACGTCGCTTCGTCGCAACATTGCCTTGCAGCATCGTCGTTTTGTTTTCACATCGCCTTGTCGCAGCGTCTCCTTATGGCAACGTCGCTTTATCCCCAGCCGCTTCATCTGTCAGCTCTCAGCTTGTCGCCCAATCGTCCTATTACTCTATAGGCCAGTACTTCGTCATATTTGTAAAGTTAAGGATCGTGCTTGCGTCTTCACAAAAATCACATGTTTCCTCTCTGAAAGCAGTCTTACTTTCAATTTTTGACACAGAAAAGTGTCAAATTCTAAATGCAACATCTGAATCCTGCAGGACATTGAATGTCATGATTTTCTGAAGAAGGAGGGACAGTCGAAACCTGCTTAGACCAGTCGACAACACTTCTTCTGATTTTCTGTAAACTCATAGAAAGTTCATCGAGCTTCTGAACTCCGCCAAAAATTCAAATTCTGGGTCACTTGAAGTAATGAAATTAACGCCAAGTACAAACCGAGTGCTTAATTAGGCAAAAGTCAAGGTTGTTGCTCTTAGTGTCATCGTATTCGTTGTGCTTGTTTTTTTTAGTTTAAATCTGTGTCTGAATGTATAGTTTCCAAGGAGATGTAATTTCGAACTGGCCTTCTGTATCTGCTTCCTAGATTCGAGACGTGCACCCTAGGCTTTAGCACTACATATGTTGCTCCCCCTACCACATGCTTCACTTTCACTACTGGTACGAATTCGCTGTCCTTCCCTGGAGAGCACTTGGCATACAAAACGCCCTGTTAGATTGCAAACATATTTTAGTCTCAATATAAATCAAATATTCCAACAATGACTACCGGCGAAAGTCGTGAACAACTCAACGTGTCCATTCTCGACTCGCCTTTTGAAAACTTTGCAGCTCTTCGTATGAACAGCATATGTCAAGCGGACACTCACGCCCGTAGACATTTGGCCTTAGCCTTATGGTGATTCAAGTTCTCAGCGTCTACAAGGATGTCATGTCCTTTCATCCAAGGTTTCAACTAGATAAATATTCAAATATCTCCAGGAAGCAATGCTATTTACCACTGAAAAGCTTTTCCTTTGACGACGTAAGGGCTTCAAAAAGTCTTACTTAAGAATGACCATGTTATGGACCAACGTGTCGTACAACATCAAAGAATATTTCTCTTTTAACAGTCCTAGGTTTTATATTAAAGGTCTTGTCGTATTTTATTTAAAATTCAAGTTTTTGTCTAGTTTCCTTTTTGAAATTTTAGTAATAACTTTTCAGAAGAAAGATATATAATAAAAATATCAAATCTCAGTAAATAATAGTATATTGTGCAATAACGAAGCCATTGTAAACTTATAGCGAAATAAAGCTATCTATCTAAAAAAAAAAAAAACAGTCCCAGGTGGACCTCGACCATACTCGATATAATAATAATAATAATTAGACAGAGCGACAGTCCACTGGGGGACCAGGGCCTAGCTTGCTCATCAACTACTCGTGTTGTGAGCGCAACTGTTTTCTCGCGAGTAGAAGAGACCTACAGTTTTATACCGACTCCGAACGGCGAAGTTTGAGAAGCTTTCATACATAGTTATTACACTTTTAGCGTTTTCAGAAACTTGAAAGTAGTGGTGCCGTAAAAAATTCGAGGTGTTCAGCCGATAGTCGAATCTGGAGCTTCGGCGTGTGAGTCTCGCACACTTCCCACTACGCCACGGCGGCCACATACACGATATGATTCTCCAAATAGAAATAAGAAGGCTAACTTGTATGAGTTGATTGACGTCCCATTTCAGCTATGCACGACACAGTAACGGAATTCTTCTTCTGCCACGTTATCCACCTTTTTATGACTCTATGTATGAGGACGCAATTTACTTGAATGAAGATATGACGTAGGATATGTTGCCATCCACTTGTCTTTGGTCACTGTAGAAACCACTCCATACGGAGAAGAGTGGTGGTAAAATATCTTCCCTTGTCCAGGATCTGACGCAATTTTAATCGGTTCCTTGGAAAGAAGTAAGAATTACAAATCATGTGTTCATTGATACTGTGGCCGCCGTTTTGTAGTGGGTAGAGTGCGACGCTCACACACCGAAGGGTCTAGGTTTGATTCCCGGCTGAACACCTTGAATTTTTCACGGCACCACCTCTTTGGAGCTGCTGACAATACTCAGAGAGTAATAACTGTCTAAGAAAGCTTCTCAAACTTCGCCGTTCAGAGTCGGCAAAAAACTCCCTTCTCCTTTCCCCTTCTCCTTTCTCCCTTCTCCTTTCTCCCTTCTCCTTTCTCCCTTCTCCCGTCCCTTCGTGAGAGAACAGCAGCACGCATAATACGAGTAGTTGATGAGTAACCTAGGCCCTGGTCCTCTGTGGACTGTCGTGCCAACAGTTATTACTATTGCTATTCATTGTTACTGTTTAACCATCAACAGATTATATTAATAGTTTTTTTCAGGCCATTGGGAGTCCACGATGGACCAGATCTTCACTTTACGGAGGATCCTGGAAAAGACCCAAGAAGTACAAATCGACACTCACCACCTATGCGTCGATTTCAATGGCTCATATATCAGCGTGTATAGGGACGAACTATACAGTGATATGTCCAGTTTTGGCATTCCTACCAAACTCATCCGATTATGTAGGATTACGGTGGAGAACTCTCTCTGCTCCGTCAAACTCGGTAACAAAGTCATCAAGATGTCTATTGTCAAAAAAGTTTTTAGACAAGGCGACGCACTGTCATTTGACTTTTTCAACATCTTTCTTTGAGAAGATCGTTCGAAACTAAGAAGTCGACACCAGGGGCACGATCTTCCAAAAGTTCAATTAATAGCTTACGCTGACGACATTGAAGTGTTTTTAAGAACGCACACGAGCCGCCAATGAGGCGGTTACTGACATTAAAGCGGAAGCTACTAAAAAGTGTCTAGCAGAAAATAAAGTCAAAACGAAGTATATGCTGTCATGAAGGCAGAACAGACAACACCGTCGTCTCGGTTAGAGCGTCATATTAGTCGATTACTCATCGAAGTAGTAGTCTTTCTCGAATCCGTGGTAAATAAGGACAACATTAATACCAAAACCAAACACAGAAGTTCATTGGATTCAAAAGGCAATTGAGTGATAGAGCCATCTCTAGTTAGAGCAATATGGCCTTGATACAGCTTGATCATTCCAGTCTGGCGCTTTACCGCGGAAACTTGGAACTTACTGAAATGTGGCAAGAAATCCCTTGAAGTCATCGAATGAAAAGTTCTGCGTGCCATTATTGATCTTGTTTGCGTTGATCGCACTTGGAGGAGAGGATAAAACGATAAAATCTTTGGACTATATGGCGACATGCGCCTGGTCAAGTGTCTTCGTATACAATGCTTAAGATCGCTAGGTCATGTAGTGAGTATGGACCCGACGTCTCTGGCCCAGAAAGTCTTCGAATCTGAGCCATTGGGACAACGCAACAGAGAGCAGCCTAGGCTAAGGCTGCATTCGATAGGCTCCAGCTGTATTTTTTTCTAATTGAAAAAAAAATAAAGACTTCCCGTAAATGCTGATTATGAGAGTACAAGACAAATCTGATCATTTTCAAAGGGGCAAGAAACAAGGTTGTTGTCTAAAACAAACGCTGATTGCTGCCAAATGTCGCACCTTTCCAATGAAGTAAGTATTCGTTTCCAAGATCAGCCACAACTTACAGGTGGCGCCATCTTTTCAAAACAGGCTGAATTAATACTGTTACCTAATATAAGTGAACGGAAGGAAATTCCCTTGATAACCTGGGAATTTAATAAAAGAGAGAACGTTGCTGCAACGAATCTTATTATAGGGCTGTAAAATAAGCTCGTCTCAAAAATTCATTTGAGTCTGCCCACACGGAGCAAAGTACTGACTGCTGTTAAGATGACGGCAAAGAATGCAGAGATCAAGTTGACACACAGCCTCCGTAAACAGTGTTCACATCACAAGTCGCAGGGTGAGAAAACGAAAGCAGATCTGCAAACCTCTTCCGCGGATGTAGCAAGCCCTTTAGTCTTTTCGAGAAAAAGTTTTGTGTGCGATTTTTGGTCCTGTTTGCGTTGATGGCATCTCGAGGAGAAGATTTAACGATTAACTTTATGGGCAGCGACATGTGCCTGATCAAGTGTCTTTCGCTACAGCGCTTGAGATCGCTAGGCCATGGAGAGTGTGTGGACATCACTGCCCCCATCCGAATAGTTTTCAAATCAGAGTCATTGGGACAACAGAGGACAGCATAAGCTAAGATGATGCAAACAAGTTGAGAAGGAGTACGCAATTGGAGGTAGCTGGCGAGATATTGTGCTTGCTGAATGGGAATGTTGGTTGAGGCTCAGGTCGAACATGGCTTGTAGCGGCATACGAAAGTGAAGAAGAAGTTCAGGAAAACCAAAGTTTGGGACTGAGTTAACCAACCGTCCGGTTCAGTGTTTAACTGATCGGGTCACTGTCTTGTTTATCGTTCGTAAAGTGTTGATCAAGCATGAGTCCCACACCGAAACAACAGTTCTTTGACATTGTGGATAGCAATGCCTGTTCTAGGGCTATGAAAGAACGATTTTTTCTAGTAATTTGTTGACCCAAGTTTCTAAAGATAACTTCAAGAAGGTTACTGGGATCTAATGGATCTATTGGATCTAATGCTAATATCACTTTGTACACTGTGCTAAACGAAGGATGTGATGGTTTCGAAATACATATCCTGCAGTTCGATATATAGCCCAGCCTTTCTATAGGCAAATACTTCATTTTTTGTA
This sequence comes from Eristalinus aeneus, assembly GCA_955652365.1. Lineage (NCBI taxonomy): Eukaryota > Metazoa > Arthropoda > Insecta > Diptera > Syrphidae > Eristalinus > Eristalinus aeneus. Next base: position 36,870,058 of record OY019133.1, read on the forward strand.
AGTAATCTGTCCACTAACTTGTGGCTCTAGAAAAGTGAAGTGAGAAGCGGTCGAAAGAGGATCTACCTAATCACAAACCGTCGATCTTTTTTTAACCTGTCTTAAAGATCACAAACACATCGCGAAATAATGGACATCTGATTCTTTGGACTGCCGTTTTGGCCCAAGTTGTCATAGGAGCCTTATAGAATGTACTCTTATAGCAGAAACACAACAATCTTCTTCTTCAATTCTACCCGTGTACCTTCTGTTGAATTCGATGTACTCCAAAAACGAAGGCAACGAAGAAAAGCTTTTTCAATTGCTTAAAAATCAACTAAGTCCTCGAATATTTTTCTTACTTACCTGATAATCCCTAGAAGCTTCGCCTTCCAACAATTCCTTGTTTCGATCTGAAATAAGAAAAAAAAAAGAAATCATTGAGCGGAATAGCATGACACTGGCAAAGAATGTGAATAGAATGCAAAGCTGACACCTCATCATCAAATCATGGACAGGGCCCAGCTGTGTACAAGAAAACCCCTCACCACACAAGCAAATCACTCGAACCACAAATCTCCATCCGAGAATATCACACCAAGTTTCTTTACCCGAACAAAGATTTAAAATGCATCCGAAGCAAAGCAAATAAAAAAACAAAGCAAAAAAGAATTGTGCAGCAATTTTTGTGTATCGAATGCAGTTGATTTGCAGCTGTAAGACAGAATCCCACAAAGCCACGAAGGAATGTAACACCTGAAAGCCACCAGCCAGCCACCAGAACTAAGAAGCACACACAGAGGTACAAATATTTGCACAAACCATAAAATGCAAATGTGAGATACACCACACTCTAGCGTTTCTTTTGTGGTGCCTCGCTGCTCTGCACACAACACGATCTTGCCACCACCACGTCCCACTGCCGCTCTCCCCCGCTGCACCACGATGGAGATGCCTTTGACTTCAGCAGATCGATAACCCCTTGTGGAGGCCCTCAAAGGCATAAAAAAAAACAACGAAACGACACAAACTTGATGAACAAACCCATATCTCTATGTACTGACACCAGGGCTAGCACCTAGAGTGCGCTCTTGTACACCTAACAAAGTATCTTAGCCGTGGCCGTGGCGGAGTGAAAATCAGTAGCCGACGAGTGCCAGTGCATATATTTATTGACGATCCTCCTCCGTGCCACGGCCATAGCAGACAGAGACAGACGCTATCGACAGGGTGCTAGTTGCGGTATGCCGGCCACTCATCGTGTGCATACACATGCACAAATACCGCATACAGCTCGAAGGGACGGAAATGTCCTTTATAGACGATTTAGCATGCATGCCAATGAGCTAGCTGCTGCTGCAGTGCTCTTGTCTGTACACCTCGCGCTCGAAGAGTGTGAGCTGCAATCCAAATAGGTGGCCATTAACATACGAATATGGTGTAAATGAAAAGAATTTGTGGACACAAGGCAGACTGCAGGAGCAACAAGACCCACAGAACACCGGACAGTGATGGCTTGGCCAGAAGTGCAAAACACACATACACACCATCGGCAATTACCAGCCGCGAAGGAAAACTGAGCAGTTCGTGTTGCTACACAAATAAGTTGCATTAAGTTGATCAAATATTGACACTCCCGTGTTGATGAATTCGAATAGAAAAAGGATTTTGCACCGCGCGAATGTCTTGCATGACAGGTGTTTTGAATGCCATTTAAGTGGTTCTTGATGATTGACCACATGGAGATCTTTAATTGCTCACCTAGGGGCTGAGATGAGAGGAGGCAGGAAGACGATTGAAGATTAACTTAAGCTGGTGATAGAGTTAATTGCAGAGAGGGTTAATTGACCCTAAAGCAACTTTATTTGCTTGCGCAACTTTGCGGAAGTGGGAAACATTTGAACGAAAAAGGTTGCCAGATGAAAGAGTTGGTGTGCGAACCTGGACTATAAACAATCTTCAGTCGCTGCGTTGGCAAATGATGTTTGTTGAATGAATACTAGCGCCAGAATCAGAACATCAACTTTATAGCTCGCAGCTAAACAACTGCGGAAAGGCAAGTATCTCGCGGGTGGAAAGTATTCACAAAAAGTAGGAAAATCATGTAAGTTGGCCTCGATCACACTTGCGTGGACTATTTTTGCGAATGGCCGTTAAGTGTGGGTGATGAATTATTCACTGCTTGGATTGCGATAGGTGACGTACTATTTATTACAAAAAAAGTCGATTAACTGTGAACAAATTTAAATGACGGGGAATCGTGGAAGCTAACATTGGCGCCCGACAAAGGAACACTTGTAAATCTTAATAATAATTGTTGGCGCGACAGTCCACAGGGGGACCAGGGCCTAGCTTACTCATCAACTACTCGTGTTGTGCGCGCTACACGCTCTCTCACGAGTAGGAGGGACCTACCGTTTTTGCCGACTTTTGAGAAGCTTTCTTAGACTGTAAGTACTCTTTGAGACTTGTCAGCAGCTCGAAACATATGGTGCCGTAAAAACTTCGAGGTGTTCAGCCGGGAATCGAACTTAGACCTTTCGGCGAGTGAGAGTCGCACGTTACCCACTATGCCACGGCAGTCACTGTAAGTCGTAATGCCCCTTCAAAATATGCTTTAGCACGGGAGCAAATTCCAGCCTTAGCATAACCCAAATAATGTATGCCCTAATCATATTAATCAATGTGTTGGTCTTCCTTAACAGATGAATGTAAATTTGTAAAATTCACTCAAAGGACTTCTGTCGTACCGAACAGACAACTTCTTTGGTGGGCGAGCTAAAGACGTTCACCTTCTTCTTCTTGTTGTGGCGCTACAGTCCGGGGTGGACCTGGGCCTCAACCAACATGCCTCTCCAGCCAGCACGATCTTTCGCCAGCTGTCGCCAGTTGCGCACTCCAAGTTGGTTGAGGTCCTTCTCCACTTGTGTGCGCCACTTCAGTCTAGGCCGTCCTCTGTTGCGTTGTCCCAATGGCTCGGATTCAAAGACTTTTCGGGCCGGAGCAGTGGTGTCCATACGCTCTACATGGCCTAGCCATCTTAAGCGCTGTATCCGTAGACGCTTAACCAGGCGCATGTCGCCGTACAGCCTATAGAGTTCGTCATTAAATCTTCTCCTCCAGATGCCATCAACGCAAACAGGACCAAAAATCGCACGCAAAACTTTTCTCTCAAAAAGACTAAGGGCTTCCTCATCCGCCTTTGCTAACGTCCAAGATTCTGCGCCATATAGTAGGACGGGGATGATCAAGCTGTTATATAAAGCCAGCTTAGTCCTTCGAGAGAGGGCTTTATTACTCAATTGCCTCTTGAGCCCAAAGAAACAGCGGTTGGCAAGAGTGATTCTGCGTTTGATTTCGGTACTGATGTTGTTGTCCCTGTTTACCGCGGAGCCGAGGTAGACGAAGTCCTTAACTACCTCAAAGTTTCTGCTGCCTAGTGTGACGCTCCGTCCGAGACGTCGATGTTGTGTGTCCTTTCTTGATGACAGCATGTACTTCGTTTTGCCCTCATTTACCGCAAGACCCATTTTGGCCGCTTCCGCTTCAATGCCAGCAAACGCCTCATTGACGGCTCGCTGTGTTCGTCCAATCACGTCAATGTCATCAGCGTAAGCTAACAATTGAACTGACTTCTGGAAGATCGTGCCTCTGGTGTTGACTTGTGAGTTACGCACGATCTTCTCGAGGATGATGTTAAAGAAGTCACATGACAGTGCGTCGCCTTGTCTAAAACCTTTTTTGACATTGAAGGTCTCGGTGAGTTCGGTACCGACCTTGACGGAGCAGCGAGAGTTCTCCATCGTCATCCTACACAATCTGACGAGTTTGGTAGGAATGCCAAAACTAGACATGGCACTGTATAGCTCGTCTCTATGCACACTGTCATATGCAGCCTTGAAATCGACGAATAGGTGGTGGGTGTCAATTTGCATTTCTTGGGTCTTTTCCAGGATCTGCCGTAATGTGAAGATCTGGTCTATTGTGGACTTCCCTGGTCTGAAACCACACTGATAGGGACCTATCAGGTCATGGACAAATGGTTTCAGACGCTCACACAATACGGCAGAGAGGATCTTGTATGCGATGTTCAGGAGACTAATCCCTCTGTAGTTGGCGCAGTCAAAGGGGTCTCCTTTTTTGTGGACCGGGCAAACGACGCTGAGATTCCACTCATCGGGCATGCTTTCCTCCGACCATATCTTACAGATGAGCTGGTGCATGCGCCCAACCAGGTCATCTCCAGCTGCTTTAAATAGTTCTGCGGACAGTCCGTCCGCTCCAGCAGCTTTGTTCGACTTTAGCTTGGATATTGCTATCTTCACCTCGTCTAAGTCGGGGGGACGGAATGCTTGTCTATCATCGTCCAAATTGAGTGGAACATTCTGCCTAACAGCGGGATTTGGGTCGTCATCGCCGTTTAGGAGTCTGCAGAAATGATCCTTCCAGATTCTCAGCACAGACTGCGACTCTACTACTAGTTGTCCGTTTTGGTCCCGGCAGGCCTTGGTCCGAACCTTGTATCCTCCGGATAGCTGTTTTACCTTTCGGTAAAACTTTCGGACTTCATTCCTGCCAAAGCACCTTTCCATTTCCTCGACCGCGCGCTTCTCATGCTCCTTCTTTTTCCTTCTGAGAAGCCGGTGCTCTTCCCTTCTTCTCTGTTCGTAGAGTTCACTAACAGCTCGCGTTGTTCGATGCAGCGTCGCCTTATAGGCGTCTTGTTTAGCTGCGTGCGCTTGCCTGCACTCGTCGTCAAACCATGGGTTCCTTCTGGGTGGTGACGTGAAACCCAGCACATCAGTGGCAGCTTCTTTGATGGCTTCTTGACAACGTTTCCATTCTTCTTCTATGCTTAGTGCAGGAAGCGTCGAACTCTGGGCGAGTTTCCGGGAGACTCGGTCGGCAAAGTTCCCAGCAATCAGCTGCGATTGTAGCTTTTCGACGTCAAACCGTTTTGGCCTTTCTCGACTCCGTTGCTCTCTCGATATCCGGGTTCTTACCTTGGCTACAACAAGGTGGTGATCCGAGTCAATGTTTGCACCTCGGAAGGTTCGGACATCGAGAATACTGGAGGAGTGTCTGACGTCGATCGCAACGTGATCAATCTGGTTGACGGTTGATTGATCAGGAGATCGCCAGGTTCCTTTGTGAATGTTCAGGTGTGGGAACCGCGTGCTAGCCACAGAGAGGTTTCGCCCCGAGGCGAAGTCCAACAGCCTGAGTCCGTTTCCGGATGTGTTGTCGTGCAGGCTGTGTTTACCGATGACTCCAGCAAAGATGTCCTCCTTTCCCAGCTGAGCGTTGAAATCTCCTAGAACGATCTTGGTGTCATAGCTGGGGCATCGATCGTATGTTCTTTCTAGGAGATCATAGAAGTCATCCTTGATGTTGTCATCCTTCTCCTCTGTCGGGGCGTGAGCGCATATTAGGCTGATGTTCCCGAATTTAGCCTTGATGCGGATTGTCATGAGGCGCTCGCTGACTGGGTCGTAGCTCAAGACTTTTTGCCTAAGTCTGCCTCGAACAACAAATCCGCATCCGAATAAGCGCTGCCTTCTCTCTCTATAGCAATTGCTGTAGTAGATATCGCAGTTCTTCATCGCTTTTATGCCAGGCCCATCCCATCGCACTTCCTGGATGGCGGTTATGTCAGCTTTATAGCTGTCAAGGGCCTCCGCAAGTTGTTCGGCTGCACGTGGCCTATTAAGGGACCTCACATTCCACGTGCAAAACCGAAAATCGTTGTCCTTTAAGCGTTTGCTGGGGTCGTCAACAGTTAATCCGTCCTTATCCGAGGCATATCGGTTTTTCTGAACTATTTTTCTTTTTTACGTGGTAAGGAAGTTACCCTCACGCACAACCCACAGACTGGTAGGCCAGGCCCATTATTTAAATCCTCGGGCAGAGGGGGTCGCTGCATACATTAGTTCACCATACAACGGGTGTTGTGATGGCTATCCAGGGGGCGCCACTTGGAGGCTGTATGTCAACTTGACCTGTGCACTAACGAGGATTGCCTTGGCAGCTCGCCATGTTGAGCGCAATCAACGACGTTACCTCGCGTGCATAGGCCCATGCCCACCCTGCACTTGTAAAAATACGAGGCTTGGAAAAACTGCTGACTTATCCTTTGCAGCATGTGTCATCGTCAATCCGTTGCAGAGTCAAGATGATCCCTAAAACGGTCACGATGCATTAGAAAATGAGCAGCTCTTTCATTCCGTGAGTAATCCCGCTTCCCATCACCTGTCAAACACACATCGAACTTAAGAACCAGTTCAAAGAGCTGCAGATGAATCTGGTTAATCCAACGCCCAAGTGTACCGTCCAGGTGCAAACCAAGTCATCTTGATAGCAGCATTCCTGCAGACTGCCCACCGCCTGACACAATGACACCCATGTGCCGAAATCGAGTACAAGATCCAGTCCCCGCTTCAGTTCGAATTCCACCACAGCCCCGCACACTCGTAAACTTTTCCAAGAAGCGTTTGTGGTGCGAGTCAATCGATGTAGTCCATTTAATGGCACGCGATGTGTACCGGTATTTTCGAGGAAAGAAAAAATGAAATCATGCAATGCAACAAGGTACACTTTTGCACACCAAACCGTGTCGCGGACCGTCATAAACCAGATCGCGTCCTGAGAGGTGGCCGCAATGTAAAACGCGATTGATCAGAGCAGTTGCCCTCTCCGATGTAACACCGCACGGCGACGGCGGTTGGGGGTGGAGATCAGCAGCAGCCAAACACGTCTGTTCCGTACCCCAACCGCCATCAACACAGCTGTGGAATGCAGCAGCAGCACCAGCAGAAGCAGATAAAGCCCAACATTTTTGTTGGCTTTTGATTTACTCACAACGAACCGTCCGGCGATTAGGCTTCTTTGTTCGATGCGCCGGAGTGGAGGGGCAACAAAGGATCCAAAACGCATGTGTACCTGCAAAGTGACAGATTGACGGGCAATATATCTGAGTGATGTATGTATCTGGTTGGACGCGTGGTGCGGCCTGCTCAACCGGCGGTCAGTTGAGGGCTCCGCGCCGCAAACAAAGGCTCTGTGTATGCTGAGGTTACTGCCCGTTTCTTGGTACAGTTAACCAGCTCTGATTGTGTTCCGTTTTTTTTTCCTCGGCTCAGAAACAAAGTCCACAGCCGAATTCGACAGAGTTTAACGAAATCCGAAATTTCCATTCGAATGTGGGTCAACTTTGCATACGAGCGACACCCAAAGAAGGGGCGGCGGCAAAGGAGGAGAAGGCGAGGAAGGCGAAAAGATACATTATTTATGTGTCGTACGAATGAATAAAGAATTCGCAAGCTCTCAGCCACGTACTGAGTGTCAATCAAATTTCTGAGTTGAATGAGCGAACGTTGTGCTTGCGTAAGACTGGATTTTGGATAAGGGTTGAGGTAAGCGGTTGTTTTTCGGTGTCTTGCTGGTAACTTGCCGGTGGTTTGCCGAACAAATAACCGAAAGTTGCTTCATCCTTAACTGAACTGGAGTCTGAAACAAACGCATTGATGGATGGACAGGGACTTGTGCAAAGCATCCGCCGGCGATGCAGTGGCAGGGGACCCTTTTGAAACAATAGAAGAAGTATTCTTAAGGAAAAAATTTCTTGTGTGTGTTGTGTGTTTCTATATTGTAGTCCAATAATTTAGCCCAAGTTCTTGTGAGAACTTGACAGAAATGGACAGGGAAAGGCATTGGTCCTATGTTCCGCCGCATGAGCATATAAGATGTGACATATGCGAAGTTCGCGGCGCACGACGCTGTAATAAGGAAATTCGTCCGTTTTTAGCCATCTTCGACCACTGGTGGCCTTCTGGACGTCAAAATGAACTTCAAACGCTGGTACAAGGAAATTCGTCCGTTTTTAGCCATCTTCGACCACTGGTTGCCTTCTGGACGTCAAAATGAACTTCAAACGCTGATACAAGGAAATTTGTCCGTTTTTAGCCTGAAACCCATCTTCGACCACTGGTGGCCTTCTGGACGTCAGAATGAACTTTAAACGCTGTTTCGGATGCTTTCGGGAGCCGCCGAGTGCATTCGGTCTCTTCTTATTGAATTTGAAAATTTTATGTTTTTCGAGCGTCGCAGCACACACAATTTCAGACTTTTAGGAATCTCAGATCCAACATTAAATGCTTGTATTAAGAAAGACACTTGAAGTCAAATTACGGCAACTAGTTTTCTAGCTCGAAGAGTATTTGACATCTTCTGACAGCGATAGGGCGATTTCAATACGACAACCGGCTAACTCATCCTCTTCACTCTGACATGAGGAACTGTCTCGTAGGGCAGGCAGCTATGCTAGTAAGCTGACTGACACCTCAAAAGAGGTGGTGCCGTGAAAAAATCGAGGTGTTCAGTAGGGAATCGAACCCAGACCTTCTGCGTGTGAATGCCGCACTTAACCCACTACGTCACGGAGGCCACCGTCAGCTATGTTGGTTTAGTCTGGATTGAGCTTCTTGAATTTTATGGGTAACGAAAAACGTAGGAAATTCATACTAGATGTTTTTTGTTTTGCGCCAATTTTAAAAGAAAAACAAAAAACGTTCGTAAGTTATTGGAGAATGTATCATTGGCCTGTCCCCGCGAGGTAAAGTTGTTGATTGCGCGCAACAAGACGAGCTGCCAACATTATTCTCGTTAGAGCACGGGTTAAGTTGATATACAACCTCCTCGGGGCGCCCCCTGGATAGTCATTACAACTCCCGTTGTGTGGTGAACCAATGTATTCAGCGAGCACCTGTGCCCGAGGGTTAAATAATGGGCCTGGCCTACCAGTCTGTGGGTTGTGAGTGAGGTTAACTTCATCACCTCGTAAAAATAACTAGTTCAGAAAAACCGATATAATAATTGTTGGCGCGACAGTCCACAAAGGGACCAGGGCCTAGCTTGCTCATCAACTACTCGTGTTGTGCGCGCTACTGTTTTTTCACGAGTAAAAGGGACCTACCGTTTTTTGCCGACTCCGAACGACGATATTTGAAAAGCTTTCATAGACAGTTATTACTCTTTGAGTGTTGTCAGTAACTCGAAAGAAGTGGTGCCGTGAGAAATTCGAGGTGTTCAGCCGGGAATCGAACCTAAGCCCTTCGGCGTGTGAGCGCTGCACTCTACCCACTACTCCACGGCAGCCATAGAAAAACCGATATTCTTCTTCTTCTTCTTGTGGCGCTACAGTCCGGGGTGGACCTGGGCCTCAACCAACATGCCTCACCAGCCAGCACGATCTTTCGCCAGCTGTCTCCAGTTGCGCACTCCAAGTTGGTTGAGGTCCTTCTCCACTTGTTTTCTCCACTTCAGTGTAGGTCGTCCTCTGTTGCGTTGTCCGGAGCAGTGGTGGCCATACGCTCTACATGGCCTAGCCATCTTAAGCGTTGTATCCGTAGACGCTTGACCAGGCCCATGTCGCTGTACAGCCTATAGAGTTCGTCATTAAATCTTCTCCTCCAGATGTCATCAACGCAAACAGGACCAAAAATTGCACGCAAAACTTTTCTCTCGAAAAGACTAAGAGCTTCCTCATCCGCCTTTGCTAACGTCCAAGATTCTGCGCCATATAGTAGGACGGGGGTGATCAAGCTGTTATATAAAGCGGGCTTAGTCCTTCGAGAGAGGTCAATTGTCTCTTGAGCCTAAAGAAACAGCGGTTGGCAAGAGTGATTCTGCGTTTGACTTCGGTACTGATGTTGTTGTCTCTGTTTACCGCGGAGCCGAGGTAGACGAAGTCCTTAACAACCTCGAAGTTTCTGCTGCCTAGTGTAACACTCTGTCCGAGACGTTGATGTTGTGTGTCCTTCCTTGATGAAGGAAGCCTCGGATTAAAACGGACTATTGACGAGCCCAGCAAATGTTTTAAGGGCTACGATTTTTGATTTTGCACGTGGAATGTGAGGATCCCTTACAGATCACATTGCTACAAAGCAGACATTGCCACCATCCAGGAAGTGCGATGGAATAGGTCCGGCAAGAAACTATGAAGAACTGCGATATCTAGTAAAATGATTGGTATAGAGAGAGAAGACAGCTCTTATTCGGATGCGGATCTGTTGTTCGAGGCAGACTCGGGCAAAAAGTCTTAAGCTTCAACCCCGTCAGCGAACGCCTCTTGATAATACGCATTAAGGCTAAATTCGGGAATATCAGCCTAATTTGCGCCCACGCCCCGACAGAGGAGAAGGATGACAACACTAAGGACGGCTTCTATGATCTGCTAGAAAGAACATACGATCGATGCCCCAGCTACGACAACAAGATCGTTCTAGGAGACTTCAACACTCAGCTGGGAAAGAAGGATATCTTTGCTGGAGTCATCGGTAAACACAGCTTGCACGTCAGCATATTCGAAAACGGACTTAGACTGTTGGACTTTGCCTCGGGGCGGAACCTCTCTATGGCTAGCACGCGGTCCTGCTTTGGCCCGAATCTGAGTCATTGAGATAACGCCACAGAGGACGGCCTAGGCTAAGAGGGCGCACACAACTCGTGAAAGACCGCAACTAACTTTGAGTGCGAAACTGGGGGCAGCTGACTAAAGACCTTGCTGGCTGGATCTTGGTTGAGGCCCTGGTTCACCCCGGATTTTAGCGTCACAAAAAGAAGAAGAGGAAGAAGAAAGTTGTGATTAACAATTCAAAGTAAAGGGGGAAAGGAATGAAAGTGATTGCAGCAGTTGAAAGAAAGGTGGCAATGTGTAGTAGAAAAGAGAGGTTATCATGGATAGCATGTATGTCTTATTGAGAGTCCAATGCGAGGTTGACGGTAAATTTAGAAGTAACTGCCTTGGTTGCACAACTTTGCTAATTACGTAGTGACAGAATACGTCAGAGAAGACTGGAGTCAGCCGCTCCGACTCTGTCCCATCAGTGATCAGACTGTGTGGCTTGGAAAGGTTGTTAACCAAACACTGGCGTACAGTGTGGGGCTCCATCAGCGATGTAAATCAGAACTGTTATCGGTAGAGTCATGTATACTACGTGATGCTCAAGTAAACTTGGCCCAGGATTGAAAAGTGTAAAGCACAAGACCGGCGTTCGTTTGCTTTAGATTTAGAACGCTAAATGCCAGTTAAGTTCATTGTTCGCTCTTTGCGCAAAACCTCTCTTCAATCTTTCTAATCGCCTAAGCGTGCTGATTTCGGAATTCTAATCACACATCCCATAGCAGCAGCAATAGTGCTTCGCATTCAAATGTTGGAGTTTGGGCCGCAGGTTTTGTCTTATCTGGTTTCGTGTGGTTTAAGACTCTCATCACTGGGTAGTCCTTATTTCCTTTTCCTAGTCTATAGTTCTGCTGCCAATCCAATCTTATATGATTTTATACAAATACTTAGTCACCTTGATCTGTCCGTCTCTACTAGCTTCTAATCAATTGACCTGGTCCTTGAAGCCAGACTCTTACCATTTTAAACAGCATCTCTCTTTTCTCTTTCTTCCTCTTCTTCACCACTCAACATCAGCATCATCTCATCTATTGGCAAGTGTCAAGAACACCACCATTCAGATCGAGATACAGCCCACCCACGTGAAATTCCATCCTTATGCCGTGGCAAGCTGTGCGGCGGTGGCGCCGAGAAACCCTTCCCAAGAGCAAGCCACTGGCAATCTTATTTGACTACCAACGCCTTCTTTTCTCTCAAAAACAGCTACCGATGCGGATCAGTGGCACAGACATCGTTCTATCTATCTGACTATCTTCAGAATGACTCGACTCCGTCGTCGGGTGGCCGTGCCCGAAGTCTGCCACAGTGCTCTGTTTGCGAGTATGAGTAGCAATCTCATATCCAGGTCTTGGGGCTCGTGCTTTGCCAGATACCTATCTGTTCATAGAGAGGCTGCCGATGTGGTTACTGTGCTGAGTGTGCTGCGGATAAGCGCAATTTAATTGCACCACAAACTGAACGCTATGCGTCTTTGTCCGCCAGCCCCACCACCGTCAAGAGCGGCAGCAGCTTGGTGCTGGACCATTGTTGTCAATTGTGTACAAGAAAACTGTATCTATGCGTCATTGGCTTGTAAATAATTTATTTAGCCCCGTGTCGGAGCCGAAGAATGTTGAATACCGGGCTGGTGGGTGTAACGGCGGACAGATACGCCGTGTATCTGTAGGATTTTTCATTTGGTTCGTTCGTTTGTCTTTCGATGGGAATGCATTTGTTTTGATTGCTTTGTACTTGGCTGTCAATTGGAGGGTTTATGCTCGTCGATTGGTGCGTATGCGGTGTTGGTCCAACAATGAATGTATCTATGCCGTTGTCATGCCGCACACCACAAGCACTTAAATTGCGTTCGTTTTTGTTTGTTTGCTTGCTTGGCTTGTTCTTGTGGTTTGTGTAAGAACTTGCCGATCAATGTTTCCTGAGTTTGAGTTTCACGGTATTGAGGTGACACCTCTGCATCGAGTGTGCATTTGGCACAGGGTAGGAGAAGAGGTTTCATTGTTGAGTTTTGGAGACTTGCAGGTTTTAAAGAAGTTCTTGTCTAGGAAGTGGGAGATTAAAAGAGAAGTGGCTAATAACTAAGAAAATTCTTTTGCACTTGCCAGAAGGTTGCCTTCACGAAACTTTTATATTTTGTTTACACAAACAACTCAATCGAATGAGTTCTAAAATATCTTCGGCAGTTTTGACACTTATCCCTTTTGCAATGATCCATTCGTTTCCACGACAGTTGTGTCAAAGTTTATGCGACATTTTATATTTTTGAGGAGAAAATGCAAATATACTAGCTCGTTGAAGACTTATAAGAAACCGGTTAAACAAGTTCCCACTTTTAAAACTTTGGCAATGTACAGGGATAGCCGATGAATCATGTGCATAAATCCGGACTCGAACCGAGTGAGAATGAGCTTATTAAAGCGTTTAAGCCTTTCCTTATATTTAGGAATCCAAGGATTCACTTTTAAAGGCTAAAACATAAAAACAAAGGCAGAGCAAAAGGTTAAGAAAAATCATTTTATTTTTAAGCGCTCAGGGTTTGCTCCTCCAGACTTTAATAAAGTTCATCAATTGTTGATAGCGTATTCTCAGAATCCATCCCTTATGTTCAGCCGCAGAAACATCAAAACGAAAAGAGAAAACAACAAAACAACGAGGATTTCAATGAACTCAACGAAACTGAGCGAACTTTGAGTAAATCCCAACAAAACGTAACAAAACTCGACGACGGTTTGATGACAACTTGAAGAAAAGTTAACGAAAACTTAACGAAAATATAACGAAAACATAACGAAACCTTAGCGAAAACTAAACTAAGTTATTTAAGCACATCTGAAGTTAAAAAAGTTTCTTAAAAATCCCTAAGAATTCAATGACTAATTTTTCCATAAACTTGTGTCGTGCAGGTAATTGTTTCTCATGACTTGAGAGGACACCGAAGGACTGAATATAAGGAGCTTTTCATGATTTCAATTAGTTAGCTTGGAAGATTGTCAATGCCATAAGAACGTGCAGTTTATACAAGGAAATCTTCGGTGTGTAACCCGACACTCTTACCGAGTACCGATGTTTATATAAGGTTGTCAAATATTGAATTGCTCGGTTATGTACAAAGTGGAGCAGTCGTCGAAAGGTCGAAAGATCTTGACATTACCTACAATACGACGCTATGCATGATTAGTTCGGATATTGCGTTCAACAGTTATAGAAGTGTAAACATGGAGTTCACTAACGCCGAGATTCGCGCTATTTTAAAGTTTCCTTCGTTAAAAGTTAATCCGCTAGAGAAACGATTCGCGAGATTAATGGTGTTTTGGGGGATGGTACTCTACCACTTCGAACCGCGGAGGAATGGTTTCGACGATTCAGAGCCGGTGAAAACGACACCATGGATAAGCCAGCCGGCGGAAGACCTGTGACGACGAATACCGATCGAATCATGGAAACCATCGAGTTAGACCGGCATGTGGCATCTCGTGATATCGCCCAGGAGATGGGAGTTAGTCACCAAACCATTTTAAACCATCTGCAGAAGGCTGGATGCCAGAAAAAGCTTGATGTTTGGGTGCCGCAAGATTTGACCCAAAAAAAAAAAATGTTCTGGACCGAATCAACGCCTGCGCTATGCAGCTGAAACCGAACGCACTCGATGCATTTTTTAAGCGGATGGAGACTACCGACGAAAAATGAATCACATACGACAATAGCAATCGAAAACGGTTGTGCTTGAAGGCAGGTGAATCGTCCCAAACATTGGCCACACCGGGATTGACGGCCAGGAAGGTTTTTCTGTGTGTTTCGTGGGATTGGAAGGGAATCGTCCACTATGAGCTGCTCCCATAGGGCCAGATGCTTAATTCTATCATATACTGCGAACAACTGGACCGCTTGAAGCAGGCGATCGACCAGAAGCGTGTAGAATTGGCCAAAAGGAAGGGTGTAGTGTTCCACTAGGACAACGCCATACCACACACTTCGTTGATGATTCATCAGAGGCTACGGGAACTCGGATGGGAGGTTATATCGCATCCACCATATAGCCCGGATATAGCCCTAAGTGATTACCATCTGCTCCTGTCCATGGCGAACGCCCTTGGTAGAGTGAAGTTGAACTCAAAAGAGGCTTGTGAAAAGTGTCTGTCTGAGTTTTTGCGAAGGAAAAGAAGGAGGAGGGCTTCTACAAGGGGGGTATTATAAAATTCCCGTCTAGATGGAAACAGATTATCGAACAAACCGGCTCATATTTGAACTAAATCCGATCACAGTAACACTTTTTATGAAGCATTTAAGGACGAGCCTTAATGCGGGAGATATTTGACAACCTTATATAATAGCTTGATCATCCCAGTCCTACTTTGCGGAGCGGAAACATAAACGTTACTTAAAACGAAGGATTAAGCCCTTAGTCTTTCCGATAGAAAAGTTTTTCGTGCGATTTTTAGTCCTGTTTGCGTTGATGGAATCTGGATGAGAAGATATAATGACGAACTTCATGGGCTGTACAGCAGTATGCACCTGGGCAGGCGTCTTCGGATACAACGCTGAAGATGGCTAGGCCATGTAGAGCGTATGGACTACTCCGGCCCTAAAAGTTTTCGAATCAGAACCACTGCAACAACGCAACTTGGCTTAATTGGCGCACACAAGTGGAGAAAGACCTCAACCAACTTGGAGTGCGCAACTGGAAGCAGCTGGCGAAAGATCGTGTTGGCTGGAGAGGCATGTTGGTTGACGCCCAAGTCCACCCCGATCTGTAGCGCCACAAGAAGAAGAAGAAGAAGAATACTAAAGGGGCCCTTATTATCTGGTTCTTTTTGTTTTGAAGCGTAATCCATGGTTCATTACTTTTGGAGTTTTTTTACGATTTTGCTAAAAGTTTGAAGCTTTTTATGACATGTTAGCAATTATCGTTTTTTCGTCTTGGAATGCTTCATTAAATAAGTTTGATCGCTCTGCTTGCTAATTGTTTCGGTAGGAATCAACTTACCCAAACGATGCACTGGAATAATTAACATTCAAACTACTGCTGGAATCCGTAAATGTGATGCATTTGCGAATGCAAACACTTTCGCGTCAAAAAGAAATATGTGCAGGAGAACATTTGCCGTTCGATTTTCAGTTTCTGTGGAGTCCAGGTCGCATGCAATGTTTTCCTCTTAAATTTATTTTAACTCACAAATTGTTGTTCACTTTTGTTTCATTTTATATCGCCCTTATTTGCTGCCTGCAAAGTTGACCATTTTCAAGAAAAGCACATTTAACGAAAATTCGATGAAAACTAACAGCATTCAATGAAAGTGATGCATTAAACCCGATTACCATCGTGCGTCGTCAAACAAGAAGTAAGCAAGGATGCCACGAGTATCAGCTTGAGGCTCCTGTGAAGGTCACAGCCGTGGAAAGCTGAAGAAGAAATACTTCAGTCTGCAACTTGAACCCATCTCAAATTTCCCATGTGAGTTGAGCGCACTGCAAAGCAGATCACCTCGAAGCAGAAAACAGACGCTCATTGGAAGCATCAACAAACCGCAACAAGTTCATCACTTCGCATCAAGAAATCAATCATTCAATCACGGCCCACACCGCCCCAGCCAACGGATCGCACAGCGTACGGACGGGGGTCAATGCATGCCGCGCGGACAAGCAACAAGGCCCCGCATCGCCACTGTCTCTATCTGCTGTTAATTAATATGATTGCCGACGATAAAGTATTTCAATTGAATACGATCCCCTCCCGTCGTTGCCCTCCCCGGACCAGCATTTGTTAAGTGAATTAGTTGAATTTGTTTGCCAAAAGCCCGCACACGTAAATGGCGTTGTTGGTACGGCCCCTCGACTCGTGCAACTGGCAAAACGTCCGTTTGTCTAAATTTAATCGCTTCTACCATTTTTATGGTCAATGTCATTTGGCAGAGAAATAACGGCGTCTTGTTAAACGAGTTTCAACGATCAGTTGAATAAAGCCAAACAAACCGACTTAAAACGACCCGCAGCCAACGGCGCAGAGGCACTCGCGCAATGCATAAACCTCAAAATCATTAGAATCAGTGACTCAGGCGGCAGCAGCGGTGGTGGCGGAGTCCGATTAAGCGATGGAACGCTGCCGTGTGTACGATGCGGCGTGTCTTACTAGTCGCTTGGCGGTGGTAGGCGACGACAACCACAACAGCACTTATTTGGGAAGTTCAGGGAACCGCACAGTTGTATCTCTGGCGATCGATGGCTTGGATAGGAAAAGAAGAATTGACAAAAGTCGTCACGTACCCACGTATGTTTGACACGAATTCGTCGGAGTTGATTGCTCCGTTTGACAAGTGATTCGTTTTCGTAGGGGGCTAAACCCGCAATTAACGGTGAACGATTGAAATGTGTCAGATTTGATAAAATGCATTCAGTGGAAGGCCGGTTGGGGATGGGATTTGCGATGGTATCTGAAGGTACTTCCGAGAAGTTTCGGATTGGGTGGGGTCTTAAGGTTGCTTTAATTCCATACATGGAATGGATGCGAATTTACAGTGGGGGATGTGTTCGTGAAGTGAACTCATGGAAAAATTGTTGATTCTGAAAAATTGCTTGATATCGAAAGGATTTCGTTGCAAACTTAAAATATTGCAATTTCAAAAGCAGACAAAGGATGTGTTCGTTCAGTAAAATATGAAAAATATCCACAGAAAACGGTTATTCTTATGAATATTTGAAATTTTCGCCTTTATGTGGAAATCGTTTGAAGGAAGGGCGCCGCAAACTGAAGCATTTATTCGTCAAGTAAACTTTAAATTTTGTGGAAAGAAATAGCTTCTTTCTGACACAGAGAATAAATCAGGTATGAGATCCACAAAGCGATAGTTTGCAATAAATTTTAATTTTGCAAAAATCTCAAACCCAAGTTGGGGAGTGGATCTGATTTGTGTTTGTTTGCTGTATCAACGTTTGTGTCACATTTACTGCATTGGAGGAAAAAATTAATTCAGTCAGTTTCAAAAGATGGCGCACCAAACAAATTGTGATTGATCTTGGAAGCAATTAGCTACTTCATTGGAACCGTGTGATATTTGTCAGCAATAAAAGTTGTGCAGCAGCGTCTGTTATTAAATTTGTTTTAAATAAATAAAATATGTTGAAAAATTTGATATTCTTTTTCAAATGAAAAAAATAGCGCTTCCGGAGCCCATCGAATGCTCGTAGAGGCTTATTACTAAGACTAATATATAACGCAGAAGGAGGTTTCAACGCTTCAATAGCGGCAATATAAACGGCAAAGACAACGAGCGTGTTAGTCAACCGAAAAAGTTTAAATATGAGGAATTGAAGGCTTTAATGGATCAAGATTGTAGAATCGTTGGAAATGACTCAGCAAACAATTAATTTTCGGCTAAAAAAAATGTGGATTTATTCAAAAGCAAGGAAATTAGTTACCGTACGAGTTGAAACTGAAAAATGTCGAAAGGCGAACTGTCAACTCGAAACTGCTTTGTGAAAGACATCAAGAAAATTAATTTTCGCACAGGATCGTGGTTGGAGATAAAAGGTGGATGGACTACGATAACTATGCGAAGCCATTTCATACTTGTCCACATCGATGCAAAATACATCGACGGTTCAAAGATCATACACTGCATATGGTGGGACCAGACGGGTTTGGGGCACTATGAGCTTCTAAAGCCAGGCGAAACCATTGATGGCAAAAGTTGTCGACGAAATCAAACGCACTTGAGTGATGTTTTGAGTGAAAAATGGCCAGAAAGGCCCAAAAGGCCCGAATGGTCCAAAAGGCCCAAAAGGCCCAAAAGGCCCGAAAGGCCCAAAAGGCCTGAAAGACCCAAAAGGCCCGAAAGTCCCAAAAGGCCCGAAAGGCCCAAAAGACTCGAAAGGCCCAAAAGGCCTAAAAGGCGTAACAAAATGATTTTGTAACATGACAACGCTCAGCCACGCGTGGCTGTAGCAGTCAGAAACACCCTGGAAACGCTGAAATGCGAGGTCTTTTTCCACCCACGCCATTCTTCAGATCTTCTTTCTTGTAACTGTGGGAAGTCACAGGTTCGGATCTTTGGATAAAATCGAAGAATGGGGCCATGAATAATTCGTTCGAAGCTAGAGAGAGGACTCATTTTTTTAGAGAAGGTAACCCATCAATCAATAAATACCGGCACTGACATACAGGGGGCGTCACTTACAAAAAATATACATTACGTTTAGAAAGCAAAAGCATTCAAATGATATCTGCCAAATTTTCATGAAAATCTGATTATTAGGTAACAAGTTACAGTGCTTCAAGTGACACTACTTTTACGATTTTTAAAACAATACAAAAAACAGAATTTTGTATATTCATCATGTTTTTTCAAAGGAAAAAATACAATGCTAGCTCAGCAATGGATTTAAGAGCGTTATTGGGACTCCGCTCCATCAAAAAAAACTCTTTGTCGGTGAAATGCTGATTTTAAACGTGGTCGTACAGACAGAAAACGATGCTGAACGCTCTAGGTGGCCAATTGAGGTGGTTACACCTGAAAACGTTAAAAAAGTACACAAAATCGTTTTGGAAAACCGCAAGGTGAAATTGCGTGAAATAGCTGACACCTTAAAGACATCAGAAGGCAGTCTGTTCACTATTTCGCATGAGCATTTGCCCATGACAGAGCCGTTTTCGAAATGGGTGCCGCGTTTGCACACAATGGACCAAAAACAACAACGTATCGTATTCGTATTCTGAGAGCTGTTTGGAGTTGTTTCGCCAGAACAAACAGAAATTTTTGCTTCTGTATGTCACAGTGGATGAAACATGGATGCACTACTACAGTCCAGAGTCAAATTGGTAGCCAGCGAAGTGGACAGCAGCCGGTGACACACGCCGAAAGCGTCCAAAAATACAAAGATCGTCTGGCAAGTTTATGGCATCCATATTTTGGAATGCACACAGAATTTTAATCATCGACTATCTTAAGAAAGGCAAAAGGATCAACAGCGAACACTACATGGCATTATTGGTGCATTTGAAAAAAGAAATTGCAAAACAACGGTCCCATATGATAATAATTAATAATTGTATGGCGCAACAGTCTACAGGGAACTAGGACCTAGCTTGCTCATCAAATACTCGAGTTGTGCGCGCTACTGTTCTCTGACGAGTAGAAGAGAAGTACAGTTTTCCAACTCCGAACGGCGAAGTTTAAGAAGCTTTCTTAGACAGTTATTACCCTGTGAGTGTCAGCAGTTCGAAACAGGTGGTGCCGTGAAAAATTCCAGGTGAGCCCAGAATCGAAACTGGACCTTCGGCGTGTGAGAGTCGCACTCTACCCACTACGCCACGGCGGCCATCACTTATGAAGAAGGAAACAATTCTCTTCTATTTAGTCAATGCACCGTGTCACAAGTCGTTGGCTACTATTGCCAAATTGCACGAATCGGGCTTTGAGTTGCTTGCACATCCACTGCTTTCTCCAGATCTGGTCTCCAGCACCTTCGACCTCTTTTCAGATTACAGAAAGATGCTCACCGGAAAAAAAATTGGCTCGAATGAGGAGGTGATCGCCAAGACTGTTTTGAGGCCAAATATAAATCGTTCTATAAAATTTGTAAGGAAATGTAAGAGCGGCGTTGGATTTAGTATAACACTCTAGAAGGAAACTATGTTCATGAATAAAGTCGAATTTTGTCAAGAAAATGTGTTTATTGGCTAGCCCCGGGACTTTTTGAGTAAGCTGTTATTTGACAATTCCAGAGAGATGGCATCTATTTCAATGATTTGATGTTCTAATTTGTATGTTTTCTCTCAAGCACGTATTAATCCTTGCTACCAACACCAATTTTTGAAAAGACGAAGGACGAGAGGGAAAACTGTCAGAAAGTTATGAAGAATCATTTTAGAGATAGTTTGGTATGCCATTTATGCAGAGGGTGTGTTTGCAAGTTGGCGTGTGGAGAGTACAAATCATCGACAATTTAAAACAAAAATGAAACAATCAGATGTGAGGTCTTACATTGGAAGCTCTGGACAAGAACAATGCTTTCCCAGTGGAATATTAATTTGGATATCAATAATTTAAGTCGTGCAGTGGGTAGAGTGCGACGCTCACACGCCGAAGGTCCACGTTCGATTCTGAACTGAACACCTCGAATTTTCCACGGCACTACCTCTTTCGAGTTGCTGACAACACTCAAAGAGCATAAACTGTCTAAGAAAGCTTCGCAAACTTTGCTGTTCGGAGTCGGCAAAAGCTGTAGGTCCCTTCTACTAGTGAGAGAACAGTTGCGCACAACACGGGTAGTTGATGTGCAAAATAGGCCCTGGTCCCCCTGTGGACCGTCGCGACATCCAATTTATTAAATAATAACTTAAGAAGTTGAAGTCGAACAAAGCTGCTGAAGTGGACGGACTGTCCGCAGGTCTGTTTAAAGCAGCTAGAGATGACCTGGTTGGGCGCATGCACCAGCTCATCTGTAAAATATGGTCGGAGGAAAGCATGCCCGATGAGTGGAATCTCAGCGTCGTTTGCCCAGTTCACAAGAAAGGAGGCCCTTAGCCTGCCCCAACTACCGAGAGATTAGTCTCCTGAACATCGCATACAAGATTCTCTCTGCCGTATTGTGTGAGCGTCTGAAGCCGTTTGTCCATGACCTAATAGGTCCCTATCAGTGTGGTTTCAGACCAGAGAAGTCTACGATGGACCAGATCTTCACATTATTGCAGATCCTGGAAAATATTCAAGAAATGAAAATTGACCCTCACCACCTATTCGTCGATTTCAAGGCCGCATATGACAGTTTATGACATTGCCATGTCTAGTTTTGGCATTCCTACCAAGCTCGTCAGATTATGTAGGATGTGTGTCAAGGTCGGTAGCGAACTCACCGAGACTTTCAATGTCAGAAAAAGGTTTTAGACAAGGCGACGCTCTGTCACGTGACATCCTTAACATCATCCTCGAGAAGATCGTTCGTAATTCACAAGTCAACACCATAGGCAAGATCTTCCAGAAGTCAGTTCAATTGCTAGCTTACGCTGATGACATTGACGTGATTGGACGAACACAGCGAGCCGTCAATGAGGCATTGAAGCGAAAGCGGCTAAAATGGGTCTGGCGATAAATCAGGGCAAAACTAGGTACCAAACATGCTGTCATCAAGGAAGAACACACAACATCGACGTCTCGGACAGAGCGTCACACTAGGCAGCAGGAACTTCGAGGTAGTCGAGGACTTCATCTACCTCGGCCTCGCGGTAAACAGGGATAACAACACTAGTACCGAAATCAAATGCAGAATCACTCTTGCCAATCGCTGTGTGTTTGGGCTCAAGAAGCAATTGAGTAATATAGCACTCTGTCGAAGGACTAAACTCGCTTTATACAACAGCTTGACCATCCCAATCCTTCATGGCGCGGAATCTTGGACGTTAACAAAGGCGGATGAGGAAGTCCTTAGTCTTTTCGGGCGAAGAGTTTTGCATGCGATTTTTGGTCCTGTTTGCGTTGATGGCATCTGGAGAAGAAGATTTAATGACGAACTCTATGGGCTGTACAGCGTCATGAGCCTGGTCAAGCGTCTTCGAATACAGCGCTTAAGGTGGCTAGGCTATGTAGAGCGCATGGACACCTTTGCTCCGGCCCGAAAGGTCTTTGAATCCGTTCCATTGGGACATTGGAACGACCTAGACTAAAGTGGCGCACACAAGTGGAGAAGGACCTCAACCAACTTGGAGTGCGCAACTGGAGACAGCTGGCGAAAGATCGTGCTCGCTGGAGAGGCATGTTGGTTGAGGCCCAGGTCCACCCCGGGCTGTAGCGCCACAAAAAGAAAAAGAAGAACTTAAGAATTAGTTGCTGGAACCAGACAGCACGGAAAGGAAGTGGAAATCATTGTGAAACCATCTGTTCCCAGACTAAATCTAAGAAAAACTGAGGTGTGAAACGAACTGATTTGATGTCTTGGAGGCGTTAAAAAAATAGAAGGTTGACTTCATGGAAGACAAACTGTTCCTAAAATGATTTTGCAAACGATTTGTGATTTTTCCTTCTTCTTGTCCAATTTTCATCGTCGGCGCATAAGCATACCGTGCGGTAACAAAAGTGTGTAGGGGTATACAAGCCTTCGAGAACCATAAATAAGTTTGCAAAAGAATTGTTATTCCTGCTTTCCATGACAAAAATGTGTAGGGGTGTTCAACCCTTCGAGTACCTTAGGCTTGGGAATGAAGGCAAAAGGCAGCCTTTGTTAGTAAATGCGACTTGAATTGATTTTAAGGAACTTGAATTTCCTTAAACAAACTATTTGCATAAACGAAACCATAAAAAAGCTTGGTACGTAATCAAATTAAAGGTTAAAGCTCTTGATATCATGATTCTCAAGGCACGACGCTTGTGGAGCACGACATGTCTCAAGTCTTGATGCATCAGAATAGTCCTTTTCCACTTCACACTTTGTTTACATAACTCCTCTCTGGAATCAATATTGTGTCATTTTTCGATTTTATTTAAAAGACCCTAATACATGCATTCGTCGAAAAAGTCAGTAGTCAAAAGAAGTGAGGTCTGTAGAATACAGAAGGTGGGGTAAGAGCTCTGATCTCAACATTTCCAGGTTCTTCCTGCAAATCCTTTGCTGATACACAATAACTACTGCTGACAAAAAGTTTTGGATGACAAAGAATTCATAGAGAGAGTGGATTGTTCTCTTTAATTTCCGAATAAATTTTGATAATGAAGTCAATGAATACACTGAAGACTTTCAATCCACCTCAGAACACCACCTAGGTTTCCCCACTCTACGCCCGCTTCTGACAGGCCATCATCCACTCGATCATCCTCCAGGCACACTCAAGTACGTTCAAGACTTTTTCGAAAATCCCCCAAAGAACAAACAATCCTCAACATCATCATCAAATCCGAATCTGACATCATGAACTACACACAAGCTAATTGCATCCCGCTCCTATACAAGGAAGTGAATGTCGCTCGTCCCCGTGAGGGTGTGGGCTGCAGCTAGATCACCAGCCAGCACCGAATGATCGATGATCAGTTTGCAGAGCGAAGTGTTAGTTTATGTGCGCAGCAGAGAAAGCAACTGCTACAGTCCGGCCAGTGTGAGGTGGGCGTTTATTATTCCGCCAGCGATCGGGCACTTCCATCATTCCACTTTACCGAATCCGTCATGCTTTCCAGCACAGCGGAACAAAGCGTATCTGCCAAATAATCGCGACGCAATTTTATCCGCTACCCATTATGTATCTTACACCCGACGCGCGTCGGTCGTACACACACCCCACCGCACCGCAATGGGTACCGCTATGTAAACTAATTGTGTTCAATTACGGCACGAATTTGTTTAAACAAATAAATAAAACGGAAAACGGAAAACTGAAAGTTGACGGCGTATTCCAATTTCTCGAATTCCGCTGCGTTGTCGTTGGACAGTTGGGCAGTGTTACATCATCAGGCAGACACTTTTACCACTTTCGACAGCGAGAGGGAGAAATTTTGTTTTCTGCAATTACCGCGGTATGTTGAACTGTGATCCAAGGGACTCCCTGGCTGCCTACTATGATAGGCATCGAATCGGCCACAGGTCGAGCGCCTGCACACCGTCGCCGTCATCTGTCGCCAATCTGCCTACATGAACAACGTGCATCTTCATCTCTCAGTACGCCAGCGTGCCACTGCGGGCATCAGCATAAATGCCTTCATGACCCAGTGACAATATGTCAAGCTGCGCAGTCAAAGATCACCGCCCGAGAGCGAGACGGGCGAGCGTCAGCGACGGAGACGACGTGCCAGCGCTTCCGTTGTCAAACCCCAGCCTGCCCCTGCAGGAACAAGTATGCAAATTGCAGCCAAAACAACCACAACGCCACCCGAAATGAATTGCAGCCAATAAATCCAACCACACCAACACAAACGGCCGCAGCGTCAACTGCGCCTCAGCAGCAGCAGCAGCAGCAGCTCCAACTCCAACTCGATTACAAATGGAATCTAATTACTTAACCGTTAGTTTGACTTGTAATTACACGAGTTCACCGTCCGGGGGAGGGAGGAAGTGTTCTCTCGCCGTTGTCGTCGTCGTCGGACGGAATCTCTGCGCACTACAGCATCAGTAGCCGTCGCCGAATGACTGGCAACATGCCACTTAGATAACCGTCTAGATGCCAGCCAACTCCACTGCCATGGGTACACGGCGATACAGCATTAGATACAGATTCAGATACCAGCCAGAGCAGCAACAGCACACCGGAAGACGGCGATATGAGGGGGATTCCGGAGCGATTGTTGCATGCAACACGAGGCACCAGAGTTGCACAAATCCCTCGGACGTGAGCCCGATTTAGTGACTTATTTACCGCGAAGCCCACGTTGCACGAGAAACATCATAACGCGGCCGAATGTGGACCGCATCCATGTGGTGTCGTCTGTGGACCACAACAAACCTCGGATTAGTGGTCTTGTCCCGCTGCGGCGCGCTTACTGAGGCTACAGAGATGCTTCGCACCATGCCGCGCCATGCAGCGGCTTGGGTGTCGTGTCGCGGAAAATTAGGTCGCGCAACACGAGACGAGCAAAGCCCGCGATCGCGCGCACAGCTGTAACTGAATCTTAAGGCAGTCACTGCAGATTGGGCCAAGTCTCGCGGCGAGCTGTGGCCCGATTGGATGGTTCGGTTCCAATGTCGATATGGTAATGCGATGATGCCGAGCCGCGGCATTTGGAAAACACTTAGCGGGCATTGTTTTGTCGTTGAATGATGGATTTTACGGCTTGCTCAGGTCCAGTCTGGTGAATTGTGATGAGTGGCTTTCTTTTTGAAGTGAGAGTTCACGTGTGGCGGCGACGGTGGCCAGGTTAATGGGAATCAATAATCGAGGCGGGCAAACGCTCATCGATTAGATTCGACGTAGATCTTAAGTGGAATGGCCGGCCATTGTGTTGGCAATTGATGGGTTTATAGAACGAGTTCTCGAGATGAAAGTGGCTGCCAGGGTTACTGTGTGGGCTTGGCAATGAAAGAGCCATTCAACTGACATCCCGTCGCGAGCTAACTCTGACTCTGGAGCGCGTCATCCGAATTTGGGGCTGAGGCACAACATGTGGCCATGTGGCCATGTGGTCCATCAGAATGGGTCGATGCGGGGACTGCGTTATCGAGATGAAAGTGATTCCGATAAATGCAGTTCACGTGCGTGTTGAGGGGAAGGCGGCCATAGGTGGGGAAATCACAGTGGGCGTCAGCGTTTGTGTCATGGAAAGACAGATGCCATGAATATAATGTTTGTCACAGAAGTGCTCATATCAAGTGGTACATTTGCTCTCTGTAAAAGTTGAGGCCCAAATGCGGGAACACTGGAATTTTATGAACTGGAACGAGGTCCTAATCCGAACTCCCTTGGCCTGATGGACTCTACAGAACGGAATGTATGATACAGGGACTCTACGAACCTTTTCTTTGCGACTGGTTCTTGGACTAGCCGATTCACCAGGGCCGACTAGAGTTTTCTTGACTATCGACACTCCTTCCTCGCGGTCTGACTCAAAACTAAGTGAGGCCATCTTCATTGGCACATTCTTGTGGGAATCTAAGTTAGAGACTGCGTGGCAAAATGAATTTTCAATTTACGAACTCAACCGTTCGTTACCTACGCAACTGTTCTTTTGATTTTAGATTCATTTCCCTTGAAGATCTGCATAGAATCTCATTGGATGTGCCTCATTTTATTCGCATGCCTTCCGATCTTTCGAGTCTTCAGCTCAGGCAAGAATTCCGGTTGAAGAATGAATTTGCATTTTCGGACCTTCGGAAAGCTGCACAATATAGGTCTTTTTTTTGTATAATTGACGCGTGCAAAAGGGGTTTGCGAGTACCCTTAAGTGATCGGATCAAGTCACAGCACGGGCCGAAGGTATAGAGGAAGAGAGGGAGAGGAGGTACCGATGCACATTGGTTTTAAATGCATGTGGATTGTAATGAGGAGGAAAAATCGAGCTGGGAAGAGCATTCCAGATTCGTGTAGTGCGGCTAAAGATCGAGTCTCTGAATTTGACTGTACGTCCGAAAGAGGGCTTGAGGGTGAATTGGTGGACATTCCTAGCGAGGCGTGTATTGCGGGTGAATTCTTGAAGGGGAGGAATGCAACTGGCTTATTCATCTGAGCATTCCTTGTTAAAATAGCGATAAAGGAGTGACAACGAGACGACATTACGTCGGTGTTCTAACGAGTCAATCGACTTCGCAATATTACTGTCACCTATAAGTTTTATCGCTCGCTTTTGAATTCTATCCAGCAGGTGCAGGGAGGTCTTAGAAGCACCTGACCAAATAGGGGCGTTATACTCAAGTTTTGGGCGTATGTAGGCCTTGTATATTGTAGCCAATCAGAGGGGGTTAAGTAATTCTTGCATCGTTTAAGGAAGCCTAGACATTTCGCAGCATTTTTGGCGACCTCAAATATGTTATCGTTCCAAATAATTGTTGGATTGATACACATACCGAGGATGGAGAGTCTTTCGGTTTCAACAACGTGCCGTTCATGGATAACGGCTGATTATTTTGTGATTGCTTTAACGACAGTAGACAGCACTGTGTTTTGGAAGCATTAAATTCCACTCTATTCCTATTTCCCCAATCAATTATGCTGTCAAGGTCGGAATTTAATGTGATTAACATACGCTGCCGTTCAGATTCTAAGGCCGAAGTGGAGGGACGTGAGCCAAGGAAAGAATATGAAAAGCTGAGGGTACTGTCATCAGCGAAGGAATGAATAGGATTAGAAGTAGCAGACGAGAGATCATTTATAAAAATGAGGAAGAGTGTCGGAGACATAACAGAGCCCTGGGGAACACCAGCACTAATATGGTGAATATCAGACTTGAATCCATCCAAAACGACTTGTATTGAACGATTCGAAAGGTAATTTCTAATCCATTGAAGAAGAGACTCATCGATCCCAAAAGCACGCATTTTCGACAAGAGAGCCTGGTACCAGACCCTGTCAAATGCCTTTGAAATATCAAGCGCAACAATCTTCTTTCTTGTCTTCGCACAACATACTGAGTACGTTGGAATATGTTCCCTCCAATTTCCTTTTAAGGAACAGCACGGCCAAATAAGGGTCCAAAGTTGCAATTTCCGTGGAATCTCAAAATTCAAAATTCCGTAAAGTCAAAATATTCCGAGATCATGCACATCTGCAAATCATTTTATCTACATGCATCCCAACATGAAATTCTTGTCTTTCTTCTTCTTCTTCTGGCGCTATAGTCCGGGGTGAAGAAGAAGAAAGCACCTGGAACCGACCTGAGTTCCTTTGAATTTTACAAAAACTGCACACCGGAATTCATTTCAGCCCTTACTCAAAAGTGTAATAGAATATTCAAAACTGCTGATTTACCACAATGTTTCAAAAGCTCAATAATCTACCCCTTGCACAAAAACGGAGATATCAACGACCCAGCAAATTAGTTTTTTCAGCCATGCGCCGTCCTCGCACACAGTCTCTTAGGAGCTCCTTCTTCTCCAGTATCATCTCGGTTCCCTTCTAGGATGGTGATCATGCTTCTCAGCTTCGGCTTTTGAAATTTGCTTTGTTCCCAACCGTGGCCGCCGTGGCGTTGTGGGTAGAGTGCGATGCCCACACGCCGAAAGGACTAGGTCGTCGAGTTTTTCACGGCATCACCTCCATCGAGCTGCTGACAACACTCAAAAAGTAAGAAGAAAGCTCCTCAAACTTCACCATTCGGAGTCGGCAAAAAACTGTAGGTCCCTTCCACTGAGAACAGAAGCGCGCACAACAGGCCCTGGTCCCCTGTCGACTGTCGCGCCATACAATTTATTACAATTATTAATTATTAATTAGTTCCCAACCATGTGTTTGTGGAGACTTCTTCCACCATCCAGTTCTCTTTCGCTTTCAAACCCTCCAGCAACTCTTATCTTCTAGTGCTGCTTGTGTTTTGGACGATTATACGCTTTTGTGCCCTGTAACCACAGGTTCGTTACATGGAATTGTGCTGAATATCCCATCCTGCTTCAAACTGCTCCGACTTCCAGGGAAAAGTTCAACGGGAGCTGGTTTCAAAACCTACTCTGGCAATGATAAGGAGAATCACAACTAAGCGGAGGCATGCACCCGATTAACTCTCCCTTTCAGTTTGTGCAATCTCATTACTCACCCGTCTCGAGAACTCGACGCGCACGCAATCCAGCTTCCTATGACATAACCGTCACCTTTGCCGTCAAATGGTTGTTCAACTCACCTGCAAGTACACAGAAAAGACGAAAAATTAGAGGGAAACAAAGCGAAAAGCCAAAGAGCACGAATTATCAACTAAAAGCAACATCTCTTGTCTCCCTCAGCCCGACCGCAGAAAACACTCCACTTGCGACCTTACCGCAGAGCATGGGCGATCTTTAGCATTAAGACACCTTGCCTCACACAAGGCAAACCAACGCAACACCATCGTCCGCCTCACCATCCACCACGCCGCTGTCGGAGACGAAATGCGAAAAAGGTCAAGAAGCGATCGCGTCTTGCGAATGCAAATCATCCGCTGCTCGTGCGAAAGTCGCTTGTCCCGAATCATTGTTGTGATTATTCCTCGCAAAAGGTTAAGCCAATGCACTTTGCAAATCGCTGCCATTAAGCCGCAGCTAATTGGATTAGGCGGCGGCGGGCATTTGTGCGGTAAGTGTGCGCTTAGTGTGCATGGAGGAGGGTGGCTGGAAAACAGTGGTCGCAAAGAATTTCACCAGCCACACACAAAACTGACCTACTTCGGCGGCAAAAATCAGTTCACACTAAGCCGCGAAGACCGGTAGCCAGACTTAAGACGCTCCCGTAACCCATCAGAGACCAGTAAGCCGACGACAACGTCGCCAGCCCGCTCGAAGGCCAGCCGTAGGAGTGCAGAACATTCTGTGTATCAGGCTTTGTTTGTGATTTCGGTTAGCAAGCGCCGCTTTGAAAATAAAACGATTTTCAGAAACCAATTAGATGGGTCTGCCGAACGGCCACAGGAAAGCCGCGAGCACTCACTGACGGAGAAGACTGTTAAGAGCGCCTTTGTATCTTTTGGTAGATAACGTAACGTTTGCTTTTATTTCGTCGTGCTCTTCTTTCTGACCCAAATACTCGGCAAAGTTGTGTCGTCTCCGCCGGCGAGCAGATGGATTGGATAACACGTAACATGTGCGAGAAGACCCAGTGGGCCCTGACTCGCGAGCCACCCTCCGCTGCCGCCGCCACCGAGGAAGGAGGTAATTAATAACATTAGTCACCTCGTTATTGGCTTTTCTCCCCGACCGACTGCGTATCGCGCATCTAATGAGGTGAAATGCAATCCGCACCGGGACTGCAATTCGAGATGAGCGAATTTGTGTGCGGAATGGTCTTGAAGATGTTCCACTTCACAGATGATGAAGACGTCGCCTTACGTCGTCATATTGAAAACTTCCAGTTGTGTGAGATAATCGCTCCGTTTATGGAAGCAGAACAGATGCCACAACGACGTCGTGGTCGTGGACGTGGATGTGGGAATAGCCCGATTCCCACGGGAAAGAAAAATCTGCTGTCGATATCGGAGCTTGTTCGATTCGTGTGGGGGGGAAAGTGGATAGGCGAAGGCTTCCTGCGTTCGCAATTGGATTATGTTCCTCCCATTGACCGCGGTGGCTGGTGAAAAGTGCAACAGGATTGAGAACGAGAGCATTTAGCGGGACACCGACGACAGATGGCTGAGGCTTGTGCCACAAAAGTGGGGCAGAGCTGCGATCGTGACGATGGAAAGTTGGCAGTGTTGCGGTCAGCGAGTGGTTTCCTAAGTGGAAGGCTTGGGAAATGTTGGATTCCACTATGGCACCGGAAGTGATGCCAAAGGGTCACCGTTGAAAGTTGTCTCAAATTCATGTTTACGCAGGTCTCGGAAGGAAAGATATAATTTTTGCGAAACTGATGATACTTGGTGGGATGGGGAAGGCCGTGTGAGCTGGAGGATAATGTGGGATGGTGCTCTTCAGGCAGTCCAAAAAGAGAAAAAGGTGATATAAGTTCTGCAATGTCAAGGACAGGCGAGATGTAAGGCGTGTGTGACTGTCTCCATCTGAAGCAGGGCTGTTTTACCAAGAGCCGTGTCGAATTTAGGTTTCCATGCAATGAGGGTCCATTGCTTCGAGGCATCGAATGTAAGCGCTTTTCTGACTTGTCAAGAAAAGGAATGTAACGACGGTGTTAAGACACTTACAGAATTGACAGCAATTTTGTGGCTTTCTGCTGGTCTCTCGAGCAGAAAACAGATTTTGAGACGATTTGTGGAAACAAATGCATCGAAGTCACTTGTAGCCTTGATTGTCGGAAAAGCTTGCCTTTTATATTTCGGGATTGGGCAACCTAAGTGTTGAAATCTGGCAACAGCCAGCTCTATCGTAAAGTTTGACATTTTTAAGGTTATACGTACTCAGAACGTGTTGACATACGAGCGCTATTTGTGTTGTTTACAGTAATTTGAACGATTCATTTCGCCCAAAAAATGAAATTAAATCGTGAAAACTTTCGTGCGATTATTTTTTACAACTTTTGAAGTGGACTAACTGAACAACAATGCATCGGTGAGCTTAATTCAATTTTTGGGGATGAAGCTCCATCAAGGACCAATGTTTATCGATGGTATGGGAGCTCAACCGAGGTCGTAGTTCACTCCAAGACGAATTTCGAGAAGGTCGTCCAAAATCAGTTGTTGTTCCGGAAATCATTGATGCTGTGCACCAACTGATATTGTAAGATCGTCATGTGACCTATCGTGAAATTTAGGCAACCTTAGGCATTAGCGGGACCAGCATACATTCAATATTGCATGAACATTTGACGGTCAATAAAATTTGTTCGCGTTGGATCCCACACAATTTGTCAATCGCTCAAAAAAGGCTCGTGTCGATTGGTCGAAAGAAATACTCCAAAAATACGATCGCGGTGCTTCGAAAAACGTCTTTGATATCGTGACAGGCAATGAATAGTGGATTTATGCGTATGAGCCCAGAAGTAAACAGCAGTCGACTGTATGGACTTTTCAAATAGAGCCAAATCCAACAAAAGTTTCTCGCTCACGAAGCACTTCCAAGCAAATGGTTCTGTTTTTTCGGAAAAACTGTTCATGTCGCAACCGTACCACTAGAACAACGCAGAACAGTCAATTCTGAGTGATACACAACCATTTGTTTGCCAGTTGTCTTCCAAGAAATCAGGAAAACCAACCGCCGAAGACGGATCACTCTTCACCAGGCCAATGCGAGCTCTCACACATCGGCTCAAACAACCGCACTTTTGAGCACTCAAAACAACGATTTGATGAGTCATCCGCCGTATAGTTCTGACTTTGCACCGAATGACTTCTTTTTATTCCCGTACGTAAAAAATTAAATGAGATGTCAACGTTTTTCGACACCTGTAGAAGCGGTTGATGCATTCAGAATGCATGTTTTGGAGATACCTCAATCAGAGTGGCGAAAGTGCTTCGACAATTGGTTCAAACGCCTGCAAAAGTGTATAGCTCTAAATGGGGAATATTACGAAAAACAATAAAACTATTTTCGATGATTAAGATTTGTTTTGTTCTCTTATCCCGAAATATAAAAGGTACCATTCGTAAGATTCAATCACAGAGAGTCAGAATCGAAGACTGAACTAGACTAGCTAGAAACTTATGGATGTACATAAGCTCTTAGAGCAAACGAGTTAGAAGCAACTTGGAAACGTTTGCCCCATGTTCGTGGAATACATGCAAGTACAATTCGGAACCAGAAACAAGGTTAAGGCTTTAAAATAGATTGAGGAAGATTGTGAAAAATGTGTGTGACATATATTTATTTATTTATTAAGTCTATGGTTTCGTTTCCGTTCAGATTTTGGTTTTTCAGCAGTCTGTCTGTCTCTGTCCCAGGTTCATGAAATTATGATTTTTTTCAAGAGATGAAAACTTCATTCTGGGAAAAGGAAATCTTTAAATATTTATATTGATAGCGTTCATCAAGTAACAAAGGGCTTTCGATTTTAACAAGTTCATTCAAAGTCCCACAATCTTATGAATTGGTACTCCTACAAATTCCACAGATGGACTCTATCATCTATGGCCCCTTCTGTTTATGGTATTTAGCGCCCTTAAGGGTTTTTTTGGTAGTCTTAAGTCATCGGGATAAAGTCACGGTACCAACCGAAGGTTAAAAGGAAGGAAGCAGGTATTTAGCGCTTTTAAGGGTTTTTTGGGAGTCTTAAGTGATCGGGATAAAGTCACGGTACCAACCGAAGGTTAAAAGGAAGGAAGGAGGTTTTTAGCGCCCTTAAGGGTTTTTTGGGAGTCTTAAGTGATTGGGATAAAGTCGCGGTACCAACCGAAGGTTAAAAGGAAGGAAGGAGGTATTTAGCGCCCTTAAGGGTTTTTTGGGAGTCTTAAGTGATCACGATAAAGTCACGGTACCAACCGAAGGTTAAAAGGTAGAAATTGAGAGGAGGGACCGGTGTGGTTTGTTATTAGGGAAGAGAAGCTGAGTCTTAAAAAATTAGACTGGTAAGTCTGCTGCTTCGAAAGTCGCTAAACTCAGTTGTACAAAATACAGTCTTCCTGGCTTTGGGTCATTTGTAGGCCCATTTTGGCTGTTGTCTCTCTTAAAAGATTTCTTTGTACAAAACCCGAGAGGTGGGAACGATTATATTTTGTGACTTTAAAAAGCAAAAATAACATGTTTTTGTAACAGAGAAAGAGGCATATCAAATAAACAGCGACAACATCGTTGCAAAATAAAATCAACAACCAGAAGCACATTCCGATTGATCACTAAGACGGAATACAGGAAATTGGAAGATGAAGGCCTTGTGTGAACAATTTTTTCCAATGCCATATGTTTCAACAGCTAGCCAAAGTCCGTATACTTATGATTTAGGATCCCAGAATCCTGTGTACCAATATAGGTGGTCCATCATATAGTCTGATTTGAGCTTCAAGTCATTTTCCAACTGTTACTTCAATTCGTTGTTGAAATTTGTAATAATTTCATTGTATTTTTTTACTAAACTCAAGTCTACTAATTTCTGGTGGAGCACAGGCGAATGAATGCAACCGTCGTGGCGTCGTGGGTAGAGTGCGACATTTGCACGCCGAATGCCCAGGTTCGGTTGAACACCTCGCATTTTTCACAGCACAACATGTTTCGAGCTACTTACAACAGTAAAGAGCAATAACTGTCCAAGAAAGCTTCTCAAACGTCGACGTTTAGAGTCGGCAAAAAACTGTAGGTCCCTTCTACTCGTGAGAGAACAGTAGCGCGCACAACACGAGTAGTTGATAAGCAAGCTAGGCCCTGGTCCCCCTGTGGACTATCGCGTCATTCAATTGTTAATAGAGGCAAATGCATTAAATTGAAATGCAAATGCATCTGTCAAACTTGTAAGTTACAAAAATTATACATTTTTGGGATTTCAACTCGGTTGTCAAAAGATGGCGCCACCTGCAAATAGTTGCTTATCTTGGATGCGATTGCGTATTTCATTGGAAAGGTGTGAAATTCGTTAGCAATGATTACTGTTTATCACCGCCTGTTTTTGACAACAACATTGCTTTTGCCTCTTCTTTGTTTTTCTAAAAGAATGACCCGTTTGAGGATTTTCTGATTTTCTTTTTTAATTGAAAGGATAGTGCTGCTGGAGCCTGTCAAATTCTTGAAAAAGTTTTTGATGATTCTTATCTGACCGTTTAATCATGCCGAGAGTGGTTTCGACGCTCCAGAAGTTTTAATTTTTGCGTCGAAGACAAAGAACATCTTGGCCAGCACCAGAAGTTTGGAGATGGGGAATCAGAGACTTCAATGGATCAAGATCTGTGTCCAAAGCAAAATTAACTCTAGTTATCGTTGGGAACCACTCAGCAGACAAAATATTTGTATTTATTGACAAGCAAGGAAATTGGGTGCCATACGAATTGAGACCAAGAGAAAAGCAATTTTTTTGAGAAAGGCAATTTTTTTTTTATCTCGGAACAGCTTCTCGAAAGACTTCAAAGGAAGAGATTTTTGCACCAGATCGTGAATGGAGATTTAAAGTGAATTAACTACTACACTTACTTTGCAAGGACAGGTAAGCCATTTCTATCATCGTCGTCATCGACTTCAAAGGAAAAAGTGTCATGCTCTACATATGATGAGACCAGATGGGTGTGGGGCATTATGAGTTGTTAAAACCTGGCGAAACGTTTGATGGGAAACGGTTTTGACTACAACTACTGCGTTTGAGACCTATATTGCGTGAAAAACAACCAGAAATAATCAAAAGGTATGAGAGGGTGATCCTGCATCATGATAATGCTTGACCAAACGTTGCTGTAGCCTTTAAAACTTCTTGAAAAGGAAGATCTCTATTCACCCGCTATATTCTCCAAACTTTGCTCCTTCCGATAACGCCAATGCAAACCGATTTGAAAGGAGCACCGATTCGAGTTCTTTGGAAATATCGAGGAATGGCTCAATAAATGGATAAATAACGGAAAAGGATTAGTAGTCGCTTTTGACAGACGATACTTTGAGTGACGTATTTTTAGTGTTTTTTTTTTCAAAAAACGAAGGAATGTTTGAACTCCAAATCGTTTAACTTCTCCTTGAAAGCTTTGCATAGCTCCTTGTCCAAAGCTGTTGTTGAAACTCCAAGTAAGTTAGCTTCTCCTTGAAGGCTTTAATCCCTTGTCCAAAGCCTATGTCATAGGCACTGATCCAAGTCCATGTCCAAGTTCTTTTCCGAGGCATTGCCCTTGTGTCCGCTCTGCTCATTTCTGATTTTACGATTCTGCCCAATTCTGCCCAATTCTGCCCAAATAATTGTCCTCGGCCGAATTCCTGTCTAAAATCTTGTAAAGCTTTTTTTTTAAATTCACATTTTCAACATTGCCGTCCACCTTCTCTCCTCATCAACTATCATATCCAAACGTGACTCAAAAATTACGGGCTCTGTCTCAAGTCACAAGAATCCGAACGTTTTTTGGCATTTTTCCATGACAACCAATTTCTTTTGAGTACCCAGCTCAGCATCAGAAAAAAAACGTTTGCGTTGACAAGAAATAAGAAGGACGATATATATAAAGATACGGACTCGGGATATGTTCCCTTTAAGAGGTCCTTAAATCGCGAAATCGAAACCAAAGCCCACGATTCACTGCGGGATCGCTAATTCCTTCCCTTTGCATGCAAAATTCAATCAACCCCATCCAGGATGTCGGGCGGCTTCCCAGAGCGACACTTCCTCTTTGTTGAAATTTCAATCATCGCGAACCCTTTAACCGTCGTCCTCTTTGACAGGCGCCCAACCAAAGACATTATCCCCTCAATTTCAGCAAAAATGAAATTTCCATTTATCTCAACCCGGCTGCCTTTGCAACATGGCCCCGTTAACCCAGCAAATCAGCAGGCATCCACTTTGAACTGCACGCTCCGGAGGTTCTTTTTCCGAAAAACAAACCAAAACCAATGTGCATCGCATCCCGAGCAGAATTTCGTCCTGAACCGGATAAAGGCCCGCACATCTTGCCCTGTTGCTCCTCCTCTCTCAAAGGACGAACGAGCAAAAATGCATAACAAACAAATTTGATTTTCGTCCACTTCGCCGAGGCAGTCATACGAAGCCCTTGGGGGTTCCCTCCGAATGACTTTAGCAGCATGCAATTGCATTTGGTTGGACGAAGGTGTGGGGTTGGTGGGCGACTGACTGAGTTGTCGTGCCTTTGGGGCTGTTCCCCTGTGTCAGCGTGCGTGCTTGAGAAACGACTCAGCAAATTGAAAAATCCCTTAAGAGTCACTGTCGTTCGGCTCTGCTCGTTCCCGCCTCCCCGTCTCCACTGACGTCGACTTTTGGATTATAATTATTATTTCAGATTTTGAAAACGAGCTCAGGAGGTGGGACGGCTCGGCGTAGAGCATGCAGTCGACAAATGAATGGGTGGCAACCCCATCATGGGAATTTGTAATTATGTACATCCTCGGGGAGTCAGTGATTCCTCTTTGCTGGAAACCCAAACCAAACAAGCGCACCGTGGCTCCTGCATGCCTAGCCAAAATGAATTTAAATAAATTGGAATCATTTCTGGTGGTGGATCGTGTGTGTTTGCTTTTTGTTTGCTTCCTTAAAGAGTCCTTGCCTGCGAGGAGGAGACGGAAAAAATCTCATTAAAGCACCCCGCCTCCTCTTGGACATGAGTTGAATCGGGCCACGGTGATCGAGTGTAGGTACGTGGTGCGAGCTTCTATTAATAAATGGCGCTGATGATACCTCAAGGTCTTGGAGTGTTCATTCTGGCGGAGCAGAGTTGGAGATGACTAAAAATAGCACAGAGACATACATTTAGAGTCGAACATTGGACGACAGGCGCGTTGTTGGCCACTAGTCTATGACCGAAGATGATGACCACACCACCACCAGCCAACAATGGGCGAACCAAGAGGTTGCCCGACGAGATGACGATCTGCACAGGGAAAGGATGAGGGATCGCTTACGTTCTGTGGGTTTCTGTTTGTTTTGTTGTTCATTTGTTGCCTTTAATGGTGAGTTCTGTCAAATTATGCGTTGGCTAGACATGTCTAGTGGGTCTGTAGTATCTGATAACTGCTGGGTGCATACGCGTGCACGTGTGTGCTTGTAACTATATATTTTCTTAATCTTTCTGTCTGCTTGTTAATGGCTGAGAGTTTATCCAAATGACAGGTGGGGAGCTATCTGTTTGAAATGTCTTTTGGAGAGAGAAATGATAATTTATTACACTCGCCGGGGAATACAAAAGCAACGCTCTCTGCCATCCCTTTCGGCCCTCGAAGGGCATGGCACAGGATGGTGCAGCGTTTTATTTAGAGCTCATGACGGTGGTGCCAAGTGTCGTTCTATGGATCGTGTACGTCTGAGCGAAGAGACCGCTATGCGGTAAAATCTCGCTTTTATTGTTGATGATTGTTTTCAAATAAAATATGCCTTACTTCAGAAATTTTAAATTTAGACCAAACATTTTGGCACAAGCTTTGTATGCGAAGATCAGACAGAATATCTCAAATTAATTCGAAATGTGAAGAAACCTTGCACTTTGGCCTTGACTATGACACATGACACATTACCACTTGTATTTCCCTATGGGAGTGCCAGAAGTGTCAAAATTTGTTAAGTTTTTGTCTAAAAATTTATTGGACCATAAATTATCTAACTTAATCCAAATAGTTAGAAAATATCATCGATTATTTATTAAAATATTGTCTTCCTTCTCTGACTTTTTTGGATCTGAAGTAATTTTGGCAGTAAGCAGAATACAATTCAGATCAAAGTCTAAAATATGACAATTCTGACTAAATTTTGATCACAGGAACATACACAGGCCGACATAATTCATCGTACGACGTTCAAAAACGCACATTTTCAGCACCAACTGTGTTTGGTAAAATAATGAACTACATTTCAGAATTATAATGAAAAACAAAGATTATTTATGTATGACAGAAAATCCAGTTTTCAATTTTTGGACTTTATTTGAAAAATATAACAAATTTATAATTCACTTAAACGGCAAAACTCAACGTATGCCTGCTAAAAAGAAAGCGTTGTTACACCGCAGTAGTTTCCTAGTAGCTTGTCGGACCTCCACGGGATTTGAGAACAGCTTTATGTCTACGGGGCATTGAAGAAACCAGCCTCTGGGTGAAACCTCCGGGTACCCTATTCCATTCTATTTGCAGAGCTTCCTTGAGTGTTGCCCTTGAAGTTATTGTATGCCTGTGCAGCTGTTTCTCTAGGAAGTCCCACAAATGCCCAACTGTGTTCAAGTCTGGACTCTGTGGAGAAGAATACAACTGCCTCGGAGCATAGTACAATAACCACTCCTTGACTTTTCTAGCTGTGTGCTTAGTGTCGTTATCCTGCTGAAATATCCAGCCAGGATTCAAACCCAATTTATCCACCGATGACTTTAAGTTCTCCCTCAGTATATCCAGATGCATGTGCTAGTCCATATTTCCTTCTATGAATACCAGCTTCCCCACACCGGACCAAGCAATGAACCCCCAAACCATAACACTGCCTCCACCATGTTTAATCGTTCTTCGGAGCTTTTTTATTTCCAATACTGTACCACACTTTCGCCATACTGTCGATGGAGCTTCGTGGCTGAAAATGTTGTATTTACTCTCATCAGTGAACAAAACTTTCTTCCAAAACGACAGATCGTCATCTTTGTGTCAATTTGCAAATTCCTTGCGCTTCCTCTGGTTGGAAGCACTTATCGACGGCTTCTTCCGTGGTGTTCTCGCATAATATCTATGTCTATTTAGGGTTCTTTGGATCGTCCGCGTGCTGACTTCTTTGCTGCAGTTTTCCGACACTTTGTTTTTTATGATGGTACAATTAGTTTTTGGCTCTTTGCGGACAGTTTTGATAATGACCCGTTCATCTCTTGCGATCAATTTGCGTAGACGGAACGATCTTCGCACGTACTCAAAACTTCCTGTTTTTTATAGGTTTCTATAATATACTGAATGGTTGATTTACTTTTTCCAACGCATTCAGCAATTTCTGTCAATGATTTTTTATTATTCAAGTAGAAATTCACTACAACTTTTCGAAATCTACCGAAGTTTCTTTTTTGCGTGGTTTAGCTGACATGGTCACTTCTCGGAGCAAAGTAAGCTTATACACCAAACACTATTTCAAGACTATCATGATTCTTGTGCAAAATAAATAGATAAATACAATTTATTATAATAGATACTTTGGAAATTTAACGGAAACAAGTAGCGTAGGATAAATTATGTCGTTTGTTCGCTCCAGTTTTTTATTAATTCTTATGACTTCATGGAGTAATAAAAGCAGAAAGCAAAGCTACATATGGGTGATATAATGCAATAAGTTATTGAAATAAGGAATTCAAAAAAAGAAAACATTCGTCCACATTTATAGAAAATATTTGGATTTTACCTGTCGCACGATGAATTATGGCGGCCTGTGTATTAGTGATTTTGGAAAGTGCGCCTAAAACAATGTCGAAAAAATTTGCTGAACCTAGTTCATAATCGGGCTCAGAACCTAGTTCAAAATGTAGTTCAAAAAATGTAGTCAACATTTTTAACAATTTTATTTAATCCAATCTCTGGAACAAATATGTTTCATTGGTAGTTCCCTTGATCCAGAAGCGAATTGCTTTTTCGTTGCATTGTTGTGAAAAGCATATGACATCAGTTTGTTGTAAGTAGAGCAAGAACTAAACTCTCGAAATTTGATGTAGGTTATGGAAACCCCCTCAAGACACTCATTGTGGTGCGGCCTCTTTTCTATAATCCCTTAAGTTTTTTGAAAATTTTGAATTACGAACATTTTAGACCAGAAATGAATAACACAATTCAACAGTTGACTCGGTTGTCTCTCGCCCTTGAATTCTATTTGAAAGTGTTTTTATATCAAACGGTTTATCCACAAATTTCAAAAATAAGCCTTTAACTAACAAAAATTCATTAAGCACAGTTAAACTTTAAACGAACACCGGGAAAATGAGCTGTTGACTCAGCTGTTCAGTCGATTCTTCTTCTTTTCTCATTGTTTTCTGTTTAACATTTAAGACTGATTTTCTCAGAACTTGGACATTTCGTGTAAGCATTTTGTGATTGTGAAACTTTGGCTTTGTGTGCGTCATAATCAAAAACGGCTTACGTCGAGTGTAGCGGCATACGTCGTTTACATTCATAAATAGTAGTTTCTTTATCTTCTTGGTTTCTCAACTTAAGATTTTGAAATTCCAGTCTTTTGAGATACCAAATTTTCGAGGTGCTTTGAATTGTTCAAGACATCAATGGACTATTCAGCTTTTTTATTTTGCGCTGCTTATTGAATCGTCAATATTTGAATTCTGATAGTCATAGACCTCGAATGTTAAGGATGTCAAAAAGCAGGAATTTCCGAAGTCTCAATGTTCAAAATTGTATGACTCGCAAATGAGCGTGTTAGCATAGAACTCTTTCAGATGTGGCCCGTCAATTACTGCGTTGTTGATTTCAAAGACTTTAAATTATTGTTTTATGGTCTAGCACATAATTTAATAACTAACGTAAATATATTGAATACGGTGACAGTTCACAAAGGAACCAGGGCCTAACTTCCTCATCAACTACTGGTGTTGTGCGCGCTATTTTTTCCTCCCAAGTAGAAGGGACCTACAGTTTTTTGCCGACTCAAAACGGCGAAGTTAGAGAAGCTTTCTTAGACAGTTATAACTCTTTAAGTGTTGTCAGCAGCTCGAAAGAGGTAGTGCCGTGAAACATTCGAGGTGTTCAGGCGGGAATAGAATCTAGATCCTTCGGCGTGTGAGCGTCGTACTCTACCCACTACGCCACGGCGGCCACCGCACAGACAAGCCCGCTTCAATTGACGCATTGAAAGACAACACTGAAGCATTTATTCGTGAGATACCGGCCGAAATGTTGGTAAGAGTATGCCAAAATTGGACTCAGTGGATGGACCATTTGAGGTGCAGTCAAATAATCATAACGTGTTGACATACGAGCGCTATTTGTGTTGTTTAACTTAAAAGATTCATCTCGCCCAAAAGAATGGAATTAAATCGTGAACATTTTCGTTCGATTATTTTTTACAACTTTCGACGTGGATTAACTCAACAACAGTACATCGATGAACTTAATTCAATTTTTGGCGATGAAGCTCCATCAAGGACCAGTGTATGATGAATTCAGCCGAGGTCGTAGTTCACTCCAAGACGAATTTCGTGAAGGTCGTCCAAAATCAGTTGTTGTTCCGGAAACCATTGATGCTGTGACCCAACTGATATTGTAAGAACGTCATGTGACCTATCGTGAAATTTAGGCAACCTTAGGCATAAGTGGGACCAGCATACAATCAATATATTATATATATGCATCAAATATTCATGCATATTTGACCGATAAAATAATTTGTTCACGTTGGATCCCACCCAATTTGTTAATCGCTCAAAAAAAGGCTCGTGTTGATTGGTCGAAAGAAATGTTCCAAAAATACGATGCTTCGATACGGTGCTTCGAAACACGTCCATGACATCGTAACAGGTGATGAATCGTGAATTTACGCGAATGAGACCGAAAGTAAACAGCAGTCGACTGTATGGACTTTTTTAATTGATCCAAATCCAACAAAAGTTGCTCGCGCACGAAGCACTTCCAAGAAAATGGTCGCCTGTCGCAACCGTCCCACTAGAACAACGCAGAACAGTCAATTCTGAGTGATACACAACCATTTGTTTGCCAGTTGTCTTCCAAGAAATCAGGAAAACCAACCGCCGAAGACGGATCACTCTTCACCAGGACAATGCGAGCTCTCACACATCGGCTCAAACAACTGCATTTTTGAGCACTCAAAACATCGATTTGATGAGTCATCCGCCGTATAGTCCTGACTTGGCACCGAATGACTTCTTTTTATTCCCGTACGTAAAAAAACAAACGAGATGTCAACGTTTTTCGACACCTGAAGAAGCGGTTGATGCGTTCAGAATGTATGTTTTGGAGATACTTCAATCAGAGTGGCGAAAGTGCTTCGACAATTGTTTCAAACGCATCCAAAAGTGTATAGATCTTAATGGGGAATGTTTTGAAAAACAATAAAACTATTTTCGATAATTTATATTTGTTTTTGTTCTCTTAACCCGAAATATAAAAGGCAACCCTCGTTAAATACAAAATGTTAAAAATTCCAAAAATAAGGAAACAAACAAAAATGAGTTGATGGACGTATAAACACTTATTCGATATTGCTAATGTTTCATTAAGCTGCCCAATGTTGTTAGCCTCTAAAGTAGACCTTACTCAGATCTTAGATATCAGTCTTTAATCGTCTTCTCTCTTAAACTGGCACAAAGTATTCGCCTCCACACATGGAATTTATCCTGTTCCGCCATTACATCCAATCGTGCGGAGTATCAAGTTACCAACCAAAACCTTGAAGTCATCACATTTTTCATCCCCATTACAATCCACAGGCATTTAAAACCAATGTGCATCGGTACCTCTTTTACCTCTCTTCCTCTATAACTTCGGCCCGTGCTGTAACTTAATTCCAGTCACTTTAGTTCATAAACTGTCCCTTTAGTGCGCGCCAATTGTAAAAAAAAAATGATTAAGCATCCTACTCCTTAAACGTCCTAATTGACGTGTCCCTCTGGTCATAGACTATGAGGACTGTGCACATAGATCAGCCTTCTTTCCCAGCTAGACAAGGCGTCGAAGACAAAGTTCTCCTTGAACCACTAGTCTCCCGGC